>CM023145.1:3535000-4135000 GCA_013133815.1 Cromileptes altivelis
TGTCGGAGTTGAGACCTCCACCAGCCAAGGCCAGTGGTTCATTCACATGCTCCTCAGATTATCACTCCTCTGACTTTGGTGTGTTCATGAGCTTTAAGTTGAAATGTGGAAACTACATGGATGCTACAAAGAAGATGTTTTGCATTTTATAGCTCAGAGGGTTTAAACAAAGCATTGATAACAAAGACCAAAGGAAACAGATCAGGTGAGCCATGATATACAATATGATCAAGAATTTTTCAGATTATTCTAACACCACATGAATGCAGCACAAGGCTGGAGTGGTAACTAGGATGGCTCCTCCTTGCCACGAAGACAACAACAGCTAATTTGTATGTGACACTTCTGTATCATCGTATTGAGCTTGTATAACCTACAAACATGCAAGTAAAATCAAGTGCTGAATCGATGCATCAAAATGGTATTTTATCTTTATTGCTGTCAACTTAAACATAATGACTGGTGGTGCATTGGAAGTTTTGTGGGGTGGGTAGCACTAGCTGTTAAACGTACATGTATTATAACGGAGTGTCACAGAGAAATTGACATCATATTTTGCAAGAAGTATCAAAACTTGAAAGGTTCGATACATTACATGTATCAACTCATGGGAATCAGTACTGTGACAAGAATCGATCTGCCCATCACTACTGATCCTAAAGTGTCATCTCATGCAGCAACGTTGAAGCGGACACTTGCTGTTGTTGTGGATTTATTTGCTATATATATATATACATATATATACATATACATATATATATACATATATATATATATATATATATATATATATATATATATATATATATACATATCGACTTTTTAGAGAGAAGAGAAGAGGAGGGAGGAGGGCAGGCACCACCAACACCACCCACTTATCTGTCAAATATTTGGGGAGCAGCTAGGTTCACCTGAATCCAGCTACAACACTGTCAAAAAGTTCTCTGAGTCCTGTGCAAACAACTTTTGTCATAGTCCGGCTGTGCCACCCTCTCATTTCTGTTGTTTCCAGCTGTATCCCCCTCCCTCGTGTTTCTTGTCAATCCCAGTTTGTCTTCTGTGTGTGTGTGTGTGTGTGTGTGTGTGTGTGTGTGTGTGTGTGTGTGTGTGTGTCTTTGTCTGGGCGTGGCTCCTCCCTCTACCTGGCTGCCTGATTATCTGCACAGCTATGATCACCTACTCACCTAAGGCTCATCAACTCATCAAGCCCTGCAGTATAAAACCCCAGTTCTTTAGACCAGTCTTCGCCAGATTGTTTAGCTTGGTACATTCGTATAGTCAAATTTAGGTTTGTTTGATTTGCTTCATCGCTTTTTTCACTCCTGCTGCCCATGTCTCAGGTTCCATCTAGCTACAGATCTCAGCCAGCCCGCCCGGTTTGTCTCTCTGCCGCCTGCCCAGCTCACTCTGCCTGCCAGCTTCATCGTGGATGCCTACCAAGATCACTGTTCATTTTTGACAATAAAACTTTACTTCATTATGTGCGTGTGAATGCATATATATATATATATATATATACATATATATATATATACATATATATACATATATATACATATATATATATATATACATATATATATATATATATATATATATATATATATATATATATATATATACATATATATATACATATATATATATACATATATATATATATATATATATATACATATATATATATATACATATATATACATATATATACATATATATACATATATATGCATTCACACGCACATAATGATCAGATAGTTGTTGAAAACAGTTGCCCAATGAATATTACATACAGTGTAAAGCATTGTATTTCATGTGTCCATCTGCTAGTGGCTCTATCACACTAAGAGTATGCATGCATTATGAGGTTTGTCTATTCAAGTGCTGTAATTTGTTATTTACGTTACAGTGCTACACAGGCACCGCTCTAATTGAGTGTGTGTCCAGTGCTGTGCTGCACTGCTGTGCGAGCAGCATGTTACACACTGTCCGTAACAATAACTTTGTCAGGTAACAAACTGCGTCAGACTCGGGATGGGTTCAGTCAGGAAAATGCGGCCCAAGCTGCGCTCTAGTGTGCTCACCTGTAAGTGCACATACAGTACGTGTCTGTGTGTGTGTGTGCATTGGGGTGGAACTCAGCCATGCGAGACACAGAGAGCAGAAGAGATTTGTAAAGCCTCAGTTATACCTTCGCCTGGCACACCTAAACAGAGTGCGAAGGCATTTATACTTGCCGTATTCTCCGTTAAATTATTCGCTGCAAAGACAGGGGGCAGTAGAGAAAAAATACTATAGGAAGTAGTAGAAGCAGGCAAAAAACAGTAGAAGTAGAAGCAAGTGGAAAACCACGTAAACAGCAATGATGGCGGCATGAAAAGTACCCAGAGTACATTGCACATCGCATCTGGATATGGAAAGCCCATGACCAAACGTTGATATGTGGCATGGTTCGAGTGAGAATGTGTTGTTCCACTTCATCTACCTGACTTTTGCTTATGGCATAGGCGGGGAGTTCCTGGCCCAGCACAGTGGAGACCCTGCCCTTTTTATCTGCCAACACCAACACTGCCTACATTACGGTGACACAGGGCTGTTGAAACTCAAGTTTTGCTTTAAGTTACTCAGGTGTTAACGAGTATGCCATGTGACGTTTCATAGATAACATAGTTTAAAAAAAATAAATAAATAGAAAAACACATCACACGGGACACAAACTGCAGTCTTCTGGGTGAAAGTCCTGTGCTTGTTAGACAAATCCACCTCCACTTCCTCTAACTTAAACTTTCCCACTGTTTATAATAATAGAGCTTGGAGCTTGATCAGAGGTCAGGGCTAAGTCTTGAACATCTTCAAACCCTAGAAACACTTTCGCATACACCTGATCTGTGTAGGCCTGCTGGGACTAGATTTAGCTAAGTTGAGTAAGGACAGCAATTAATTTGTTATACTAATAAGGATTATTTAAGATGCTGTATGTAAGAATGTGGCCAAAACTGTTACTGCACTCAAATTCAAAATAGTGCCGCGAGTCGTGTCCCCCCCTCCCCTACAGATTTGAGGTTGCTGGACAGCGGCACGCTGGAGACTGATTTGTTAGCCCATGGGCGTGGGCGTCGCCGTGTCCTTGATCTTCGGTTTTCCAACGGACCGTTCGAGCAAGTCCGGCTTCTCTGTTGCTAACATTGCTGCCGGGATACAGCTGAGGAGACTGCTAATGCTATGTACTGGGACACTGCTAACGCTGCTGCCAGGATACAGCTGAGGAGGAGCCGGCTGCTAATGCTATGTACTGGGACACTGCTAATGCTGCTTGCCGTGCTGCTGTAGGTCAGTCGTAACTGTAACTGATGCTGAGACTCTACTGACTGCGTGACTGGTAGATGGCGGTAGGTGGAGCAATAGGCCAAAACACAAATTCAAAACATAAACATGATTTGTGGACTGTAATTTTTTTTTTTTAAAATGCGAATATTCTGGCTGTACTATTGTTGTCGGTGAGATCAGTATGTTATATGAACATTATTCCTTAGTCTCTGTGACATATTAGGAGGATTTTACGACTATTTGCTTTAGATTAATTACATATAGCTCCTTTAATGTTTGTTTGTAAAATGGCCCATGTTCTTTTGTGATTTTCCAAAAGTGGTCTCTGGGAAAAAATTGAGTATCTCTGCTCTAAAGGCTCTGAGAAAAATGGATATGTTTGTTCTGTCCATCACTTTCATAACTGCAGCTGCAAGGTTAAAATCCAAGAAGTTCATCCTCAGAGGAGCAGGAATGAATTGAGGACATTTTGTGACAACCAACAGTTCTTTTCAAAGTATGTCTGAAGTAAATCTACCAGAACAAGCTGAATGTCGCAAATGTTTGCTGTGTTTGTGCTTTTTGCAGCTTTTAACGAATCTATCTGCTCATAGTTCAGTCTCTCATCTGTCTACAACACATTGATGCTCATCTGTACGTGATGTTTGTTTTAATGACAGAGAGCTGTTGGAAATAGTTCTGAACAATAAACTAATAAGAAATCAAACAGCCCTTTTATTGTCAGAAGTGTGTTGGGAAAGAAAAAAACAGGCTTCTTATTAATTTTATTTTTACAGCTGACCCTCTTGGCTCAAAAGCTGTGGACAGATAACACTGCCTCTTGCCAAACTTGAGTTTTAATGACAGCTTTAAATCTCACTTTTCATCCTGCCAAATAAAAACACTCCTCTGCAACCAAAACACCAAATGCTGCTCTGGCTTCACTTTCTTCTTCTTGGATCTTTGTGCTCCTCCAGTCCCGAAACTGAAGCCAAGCAGCACCTTCCTCTGATGGGCCAAGGGTCAATGAACACCCCAAAATCACTCACCAAGTCTGTTTCACACCAACTCCTACGATGCTGTTTGAGACGCTTTTCATTTTGATATGAATATGAATTTTACTGTTTTAAGTCCAACATGGTTCTGAAACATGAAATACAGCAGAACAACCTCAACAAAGTCATTTAAATTATTACATTTGAAAAGAAAACATTCTACAAAGTTATGTTGGTCTGAGTTTATTTTTATGAAGAGTCTTTTTCATGCAGTCACCTTTAATATTTATTGGATAAAACTAAATTAAAAGTAGAGAAATTCTTCATTTTCAGCCTCATAATGAACTAAATGCCTGACTGTCCATAAAATGGACAATTATTTAATAATTGGAGACAACCACACAGAATGTTATCGCCAACAAATGGTTTTAACAGTAAAATGGACCAATCACAGAGCACTATGCTGCCAACACTCAACAAAACAAGCCAATCCCAAACAGCATATGGCTCTATTTGTGTTGTTATCTCAGCCAGACATAAGCATTAATGCATCTGACTGTGCACATGTGCGACTGTGTGTATCCATCTGCCCGCAGCCACTCTTACAAACTACTGGACCAATCAGCCTAATATTTCATGTGCACATGTATGACTGTATGTTTAAGGACCTCTCATGGTTGCAGTGATTCAAAATTGTTGTAAAATCTGTTTTATTGACTGTTTATACTGTCACTAACTGCTGACTCATCATTCCTCTTGACTGGCACAAGTTTTCCAGAAATCAGCTTGACTAAAAACCACAAGCCTTACCATCTGTTGCAGGACATACTTTGCCCTGGTTCAAAAACTTGGTTAAAAAAAACCTGACATCCATTAAAAGTTTGGTCTCAATTTCAACCCCAGCATTTGTAGATTAATTCTATACCTAAAGTTAACTAAACTAAAGTTAGTCACAATACCAGATGAATCAGTCCCCCTTTTTGTTAATGTGCTGCAACTCCATCAAATATAGATGAGGCACTATTTGCTTCTAGGGAGCTTCTTAAACAACCTGTGCCACATCTGCTGCAATTATAAGAATGCCCTTTGATCAGCACGGGAGGCCACCTGGTGGATTTGTACTTTTATAGCTTGTTGTTGATTCTACATCTTCTTATTCTCTATTTTTGTGATGATATATTTCAGCTTTCAGATTTTGATGAGTTGATCTGAGTCCCAACTTCTTTCATTCAACATAGTCATTAGAATTAACACATATTAATCAACACATCACATAATGAAGACAGCAGACAAGATTGAAAAAGACAGTAGCAGGTGAATGAGAAAAGAAGGTGATGATGTAGTCCAGTTCCTTATGTATTTTCATTCAAAATTCTTGGGGAGTCTATAAATGTACATTGTAATGTAAATGTACATTTTTGGAATCGTTAGAACATGAGGAACATGAAAACTAATGTTTCCATTTTCTGTCAAATTCACTATGGTGGCCATTTTGGATTTTAAAAATGGCAAATATTCACCAAATTTGAGCTTGCACATGTAGCTCCTCTATCAATAAGCTGTTGCAGTGCATCCTCTGTAGGTGGTGGCTTGTATCTATCTGCCTTATACTTGTCAAAATGTGCCAGCTCAGCTCTGGAATGTTTCCCACTGTGAATCCTTTTGAGTAACAGGAAGCACACAGAAACCTAGTCTAGTGCTTCTGTTGTTTCTACATTACTCAGAGCTTCAGTGATGCCTGATTTGCCACTTGCAAATGGTTTTTGGAGCTCCCTAACAAAGGCTTGAGATAAGACGCAAATCAGTGTTGGCTTTACACTTGCAAAATTGGTGCTCGAACACTAACTGTTCAAAGATGTGAGGCCAAACATTGCCAATGCAATGCAGGTGCCCCCCACATATCTAGCATACTGAAGATCTGGACCTGTCTGGGACTCTCTCGGCAAACTACAGCTGATGAGAGCACAAGACACAGGTTGAAAACAAGCAGCTTGCCACAAGTTCACTTTAGGATTAGCTCCATCCTCTTCTAGCTCCAAAAATCCAAGATGGCGATGGCCAAAACACCAAAATGGAGGCTTCAAAACAGGAGTCCACAAACCAATAGGTGATGTCACAGAACAGGCTGCACTAACAAGTTTTTCGTAGGTCTTCCAAGAAAAGCAGTGCACTCAAATTTCATACATATTCCACGTATTTTGAAAGGCTGCAATCACATGACAAATGCACTGACGGCAGTAAACAAAGAAGCAGACCTGGAAGCAGTCCATAAAAAAAACCCAGACTTTTGCTAAAGACTTTCCCCTGGAGTCACATGTTCGGATCTGTGTGAACTTTGAGTCATTTTAAGGTACGTCCTCACCATGTTTCTTTTTCCAAATCTAACCACAGTAACTTTTGTTGTCCAAACCTAACCTCTGTGACTTTGTTAATTATGTAACTGTATATTAGGATATAATATGAATTATTCTGTGAGAATATGTTGCACAGTGGCTGCGTCCATTATTTTCTACAGTCTATGCAGAAAACAAACAGCTTGAAGTGATTTAATTTAACCCACAAACCAGTCTCAGATTCTCTGTTACCAACCCAATCACTGGAAAAAAGTGTTGGCATTGTACCTTTGACACATTATGATGTAAAGGAAATGTTAAATTTTTATGTTTGTTTATGTTTCAACAATGCTGTGGCTAATGTGTGCACCAAAACCACTAGACAATGGTTAGGAAAAGATCATGTTTTGGCTTAAAATACAAATTTTGGGGGGCACAATCCCCGCTGGAAAAACAGCCACAAGTCCCTAAAAAACACTCATGTTTCTTGGCTATAAAGACACTGGAACTGCAGTGATGGCTTAGTAAAGACAAAAACTAGTTTTGTTAACAGTTGGTGTTGAACAGTGGTCTGTAGCTTGGCAGATGTAGTCTCTCCATGCTGTCACAACATCCACCATCCCCTCCACCTCCTGATGACAATCAATCAATCAATCAATCAATCAATCAATTTTATTTATAAAGCCCAATATCACAAATCACAATTTGCCTCACAGGGCTTTACAGCATACAACATCCCTCTGTCCTTTGGACCCTCACAGCGGATAAGGAAAAACTCCCCAAAAAAAACCCTTTAACGGGGAAAAAAAAACGGTAGAAACCTCAGGAAGAGCAACTGAGGAGGGATCCCTCTTCCAGAACGGACAGACGTGCAATAGATGTCGTACAGAACAGATCAACATGATAAATCAACAGTAATCCGCATGACACAATGAGACAGAGAGAGAGAGAGAGAGAGAGAGAGAGAGAGAGAGAGAGAGAGAGAGAGAGAGAGAGAGAGAGAGAGAGAGAGATATGCAGGTAATGACAGTAGCTTACAACATTATTGAAAGTAATAATATTATAGTTGTAATTCTGGCTACTGTGATACAATATGCTGAAAGTATGTATTAATATCTGGCAGTATACATGTGTGACAATAGTCATATGTGTATAATAACAGTAGAAGTATGACTAATGACTAATGATGGCAGCAGCAGCAGCAGGAGGCATCTGGCAGGACCACAGCAGCAGCACAACCACACACAATGTCATCATATACCATATACCACACTGATATGAAACATATGAAACAAGCAGTGTAATGTATTTGCCAATGTTTTCTTCCGTCAACTGGGCTGCAGTATCACTGAATTTATAAAAACGAATAACATTTATTTCTGAACCTCCCATCCAATCAGATCTCTTCAGCTGACTTTCCCTACTCCAAGCTCAACACAACCTGCTCTGTAAATGAAAGAAAGAAATAGAATATCTAACATCATATCCGATATTTAATCTGTGCTCCTCTTCCACTGCTGCTCTGCTGTCACTCCAGTAAAAAACATGCAAAATCAGCCGACAAAGAAGCAGACAGAGGATGAACCAGAGAAGAGAATAAAGAGAATAAACGTGTGGAGAAGAGGCAGATATCAGAGCCGCTCTTAGCCAGTGTTTGACGAGCTGATGTAAAAATAGGAGGCTGGTCACTTTCAGGATGAGGAGACGCTGCTCCTGTCAGACTCAATCCTTCATCTGTGATAACACAAAGGGAGCCAACACACAGTGTCATTATCATCTCCGTCTCAGGTACAGACACAACTGAGACGCCACTTTCTGTCTGCCCTGAGAGGAATCACTCAGACAGCTGTAGGTGAGCTGAACTCTTAACACAGACTCTTTATTTCTTCACACTGAAGGAGAATCCATCTCTACATGCTCAGGCTGTTTGCCCAAACCCACAAAAAGATCACAAAGAAAGAAAATATATCAGGCTCCACTTTTGGGACATTTGTCTAAATTGGTGCACAAAACATCTAAAATATTCCTGGTGATAAAAATCACGGAAACACCTGAAATATCTTGACAGTCATTCGATGGATTATCATGTTCTTCAGAGGAAAAATCCTTTCAACATCCTACTACCAGCACCATGTTTATGTTAGCATGCTAACTTACTACATGTCTCTGGTGTCGCTTATTCGAGTTAATCATCTCAAACCTTTTTCTTCATGTCACAAAAAACATTAAAAGTAAACCGCTATTATCTCCTTTGTGAGGTGTCAGAAATGAGGAAACATTTCGTGCAATGGTGGGCATGACCAAAATAATGCTGGCTCTAATGTTGCTAACAATAGTTTTTATATGTTCACACATAAATGTACATTTATTCTTCAACTGTACTGAGGAACAAATACGTCAGAATGTATGGTGAATGCAGTTGCGGTGAGTAAAGGCCCAAACACTATCTGTGAATTTTGTTCCCTTATTATATATCCTCCATGATTAAAAAATAACATTCTTTACTGGCTTGATGCTAATGGCAGTACTCACTGGGTTGCTTAAGTGCCTGTGCTGTTTCACCCCAACATTTTTCCTTTTTTACTCTGTGGTAACATTCCAAGAGGAATATCTAACAGGCTGGGGTGTTGTTGTCATACAGTTGTCCACGGCAGCAGATCACTCTGTGCTTCTATTGGTCAAAATGACGACTGTGATGGGAGAAGTCGTGGAAGACAAAAATAAAATCAAACATGCTTGACGTTCTGTCGGGACGTCGTAAGGTGTCCCAGACGTGGCGTTGGTTGTTGTTTACTATGACACACTATATGAGATGAACAATTGATTATCGGGTACAACACTCGCTGTTGTTCATGATGCCAGCCAACACTGTAAGACAGCCGCGGCCAGCGAGAATGGGGTTGAGATTGTGTAGTCTGAACCCAGCATTACAGGTTTCTGGTTGGCAAAGAGCTTCTTCTTCTCTGTCTGGCTTAAGAGGTAAGGTTAGTACTTTGCCTTAGAGTGTCTCTCATCAAATAAAAACTAAACAGTGACGTGAGAGATTAATAAATTGTCAAATGTACCAATTTTAATGCATTGAAAGCCATTAAATGACCTGCATGCATCAGCAGAACATACATTATCTCTTCTTGATAAGCAGCATCTTGGAGTTTAGTGACAGCTCGGGTACAATGATGTTAACGTAACATAGTCAAGGGCTGTGGATTTAACATGAAAAGGAGACCCAGTGTGCTTTTCTTTATTTTCTACAATGTTAAAATGTTGGATTTTAATATTAAACATAGCCAAAGTCTCAAATGATGAGGTAAACATATGTAACAGTAATCCTTGTGAGGCTTCGGACCGATCTGAATACTCCACTTACTCTCCAAAGGGTCCAGCTGTCGTCAGATTCTGATTTCTTTATGTGGTCGTCTGCTCCAGGCACGCTACTGCAAGCGTTTACATGACATGCACTGCTACATGTGGCTACATGCTAAAGTCACGGAAACATGTAATCTTGTTGCTGATGTTTGTAATTTATCCCTGATTTCTGAAGAGGAGAAAAGTACTCAGTATTCTGGACAACGCCTCTCACCCCTTGTTTGCCACTCTGGAGTCATATCAGAGCATATCAGTATATCTTGTGCAATATTTCCTTCTTCCTTCTTCAGAAGCGTCATCTGACGTGTGTCATGACATGTCTTTATCAGCTGGTAGTATCCCGGAGGCATGACCAGCCTGGCAATCCAACAGATTTTCCAGACTGGTCACGCCCCCCGCTGCCCAGTGTTCCTTGTAGGAGAGAGTCCTAGGTGTGTGACAGCATGAAAGCCCCCTCATCCCGGCTGATGGTGTCCCTGGCCCGCCTCCTGATCTCTATGGCCTCCTTGATCCATCGTTTGAACTTGTTGCTTTCTGATCCGATGAATTTTGCGTTGTCCCAGTCCATGATGTGATTATTTCTTTTGCAGTGATCTGATATGGCTGATTTCAGGTTCACCTGCTCTGCTTTTTCTTTTTGTGATCTTGTGAGACGTACTGTCGTTTCCTTTTCGCTTTCTTTTTTATGTTCTGTTTTTCTTGTATTGAAAGTTCTTCCTGTTTCTACTATGTATGTTTTTTCACGTTATGCATGGGATTTCGTATATTACGTTGCATTTTTTTGTCCGTGTCTATCCTGTCTTTTGGATGAACTAGGAGCTGGCGGAGCTTTGTGTGAGGTTTTACTATTGCTTTTATTTTGTGTTTTTTCATTGTCCTCTGTATGCGCTCGCTGATCCCCCTGATGTACGGTATGGTCACCATGTCTTTGTAGCTGCTTTCTGTTTTTTGTTTGGGTTTTATTTTGTTTTCTTTCTGTTTTTCTTTGTTTTTGACTTGCTGTTTGCCTTTGGTTATGGCCCATTTTGGATACTGGCAGTGTGTGAGTGCATGTCGTATGTGTTTTTCCTCCTCCTGTCTGTCCTGTGATAATACCAGCTGATAAAGACATGTCATGACACACATCAGATGACGCTTCTGAAGAAGACTTAAGTGACAGTTGAAACATGTCAAGGTAAACTACATCTCCTTACAAACTCATTGTCTGGTAAAAAGAAACTTTCTACACTTAATATATTTTGAGCAGACAAAATGAACCTAATTACACCAGGGATAAAACAAGATCAACTGAACTGAACTGAATTGATTCAGACCATAATCCTTCTGGAACATGTGCGGTTATGAAGAATTTGGTTTAAAAGCTTAAATTGGTGATTTTTCATGGTAGAAAGTGCCTCTCCATTACACTACGAGTGTTTACATTATATACACCGTCAGGGAAACATGTTATCATGGATGCCGATATTAATTTTTCCTCAATTTCACGTCATATTCCTGTTGGAACATGTCCAGTTGTAAAGATTTTGGTATATTTCTTAGTGATTTTTCACAGTAGCAACGACTGCTGACAGTCACTTCCCAGCTGTAGGCTACACTGCTACATGTAGTTTTGTGCTAATGTCAGGGAAACACATAATCTTCGTTGCCTGAAAATGAGCAGAATAGCTTCTCTTTAACTTTACTTTCTCACATTTACATGCTATCAGAAAGACTGAGTGAAGGAAAAATATTAGCCGTCGACCATTTAAATCTCTCTCCAGATGTTCATTAAAGGTAAATCTCTGCATTAATGTCATTTGAAGTTTTAGCCACACGTCTCAAGTTAAAGCCGGACAGGAAACAGTATGTTAATGAACAGGTGAGTGAATAATGAGCAGGAACAATGACCACTGAACAAAAACCACAGAGAGTAAAAACAGCTGGAATTACTGAGGGCAAACAAGTTAATGTTCTTCTGTCTTAATTTTCTTGTTTCAAAGTTTCACTAATGGAAACTAAACTGACAGCAGTGACACAACAAATGTAACTATACTGTGCACTTTCAGCAAAAGACTAAAGCTGAGTCAGAAGTAGATAGAGGATGATGCTGTTGTGACCGAAAAATTACCTGAAACAGAATGTGAAGAGTTTGTATTTGCAGTTTTTCTGATGAACAACAAAGCTGCAGAGAGAGGAGCTATCTGACAATCAGAAAAGATTCCAGCACTTAAAACATGCATAAACATCAACCTGCTAAAACAACACCTAACTGTCCTTGAAAAAACACATTCCCTACTAACTTTACCAAACTTGATTCCAAACTTGACTCTAAAACTAGGCTACATCTGAACCATCAAACAGCTCCTTAAAAAGTCCAAAAATGTCTTCTCTTTGCAATATGTTCCTATTTTCCAAATTTGTCCTCACTTTCCCAAAATATCTCCAAAATGTCTTTACTTCACAATAATATACAGATGAGTATTAATGTCAGGCAGAAGAGAAAATGAGAGGATGAAAATTAATTTTTGAAATTTTGTGAGCATAATAAATAATAAATCATTAAGTTGAAATGTTTAAAATAAAACTGACATTTACTGAATTTTTTTTTAACAGCTACACGTCATTTGAGCATCATGCCTTTGTTTATAGCAGTCATATTCTTTGTATCACAATTTACAGACCACCCCACCATTCCACCTCTTTTATCAGTGAATTCTCAGAACTGTTATCAATCACACACACACCACCGATAACAGAATTTTAATAACTGGTAATTTTAATTTACATGTTGATAATACCTCTGATTTAATGTCCAGAGAATTTTTAAACCTTTTAACCTGCATGGACTTTAGACAACACATCACACAGCCAACTCACAACAAAGGAGTGTGTCCTCTGTTGTTGACCTGGCTGTGTCTGACCACTACTGTGTGTATTTTAACATCACCAGTTTTAGCCATCAGGAGGCCCCGGTGAGAATGGTGAGGAAACGCTACCTAACTTAAGTAGTAGTAAGTAGCTGCAAATTTTATCGAGATTTTACAGAGCACTCCTGCTGAAATTTTACCTGCACCCTCTGATTTTATTGTGGACAATTTCAACAGTAAATTGAGATCAACACTTAACTCAGTGGCTCCACTTTTAACCAAAACCACAAAAACAAAACCTACACCCCCGTGGAGAAATAATAACATCAAAAAGTTGAAAAGAAAATGCAGGAGTGCAGAGAGGAGGTGGAGGAAAACCAAATTGACAGTTCATTATGAAATATTACATGATCAACTCGAATCCTACAATAAAACAGTCAAACAGGCAAGAATATCCCACTTTTCAAAACTCATTTCCGATCATAAAAACAACCCCAAATTTCTTTTCTCCTCCTTCAATCTTTTAACCAACACCAATTTTAATAAACCACCCAATACGTCAAAAGACCCCCTCTGCGAGGACTTTGCAAACCACCAAGTAAAATCGATGATATCAGATCCAGTATTTTATTCAACAGAATGTAATTTTTAACACACATGAACAGCTGCTTTTACCTGAGGAAACACTGGAGAGTTTTGCCCTGGTTGACGCAGGGACACTTGGTCAAGTTTTCTCCCAGGTAAACCCAACAACCTGCCTTTTAGATCCGATTCCCACATCACTTTAAAAAAAAATTTCATGGATTCTATGAGGAACAGATTTTAAATATAGTAAATTACTCTCTTTAGATGGGTGTCTTCCCCACTGCCTTCAGAACGACAGTGGTGAAGCCCCTTCTGAAGAAGAGTAATTTAGATCCCAACATTTTTAATAATTACTGACCTGTATCCAACTTACCGTTTTTAAGTAAAATTTTTGAAAAACTTTTTTTTAACCAAGTAAACGACTTTTTAAATAGAAACAATATTTTAGAGAATATCAATCTGGTACCGAGAAAGCCCTTTTAAAGATTTTAAATGATATCCAGTTTAACACAGATTCACAAAAACTCACAGTCTTGGTACTACTGGCTCTAAGCGGCGCCTTTGATACAGTATATCACCACATTTTATTAAACAGACTCCGAAACCTGGTGGGCCTCTCTGGTACTGTTTTTAACTGGTTCAGCTCTAATCTCACAGATCGTTGTTTCTTTTTAAGTATGGATACATGTTCATCCAGAACGCATGAAATTAGGCGTGGGGTGCCCCAAGGGTCAATTTTAGGTCCAATTCTTTTTAATTTATAGATGCTTCCCCTTGGGGATGTCTTCAGGAGACACTGCATCAGCTTCCACAGATGACACACAGCTGTACATCGCTGTGTCTCCTGATGACACAGGGCCAATTGATGCCCTTTTTAACTGCATTTTAGATATCAAGTCCTGGATGGCAGTAAATTTCCTGCAGCTCAACCAGGACAAAACAGAGGTTTTAATTATTGGCAAGAGACAATGTCTGAAGAACCTGGGCATCATTAGCTATGTTTCCATCCAAAAGGGATTTGAATCATTGGGAAATGCCCATTAAAATACAAATCCTGTGTGTTTCCATTAAATGTACAGACTTTGGTGAAAACTACAAAGTTTTCCGCAGAACTGGAAACAAAACAAGTCTCGCATTCTTCTTTTTCTACGTTTTCTGGCAGTTGTCAACCAGCTTGTAAATGCATTACCGCCTTCCCAACCTGGAGTGTGGATATCACCATGGAGAGAGGCGCACTATGTCAGACTTAATTCGAACATAACCGTTTCCATCCCCCGTTTTGCGAATCAAAATTTTTTCGAATCAACCAAAACCCGGCTAAAGCGAGCATACTTTAGTTTGTGCGAATCAGGGGATTTTAATTTGAATTTTGGCGTTTCCATCATAATTTTCCGCTGCGATACTTCTAGATGCGCATCTAAACAGCTTCAAACAGCTTTTGACTCTGAGCTTAGTTTTATTCTACACATAAAAAATATAACAAAGATAGGTTTTTATCATCTTAAGAATATAGCCAGAGTCAGCCCTTTTCTCTCTCAGGCTAACACGGAGATGCTGATGCATGCTTTTATCTCTTGTTGTTTAGATTATTGTAATGCTCTGCTCTCTGGTCTTCCCAAAAAGACCATCTCCAACCTGCAGCTACTCCAAAATTCAGCCACACGAGTGCTGACGAAGACCAGAGGGTGGGCACACATTACACCGGTTTTAAGATCACTGCATTTGCTCCCTGTGTGTTTCACAATCGATTTTAAGGTTCTTTCATTAGTTTTTAAATGTCTTAACGGTCTTGGGCCATCTTATTTGTCTGACCTACTTTTATTATATCAACCCTCACGGATGCTGAGGTCCTCCGGCATCGGCCTTTTAACTGTTCCAAAAGTTAGAACCACAACCCACGGGGAGGCTGCATTCAGCCATTATGGCCCTCACTTATGGAACAGCCTACCAGAGAACATCAGGGCTGCAGAGACTGTTGATGGTTTTAAAAGGAGGCTCAAGACTCACCTTTTTTAGTTTGGCTTTTAACTGATCTCTTTTACTCTTCTAATTCTTATATTATATGTTATCTTAATCTATAATGTTTTTAAGTGATTTATTTTTAAATCTTTATGCATTTTATTATTATTATTATATTTCTAAATCTTATTTTTTTTAAATCTTTAAATCTTTATTTTTTTCTAAATCCTTATTTTTTTATGCATTTTATCATTATTTTATCTCATACTTGTTTAATCTTATCATATTGCCTTTTAGTCTTTTAGTTTTCAGCTCCAGTGTTTCCTCATGGGGGGCCTCCACACTGAGAGGTGTGTCCGGTGTCCCCGCGGGGACGCCGTCCTGGAGATCCCTCACCTGATTCCTCAGTGTCCAGCCATGTTACTATATTGACTATACTGATTGTGTGTGTGTGTGTGTGTGTGTGTGTTTATATGTGGGGGTGGGAGGGGCGGGTTTTCAATATTTTTAGTATTTTTGTTGTATGTTTTTATTTTGTATTTTTAATGTATGAAAACTGCTATATGAATAAAGTGTGAGTGTGATTGATTGATTGAAATGACCTATGAATTGAACGACTAATGACCTTTCTGGTCGACTAATAGGGGGCAGCCCTAATATTTTTGACATATCATCTTTAATCTCAACATTTGGACTCTATCCAAAATTCAATTTAAAACAACAAACAAACAAACAAACAAAATTATTATTATTTTTCTTCCCAAGCCTGGTGCTCATTCTTAAAGTTTGATGTAACTCTTGTCATTTCAACTTTATTCTCAACATGTAGACTTTATCTTGACATTATAACTTTACTATTAACATTCTGACTTTATTGTCAAAATGCGGGAAAAAAAAAATCCTCCTCTGATTTCCTTTCACCATTTCCACTTTATTCTCTACCGTTTGACTCAGTTTTCAAGAAAAATCAATAATTTCTTGAAACATTTCAAAAACAATTTCAGAGTGTTAAAGTACTATAAGAAAAGAAACAATACTTCTACTTAAAATGTTCAGGTATATTTTCTGGCCATAAACTTTAAGTGGTCCTCACAAAGATAGAAAACAGGAGCACACACACCCACTCTCTCAGGTGAGAGACATCATGTGAAACACACCTATTATCATATGAAGTGTCCCATTATCTGTCTAGAGGAACCAGAAGCAGCTGATGATGTATCACACTCACAACCTGTTATGCTAATAAGCTTGTTAAATAAGTTAATCAATGTGCTGATTAGCAAACATTCCCATGGGAACAGAACTCTCCCATCACTGCTAATCATATCAACCGTACATATTAATGAATTTAACTTGTTTTCACTTCAAGTTTTTTTTTCCTCATTCCTCCACTAATTTATACAGTGACACACTCAAAACTGGAAGACATCACTGAGTCAAAAGATGTGACTTAAGTGTTGTGGAAGACATCAGTCAGCAGCAGCGACTAGCAGTACGCTTTATTGTGACATTTAGTCATTATTAAACATTTGCAATTTTCAGAATGAGAATTTGATTTATTCCTATACTTGAGGTCTGGTAAGTTTTCAGATAAAAGACATGCCTTGGTGTTTTGGTGCATAGTAAAGAAACATAAATAGGGAATAGAGAAAAAAAATCACAATGATAAATAAATACAGTATCCCCAAAGCCATATAATTGTATGTATACTATATTGTTATTCTGAACATAAGAGTATATCATTAACAATTGCAACAATTACCTCTACACCGATGTATGCCTCCAAGAACCAGTCAAGTTACAGTTACTGTTAACGTCGGTATCTGTCCAGACTCATATGTAGCCATGATAGTAGACAACGCTTCAAATATGGACGTTGCTGTTAAGAAGCTACATATTCTAAAACATGAATGCTTCACATACAGAAGATCTATAAAATCAGCACAGTTTTGAGATAAGAGTTACCAATTCAATATTTGACCAAATGTCTCCCCTTCTGTTCCTGAGATATGATGTTGAATAATGGACATAAAAGTGTTTTTGCAAACCATTATGATGTCACAGTGAAGTTGACCTTTTGGATATAAAATATCAAAATATAATTACTTCACTACATTACACTCTATTAAACATTCATGTGAAATTTTGTCAGTATTAGAGTATGAGTCACAGTGACTTTTACTTTCAACCACCAAAATCTAATCAGTTGAGCGCTGGATGTTTGTGCCAAATTTGAGTAAATTCCCTCAAGGTGTTCTTGAGATATGGTATTCACCAAAATGGGCCAGATGGATAAATGGACAACCTGAAACATGATGCCTCCAGCCACAGCTGTTGCCTGTACAGAAGCATAAAAGCACTTTGCAATATCATGATATTTCTTTAAGGTCACAGTTTTGTGTATGGCTAGCAACTCTTGAAACTCCATTTTTATCAATTGTTTCTAAATTTAAGGACTCTCACATTTTCTGTAGGGTATACAGAGACTGAAATTTATTAAAATGTGGAATATTTCCATTTCTTTCAGAGAAATTCGAAGGATGCATGTGTGGATCCTCCGCGGGTATAAAATCCCCACAATGCTTTGCACAATACACGATTTGCGGGAAGCGAGGGCGGGGCCTCCTCAATGAAACCTGCGCCGGTGGAGCTCGGCAGGATTTAGATAAATATGTCATTTATTTAGATTGATGCCTCCACCTGAGTTTTTATCAAACAAGCGTGAAAAAAATATTGACAGAAACTTCATAATTTACACTTTCCAATGTGTCCTTGAGACTTGTGACTTTGAGAAACACCGAGAGTCTATGGAGTGGAACCTGTGTTGAGTTCAGGCATTGTCACGTAAATAACAAATTTCAGCACTTAAATAGTCTGTAGCACAACACAGCAGTGTGTCATGTCCCTTTCTTGGGAACAAGTTCTTCCCCGCTCGCTGCCATGTTATTTGTGTATCAAGCATGGGGAGGAGGGGTAAGCCCACTCTGAACTACGAGAGCCCAGCGGGGAGCATCGGTGGCAGATGTTAAAGAGAAACTCGATTTTCATTAAAACAAATCGACCTAAACTACAAATTCGAATTAATCGATAAAATTGATTTATCACCCAGCCCTACAGTCTAGATATACTGAATTCTGTTTAGTTAGAACAACATATCAGCAGCTACAGCAGAAACATGCAAATTCATCCACTCTTACACTGCTGATACTTTATGAATGATCAGCTCTCCTCTGTGTGTGTGTGTGTGTGTGTGTGTGTGTGTCTGTGTGTGTGTTTAGAGCGGCTCTTATCTCTTATCCAGAACAGTATCAAATGTGAGTCTGTGTGTGTTTTCAAGTTCAATCAGGTCTTTAACCTCAACTTTTCCCGTGGGATCCTTGCATGGCCCTGAGGCAAACTGGGAAAACTCCAAAACACACACACACACACACACACACACACACACACATAAATAGAGACACACACACTAACACACACACTAACGAAGCCACAAACACTCACACAAACCCTGGGGCGCACACACACTGTACACATCCTCCAGTGTTTATTAATTTTTCTCACTGCAATTCATTATGTCACACACACACACACACACACACACACACACACACACACACACACACACACACACACACACACACACACACACACAGTTTCATTAAAACATGAGCTAAAGTTTGTCTGAGAAATCAAACACTTGTCTCTTTTCCAGGGACTATTTCCTGGACTGAACTCAGAATAAACTCAAGACTTACTTCTACAAGAAAAAAAAGTGAGCATTATTTTGACAAGATTTTTGGGTCATTTTGTTTTGAAAAACCATTAAAAAAATTCCTGTGCAGCTTGAAACTGACACTCTCAATTTGTATGATAAGATTAGTTTTAACCTGAACACAGGAAGCAGGTCAGACTGTCAGAGCAAATATTTCACAGAGGAACACTTTGTTTTCCTGTGCAGTCTTTAAAATGAAATCAAAATCTTTTCACATTTTCGCTCTCTGTCTGTTTCATGTCCGGCACTTTTGTTATTTGATTACTGTTTTATCTTGTAACATCTGAAGCCTTTATGGATGTGATGTTACATTAAAAAATAATTATTTGGAAAATAAAAGATAAAAAAACAAAAGGACAATAATGTTTAACAACAATCCTTTAAAACACCCTGAATGGTTCCTTATTTTACTCCTGAACACAAACCAAACACATGAATCTAAATCGGGCTGGTTTGTATCTTATGATGGATTTTGTGGCTCATACAGTAAGAATTTCCAGGTTCGATAAATATTCGGGTATTTAAAAGATTTATATTATATATAAATTAATGGACTGTATTATAATAACTTTTGAATGGGTTTTTGAATGCATTAAGGAAGTTTACAAGACATCAAATGCTTAAATTGTCCTTAATCCACACAATTATTGCAATCCATTTGAGATTACTAATTAATGTCAGAATAAGATTACAAGTAGCCCTTAATTTGTATTTTAAAATGATGAAAAAACCTGCACAATGTGTTTCTCGAAAAAAGTAAATAACAGAAAAAGAATTATCCCAAAGAATATAAAGAAACATTAAGATGCTGTTTTTAGTCTACAAAAAATAAAAATGACTCTTACCTTGAATCCAGGGCTGTCCAATCACTGCCAGTTTCACAGGACAGCCAATCAGTGAGGAAGAAATGTCCGAATCCAGGAAGAGAAGAAGAGGTCCAGACTCCAAGTATTGTTCCAGTCCTGATTAAGTCCTCTGTTTATGTGTCTGCAAAGAAGAGAAGAGCTGTTGAAAATCTCAGCCTCAGCAGGTTCTTTTGCTTTAGTTTTTTGTTTTTTTGCGGGATGCTCCGCAATACCTGGCCAGCATTGCCACATGATACTTTTTCTTACTTCTTCTTCTTCTATGGGGGTTCAGAGCATGGAGGTACATTAACAATAGGTTAATTCGTGATGAGCCAGACCTGCACAGATTCGATCACCGGCAATCGACGCAAAATGCATACTGGTTAGTTTTGTGTCCAACTTCATCCCGACTTGCTCTGACATATTACAAAAGTGGACGGTGATAAAACCGCGAGAGCAAGGCGGCTGCAGTTTTTAGAGCCAGGTGCTGCAGTTGCTCTCCACCGACTGCACCGCCTGGCTCCAGCTCGAACCTGATCTAACAGCTGATTGGTTTAGATGTCAACTCAACAAGATGGCGTTTTAGATAAACTTTTCAGTTTTGTTGAATTTTAGAGATTAAGATTGTATTTGTCTGATTTGAAGGTTTATTCTTTGAACAGAAAACGTGTGACTGATGGTGAAATTTAGCTGTCAGAGACTAAATACATTCATCACAAACTATACAGAGTCTACTGTATATTAACACTGGACGTTTTTAATTATTTCAGTTTTTAGCAACAGAGAGACTTGTGGTCAGTGGGATGTGAGGATTCTTAAACTAACATCTGTGCAGATGTGAAGCCCTGACTGTATCTGACTGAGCCTTAACCAGCTGATACCAGCATCATTCTCCAGTAACAAAAAATGCATTTTTTCGCTGGTAAAAAACATAACTCACCAGAGTGGCGAGTGGTCTTAAAAAATTACCAGCCAGAGACAAAATATACCCATAATTGGCGAGTGGCGAGTGTTAGTTTTGGACCCTGCTGAGGTTTAAACATCTAAACCATGGGGACAGTTTTTTCTTCAATTTCTGAGCTAAATCTGTCATTACTTTTCTGTCAGCTGCTGCAGGACAACAATTCTGTGTAGATATGCAGTTGTAGTTAGGTGCTTAAGGTTCTGGACAGGTGTGTATACCTGGTGTTACACTGTGAGGACAAACACAAGTTTATTCACCTACATTGTGGGGGACACACAAACCTGTCTCGACACAAAATTGTGGGGACTAATCTCCCATTTCAGACAGATAAGACTGAATACCCTTTTTTTTTTCATTTAGGGTTGATTATGTATGTTCAGATGGTTTACCTAGTGTTACATTGTGGGGACACACTAAAGTTTACGTACCTGTTTTGTGGGGATTTACAAGCCTGTTTCTACACTACATTATGAGGACCTGTCTCCTAATATAGACAAATGCAGCATGTTTTCTTCAAAATGTTGTTTTGTCAAAACCACTGAAATTAGTAATCTAAGGAAGTCCTTGAGTCCTTTTGGCATGGTTTACTGAAACTATTGTACTAAATTACAGGTTAAACCCAATGACAGACAATTCAGTCTTTTTAGAAAACAAACTACTTCATCAGGGATTCCTCAAGGATTTTTTCAAACTGTGGGGGAGGGCTTGAGGGTTCACTACACATCTGTCGCATAACTATATACACAACTATAGCCTAATCTAATGGCACAGTTTGCAGCCTGGCTGAGAGCACTTCATTTTTGTTGATTTTTTGAAAAAGAGCTCTAAGGATCTGTTGCGCAGCCATCCATTGACGGCGCCATTGGCCGCACACATGTGAATTGTTGATGGTGACAACGTGCGTGTCAGCTTTGTTGAGTGTACCAAGGTCAGCACGATGCTGGTATATGACAGCAAAAAGACGGGGACCTCGACATTTAAGAGGCACATGACGAAGGCCATGGAAAGAAAGACGAGAGTCAGCCTTCAATGTCTACGTTCGTATCCTTAAAAAAAAATTCAGGTTTAAACCGGGCTCGGACAGAACATGCCCAGGCTCAGGCGGGATTTTTTGGGCCCAATCTAAGCTCTACAGTTTATACACGGACCTGACGTCCCTTCAGAAAGCTGTTAATGAGAGTGTCACAGACTATGTTATTCATGCAGAGACTGCTATCACACCACTGAGGAATGCAGGAGAAACTTTAAGTGATGGCTTGTTAACTGCAATGATCCTGAAGGGCATTTGAGGAGATGTTATCAGGCCCGGGTGCCTTTCCAGCTTTGCACCTGCTCAGCTGCTGCTGCACATCCACTGTGGTGAATGGAGGGTGTGCACGTTCATCCGGGGGGAGGGCAGTGAGTAGCTCCTGACATGTGGCAGAGTGGTTTTGTGTGTCAAACCGTGTGTAGGAGTTCAGGGTGGCAGCAAAGGTGATGGGATCTGCGATTGTGGAGTGAGCCTGACTGGGTAATTGACCGGTGAGAATCTTTACTTTATGGAAAGCTTGTTTAGTGTTCATGGTGCTGAATTCCTGCTCCAGTCTGTCCTTGTATTTGTGTTTGGCCTTGATGATGTCATTCTTTATTTGTCTGTTGAGTGAGTTGACAGCAGTCCAGTCCTTGCGTTGAAAAGCTTTGTACATTTCCCTCAGGCTGTTTTTAATGTGGTAAGTGATCCAGGGTTTGGAGTTAGGATATCTCCTCACAGTTCTGATAGGGATGGTGCATGAGATACAGAAATTAATGTAGTCTGTGATTAGTGACACCCTGTGACGGTGGATGTGTGGCTTCTTGCGTTTCAGTTCCGGTTTGTAGTGTGGCAGCAGGAGAACAACATTGTGATTGGAGGAGCCAAGTGGAGGGTGTGCGTGGGCGATAAACGCATCAGAAATGTTCCCATAACATAAGTCCAGAGTGTTGTGCTTCCTTGTGGGAATGTCCACATACTGGTGGAAAGATGGCATGACACAGTCGAGTCTACAGCTGTTAAAATCACCCATAATGAACACCAGGGCATCGGGATATTGAGCCATCATGTTGCTAGCACCCTCGGCTACCAACTCCGCTGCTGCCCCAGTGTCGCACTTGGTGGGATGTAAACACAGCTGATTACAACAGTGGGGAATTCCCTCGGGAGGTGGAAGGGCCGCAGTGACAGCGTCAGCATCTCCATGGCAGGTGTACAGACTGTGCGGTGCACTTTGTTGTTTGTGCACCACCGTTTATCAACAAATATGCAGACGCCTCCGCCTCTGTCCTTGCCGGACCAGCTGGTCCTGTCAGCCCGCAGGATGGGAAAGTTGTCAAGTCTGACCTCCGTGTCCGGGACATCCCCGTCGAGCCAGGTTTCTGTAAGGGCGATGATGCATGCATCTCTGAAGGCCCGCTCCACCCAGCATTTGGCATGCAATAGATCCATTTTATTCCGGAGGGAGCGTACATTTAACGTACAGTAAGATGGAGGGAAGAGGGGGTCTGAAGGGACGCTTCCTCAGCCTGGTGCTTACATCTCCTCGCCTACCTCTCTTCCTCTGACGGATTTCTGGAGGAAGACTGACTGCCGGTTTCACGTTTTATATATGTGTATATATATACATATACATATATACATATACATATACACATACATATATATACATATACATATACACATACATATATATACATATACATATACACATACATATACATACATATATATATATATATATATATATATATATATATATATATACAGTACAGGCCAAAAGTTTGGACACACTTTCTCATTCAATGCGTTTTCTTTATTTTCATGACTATTTACATTGTAGATTCTCACTGAAGGCATCAATATTAATATGAATTTTAACAGTTGTCCAATAGGGCTGTCGGCTGTGTATTAACCTGACTTCTGCACAGCACAACTGATGGTCCCAACCCCATTGATAAAGCAAGAAATTCCACTAATTAACCCTGATAAGGCACACCTGTGAAGTGGAAACCATTTCAGGTGACTACCTCTTGAAGCTCATGGAGAGAATGCCAAGAGTGTGCAAAGCAGTAATCAGAGCAAAGGGTGGCTATTTAGAAGAAACTAGAATATAAAACATGTTTTCAGTTATTTCACCTTTTTTTGTTAAGTACATAACTCCACATGTGTTCATTCATAGTTTTGATGCCTTCAGTGAGAATCTACAATGTAGATAATAAAATAGTCGTGAAAATAAAGAAAACGCATTGAATGAGAAAGTGTCTCCAAACTTTTGGCCTGTACTGTATATATATACACACACACATATATATATACACATACACATATAAATACATATATATATATATATATATATATATACACACATACACACATATATATATATATATATATATATACACACATATATGCTTGTCCATCTGTTTTTGTTTGCTTGTTTTGTACAGTATAACATGCCTACACCTGTCATGCTAAAAGTGTAAAGTTATATTTTTATGTCATGTTGTGCTGTAAGATTAATAATAGAATAATAATAATGACCCCACGGAGGTTTATCATCCCTAAAAAAGTGAGAACACAGTTTGTTGATTTTAAAAGTCTTTTGTAGTCAAACTTTTGCAACACAAGCGTTTTTAAGAAATATGTCTCATACATGTTTAATATAAATGCATATTGGACTTTAAAACAAAGCAGCAATCAGCTAAAACACTGACTGTACTGAAGTGAATGGGGGAAAAAAAGCTTCTCTCAACAATACAGAGTCGATACAACTTTGAACACAAAAACAAACAAGCAAACAAATTCAGTGGGTCATGTGACTCCTAATGTCTTGGTGGCAACTCCAAATCTTTCAAAATATTTGTTGCAATAAAAAAACTCAGGCTTTTATATAAGAGACCAAATCACCCCCTTAAAGTTCTGTCCTCCAGATAAAGTTGTGACTTTATCCATTTCTTTACAAAAACAATCCTGAGTATTTCTTACAGTATCTGTATTTCCTCACTGCCTGCCACTCAAAAGTTACTTTGCCTCAGAAGATTCAGTATGAAATGTTGTGATGGCTGGAAGATGACTGTGTTGATGGATTTTATGTATTCCTACTGCATGATCTGTGCGCCTCAGAAGCACTTTGAAGTCAAGAACATGCAGAAGAGCAGAAAATCCATCACATCAAGAGAAGAATCAAACAACAGCATTTCTCAAAATTCAGGCCAAACTGTTCGGACACTGAAAAACTTCAAGTTAAAAAGTTGTGCAGCTCCAGTTTTCAGTGTTTTAATCTCTGAGCCGATGTGGTTAATTTACTTCTCTGGGTAAACGAACAAGTAGCCATTTGAACATCACATTGTAAAAGGGAAGTAAATGAGCAGCAGATGAGCTCAGACTGCTGAGAGAGAGAGAGAGAGAGAACTGCTTGAAAGAGGACATAAAATCATTGGACTATGGGACAAAAACACAGTAGCTCAAACTGCAGATGTTCATGTTGGATTGAGACAACTCAGGGTCTGATTTTCTTCATAATCCTCTCATTTCTACATTTAAATATATTTAATATTTAAGTTATTTCACTACTTTCAAATAACTTGCATTATCTTTCACACTTTCTTTTTGCCACAAACCAGACATTTGTTTTCTGGCTCTCAGCTCTAATTAACTGCTTAATTCGAAAATGAAGACTTTACTGTTTGTTTCCCTGCAGAACATCACAGCTTGCAGCGGTTTGAACTGGAGAGCCAGACGGAGTCAAGTCTGAGAAACATGTTATTTCCTGTGCCTCTGTCAGCCTGCCACAAATAAAAAAATAAAATACATAAAGCTGACGGCACACTGATAACCAGTAGTGATTCATCCAACAACTTGTAAGCAAAGAAACACTAATTTCCTCTTTGGGATCCCTTCAACTTAGAGAAAAGAAAGAAAAGAAAAAAAGCTGTGCAGATTTAAGAGGCAGCGTGACTGCATTTGAAGTCACACATAAATTTACACATCTGCAAGAGTTCAAATGTGTCAACTTGAGCAAAAAATTTAGGGCTTTGAGGGACTAATTCTTCAACATACAGACAGAGGAGAGAGGAGTGAGACTGGAGGAAAAAAATAGAGAAGTGAGGTCTCTACTGAGAACAAACACACTTTGTCCTGAGGAGAATATCAATATCTGAACAAAAGTTCTTGAGACATTCCAGTGGGACGTCAGTTGTGGACCAAGCAACAGAAAAATGAAGTTCGTTGTTAGGATGGCTAAAAAGAAAAGATGTGGGGCCGTGCTCAGTCACAAAGTTTGCCATCAAACTATCCCTCCTGCTGACCACAGAGCAGCTACAAAGCTTCCAAAGTCGTACCCAAGCGGCAGTCTTCAAGGCTAACTGAATGTCCGCTTGAGGCCGGCTCTAAGAGCGAGTCAAGCCCCATACACCCCCAGGTTAAAATGTCCAATATACTAACTTCCAAGTTTACAGCCTGGTACAAAAAACGGCTTTGGTCTCTGTAGTTAATTTCATCATTCATGACAATTGTACAGGGTTTTTTGTTTGTCTTGTTTTTTTTGTTTTTTTTTCATAACTCACCTGCTTACAGCAATTCTTACCTTTCTTGCATTTCACACAGCACTAAGAAAAACAGACAATTTTGGTGGAGCTCGGAGCCGTTTTCGAGCAATTTAGAGTGTAGTGAGTAACTCTGGGTTTGTCAAAGGAAGCCTGTGGAAAGTGAACTTTGTCCAACTAGTCATTTTGTTTGGACAAAGTGGAAAAACGCAATGACGAACCATGTTTGTAGCCGTGTAGCTCCTAGCCTAGCGCCGGCTGTACTCAGCTGCGCTCCTGCGGCGCACGTCTATGACGTCACCAAAAGTTACCCATCCTTGTAAAGCCCCGGATGACCATAACAACAAAGTTGAGCTGACATGGCGATAACACTGGCCATTCATTTATAAAATGTAGGTGAAATGAGCGAGTTTCGCAGCAGATAATGTCTAATTTAGGGGCTTCGATTTTTGGCCCCGTCCGCTTCTATGGGATGAGAGAAAACGCCGTCGGATGGATCTAAATTGCTTGAAAACGGCTCCGAGCTCCACCAAAATTGTCTGGGAGAGTCTACGAGTGTATTTAATCCTAGAAATAAGGTCCAGGTGTCAAAAAACCGAATTTAGCCTTTAACGTTACTTGTAAGTGGAAACGCACAAGGAAGATAACGTTAATGTTTCAGAGGCTATGCTACAGTGGTCTAATGTTAGCCATTAGCAACTGGATGCTGTGTTGTCATATATAACGTTATGAATTGAACTGAACTTCTTTGTCATTTTTATATGCAGCACAAAAACGAAATGACATTTCGCATACCCCAAGCAAAAAGAAACAAAACGGTCGACATTTCACAGTCAAAAACTCCATATCCTCAGAAGGCCAGAAGGCCGCTGGGAACAGCTGGTTTGATGGGGTTAGTGGTTAGCCTAGAGATTACCCCTCTATGTTTTCCCCACTTCTGCGTCCTGTCACAGCGCTGCCGGCGTCTCCCCGTCAGGACAGCTCCAGGCGAAACCACAGTCATCTCAGGGCTAGCTTGACGTAGCAGATGTTACGTGAGCAGTTACGTCTGTCAGAGGCCTCCACGTGGGAAAGACAACTTGAAAGACTGCAAGAAACCGGTTTATCAGTTCACCTCCCATCCTACACCGACCGTCTACAACAATACAAAGATGCACTCAATGCTGCCCGGTCCACCCACTACTCTCACCCCATCCACTCTGGTTCCGACAACTCCAAGGCTCTGTTCTTCACCGTAAACTCCCTCCTCAAACCACATGACATCACCTCCTCATCATTCACCACTGAAAAGTGCCAATCCTTCTTAACAAATGTCCAAACAAAAATAAACACCATCTACAGTAACCTCAATACCTCCAGGATCCCTCCCATCTCCCCACCTGCCTCACCACCCATCACCATTCAGCCCCTGTCCCACTTCTCTCCAGTATCCCCAGCACAGTTAACAACCATCATGACCAGAATAAAAACCTCCACCTGCACTCTGGATCCCATACCGTCCAAACTCATTAAGGACTGCCTCCCTGTCATCTCCCCACTCATTACTGGTATTATTAACGCCTCCTTCAGCTCTGGTTCCGTCCTCCAAACCCTCAAACTGGCTGCCATCACACCAATCATCAAAAAACCCGGTTTAAACCTTGACAATCCAAGTAACTTCCGCCCCATCTCTAACCTCCCCTTCCTGTCAAAAATCCTGTTGCCTCACAACTCAGAACCCACCTCACCTCCTGTTCGAATCTTTCCAATCCGGTTTCCGTTCAAAACGTAGCACTGAAACAGCCCTCCTGAAAGTCACCAACGACTTCCTCCTCTCCTGAGACTCCGGACACCTCAACATTCTCATCATTCTCATTCTCACAGCAGCCTTCGACACCATCAATCACTCCATCCTGCTCTCTCTCCACATCACCGGTACAGCACTCTCCTGGATTCACTCCTGCCTCACCAATCAACACCAGTTCATCAGTACAAACAACTGCACCTCCCCACCGCTCCCATGTCCCAAGGTGTCCCCCAGGGGTCGGTGCTTGGTCCCCTCCTCTTCATCCTCTACGTGCTGCCCCTTGGCAAGATCATCAGTCGTCACAGCCTCCAGTTCCACTGCTACGCCATCGACATCCAACTGTACATCCCCACCAAAGCCATCACCAACACCACCCACTCCACACTCACCAACTGTCTCACTGAAATAAAATCATGGATGCAAACAAACTATCTCCAACTGAACAGTGACAAATTGGACATAATCATCATTGACCCCACATCCCTGCACCAAAGCCACCCACAATCTCTGTCTCACTTTCAATAACTGAACTCTGTCTCCCTCACCACACACCCGCAACCTAGGAACCTAGGAATCATCTTCAACAGCCAGCTAAGGTTTGACCACCACATCAATCATATCACCAGGACTGCCTTCTTCCACCTCAAGAACATCGCCCGTCTCTGCCCCTCACTCACCTTCTCTGCTGCAGAAACCCTCATCAGTCACCTAGTCTACATATGGTCGCTTCTGGCTCCAAAAATCCATAACTGTGCTGGCCAAACACTGGGCTCAAACTGGTAGTCTACAAACCAATGCGTGACCTCACAGTAGCTATGTCTATTATTTTATAGTCTGTGGTCGTACCAAAGCTACTTCCAGTAATCAGTCAGTGTTCAAGCTGCCTGCTTCAGTGGAAAATTGGCCTGGGATTGTTTGGTGTAGGTAAAGGTTAATGGGTTAAGAATTGTTTTCATGTTTGATAAGACTGTTAATTTAAGAAAACATTAAAGATGGTGGTCATGAATTTGTCATAGGTACTTTGATTGTTCAGCCTTGATAGCCTCCACTCACCACCTTCACTTCAGCTCAAACACAGACTAATTTACAGATGCACTCATTCACCAACTCACTGACTCACTTTGTTTCAATTTGTCACTGATGAACTTTCTCACAGTTGGGGACTCAGAGAGAAAATACAGCGGCAGTAAATAAAGCAAGAGAAATGCGACTCTGTGTGATCTGAATGTGCAGCATTCTGATTCATTTAAAATCACATCTGACACATTTCTGCATGCCGTTACCCAGCAGTCCCTGCAGCGCCACTCTGACACGTGAACACGCAGAGTGAATGGGGTCAGCTCATTAACAGCCTGAACACCACTTCATGTTCTCATGTTGGAACTCGAGACGAGACCAAATCTATTTGCCTCCATCAACGCACGCACGCACGCACGCACACACACACACACACACACACAGCAAGCAGAGGGCACAAATGCACGCGAACACACACACACACACACACACACACACACACACACACACACACACACACACACACACACACACACACACACACACACACACACACACACACACACACACACACACACACACACAGCTTCCTGGTGACTTTCTGATTGGAAAAACCGGATAAATCTGGTCTGAAGTCAGCAGCAATGTGTTTTATAATTATGTCACAGCAGTTTATTTATTGCTGCAGGTTCTTCAGAGATCTGTACAGAAACTTGTTGGGCCCAGGAGCTGACTGAACTTGTATCATGACTGTTTTTCACAGACACATTTTTGGTGACCTGAGACTAAAACCCCTGATGCCAGGAGGTCACAGTACTCAGGATAAAACCAGCACCTGATGTTTCCTTTTTGTTTGTGGTCAAACTATTGGGTAGGGCTGCAAAATTAATTTAAATATTATTGAAATCGCAATATGGCAAGTGTAATATCCAAATCGCAACCGCTGTAATTTCTTCATAAAGATAAACATGTGTCACAACATAAAATGTACAAGGTTTCAACACATTTTTACCAAAGAATTTTCAAAACGTTCACGTTATTTTACCCAATTTCCATGAGTTTAAATTGGGTAGTCTTATAAAGCAATACCATTACATTATGTTATTTCCAAACCATTTCCAGGCCTGGACAACAGTTTTTCTAATTTCTTAACTTCTCCAGGAATTTCATGACTGTGAGAATCCTGCATTAAGCATTGTGGTGCTACAGAGATGCGCACATCGAGAGGAGCCAGTTGAGGTGGTTCGGGCATCTGGTAAGGATGCCTCCCGGACACCTCCCTAGGGAAGTGTGGAACGCCTCGGGGTTCCCTCGGAAGAGCTGATGGAGGTGGCTGGGGACAGGACTGTCTGGGCTTCTTTGCTGAGGCTGCTGCCCCCATGACCCAGATCCCGATAAGCACAGGATGACAACGATGATGAGTACATAGACACAAGACAATAAAATATTAAAAATGCAAACCAACAGAACAAACTAACAAAAAAAGATGATTATTACTAAATAGAATAAAAAGACAGTAAATAAATAAATTAAATAAAAATAAAAATATCAATGAACAGGAGAGATAAAACACGGTAAAAACCAATGGTTAAAACTTAAAAATCAAGGCTGTAATGTTACTCCACATTAAAAGCCAGATTAAAAAGATAGGTCTTTAATTAACTTTTCAAAATACCGAAAGAGCACGCCATTCTAATATCCAGAGGTAGCAAATTCCACAGTTCAGGGGTGTAAAAACAGAAAGTGCTCTCACCAGTATTTTTATAGGACACATGAGGAACATTTGAAAGTAACGAAGTGGAGGCCCTAAGTGATCTGGCTGAAACATAAAATGATAGATACTAACTGTAGTTTGTTATTGATTTTTAGGTAGCCAATGAAAAGGGAATTGCAGTAGTCTAAAAGACTGGTAATAAAAGCGTGAGTGAATATTTCAGCATTTTTCTGGGTTAAAAAGACCTTGACATTGACAATGTTCCGATGATGAAAAAAAAGATGTTTTGATGACCCTGTTAAAATAAGGATTAATTATTTATTATTAATTATTTTTGGGGCTTTTAAGCCTTTAATGGATAGGACAGACAAGCTTGAAAGGGAGAGAGAGAGGAGGAGTGACATGCAGCAAAGGGCCACAGGCTGGAGTCGAACCTGGGCCGCTGCAGCAACAGCCTTGTACATAAGGCGCCTGCTCTACCACTAAGCCACCGACGCCCCAGTAACATTAGTTTTAATGTGCTTGCTAAGGCCACCAAACATTTAGTGCAGTTTTTTCTCTTGCTCCTTTTTGTCAAATTCAAAGAATCTTAGTTTTTTCTTCATTTAGCTTAAAGTTTTTACCCATCCACACATTTATGTCAGTGAGCATCCAGTGCATCAGGGGCATTTGGTGTGATGAGGATGTATAATTGTGTGTCATCAGCATAAAAATGGTAATTAAAGGGAAACTAATGTTTTTTTCAACCTGAGCCCTATTTTCCAATCTACTTTTGTCTAAATGAGTGATAGGATGTTCAATATGTGACATTTCTCCAGTACGAAGCTAGGGCTGACCTGCCTGCAGCCCATGAGCGCACACTATATTAAATAATGGGGCACTCAGACAGCGTCAAACAACATCAAAATACGTCCACTAAAAGTGCATTTTTTTCACACAGATAGGCTCAGATTGTTAGTATAATTATCCAACAATATAACAGAAAGGAGAAATGAACGTCTGTGTTTACCTTTAGCTGGGTTCAGACATGTTCCTCTGCCTGTTGCAATTTTAGTATATGTGCTACTGAAGTAACAGTGCTCCCTCTCTCTCCTCCTCTGCTCTTCAGTTTCCATCTTTAATACAATCCAACCCCACATCTTAACAGAAAGGCCTTTAGAGCAATTTGGTTTGAGTAAAAATCTTGTTGGCTGGGTTTTAGATTTCTTAACTAATAGGACACTAAGAGTGAGAGTCAGTGGAGTACTGTCTGACCAGATATGTTCCTCCACTGGCTTCCCTCAGGGTTGTGTGTTGTCCCTCTCCTGTTCATCCTTTATACAAACATGTGCCGCAGCAGCAGGGAAGACAGATTTATTTTAAAGTATGCAGATGATTCTGTTATTGTAAGCCTGCTAAAAGAAAATCAAACAGGCCATGGTCCAGTTGCCCAGGATTTTATAGAATGGTGCACATTGACTTTAGAAAACTCTCCAGGTCTCAGGAACTCACCATCATAAGGGATCAGACAGTGGAGTGGGTAGAAAAGTACAAATACCTTGGCACCATTACTGACAATAAGCTAAACTTTGAAGCAAATTGTGAAGCTGTGTACAAGAAGGGGAACCAGTGTTTATACTGTTTGAGGAAACTGTCCTCCTTTCATATTGACAGTACACTCTTTATCCTATTCTACCGCTCTCATATTGAGTCCATTCTATCCTTTAGCCTAGTGTCTTGGTTCAGCAGCCTATCCCTAAAAAATGAGAACTCCCTGAACCAAATTGTGAGGTGGACTAGTAGGCTGATAGGAGAGCCACAGCTGAACCCCGAATCCTTACACCAAGCAGTTACAGAGGCTAGCTGGGTCCATTTTAGAAGATGGCTCCCATCCACCATATAGCGAATTTTAGCCCCTTCCATCAGGTCGCAGATACAAAGTACCTGTCTGAAAAAACTAAACCATACAGAGACAGCTTTGTGCCCGCGGTCATTAGAATGTTAAACAAAACATAGTAATCTTTTATGGACTAAACTTTAATTTATTTATTGACTGTACAGCCCTTTTATTTTTTATTCTTTTTATTCTTTTTGTATCTGCCATGATGGGTTTTTTTTATATATACTAATATGTTTTTGTATATTTGTACCTGTCTCTTAGTCTTAAGCACTGTTGTCACTGTGTTGTCACTGTCATGTCAAAGTGTTGTCTGTGTGAAAGCAGCTGACACCTAATCTAACTGCAAACCAAATCTACCCTCGGGTACTAATAAAGTTACCTTACCTTAAACAGCGGAAACTCTCTGAGGCCCCTCTTACCCCTTCAAGGCACAAAATTATTTACTCCGCCCCTGCACTATAATTAAATTATCTGTAGACAAAACAATATGGAAACTGCAGTTGTTTCAATTTAAATGTTTTGCCCAAACTTGATATCAATAATCATAAGATGCAACAATAATTTGGTTTTCCTGCCAGACTCTTCCTGTTGACCCATTCTGGAGTTTTCTGGTGGTACACTCCCCCTTGACTTTATTATTATTGTTAGTAAATATTATCTAATTATTCGTATTGGTGGTAACAGGGTAATGGCAGGATTAGTTTTAATATACTTTTTCCCCTTTTTTCCATCCTTTCACTTGTCAAACTTGTATAGAAACACAGACACACACGCAAACGCACACCACAGCCAACATCACCTTGTCCCCTTATCCCCTGACAACACTTCATTTACTGGCCTGTATTCACTTTTGTATTCACCATTCTTTTTCTTCTTTTTTTTTGTGTTTTGTATTGTTTGCAATAAAAAGAAAAAGACAGAAAGGAAAGTGAAAGCAAACTGACTGTAACACAAAAAAATGCAAAAGGTGCATGTGAAATAGGGATGGGCAAATGATTAAAATTCATTATTCAATCATCAAAAAAAATTAAATTAAATTAAAAAATCCTTAACAATCAATCATCGATAATCAAAAATTGATGCCCATCCCTAATGTAAAAGACCCACAGACCCTGCTTATGCATAGGGCCCAGTATTTGGTGCTACACCCCCTGACCACTGCAGACCACTGTTCAAGACACTGTCACTGTTTATCCAGTGGGGATTGTGCCCCCTACAACAAGGTATTTAAGCCCAAACGTAATCTTTTACTAACCGTAACCACAGTGCTGTTAAAACGTAATGTTTCGATGCATGCATTACATGACATGCACATGCAACGTATTCATGGTTTGCAGAAATATGCATTGCCAAAAATTTTTCTGGTGATTTGATTTAGGTATTAATAAACTCAATACAGTCTAACTAAAGATTGTAGGTTTTGCTCAGTCAAATGAATCTACATGAAAAGTATTCACATTAACATGATTTCTGGTTGTTATATTTAATGAAACAAGCATAGTAATTGAATATTTTCCTCACATTATCTATTATTACTTCTCAGCCTACTGCTCACACAGCAGATGTCTCAAGAAAAGTTTACCATCCCGTCACACTTCCTGTTTAATGGAAATAAAACCCCAGTACATACAGTAGAAACAGTCCTCTGCAGGATCTGTCAGACTGAGTCTAATCCGGAACATGAGAGGCATGAGGATCCAGCAGGGTTCCACTCTGCAGCCTCCTCGGGTTAATAAGTGTAAATCTGCTGCAGCTTCCTGCAGGAAAACTGTCAGATCCATCGCCTCATGCAGATTTACTGGAGCAGTGTTAAACCCTTGGCGGGTTAACAAGCTCTGCATGCGCTCAGAACACACTCCACATACTGCAGCTTTAAATCTGACTGCTGACCTTCAGCACGTATCACACGTTCCCGTCTCTCACCTCACACAGACACTTCCTATGTAGAGAAGGATGATACAGCTGAATGGAAATCATTTGGACCTGCTGTGAGGAGGAAGATGTGAGAACTAACTGTTAATGAACAAGGAAATATCTCAGTCAGCTGACTCAAGCAGCTCGTTGTGTCTGCAGATTCATTCACTAACAATCTCATCATGCAGGTCGATGTGACTCAGTTTTATGTCTAGTCTGTTAGTCTGCACTCCCCAACTCTCAAAAATCACTTCACTTGAAGGAGCAATAGTGGATTTAGTAAAGACATTTACTACTATTACACTGTATGCTGCTATTATAGTAAAAAATACGGGTGCACATGTGTAAATTAACAGTCCCTTTATTCCAAAAGTTCTAAAGTAAGCAAGGGAAGAACATTTAATAAAGCCCTGGAGGGTGGGAGTGGATGAACCCGGTTAAAGAGTACCCGCCTGGACGGGACCCTCTAAAACTAAAGCAAGCGTGCCCGCAAGGAGGCAGGGATAGTTTTATTGGTCAACAATAAACCTGGCGTTCTGTTGGTTGGGGGATTTTGACAGGGTTGTTACACAAAAAAATCCAAGAGCAGGGCAGAAATCTGAGAGCAGAAATTCCACGAGCGCACAGAAACAGTTTGAGTGTGAGGAGAAGAGCTGAAGCTGGAGCAGGAAATCTGTGCAAGCAACATTGTATCTGAGGGCGAGCACACAGTTTGAGCAGAAACAGAGTAGATCTAAGCACAAGCAGAGGCTATTTGAGTATGAGGGCAGGGTTTTGATTGACAATATTACAAAATCAACTTGAAATCAATAAACAATGCTCTCAAATTGATATACCCCTCTCTTGAATAAAGATAGGAAAAAAGCTCCATACAAATTCTACTGAGTTTATTTTTGGGTCCAGGTAGACAATGGTGCCAAATCTGAAGAAAATTCCTCAGGCCTTCTTGAGATACGACATTCACAAGAGTGGGACAGACGCAAGGTCACAGTCATAATTAGCAAATGAATTCTTGAGTTATGGCCAAAAACATGTTTTGTGTGGTCATAGTGACCTCTGACTTTCAAAGACCAAATTCTAGTCAGTTTATTCTTCAGTCAAGTTTGTGTCAAATTTAAAGACATTCCACAAAGGGATTCATAAGAATAAGACAGACAAGGTCACAGTGACCTCTGACCATCAAAATCTAATCACTTCATCACTAAGTCCAAATGGACTTTTGTGCCAAAGTTGAAGAAATTTCCTTTGGGTGTTATTGAGATGTTGTTACAAGGAAAGGATGGACGGACAACTACCCCTCCGGCGGCAGCTATCGCCAGTGTGGAGGCATAAAAAGTGTCCTGTGAACTAAACGTATTATAAACTGTGCCAGACAGAGATGTTTGAAATGTGATACTTCTTATTAACAAATGAGGGAATCAGCTACATTTTGGTATATGATTAGAAAGTCTGATGAGTGATGTTAGCTGGCTAACACCATTTCAACACAAAGTTGAGTCAATTGTGAGCAAGGCTGGTTGGCAGACACACAAACCAACTATAAAATTAAAGTTGGAAAAAAGAAAGAAAAGAAATTTTGGAACAATATACTTATATAGCCTATTATTTATATTATTCATATGAAATACACCAAAATGTGTATGCGGATACGTCTCTCACCCCCTCCCCCCGTCACTCCCGCTGCTGAAAAAAATCCTAGAGGAAACACTGGAATGAATGGACTTCCGGTAGCCTTGTTTCCATACCCATACGTGAGTGGAAACAAGGCATTGACGTCAACAATCAAGTGATGCTAATTCAGTATCAGAAATTAGAATCAAGGTGACAGGTTGTATAAAAATTTAATTTGGACAATTTTTTCTACAACTCCGAATCATTTCTGCACACTTCCAAACTGTAATTTCTCCAGCAGTGTTTGACAGGTTTAAGGGCTGACGAGCACACACTTACTGATATAATTTGAAAAGCTCAACATCTCTCTATTTATGCTCTCAAAAACTTTGACACCATAAATAACTAATCTGAGACAACTAGGATTTGTACCCAGGTTCACTGTAAACTCTGACTTATCTATTTGACTGTTAAGAGGCAGAAAAATAACTTAATTAAGCCTGAATTCTTTCTTCATTTTGCAACATGTTAGTCTGGAGGTTTAAACTTGTGTCCTCTCACAGAGTTGGTGATTCAAAGTAAACTTTCATCTCTGTCAGAGAAAACTGATCTGAGTTCAGACTGTTTACTTACAGCACAGCTACACTCACAGATAACTGAGCCTCCTACCTGCCTGTCAAACACCATCAACCCAGAAACCTTCTCCAGTCTGCACTGAGTGGAGTCCTGCAGGTATCAGCTGTGAAGTCTGGCGGCCAGTGGCTGCTTGCTCCACTGCTGTTTAGCGGCTAACGAGCGGAGCTAACTGCTAACAGCCACCACTGCAACTGAGAAACTCCACAAATCCATTCAGCAGCTCCAGCATTCACAGTCAGACACACATGGCTGATTATTTACTGCTGAATTAGGCTACAGCTCAAAAACCACACCAATGGCTGATGCTGCTCTGCTCTGAGTGTTTCTGCTGGCTAGCGAAATATCCTGGTGCAGACTATTTACTGGAGTTTACCAGCCTGACATTCCTGCAGCATTTGAAGATGACTGCAAGCGATATTCCACCAATGATATTTCTGTCACGTCTCGTCTAGTCTTGTCAACAAAATGAAACATAGATTTCATCATAGTTTTTATTATTGAGATCAAGGCCATTGATCAAAATTTTTTATCACCATTTTCATCAGTGAAATTAATACTAGTCATCTTCCATCTGGGACAGCCCAAAATCGCACAGAGTACACCAATCTTAATATAAATTATGCCAGAAAAATACAGCAGAGAAGGGAAAAGTGTGCCAACCAACCCCTGTCTCCCTTTCAGACACAAACCATCATGTGCAGATAACCTGTACAGACCTACAGGTGGACCCTGAAGACCAAAGTCTGACACATAGGTCAGGTGAAGTAAACGCACTTTGAGTTAATATTATTCTGTCAAACGACTATATTCAGGATCAGGAATGAACTCTTAGTGTTAGACTTGAACAGTGTTCCTTCAGTTCACAAGCCTGACAGGCTTACAGAATGTTTTCAGATATTGGATTTGAATTCTGACATTTTGACTATGTTTAACCTGTTTAAATTATACATCAAATTAAATACCAGGATTTTATTAATAATGAGCCAAGCTAAAACAGCTTTAATAATTTTCAACACGCTCATTAATTCTGAACAAACACTTTCCTGTTTTCTGCTGCAAAAATGGGTAAATCTGCTGTTTATTAACACACAGAGGAGATTAGGGCTAATCCACACATTATTCTGTGTGTGTGTGTGTGGTGTGTGTGTGTGTGTGTGTGTGTGTGTGTGTGTGTGTGTGTGTGTGTGTGTGAGAATTGTACAGAGTGAATGAAGTGAGTTTAGATGCCTAAAAAAAAAGGATGAATCCTCCGGATGAAACGGATAAAGATTTGACAACAACGAGACCAGGAGCCGGCAAAAAACACAAAGGTTACTCGTAGGAAGACACACACAAAAACATAAACACACACACTTCACATTCCTGAACTTTAAGACAGAAACAGTGTTTTTATCTGCTGCTATTAGCCTTTTATCAGCAGCTGACACAACCGGTTCTGCTGATATGCATAAATCAAACCAGTTTAAGCTCATACACTGGACTGGACAGACAAAAAAACTGGAAATCAACCCAGCTCTAGTGGAAGTGTTCCCAATTTACAGGTAACAGGTAATGATCCTCCGCCTTAACAGGGGATGCAACTTGGAACAGCTGATTAACATGGCCGCCCTCATCTAAAGGAAACAGGAGCTGCTGATGAGGCAAAATAAACTGACTCAAACTATTCTGCTTTCAAAATTGTTGACATCAAATTGAGGTGCAACCTGAAACAAGACCAGCATCTACATGGAATCAAACCCCTGACACAATGTAGAGTATATGGTAAAAGTATCAGGACATGCCCCCGTCAGTTAGGCCCTTTCTTGTTTTACGATGACAGTTTCTCTGTGCTGCAACACATTTTATCTTCCGGCTGAAGTGTTTTCAAAGGCCTCATTTGCTTCAACTGCATCTGTAACCCAGCCAAGACATTACAAGATTATTTTAATGTTTTGAGAAGTATTTTGGTCTGAGTCTGGTAAGAACATCAGTTCCACTCTAACATCTAGATGAAGCTGAACCTTGAAACAGCAGCCAGTCAGCTCAGCACCAAGTCTGGAAACCAGTGAAGTTACTGGTCCCACAGATCCTCCATAATGTGCGTTGTTTGAATCTTGATGACAAAATTACTATGGTTACTAGAGTTTTGTCCAGTCCAGTCTGGTGTACAAGCTTACACCAGTTTAATTTTATGCGAGGGGTAGGAATCACCAGAGGTTCCATAATATGATCAACATATATAACATTAAACCTAAATTAAACGCCCAGTCTCTTTTACTAGCCTAGTGTGGCTACACCTTTTGACAAAATAAAGGCCTGTCTAAATTAGAGATTAGAGATTTCCAAGCAGTTTTTATAGAAGTTCATAAGATGTATACAACCAGGTTGTTGGCTACCCCAGATTACGTGTCCATTCCTTGATTACCCGATAGGTTATTTATATTCCCTTAGTCCGTAAGAGTCCTCGGATCAAAAGAGTCAAAAGGGTTTTTCATAAAAATTAATCCAAGTTGTGAATATTGTAACAGGATAACGTGGCATTAACAGGGTGTGTGTCAGTATTAGGGATGGGAATTGATAAGATTTTATCGATATCAATGCCATTATCGATTCTGCTTATTGATCCAATTCTTTATTGATTCCCTTATCAATTCCTCCTGTGAATTAATGATATCACCTCCTGTTGTTTGTAATCCAACACATCTGCTTTCATAACGTTTTATTATGAACCTTAAAGCCATGGTCTAGTTTAGAAAGACGATGAGAAAGATTTGAAAAAACTAACAGCAGCTTTCACAGTCATAAGCCAGCATTGGCATACAGTTATCTATGTCCCAACAGCCACAATGACTTGTCATTAATGTTACTCCTAGCTGGTGATATAGAGATAAATCCCAGCCCACAGCCTGAGTGTGTCAGCACCACTCAGTTAGTGCAGCTAACTCAGGTGAGGCAGCTAACACTGCTAGCCCTGCATATTATAACAACAAATAGCGTGCAAATCAACTCAACTGCCTTCATCTTACAATCCTTAGTGTTCCCATGAAATCCAACAACAGGAGCGGGGATGCGCTGAAGCTCCACAGCGGGCTAGCAGCTCCAGGGAGGCTAACAACAACAGCGCCCCGCCCGCCGTCCATCTGGAGCGGGGATGCGCTGAAGCTCCAAAGTGGACTAGCAGCTCCAGGGAGGCTAACAACAACAGCGCCCCGCCCGCCGTCTACCTGGAGTGGGGATGCGCCAAAGCTCCACAGCGGGCTAGCAGCTCCAGGGAGGCTAACAACAGCATGAAGTGAAGCCATGGCTTTGACCGCTTCTGTCTCTCCGCCATTACGTCTTCTTTGTTGTTGAACGTGCTGCTGACTGACGAGCATAGATTCGGCGTAATGAAAAGAATCGATAAAGGAATTGTTAAGCATACAGGCTAATGATGTCGATGAACTGAACCAGTTGGAACCGGTTCTTAACAGGAACCGGTTCTCGATTCCCATCCCTACATCATACCCTGCCGCACATGTGAGCATTTTTGATGACTGCCTCAGTCCAGTCCCTTTGTCACGTTTAACCATAGTTGTCTTTGTTTTTGTTGACGGGCAGTGGTCGCTGGTATGTGAAAAAAATTAAGTTTTGAGCCAAGACTCCTTCTATGCTGGCTCCTAATAACACAACAAGACCATTTTTAAGACTCCTATGTAGCCTACAGCCCTGTGGTGGAGAGGCATGTTTTGCCTCCAGCTTACAAACTGACATAATCATAATAATGAAGTTGGCCCTAAAAGGGTGTATTGGATATCAGCAAAAAATCAAATATCGTGCATCTTTAACGATTAGTTGGGTGATTCTCTGAATCCAGTGCCCTTTAAGTCCCCCAGACTTACTCAAACATTTTCAATCAAAGGAACCCACAAAAAAGACATTTTAAGCCACCAATTAATAAAACAAGGTGTTTTTGTACTATGATGCAAAACAAAATATAAATATTTTTTATTTTATTATTAAGTAATGGGCTAATAGTAGATGACAAACATATATGCATGTCCCCACTGACAATCTTTACATTTTCATTGAATTAAAAACAAATAAATAATATGATGTAAACCAAAATTTTGATGCTAATATAGTAATTTGTTTGTCTACTTTAACTAAACATATATTTTTTCTGAAAAAATACATGAATTACCCATGATTCTGCAATATTTACACGTCTCTCAGTTTGTTTTCAACCCCGTCACACTATGCCATTTACCCCCTATAAAAATAATGGATCATTCCAAGTGACATCAACATTCAGGAAGTGACATCACGCAAGTCTTTTGGAGAAGATGCTGCAAAGAAAGGCAAGTGTCTGTGTCTTTTTTCATCAATATTTCATTGTTTTTATTGTCACATTGAGATTGTTGGGCTCAACAGTTCAACTCTGTTATGAGACTTGATGGTAGTACACAGGTTTTTATGAAAAAAATAACAGTTGTGTTGCAAAATATTACTATTTTTGATGTCCTAAATGCCATGTGGTGCTAATGTTTTAGCTAAATATGGAGCTATGGCTAATATTAGCCAAAAACTTCAACCCCGTCACATTCAACCCCATCACATTTTTGATTGTAACGGGGTTGAATTATTGTGACAGGGTTGAATGTCTGATGTGACACATCTATGTAGATGACACAGTTTTATACTTTTATCCAAAATAATTGTTTATGCTATCTTATGTTCCAATATTTTCAGACATCACTATGGCAGAAACAGCAGCAGAGAGGCAAAGAGAGTACAGGGCAAGGAGGGATGCAGAATAAGCAAAAAGGGAAAAATATCTCAGGAGTGAGCGTGAGAGATGGAAAAGGGACCCTGAAGCAGGGAAAAAGAAAAGTATCAATAATTTAAGTGAAAGAGCTAAACGGCATAAGCGCAAGATGTGGAGGAATGCGAAAAAAAGACAGAAGAAAAGGGAAGCTTTGTTGAGCAATATCAACACCCCCCCAGAAAGTCCTGATGCAGAGCAACCCAGATCTGGGTCCTCAAGGTCAGTTCTTAGGGGCTGTTAGGCTATTTCATGAGTGAGTGGGTGGGTGGGTGAGTGAGTGAGTGAGTGAGTGAGTGGGTGAGTGAGTGAGTGAGTGAGTGAGTGAGTGAGTGAGTGAGTGAGTGAGTGAGTGAGTGAGTGAGTGAGTGAGTGAGTGAGAGAGAGAGACAGTGTGTGTGTGTTTCCGGTGTGTGTGTGTTTCCGTTTCTGACTTAGCCTACTTCTGGACAAAAGCAGATTTTTGGTTGCAGATATGGGTTGGGTAAGGGTCAGAATTAGGCCAGTAGTGGTAAGGGTTAGCATAACTCTCTTGGAAAAGAATGTCAGTCTGGCATTAGGGGTTAGGGTTTGGGTCAACCCCAAGTGACCTATGTCAACATGCATGTGTGAGTGAGTGTGTGAGTCTACATATACTGTCTATATAGGTGTGTATATGTGTTTGTCCATGAGAAATTTTTATGTTGTCTGCAGTTTAGTAATTATTTGTTGTGTGTTTTTGTTTTAGGCAGCATTTGGAGGGCAAGAAACGAGCCAGACGAGCAAGATACAAACTGTACAAAGAAATAGAGGAACTTAAACACGCTCTCAAAAGGGAGAAAACACTTAAAGAAAAGTACAAAAAGCGGTGTCAGCGATCAAAGCATAATGAATCTCCCAGATCCAAAGTCCGTGAACTGGTCCAGAACTGTACTGTGAACAGTAGAGTCAGAAAAACTTTACTGCTGCATGAAGCCCTGACTGCAAATATCAAGAGAAAATACCAGAATGCCAGAACCGAAAGAGAAATGCAAATTATATCTAAGGTTGCTGTAGGAAAAATAATAAAAAAAATATAGGCTACAGAGATGGTCAGAACAGGCATTAGGGTTCTCAAAGAAACGCAGGAACCTTTTGAAGAGTGAATGCCTGAGCAGTTTTAACAGAAAGACTGTCAATAGGTATGCCACTACATCTGTTGAGAACATCGTGAATGCCTTCTTTACAAGAGATGATGTCAGCAGGATGACCACAGGAAGGAAACAAACTATTACAAGAAACAAAGTGAAGATGCAAAAAAGGTTCCTTGTAGACACAATGAGAAACCTACATAGGAAACTTCTTGCAGAGAACAATATCACAATTTCATATCCTGCATTTTGCCGCCTACGTCCTTTTTGGGTTGTGCACCCATCCCTCTCTGACCGTGACACATGCATGTGCAAGCTGCATGAAAATCTCAGCTTTCTGGCAGAAAAGCTGAGTCAGCTGAGGCTAATTCAGACATCAGATCTTGAAAGACTTGTCAAACTTGTGTGCTGTGATATCACAAGGAAAGATTGTATGTATGGAGACTGTGAAACATGCAAAGACAAAAGAGTTCCCCTCTTGAGTACATATGACGGTGCAGAAAAGGTAACGTATACTCAGTGGGGGACAGAAGAAAAAGCAAAAATGAAGGATCAGGATGGACCAACAGTAAAGATATCTATCAAACAAAATGTTGAGAGCACCCAGGAGCAACTTGCTGAACTTTTTCACACACACCTGACCAAGTTCAAGAAGCACTTCTTCAATATTAGACAACAGTTTGCTTACTATCGTGAGCTGAGAGAGAGCTTGGGCACTGATGAATGCTTAATTCACATTGATTTTTCAGAGAACTTCACCTGCAAGTATAGTTCTGAAATCCAATCAGTGCACTTCGGATCATCTCATCAGCAGGTGACACTACATACAGGAGTTTTTTATGTAGGTGGTAGCCAAGAACCAACCTGCTTCAGCACAATATCCCCATCAAAGCACAAAAGCCCAGCAGCAATATGGGAGCATCTGAACCCTGTATTGGATTATGTGCAGGCAACATACCCAGGGATTTCAGTGATCCACTTTTTCAGTGATGGCCCTTGTACCCAATACAAGCAGAAGGGCATTTTTTTTCCTTTTTAGCACTGAGCTGGAGAAAAGAGACATCAAGGCAGGAACTTGGAATTTTTTTGAGGCCAGTCATGGTAAGGGAGCACCAGATGGTGTTGGAGCAGCCTTGAAGAGGACTGCCGACATGCTAATAAGCCATGGCCAGGACATCCGAGATGCACATGAGCTCTTCAAGGCCCTTTTGGAGACCAACACATCTATCAAGTTGTTCTTTGTTGATGGTGAAACTGTTGAGCGGGCACTTGAGAAGATACCATCAAACCTACCAGCAGTCCCATCAACAATGAAAATACATCAAGTGGTAACTCTTGCTCCAGGAGAGATAATTTCTCGGGATGTCAGTTGTATGTGCTCAACCAAGAAGCAGTTTGCCTGTGTGTGTTGGAATACACAGCATTTCAGCTTCATCAAGAAGGTGCCAGCTGGTGTGTTACAGAGGCAGACACAAATCCATTGGGATGACCCAGAAGTGTTGGGGCAGTGGTGTGTGCTAACATACGACAAAGATCTGTATCCAGGAATTATTCTCGCTGTGGATGAAACACAAGTGCAAGTTAAATGCATGCTCCGTGTCGGACCAAACAGGTACTTCTGGCCAAGTCGGGAGGATGTGCTGTGGTATCTTTTTGATGATGTGCTTGGGCTCATCCCACTCCCAAAGCCTGTGACATCCCGTCACATGGAAATTCAGAGAGAAGTGTGGGCCAGGCTCTCTGAATAAAAGAAGGATGAATCAACGTGTACATAAAGCTGCAACAATTAATCAAAAAAAATTATTAATATTAAACAACTGTTTTGATAATCGGGGTGCACTGCCACTGCAGAGGACTCACAGCCTCCATGGGGTGCACGCTCCATCAACTGAGCCACCCAGGCACCCTCAGTTTGAATAACTTTTTAGTCAGAATTCTCTGATTTCTTAAATGTGTATATTATCTGGTTTCTTTACTCTTCTCTGAGAGTAAACTGAATATGACAAAATATGACATTTACTTACCTTGAATATTGGGGAAAACTGATCAGAATTTTTTCATAATTTTCTGTCATTTTATGGACCTTTTTTGATTGCATGAACAGATCCATTTCTTTTATGTCTCTGATGACTTTATGCTTGATCTCTTTGATTAATGTTAAATGTTAAATACTTCATAAAATGTTTTGTTTAATTTTTTTAAATGATGAATTTATGATTGATGAAACCTAAAGATGTATCAATTAGTATTTTACAGTCACACTCTTAGAGTTCAGTTCGGATCAGTTTTTAGAGTGTACTGAATACAAGTTTTATTTAAAATGAAATTTCAGAAAGGCAGTTTTTTGGACAGATCCATTTCATTAACATCTTATGAATTTATACTTAATGTTTTTGATTCGATGTTAAATGTTGAGTTTAAATACTTAATAAAATGTTTGTTTCATGGTTTTTCATTACAGTTGAAAAATGTGATTATTGTCCTCTGTAGGTTTTAATAAAATTCAATTTCACAGGTAAATTAATCAATATGGTATTGCAATATTGATCGTCTGTTCAACCCTGTTATCGTTTTCAACCCCGTCACACAGAGTTCAACCCTGTCACATGATGAGTTTTTGTCAATATTTTGATGATAACAGGAAATATGAGGTTAATGTTTGTTGAACTGCGTATACAATTTACTGGAAAATAAGATATAATATAAAAGTCTGATCAGCATCAAACATTGATGCATATTTTTAATAAAATATGAAGGCGAATTTTAGAAAAAGTTCACATGACCTGCTGTAAGAGTCAAATTTTAGTATTTAAAAATAATCATCATATTTAGAATTAGTGATTTTAAACAAGGGACATCTCATTATTAAGGCTCTACAAAAATTTACTGGAACAGTCTTTAAAATCCTGTTCACACAGGGTCCAAGTTGTCTGTGACGGGGTTGAACTCAAAGTGACTTTTAGTTGTAAAGAAATGCAGAATAATGATTAGCCTTTTTTGTCTGAGGTGGGAAAATATATTTTCTCAAAGGTTTAACCAGTCTACTATCAGATGTAGTGATCAGAAATACAATTATTTGAGGATATTTTTTCAAAAATGTCGAGAGCCAAAAGGCACCGGATTCAGAGAATCACCCAGTTGATAAATCAGTCAATCAGGAAAAAGTGATGAGTACTTACAAGTTTTCTGATACAGACCAAATGATTAAACAGTATTCAGCTGAAAACCAGTGGAGGAACAGTGAATCTATAAGAATCAACTTGTTATTGCTGCCGATGGTCATCACCTCCTTCTTTACACCCTCCAAACTGCCAGATGGATTTCCCGCCTCATGTAAAGGTCAGACAGATGAAATGAAAGAGAGCTGCAGGACACAAGTGTGATGGTTACACTGCAGCAGCGCCGAGGTCGGCCCCCGGCTCGCTCCAAACACGTTTCATCCATCTTCATCTCACAGACACAATTTAGCAGAGACCTCAGTGACACCGTGCAGGGCCGAGAGAGGATGTGAGAGACAGAGGGAGATGGAGGGAGGAGGTCTGTGCAGGGAGGTAGAACGAAAGCAAAAACAGGACAAGAAGGAAAAGAGAGGATAGATGTCTCTGTGGCTGACAGAGCAGACAGGCAGAACATGAAAACACAAACTGCGTCTCTACCTGCAACAAAAACATCCAATCAGCAAAACCTTTTACTTCATCTGATAAAACGTTCTCTGAAGAGAAATAATCCTTCGCAGCAGTAAGACAACGGCTACTGGCCTCATGCTGCCAACTTGTTCTTTTATTTGTTCCACTTCCTGTTTTGGCTCATAACTTCAGGTTGTTGTTGCCAACTATTTCAAATATAAGTCAGAAGTCTCCGTCCTGATCAGTTTAAACACATCAGTTTAAAGTTTGGAACACTTGCACTAGAGCTGGGTCGATTTCCAGTTTTGCTGTTTGTCCAGTCCAGTGTATGAGCTTAAACTGGTTTGATTTATGCAAATCAAAAGAACCGGCATTTGTTATTATGATATGTTCTGGCAAAATAAAAAGTAGCCTACATCATCAGCCTGTGCAGATGGCATCACAGTGGTAAATCCAAATTGTATTGCATCAGTAATAAACAATCTGGCAATGAGATTAAAGGGGAACTAATGCTTTTTTCAACCTGGGCCCTATTCTCCGATCTACTTTTGTCTAAATGAGTGATAGGATGTTCAGTATTTGACATTTCTCCAGTACGAAGCTAGGGCTGACCTGCCTGCAGCCCGTGAGCGTGCGCTATATTAAATAATAGGGCACTCAGAAACCGTCAAACAACGTCAAAATACATCCACTAAAACAGCATTTTTTTTTCACACAGACAGGCTCAGATTGTTAGTATAATTATCCGACAGCATAACGGAAAGGAGAAATGAACGTCTGTGTTTACCTTTAGCTGGATTCGGAAATGTTCCTCTGCCTGCTGCAATTTTTGTATGCTACCAAAGTAACACTGCTCCCTCTCTCTCCTCGTCCGCTCTTCAATTTCAATGAGCTCTGCATCCGTGCATGTCCGTGTACTCTGTGTTGCTCCCTCAGCTGCATGCCCCCCCTCTCCACCTTCACTCCAGTGGATGCTACCTGGATCAACAAGTTGGTCACCAAGGCCAAGGCCTCCAAAAAAACCTGGAAGACCACCAACTTACTTAAACTTAAGAGCAAGAAAACTGAGCTCTTGGTTGTGGCTCCAAAGGCACTACTTCAAAAAGTGGGGGATTTTATCTTCCATGAGGATGGTTGCTCCATCTCCCCATCCCCTGAGGTTCACAACTCGGGTGTCATCCTGGACTCCACCCTCACCTACGAATCCCACATAAAATCTGTTGTTAAATCTGCCTTCTTCCACCTCAAAAACATCTCCAGACTCCGGCCTTCACTCTCAGACTCTGTTGCTGAGACCCTCATCCATGCATTTATCACCTTCTGCCTGAACTACTGTAATGGAGTCTTGTTCAGGCTCCCCAAAAAAGCTTTGGACAGACTGCAGTAACTCAGCTGCAAGGGTTCTCACCCAAACCAAGCCTTGGCAGTACATCACCCCACCCTCAAACACCTACACTGGCTTCCAGTCAAGTTCCACATCACCTACAAACTCCTCCTCCTCGTCTAAGAAGCTCACCATGACCTTGCCCCACGGAACCCTATCGGACCTCCCACTGATTACACGCCCTTATGGAACCTGCGGCCCGCTGACTTGGGTCTCATCAACATCCCTCACACCAGTAGGCAAACATTCGGGGATAGAGCCTATTTTCAAACACGGAAGTAAATAGTGATCAGCTTTTGTGTTTTAGTGCATGACTTCTGGTCAGCCGCTTTCCCGCTAACGGTGCAACAGGGTTCAACGCTAAGGTTTTTTTTCACTTGCCCGGTCGGGCAAGCTGGTCAGAGATCTACTTGCCCGAAGTCAGTTTTTATTTGCCCTATAAAAATTGTTTAATTTAAGCGGCTATCAAATAACAAAGACTACAGTTATTTTTATGTTATGTAATCTTTATTCATACTGTATTTATTAATTAAAAAAACATGTCATGTATTGTAGCTTAATTCCTACACAAAAATGACAGTGTCAGGGCTTAAAGTGAAAAATTTGTCAATCGTTCTCCGTCTATAATTTTGCGCTCTACTTGAGCCATGCCCACCTCTATTTATTTTTCACCCCTCTCTCCAGTTCTGCTGTGTTAACACTGGGATTAATATATTTTGCTTCTATCTCTCTGCCCTGCTCTACTGTACTTCAATGCTACTCAGCTCTCTCTCTACTCTACCAGTAGACTACCATATCCACCTGTTGCACAAAATGCACACAGCAGTGTTTCCCCTAGGATGGAGTTGTAGCAGCGGAGGTGAAGCACACGCATGAAAAATAATTTTCACATGCGTGAAACTTTTTTGTATGCTTGCAAAGCACAGCCTGCTGGGATGTTTCTATGTATCTATTGGCACCAGAAGGGCTCTTTAGCACTAAGTACAGACAGTACATGTGTGCACAGTAATGAGCAGGTGAAATGTCTGTCTAGCTTACATATGAGGTGTCTCAAGATTTAGGAATATACAATTTTACTGAATATAATAAATAGTGCTGCATGATTTGGGAAAAATGTGCGATTGCTGATTCCATGTTTCCCCTACATTATATTAGGGGGGCACTGACCTGACATAGTTATTATTATGGACAGACAGTGTGTCAATGACCATTAACAGACTGAGCACAGTCAAACACGCTGCTCACACAGCAGCGCAGCACATCTGCAGATGAAAATTAGCCTGCATGGCTAAATTTGGCACATTTACGTGACTTAAGTGATCATGTTAATTAATGTGCACTGTCCCTTCTTAAATAAAATAAACATAAACACAAACTGTACACACAGCGGAGCGAGCCTGTGTTCAGGCATTGTCACGTAAATGACAAATTCCAGCACGCCATCGCACAACACAGCAGCATGTCAAGTGGGCCGAACCCAAGCAAAATTGCTCAGTTATTCATTTCTTATGGAGTCCATGATTTCCCTTTGATACTTACAAATGTTTGCTTAACAGTGCTTGGATGTTGTTTTATGAGGCTCTGGCAGCTTTCAGTTGTCTCTTTGTCTTTAATGTTACACGGCTCGGCTTTCTCTCGCATGCACTCTTCCTACTTTTCCCCGTGCTGTCTTGAGTGTTGATATAGATTGGTCGTGTTGCTGTGGGATGTGGCGACTTTTAACTTTTACACTTACACAGCACGTCTTTCTGTCCAACGCCGCTGTACCTGAATCCAAGGTATCGCCATGTAACAGACGTTTTTTTTCGCCACCAACTCAGCCTGTTCATTGTCAAGCTCATGCTCTTCTTCAGCGTCTGTGTTGGTCACTGCTGCATGCATCAGGATAACTTGTGGGCGTGATGTCAACAAACTCCACACACTACAGGAGAAGCAGTCACGTTCACAGGCACACACGTTAACATTTATTTCGCCTACATTAAATCGCAAATCGCAGCCTTTTATGCGGTTATGTAATCGCACAGCCTGACATCGCAGTTGTGATTAGATTAATCGTGCAGCACTAATAATAAAGTAAAAAGTCACTTGACATGCTGCTGTTTTGTGCTATGACCTATTGAAGTGTTGGAAGTTGTTATTTACGTGACAACGCCTGAACACAACACAAGCTCTGCATGAGTGCCGCACTGAGCTGCTGTGTGAGCAGCGTGTGTCTGTGTGTAACAGCAGTCTGTTGGTTATTTACACACTGTCCATTTCAATAACTTTGTCAGCTGACAAACTGCACCGGGCTCGGGGTCAGGTTTGGTCAGGAAAATGCGACCCGTGCCGCTCTAGTGTGCTCACCTGTGTGTGTGGCGGAACTCCGCCGTGCGCCTGCATCAGAGCAGAAGAGCACGTTTTAAAATACATTTATTTTATCAATTAGTTATTGACTTTTACTATTTTTAGCAACTTGCCCGATCAGGCAAGTGAGGTTGTTAGTTTACATGCCCGACCGCGAGTTTTACTTGCTCCGGGCAATTGGGCAATCCTTATTGTTGAGCCCTGTTGCAAGCTAATTTTTTTCCAATTTTCAATTGTTTATGTTAGTCAGTTATTTAGTAAGTTAGTCTGTGTATTTTATATACAGTATACAGTAGCCAGAACTATAACTATAATATTATTACTTTCAATAATGTTGTTGTAAGCTACTGTCATTACCTGCATCTCTCTCTCTCTGTCTCTCTCTGTCTCATTGTGTCATGCGGATTACTGTTAATTTATTATGCTGATCTGTTCTGTACGACATCTATTGCATGTCTGTCCGTCCTGGAAGAGGGATCCCTCCCCAGTTGCTCTTCCTGAGGTTTCTACCATTTTTTTTCTCCTGTTAAAGGTTATTTTGGGGAGTTTTTCCTTATCCGCTGCGAGGGTCCAAAGGACAGAGGGATGTCGTATGCTGTAAAGCCCTGTGAGGCAAATTGTGATTTGTGATATTGGGCTTTATAAATAAAATTGATTGATTGATATATAGATAACTGTGCCCACGTTTCCATTATCCGGTAATTGCCGGTAAAAATATTTCTCTCTAAACGCGAATAAATTGCATGTCAATCAAAAACTATGAACCAAAAAAGCACAATCTATCCCGAATGAGACAAACTGCTTGATCCCCGTCTCCAGTGTACCAGCAGAGAACCTGCAGAACCAAATCAGCGAAAAAACACAGTGGGTGCACAGACATTTCCACCACTCTATGTAGGCTAAGTTACCTTTTAAATTATGCGGAGCAGCTCCAGCTTTCCAGATGATTTATTCTTTAAAGGGGCAATAAGCGAAATTCATCAGGAATTAAAAAATCGCTATGTGAAGAACTAGGGGTGTGATTTCATCTGGAGTATAGCATGACCTCACACACCCTCTCTCTGTGTTGATCTCCAGCCCATTACAAGCCCGTCCGGCTGAGCGTTCATGTATGTTCATGTAAATCGCTGCCTCCTCCCTCCTCTCAGAGCCCTTGGCTAACGCTCCCGTGAGCTAACGCTTACATTCCTACTGTTTTCTGTGAGCCCATGAGCCCACCAGGCCCGTGAGCCTGACTCACGGAGAAGAGCAGGAACGTTAGCGTTAGCTCCCGGGAGCGTTAGCAGTTAGCACTAGTCGGCAGTCACCGGCTACTGGAGTAACTTACAGCTATGGAGCGCTTCTACCAGCGCTTCTGGTCACTGAGCCTCGCCTCCATCTCAGCAAATATATAACATTTATTACAGGTACCATCATCATTGAAGTAGGCAGGGGAATAGCTAAACACAGCAGAGACCGAGAGAGTGAGAAAGACATCGCTAACTGCTAAACTAAGCCAAACTAAGTTGGCTGTTCAGGTTTTATTTCCTCGCCCCTGTAGCGAGTGAATCTGCCTGTAGTGAAACCGTGGCTAACCGGTGTTTCCTCCTCAGGCTCCACTTCACTCAGCTGCCTGACAGATCTGCTGCTTCTTCACACTTTAAAGTGATAGTTCAGGTTTTTGGACATGAAGTTGTGTGAAACACTGACCATCTGTAGCTCTGATGTGACGGTGTCACTACTGTCAACGAGCCTCCTGCTCTGAGAAATGGCCCGTACCTTACCAGAGAAAAAGTAGTTCTGAAGATATAAGGAGGACACGTAACCAAAAAGTTTTAAGCTACAAAAAAGTATGCATGTGTTTTGTTAGACTATTTCAATAATTTTAAAACATCCCCCCATTATGTCAGACCTTGCTATCAATTGGGACTATTTTCTGGCCAGTATCACTCCGCTGTGCAGGCCCGCAAGACAGCACGCGAACAGAAACCAATCAGACAGTCCATCACCACGCCGTGCAGGTGCGCAGGATAGCAACGGCTAAAGAAAACTTCATCAGCTGTTTCCAACAGAGAACCAGTAGGCTATTATTAGTGAGAAAAAAGATGTACTAGCCCTATAACTACTACTACAGCGCGAACACCGGCTCAGGCTCACGACACACCCTCGTCAGCTGCTGTAGGTAAACAGAGGAATACCAAAATGTGATTTCCCCAGCTGTGGGAATAAAAACATCGCCGACTCCCAATTCCATCGGTTTCCTGTTACAGATGTAGCCCATAGGCAACTTTGGCTAACCCACCACCAGAACAAAACAGAGACTGGTCATAATCACAAATTCACATTTCTATGTGACCGATTACTCATGTCATGGATTTAGCTACCACTGTAGCAAATACCGTGGGACATTTTCACAGTGGTCAAGAGTGCTGGACCGGAAGTGTCGCACAAAAAAATGGAAGCTGGCTGCGTTCTGTTTTGTCTCTGTGTTTCCGTGATAAATGAGGTGACTACCCAGATAGCACACATACATCTGGCCGATGTTGGCCTGAGGATGACACATCGGCCCTGAATTTATAACGTCTGACAAGCGTCGGCCGCATGGGCGGATATCTTTAAATTTAATACTCTTTTGTCCCAGCTCATCACACGTCTCTGTTACGTCGGCTTTGGGTCAGCCCAGTGCCATAGAATGTCTGCCCACACACGGAAGTCGCCACTGAAGGCGGAATTTCATCTCTGCGGTGTTTGTTTGGAATTGAGCTCGCAGGACACAGCATCTCATCGCAGTCGGTTTCAGGTAAGCTCTACTGGAATAAATTGGCAGAAAATAGCTTTGTTGTTTCTTCTGTGACCGTTAAAAGAGGTTCCTGGTGAGTGGCGAAGCACGACTGGGTGTATATAGCTTAGCACAGGTCCCCACCAGCTAATCTTTCTTCAGCTGTTAGCTACTTTAGCAGTTTAGCTCCTGTTAGCTAACAGGCTATAACTGTGGTGTTTTCATTTTATTTTCCCTAGTTGACGTTATCTGCTCATCTGATTATCGTGAACACTCGTTTTGGGTTAAAGTGGAAGTGCCCGGAGCTGCTACCCGTGGTCCCCGGCCCCCCTGGACGGATGCTCGAGTGTGGGTGACAAGCGCAGAGAGGAGCACAGAGGACAAATAGTGACATTTAAGGATGTCTTCGGTTTGTTGGTAATGTGATGTTATGGGCAATTTATCAGTTGAGGTCTCCTCCTCTGCAAAGCAAACTGACCCAGTGGCTACAGGTAATAGAGCAGGAAGAATCTCGTTTAATCTGGACAGACAGTCTCAAAACCTATAAGAGGGGCCTCCGCAATGCCAGAGCAAACTATTACTCAGCATTAATAGAAGACAATAAGAACAACCCCAGGTTTCTTTTCAGCACTGTAGCCAGGCTGACTGAGAGTCAAAGCTCTATTGAGCCTTGTATTCCTTTAGCCCTTAGCAGTAATGACTTTATGAGCTTTTTTAATGACAAAATTCTAACTATTAGAGGCAAAATTCATGACCTCCTGCCATCAGATGGTAGGCCTACCTATCTAACCTCAAACACAGCTGTAGAACCTAATATATATTTAGATTGCTTCTCCCCAATTTCTCTTCAAGAATTGACAGCAGTGATTTCTGCTTCTAAATCATCAACGTGTCTCTTAGACCCCATCCCAACTAGGCTACTTAAGGAGGTCTTTCCTTTAGTTAACACTCATATATTAGATATGATCAATATATCCTTATTAACAGGCTATGTACCACAGTCTTTTAAGGTAGCTGTAATTAAACCTCTACTAAAAAAGCCCACCCTGGATCCAGAGGTGTTAGCCAACTATAGACCAATATCTAATCTTCCCTTTATGTCAAAGATCCTTGAGAAAGTAGTCGCAGACCAGCTGTGTGATTTTCTCCATGATAATAATTTATTTGAGGAATTTCAGTCAGGATTTAGAGTGCATCATAGCACTGAGACAGCACTAGTTAAAATTACAAATGACCTTCTGATTGCTTCAGACAAGGGACTTGTCTCTGTATTTGTTTTATTAGATCTTAGTGCGGCGTTTGACACAATTGACCATCAAATTCTACTGCAGAGACTGGATCACTTAATTGGCCTAAAAGGTTCTGCACTGAGCTGGTTTAAATCTTATTTATCTGATCGTTTTCAATTTGTTGATGTTCGTAATGAATCATCCTTACGTACCAAAGTTTGTTTTGGAGTTCCGCAAGGTTCTGTGCTCGGACCAATCCTATTTACTCTATATATGCTTCCTTTAGGTAACATCATTAGAAATCACTCTATAAATTTCCATTGTTATGCGGATGATACACAGTTGTATTTATCGATGAAGCCAGAAGAAAGTAATCAATTAACTAAACTCCATAACTGCCTTAAAGACATAAAAACCTGGATGAGCACCAATTTCCTGATGTTAAATTCAGACAAAACTGAAGTTATTGTTCTTGGCCCCAAACAACTCAGAGACTCTTTATCTGATGACATAGTTTCTCTTGATGGCATTGCTCTGGCCTCTAGCACTACCGTAAGAAACCTCGGAGTAATATTTGATCAAGATTTGTCTTTTAATTCTCATTTAAAACAAACCTCACGGACTGCATTTTTTCATCTGCGTAATATTGCGAAAATTAGGCCTATCCTGACCCGAAAAGATGCAGAAAAATTGGTCCACGCTTTTGTTACCTCAAGGCTGGATTACTGTAACTCTCTACTATCAGGTAGCTCCAGTAAGTCCCTAAAAACTCTCCAGCTAATTCAGAATGCAGCAGCACGTGTACTAACAGGAACTAAGAAACGAGATCATATTTCTCCTGTTTTAGCTTCTCTGCACTGGCTCCCTGTAAAATCCAGAATTGAATTTAAAATCCTACTGTTAACTTATAAAGCTCTAAATGGTCAAGCTCCATCATATCTTAGAGAGCTCATAGTGCCATATTATCCCACCAGAACACTGCGCTCTGAGAACGCAGGGTTACTCGTGGTCCCTAAAGTCTCCAAAAGTAGATCAGGAGCCAGAGCCTTCAGCTATCAGGCTCCTCTCCTGTGGAATCATCTTCCTGTTACGGTCCGGGAGGCAGACACCGTCTCCACATTTAAGACTAGACTTAAGACTTTCCTCTTTGATAAAGCTTATAGTTAGGGCTGGCTCAGGCTTGCCCTGTACCAGCCCCTAGTTAGGCTGACTTAGGCCTAGTCTGCCGGAGGACCCCCCTATAATACACCGGGCACCTTCTCTCCTTCTCTCCTTCTCTCTCTCTCTCTCTCTCTCTCGTATTCTATTACTGCATCTTGCTAACTCGGCCATTCTGGATGTCACTAACTCGGCTTCTTCTCCGGAGCCTTCGTGCTCCACTGTCTCTCAGATTAACTCATATCACAGCGGTGCCTGGACAGCGTGACGTGTGTGGTTGTGCTGCTGCCGTGGTCCTGCCAGATGCCTCCTGCTGCTGCTGCTGCCATCATTAGTCATTAGTCATACTTCTACTGTTATTTTACACATATGACTATTGTCACACATGTATACTGTCACATATTAATACATACTTTCAACATATTGTATCACAATAGCCAGAACTATAACTATAATATTATTACTTTCATTAACGTTGTTGTAAGCTACTGTCATTACCTGCATATCTCTCTCTCTCTCTCTCTCTCTCTCTCTCTCTCTCTCTCTCTCTCTCTCTCTCTCTCTCTCTCTCATTGTGTCATATAGATTACTGTTAATTTATTATGCTGATCTGTTCTGTACGACATCTATTGCACGTCTGTCCGTCCTGGAAGAGGGATCCCTCCTCAGTTGCTCTTCCTGAGGTTTGTACCGTTTTTTTTTTCCCGATAAAGGGGTTTTTTTTTGGGGAGTTTTTCCTTATCCGCTGTGAGGGTCTTAAGGACAGAGGGATGTCGTATGCTGTAAAGCCCTGTGAGGCAAATTGTGATTTGTGATATTGGGCTTTATAAATAAAATTGATTGATTGATTGATTGATTTTGAAGCCACTGTTTTTCCGAGATGAAGGACTGATTGTTGAGCTGCTGTTAACAGTTAACAGAGTTAATGCCGGATCCCGTAATTTAACAGTTTCCACACTGAATGAAGCAGAGTGACGGACCCAAAGCCTTCAATCTGGCTAAAAGACAGCTGAAATGCTAAAAAAAAAATACAGTGGTGAAGTTGGGATTTGTTTCTTGAAGTTATGTGCTCATCATCTTTTCTGTGTCTTGCAGGCTGCCAGGAGAAGCGGACTGACCATCGGATATTGTTTGTGGAAATTTGAAAATAAAGTTTCTCAAATTGACTTTTGTCTCTTCTTTGTGCACACTTACACACGAAACAGGGTAACAGACAGCTATTTTTGAATGTTAGCATTGATTTCTCACATTGAATGGTGAAATAGTTGTAGTTTGAAAGGTCCAACCTAAATGAATAAAGGTCGTAATTAACAAAGCATATGAATATTAATGAAGGAGCGCCTACTGAGCGCAGCTTTTTATTGATCGTTTGAACGTCGCGTCCCAGACAGCACGCATACGTCTCGCCGACGTTGGCCTCAGATCGTGCGTCGGCATTCTACTCCTAACGGCTGTTGATGCGTCTGAGAAGCATCGGCCCATAGCAGGGACATGGTTTGCCAGAGGGCGGGTTTATGTGCTCTATTTCAAAGTCGGAGATAGGTCGGCTGTGGATCGGCCCATTGCAATTCATCCGAATGGCGCCAACGGAACAAAGAGCCGGCGTTGAAGACGGAGGACACAGCCTCTCGTTGGTGTCAACTGGTCTTCAGGTAAGCCCACTTTAAGCTCACATAAAAATAGTTATTTTGTGAATATGACATTCAATAACGTTGCTAGTTGCTAAGTCCCGACCGGGTGTGCTGGTGAAGGTAAAGAGGTCAGACACCGACTCCTAACAAGCTTGCTAGCTAGCTAGCGATTAGCAAACGCCATTGCTAGGTAGTTGTAAGTCTTTCCAACACATGAACAATCCCCTTCTGGATAATAAATTAATGTTGAATTCGGGAAAGGGTCAGGTAACGTGAGTTAGCGTTAGCTGTTAGTATCCGGCTTCGGTGTTTGTACAGCTGCGGAGCTAGTGGTTAACCGGCAGCTGACGAAGGGAAGCGCTGGGTTTGTGCCTTTATTTAACATGGCCCGGTATTATAGTTTCTCATGGTTCGGTACTGGTTATGGGTTATTGTTGGTGTGTTCGTACTGGAAGTAAAGCTAATATCCGCCTCAGGGTGTGTTTTAGTGCACCGTCACTGGAAAGCGCAAGAGACTCCAGTTGTTTCTGTCATGACCCTCCATTTTACAGTCCCCCCTCCCTTCTCTGTACATCTGTGCATTCATGAAGTCGAATCCAAACAGAATCGTGACTCGCGATGTTTATTTGCCTAAAAGCTCCACTCTGCCTCTGCCTCTCCTCCAGAGCGGTCTGGAGTTCGGCAGCTATGTGCGATCAAGCTCGGGCTGTGTGTGTGTGTTTTCTGGCTCCCATTTGCTACCGGCTGAGTACACCGGGTGCATTTATTAATTGGTTAATGATCACAAATCGCCATGAATTCAAGCATGTTATGAATTCACTTAATACAATAACTTTTGTCTCTACCATCTGAATGAGACACATAACACGCTGTCTGCCACCAGCTTAGTGTGTAAATAGTTCAAAATATTAAACAATTAAGATGCAAACTGCGCGCTGCGCTGGATGGATAAAATCCGCTGGATTTATGTTTGCTGCAACTTTTAGAATCTCAGATAAAATCCCAGGTGAAGCTCGGAGCTTAAAGATCACTGGATTTATACTTAATACAAAACCTATCGGGATGAAATACTGCATGTGATGGATTTACCATGAGCTGGCTGTGGCACAAAGTGAACCTCACTGAAGAAAGACGCCAAATTCTCCAGGGAATGCATACAATTTTATTTTATGTTCATAATAATGTTGATTAATATTGAAATGGTGATCTTCTTCCTCAATAATAATTATTAATATCAGCAGAAAATACACTAAAGTGTTGAGGTTGGGAACATACATGCATACATCGGGATAGAGCGCCTCTGTTTCCAGGATAGAAAATGTAATTTTCGGGAAAATATTAATCCACACACCTCCAAAAGGCTATTTATGGACTCTGTCAAACTACGAAGTACGAAATTGTGCAAAAATAGCTACAGAAAATAACCATAAAACAGTACCGAACAAACAAACCAATGAACATAGTCGGGATCAGCACGTTGGACAGCGCATTAGCACTTTGGAAAGTACCGCGGCCGCGAGTCTAATAGATGTGGTGGAAATCTAACTTTACAGACTAACTTTAAAAGATGTCACCATTATTATTCTAATGAGCTATGTGTCTGTGGATATTAATTGAATAAAATACTGAAATATTAATGAGAGGTTTTTTTTATATTTGTTTTAGGTAAATTAATTATTTTATTAATCAAATGATTAAAAATAATCCTCCGATTACTTGATCAAATAATTAAAAAAAATCGTAAGGTGCAGCCCTATTCATGTGGTTCTTTGATCTTCTGAGTGGCTTCCTGTGGCTTTGACAAAAAATTATATGGAAATGACAAACACTGTCCACTTCCACCATCCTCGGGCTCTCAAACTGCCGTCCTGTCCTGCCAGTGAGGTGTGTGGATTCCCGGGAAATGTAATCAAGACCATTTCCGAAAATGTTTTATTTATTTATCTTTTTAAACACAGAACACATTAAAATATATTCAGAAAAAAATGTAGGGCGACAGTTTACTGTCATAAAACATGTAGCAGATATGTGTGTGCGTGCTGTGTGCCGGTAAAACACAACACAGACTATTAATTAACACAAAGCGCATATTCTAATTGACTGATCTTACTAGCATACTATTTATTGCAACCTGATCTCACAGAAATACGTGAAATGACCACGACCTCTTAACACCGCATTCCGTGGTGGCAGCACGTAATGGGTTGAAATTACGTGCTGCCACCACAAAAACAATGCCAATGTAAAATCAATTAGGATCCTCTCCCGTGGTGGACACACGGATTCCCTGATTCAATCACGTCATGTCAGCCTCGTTTTCCTCAATGATATCTTTAACATTCCTGTATACACACAAAAACGCGGAAGTGTTCTTGATATTAAAACGGCAAATATATTCCTCTGTTATAATTTCCCACCAATAATAATAATAATGATAATAACGTGATAATTCGGCTGTTCTAGATATTTGTTATAGCCTATTCAAATATTCAATCCCAAAAACGCCGTTTCTAGAGAACTTGCTAAAATATCTGAAATGAACCGTCATGCCGACTTTTTCTTAACATATTTCATCTAGGTGCAGTGTCATTATTAGTTCAGCTTTACTAGACATTTGATATATTAAGTAGGTGTATCTTTTTACGAACCTGTTTTACAACAAGCCGCAAAAAACCAACTGTCCCAAAAATGCCGTTTTTAGAGTACTATCTAAAATAACTACGATTAGCCAACATCCTTGCTTTTTTTCTTAACATAGTTCATCTAGGTGCAGTGTAATAACTACTTCGGCTTTACTAGATATTAGATTTATTCAGTAGATCTATCTTTTTACAACCCTAATTTAAAGCCGCGAACGAACCTACTGTCCCAAAAACGCCGTTTCTAGTGTATTAGCTAAAATATCGAAAATTAGCCGACATCTTTACTTTTTCTTACCATAGTTCATCTAGGTGGAGTGTAATAACTAGTTTGGCTTTACTTGGTATTAGATATATTCAGTAGATATATCTTTTTACGACCCTATTTAGAGCCCTACTTTGCAAATCAGAAGAACTACAACTATGTTGCTGATATGTATCAAACTGCATGGCGCGGTCCCAGGGAATTGTAGTTTTTTAAAAATCTAAGTGTTTTTCCCAGATTTGGAAGTTGTAAATATTGAATTGAGAGTACACTGTGGACCTTAAGGGGATGGTAAACACATTTGTGAAATCAGATTTTAAATATCTAATTTCTAAATGGGTGAAAATTAATTTTATCCATATCTGACAGCACCCTCAGTTGTTGACTACACTCACATGATAGCTGAGGTCAAGAGCTCTCTATAACAGTTGGTCCCATGTCTGTACCCCCTTTAGTTGCTGAGTTATAACCCCTCAAACATGCACTGAGGTCAAGGTTCAAAGGTCAATGGCTGAAAGCAGGAGCCATGTAGAATCTTCATACTGACATATGTTACTCTCCAGGTTGAGACCTTTCTAATGATGTATATGGTTTAGCTCTACGACAAAGTTTAGATTTTTTCATTTTTTGGACACAAGCCATGCCAGGTGTAGTTTCAGAGAGCGCTTTGAAGGCCCAGTGTATAAAATGAGTTTTGTTTGTTTCTTTGCTTGTTTTTTCCTTTTTTACTGTAGATAGTTACTAACATGAGTCATCCTCAGACAATACTACTAAAAAGTAAAACCAATAATAACAATAATGAAATAAGCAAAAATAATATTAAAATCATATTGAAATTTTAAAATCTATTTACAGAGTTTTTTTGCTGCTGTCTCCAGTTGAGAGTGGTGATTTGCTAAATACATTCTACAATAATAATTAGATTAACATTTGGTCTATAATATTATAGCTTTTATAGATATTATAATATTATTATTATTATTATACACACGTTGAACACGCAATTGAATGAATGAATGAATGAACATTAGAAGTGGTTCAGCCACAGTCCCGCCGGCTGGCGTGGTCACATTGAGATTACATTTGTTTTTTATTACTAACAAAATGTTTTATATTGACCGTATGAATGGTTTCATTTTCAAATAAATATTTGGAAACGAAAATATGCTTTGGTGTACTTTTACAGAGTTTTGCAATATCTATATAGCCTACCTGTATCAAAATGTATAATTTTCAGCTGCGGTTTGTGTGACAGCTGCCACGGTCGGAGGTATAACCAGCGGGGCAGCCGCTGGTTCTGTGGCGCTGGCTTGGGGTCCGCTCTCCCCTGGTGGAGTGGAGGGTGGCCGGGTTGCCAGGGGCAGACGGCTCCATGTGATGGTGTTTCCTCTGTGGTTCTTCTGTGCTCAGCCTTATTTTTATCTTCTTCTTTATTTATTAGTGGCGTTTGGATTCAGTTATGGCAGACGGACGGCAATCTGAAATGGAATGAAGCCCACAGATGGCGGAGAGCAGCTTCAAAATAGTAGTGGAACGCGCCCCATCCGCCCACATCGCAATGCTCTTAAAGCTCTACGCTATCAAAAGCTGGCAAAATACATTCATTTTATTTTATGGCCTTGACATTAACCTGTCATATTGTTGAGTTATCAAGGACACTTCTGCGTTTTTGTGTGTATACAGGAATGTTAAAGATATCATTGAGGAAAACGAGGTTGACGTGACGTGATTGAATTAGGGAATCCGTGTGTCCACCACGGGAGAGGATCCTAATTGACTTTACATTGGCATTGTTTTCGTGGTGGCAGCACGTAATTTCAACCCATTACGTGCTGCCACCATGGAATGCGGTGTTAAGAGGTCGTGGTCATTTCACTTATTTCTGTGAGATCAAGTTGATTTATTGCTTTGTTATTACGCGAGGCTCGCTCTGGCAGCCTCGGCTCGCACCAGTGGAGGAACCGCAGAATACAGGAGTGTGGATTAGTAAAGTGTCTTTTAAACATATTTTCTATCAGCAATTAAGTGTAAATATGTTAACGGTGTGCACGTGTGTGTCTCGCACACAGCTGAGGCGCACACACATCACAATCGCAAAACACCTTCATATATGTTGAACAGTCGTGTGTGCGTCTTTAAACTTAATCTCACTAATAAGGAAAAAATGAATTATTTTAAGAATTGTAAAGCCCGATAAATCTCTAAGTGCGCGCAGGATGGAATCACAGCTGTCAGATCGTCTTAGATCAGCCAGCATGACAACTGGAACAGCTGTAGTGTTTGTGTCTGTGTGTTTATCGGGATCCAGAAAAAACAAGGATTAAACAATTATGATTTCTAACATACAAAAGATGTTATATCCGACCCCACGAGACCGGCACGACCCGGGGAGAAAAAGGTCTGTGTGCTTCTGTCAGAGCTGGTTGGATATACCAGAGCGTAATTTTGTGCACTTTCTCTGTTTCCTCCACCCACAATAGTGTTTGCAGGACACAGGAGCAAGGATGGGGACTTGTTATAAGGATGAGGAGCACGGACTGGACACGTAACTGCTCCTCAATCCACAGTGAACAACCCGGGCTCCCCTGCAGACTGTGTCTCCCAGCAATCCAGACCCTGCTGCCTGTGTTCGTCTCCCAACCTGCCATATGTTTTCTGTTCTGTTTATCCTTTTTGTGCTGGGGCTCTTTTGGATATGCTGCTGGAAATAAATTTATGATCACGAACTTGAATCGTACCTATCTCTTTATTTTATCCACACACAATATTACAAAGGTATTTAGTGGTCAAGCATATTGTTTTTTTGTTATGATATTACCATATTCCTATCACATTTTAAGTAAATACATGTTAATTTCGACTATGGATATGGAGATATTTATACCAATTGAATGATCCGACCTAAATAAAGGTCGTATAAAAGCTGTAGAGGGGCTGCGCTGAGCATCTTTGATTCATTGTCCAAACGTCGTCTGGAGGGCATTTTTTACCAAATGCCGATGTCTCGGCGACGTCTTCCCAATGAGCAAACGCTCTCCATAATACGTCTTGCCGATGCAACTTTATTCATCGTGCCGACGTCGGTGAGACGTATGCGTGTTGTCTGGTGTGGTGGTCATTTTCGATTAAAGGCCGACGTCTCAGCGACGTCTTGGCAATGAGCAAACGCTCTCCCTGCTACGTCTCATCGATCTAAACTTGATACATCGGGCCGATGTATGTGTGCTATCTGGGTATGAGACAAGGGAAAGATCGCTAGTTGCTAGGCTAATTTATACAATGTAAAATGCCATAGGCTGGCGCTAATAACGTTAGCATGTTGTATTTGCTTGGAAAACGTGTTTAGTATGAGACAGTTGTTTTGTCAGTGAATGTTGTGAGTTGTTATGGAGCCAAATTATGTGCCGTTACCTTTGTTAAGTGTTGTTCTTGTCCCTGGTTTTATATGAGAAGAGGAAAAGATCGCTAATTACTAGGCTAATTTATCCAATGTAAAATGCTGTAGACTTGTGCTAATAACGTTAGCATGTTGTATTGGTGGGGAAAATGTGTCCAGATAACGACAAGTGTTTGTCTGTAAATTCTGCAATTTATAGTGAAGCCAATTTGCATACCTGTGTCTGAAATTGTCTCTATTACGCCATATTTAATGTGATTTGAATCAACTAAACTCTACAGCACTTAACAGAGTCCTCCACCGCCGACTAGTGTTTTGGAGGTGTAACTGCAGAGTGACACAGACACACCACCGCAGATGTAAATATAACGTGCAGATTTTTTTTTTTTTTTTTTTTCCCCATGACTAATCGATTAGTTGAAGATTATGTATGGCTTCAGTCAACCAAGATTTTTTTTTGGTTGACTACAGCCCTATTATTATCAGTAAAAAGGTCTCAATCCGAACTCTAAAAAGCCCAACTAATGTCCATTCCTTTATTATTTCTGTAAATCAACTCACAACCACCTGTAAACAATTCCACATTTGAGACTTTTTTTGCTGCCATTTTTACATGTAGCTAGCCATGTAGGAAGATGATCCCACCTACAAAGCTCTGATTGGTCAGTTGTTTCTCCAACCAGGTAAACAAACATCCCATCAGACCTGTATGCATTGTGAAGTGTGATTCAGAGTTCTGGTTAAATGACATCAGCTTTTACACCAATCAGACAAATGGGTCACATATGGCTGTCAGTTTAACAGTATACAAATGACTACTGTGTATTTCAAAATGTAGCCAAGTGCTGATGTATAAAGCTTTGAAATTCTGTTGAAAAAATCTTTGACTTTCAAACTATATTTAGCTGAAACAGAACCATGAGATCAGTTTGACCAAAACACATCAATGTCCAAAGCACAATCCATCCAGATGTTTTACTCTGGATTACTTTGGATAGTAGATGAATAAAACAGATTTTTATGAACTATAAAAAGACGTACTATTGCAAAAAAAAAAGAACGATGGCAAAACTACTAACTACTGTATGGTGAAAAACACTCAAAAACACGGCAAAAAACACTAAAAAACACAGCATGAAAAAAAACTCAAAAGCTCTCAAAAAATACTATTATTTACAACACTAAATATTATTTACAAAAAAAACACCACCCAAACTCCACTAAAACTCACCAAAACGAAAGCTAAAAGCTAAACCACCGCTAAATGACTCCAACTTGCACTCGTCAGCTGTCACTCTCCTCCTGATGTGCTCACTTCCCTTCCCTCCTCCACAGGTAATGACATCACTACCGTAATGTACCATATATCACTGGAAAGCTCCGCTTTCAGAATCCGTTGGAATTACGTCGATAGCGTGAATGGTCGAGGAGTTATGGTAATTTGAAAAAAAAAAAAAAAAAAAAAAATTAAAATCAATTATGAGTTTTCCAAATCGATGCTCGCATCGTTCAAGACAGAATCTCGATGCATCTAAAACTCAATTATTTCCCCCACCCCTACATTACAACCTCACTTTTGTTGTCACCCCCTACTGATCCAACAAATCCAACAATCAATCACATCCCCAGATTTATTTTCATAATCATCATGCTGCATGTCAGTAGCAAGCTAACTTGGTAGATTGAAACTGTTGTCTTCAGTGGCTGGAAATATTCCCATCTCTTTGAATTTGTTGGGAGGAAAAATAGTAAGAATACAGTTCTAGGTGGTTTTACTGAGACACAAAACTTGACCATAAACCTCCTCAAACACAACAGCACTGTTAAATGTCATTAACATTTGTTGCGCCCTTACTCAATGTGTTACGACACCTGCTATATTACTGTTTGTTTAAGGTCTTACGGCATGTTTACATGTGACCTCATCACGTAAGGGTATCACTGGTGCGTCTATATGAGAGTGCAGAGAGCAGAGTGCCATCTGCGTTAGCTGGGAAATGTTGATGAAGCCTGTCGGTATTTGTTCAAATAAATATGCCTGACGGCTAAAGTGAGTCAAGTCAAGCTCTACTTATTCTCCATACACAAGAAGATGGCACGACTCAGCTTAACAAGCACAACACCACGAAGCTCCAGGAAATACACCCCACCAGAGGTGTGTGATTTTACACAGCATGCCGACATCGCAGAACCAAAAGAGGTGTGATGAGCATGACATTTAACATAAATGCACCGGTTTCTAGTGTAACATATAACATACCCATCAGCAGCACTTCATAAACAATAAAACTGACATAACATGACAACAATAACCATTTACTGTCTCTATTATATAGTGGCTAATCTCATCCTCTGCTCGGAGGGTGAGGATGTCATTGTTTTCCCAATTAGCAGGTATCTTCGGCCGCTGTTCTTCTTCTTTGAGTTAGCTGCTAACTGCTACCACCTGTTTTTTTTTTTTAAAATCTCCTGCAGTGGATGGCACACTTAACGTCATCAAAACATAACACTTAACCATCCTGCCTATGGTCCCATCCGGCCGGTACACCTCCTCCCTCAGAGTGTTGGTCACTCTGAGTCGATAGACTGGCATTTGGACTTTATTTACTACTGCATTTATAAGTCATAATTTTCTATTGGGTGCAATAATTCAATTGCTGCAATATTCTGTGCAAAACTGTGCAATATTTTTGTCAGTATATGTTGTTTACTTTGAATATTTTTAATATCTTAAGTTCTAGTGTTAGGGTGCTTTCAGACCTAGAGTTGGCTTGCTTTGACTCAAATTAGGGACTAATTGTGTAATTGTGTGTGCCTGTGTGAGAAAGCTGCTCTTGATTGGTCAGAATTTTCTAATGTCACAATGGAGGGACAACTACGCGGGTTGATTTTAGCGCTGGTCATCCTGTAATATATTGCTTGCATTGTTCATTTTAGGCAAACCATACAGTTTGAAAACAAGGCGCGGCTCCAACTAGAAAATAGTGTTTTGATGCATGGGATGTGCTGAATGTGCATATTAAAGCAGTGAAGGAGGAGGTACACATTAATAATCCTCCAGGACTGTAACATGCTCATGCTTGTTTAACCCAAACAATGCGTAATGTGACTGCAGTTGGCCCGGATTTAGGTCAGAACATGTTCTCACCACAAACGAACCGCACCAGAGGTTGTTTGGAACCGGACCAAGACCACTTCTTCAAGAAGGTCTTGGTCTGGTTGTTTTGGTGCGCACCAGAGTGCGATTGCTGTGTTCACACCTGCCCAAACGAACCGCACTTAGGGGGCAAATAAATTTCAGTTCAATTGAACCAAACCAAACAGGGCAGGTGTGAAAGCACCCTTAGACACTGTAGCATAAGCACGTTTATTTTTCATGAGAGACCAAAACTGTTTTTTTTGTACCAGGCTGTGAATACATTTAAGAATGGGGGTCTATGGCAGATTGACTAGCTCTTGGAGCCAGCCTCAAGTGGACATAAGAGGAACTGCAGTTTTTGGTACTTATGTGTTGGCTTCATTTTTCAGCCCCGGAGATTGCCATTTGGCCTAAACCTAATCACATATTAACCACAGCTTTGTTAATTCATTCCGTTTCAACATATCCACTACATAATAACATACAGTTATAACTGTGGTTTGCAGGAACATACAATGCCATCAGTTATTCTTGTGATTTGGTTGTGTTATCAGGTACTGTATATAAATCCATTATTGAAGTCTCTGCAGGTGGATTTCCATTGAGATGAAATGAGACCAGCAGCTGCCTGGAAGGAAGAAAGTCAATCTAAAAATGACTGAATGATTTGGAAAATGATTTAAAGTTAACAGGCACAAACACAAAGAATCACTTTCATTTGCTGTAACAAATCAGCTCGAATGAGAAACAGTCAGTGTTTCTCTCTTTAACTCATTGTTAAAATAAAAACTCTGAACAGCATGTAGAGCATGAGATATTTGATCTTAATACAGTCACACTGCTGCAGTTTATCAATCAATAACACAATAAATCCAGAGATTGAATCAAATCCATCACAACAGACCTGAGCTCTGACCAGTTGGTATTTAATTCGTCCTGAGGCCTTTTATGAACTCTATAACTATTTTATTGTTTTATTTACTGGAGCAGAAGGACCTCACAAAAAAGGAAGTAAAAAGTTGTCAAAACTTTCAGTATTAATATTCACACCTCGCTTGCAAATTTTCACACAACACCCACCATCTTCACATTAACACAGAAAGAAAAGACTGAGCAACTTTTTTCACATTTTCACAGCAGGAAGTCAACCAGCTGTCCTAGGAGAGACAATAAATATGGCTTAACTGGTGTTTGTATTTAGGTCTCTTGGAGAAGAAAATCATGAAGCTTCAGAGCTCTTATTCTGAAGGTCTCTGTGTTGAGGTTCAAAGGTGATGGACTAATTACAAGAGTAGATGACATGCAGGTGAAACTCCAGTCTGACCCTCTCTTGACACCGTCACCTCTGACCTCTCTACCCTGAGGTGAATATGAGCTGCAGAAGAGTTGGAGTCAACTTTCAAGCAATCACAACCTTTAAATTCTAAAGGAGAGAATCCAAAGCAAGAGAAATGTTTCCTGAAATGTTTCCTGATTTTGAAATCAGACTATGCATGACACTAAAGTTGACATGGCGTCCCAGAACGTCAACAACTAACACACCCAGAATACCTTTCACGTCATACCTTGACATGGAAAGTCCATGACTGAACGTTGACATGTGACTTGGTTGGCGTGAGAATGAGTTGGTACACAAAGAGGAGGAAAAAAGAAAGACTGGAGGACGCAAACAGAATGAACCAGGGTTGTAGCTAAAGAGTTGACTGAGTTTCAGATGGAGGAGCAACAGCTGTTTGACTGATGGAGGAAAATGTCGTCATTTCATTTCTCTCTTTGTGTTAATGTCCATCCTCTGTCATCTCTTGTCCTCTTCCTCCTCAATTTATTTGTCTCTGTTGTTAAGTTCCTCACAGCGCTGCAGTTTATTTTGAAAATCACTTTCCTGTCTGAAGCTTAAGAAGCTTCTCTCCAACTGTCAAAAAGGTAAGACTGACTGCAGAAATTACTTTTTTCCATTTCAGCATGTTTTTGAGTGGATAATTAAAAAAAAAAGAAAAAAGAAAAAGAAAAAAAACACTCATCAAAAGCCTAAAGAGGCTTTTTGAAAATTAATTTGTGGGGTCGAGTTTCATGTAAAAAAGAAAACAGGGAAACACTCAGTAAAACATCCTACACAAAATAAAGGCATTCAAGTTAGTTCACGTTTCAATCAACAGAAACCCTTAAGGCCCTGACACACCAGGCCGACGGTCGGCCGTCGACCAAAGTCGGTTGGTGAGCGTCTGTCGCCCTAGTTTTTGCGGTGTGTCCCGCACTGTCGGCACTTTGGCATTGACAGCTTTTCGGCCGATTGAGCATGTTAAATTAGCAGTGGAGCTTGTCGGTGAGAGAGATCACTCTGATTGGCTGTTCGCCCCTGTAGAGAGTGAATCTGCCTGTAGTGAAACCGGGGCTAACCGGTGCTTCCTCCTCAGGCTCCACTTCACTCAGCTACCTGACAGACCCACTGCTTCTTCCCACTTTAACCTGAATAACAAACTGGAGCTAGCTGGGAGCGGCTAGCGGAGCGTTAGCCGCAACATGACCGGAAGGAAACACAGCCAGTTAACCTCCGCTAGTTTCTGAGCTAGCCCCGGCTCTCCATTTGGATCCAACCAGAACACCGAGCCCTGGTTTGTTATTCACGTTAAAGTGGGAAGAAGCAGCAGGTTTATCAGGCAGCTGAGGGAAGTGGAGCCTGCGGAGGGAACACCAGGACCGTCTGGATGTAATAGTCCGTGGAGGTGCCGTGGTGCTCGGCTGCACAGATAGGAAACCCCTCGGCTGTCAGGATGTACCACTCTCTCACTCCGCTCTCTCTCACGCAGGTGCAGAACCTACGTGCCACTTGGCCGTCAGACGTAGTCCGTGTAGTGTGTTCAAATGCAACTGACACAGGGCGAAGTGAGGTGATGCAGCAGTTGTCTTTAGTTGTCTCTAGTTCTTTGATGTCGGTTTGGTGTGTCCGTACCTTTATACCTGTACTTTAAACTGTCTTTGTGTCCAGTATAAATACACTATGCCTTGACTTCAGTGTCTTTAACCAACCGGTGAATCCTGTAATCAACAAACACACACTGGGGGTAAACCTCCAAACTCCCTCTCTGTCTGACGGCTCTGAAGCAGACAAACACAGCTGTACTGCAGTTTACTGCCTCTGCTGATGTTTATTTCAGTTAAACTGTGAATCTGTGGTGTTTAATAAGACATCTACTGAGCTTCCTTGTAGCCACAACTAAGCCTTGCCAGATTAAAAGTCACATTTTAGTTTTTATGAATATCTATCTGTTTCCACTTCAATTAAAATGATTAGCAGGATTTTACATCCAATAAAGAAACATTAAGGCATCAAACTAAATTTAGTCGAATACTTGACTCAACTTTGACACCACAGCAAAGTTTATTTATTCATGATGACGGATGAAGAAGAAATCTAAAAATAAATAGAAAAGCATTTGGAGAGCGCAGACATCCACCAAGCAGCTCGGATTTCCCGCCATTTTATTATTTTATCCACTTGGCTTCAACCGATCACCACCAAAATTTCATTATCATCTGTTCCTTGTCCCATTATCAACCTTTCCTGAAAATTTCATCACAATCCGTTCAGAACTTTTTGAGTTATTTTGCAAATAAACAAACAGACAAACAGACAAACAGACCAACGGCGGCGAAAACATAACCTCCTTGGCGGAGGTAATAAAGACTCAGCTTTAGGACAGCAGTGAATGCTTTCTATCAAACTTCTCAGGAGGAGCTTTTTTCTGATGGGCCTGATGGTTTTATGTTTCAGCTTCAGAGTAAAAGCTTTTTATCAGATTCCATCCAGGAATTAACAGCTGAAGATGGAGAATCTCTTATTTTGGAAAAAATATAACGTGTATCTTTAAACTCTTTAAACCTTCTTTTCTGTGCTTTGTAACTCATTACAAACCCAGCTGGAGTTCATAAAACATCTAAAGTTTTGGTTTAGCTCCTGTTTTAGGCTGTGATGCTCTTGGTGTTTAAAGTTGCTTAAAATTGCTTTTTCAAGAATTCTAATCAACTGTGTGAGCAGTGACTGCATCGTGGTGCATCAGTTAGCTCATAGCACACAGCAGACATATGGTACAGACGGAAGGAGTCAAGATACTGAAGTCAATATAAGTTGGTCAAGTGTTGCTTTTTGGGAGAGTTAATGTGCATCACTATGGCAAAAGTGTGTTTGATTTTACATAAAACCTAGAATTACCACTCCGTGGTCAACACATTCTCACAGTAGCTCGGTCCATAGGGACTTGGGTTGGGAACCGGAAGGTCGCCTGCTCAAGTCCCTGTCCGGACCAAAATATGGAGTGTGGACTGGTAGCTGCAGAGGTGCCAGTTCACCTCCTGAGTACTGCCGAGGTGCCCTTGAGCAAGGCACCAAACCCCCCAACTGCTTGGAGCGCCTGTCATGAGCAGCCCCACTCTGACATCTCTCCACTCAGTGTATGAATAGGTCCTGTTTGTGCATTTGTGTGTACAGACCTGTGTGTAATCGACAACAGAGTGAAAAAAATGAATTTCCCCCTTTCCCCAGTAATAAAGTATATAATATAAAAATAAATATCAACATTTGGTCATGGATTTTCCACATCCAGACACAACGTGAAAGGTACCCTGGGTGCGTTGGTTGTTGATGGTTCTGGGATGCCATATCAAGTTCTGACTGTTACATGTGCTGTCGTCTTTCAAAATACACTTCTCTTTTCACAGGAAACGCACAGTTTACATACAGTCTCTTGCAAAATAAACACACTATGTCGATACAACAACATAAATTAAAGATTGAATGCATGTGGTTGGGTTTAGGAAAAAAGAGCAATCATTGGCTCTGTAATCTTACAGGACGTGAGCACCGCTCTCCCGGGTGAAAGTGGGTGTTTGTTGGACCCATCCACCACCCCTCCCACATGCCCTACGAGGACTGTGAAGACATAAATGTTTCACACACTGGAGATCTGTACAATCAGCACAGTTTTAAGTCAAGGATCATCATTTCAGTCCAAATGTCTCCCCTCATGTTCTGAGATATGAAGCTGAATACTGGCCAGAAGCTGACCTTTGAGCTTTCGGATATAAAAAAAATCACTTCATCGTTTCATCCTGTTAGACATTTGTTTGAAGTTTTGTCATAATTAGCGTAGGGCTCATCTCAGTTTGCATTAAACTGTTGAGTGTCTAAACATGTGGTTGAGTTTAGGTGTGTTTGATTTGCTCAGCTGGAGCACAGAGGCAGTGAACCAAACATTTACATGCAGCAGTAACACATCCCTCCGCACCACCTCACGGAAATAATCTGTCCTTTGGTCTGGGGATGCACTGATCATGAAATTCTGGGCGGATACTGATGGGTTTTGTTGTTGTTATTTATTTTGTTTTTGTTGTTATTTATTCCCCCTTTTGTTCCATGGAAACAAAGAAATCTACGTTATCAAAAATAACTGAACTGTTTTGAAGTTATTCATCCCATCATTACACTACCTTTGATTGAGCTCAAATTCAACCATATACATTTATGAAACAACCTTCTTTCACATGAAAAACATCTTAAAATAATAACTGCGTCAAAAGCCTTTTTACCAAACCAAAAAACTCACCAAAAACTACATCTCACAAGAATACATTTGAACACATCATGAAAATGTTATAATTTACTGTAGCCCAATACTAATTTTTACTGAACAGAGCTTTAACACATCACAATGTAACTCAATGCAATCTCCATCACCAGTTAATTCCGGCTCCTCCTGCTGATGTCAGCAAAGATTTGTTGTTCACAATAAAGCATTATCGTGGAAATAATAGGTTGCGTCCTCTGACACATCGATAGTAAGTTTACTGCATCCTTTCCTCCTGACGGCATCCCAGTGAAGATCTCTGTTCATCCCAAACACAATTTCTGTTGTCCCCGGGATGACAGGATGCAAATTTGTGAACCCTGGTATACCCAGGAAATGACAGCTCCTTATTTTTGGCCAGTTCTTGTTGCCTTCCTTGGTTGAATTGGGTAGTTTTAGTCAAGAGGAGTGGAATCGGTTAGAGTTAGGGTATAAATGTCAGGGTAAGCCAAAGGCAGAGAAAGGTGGGCCATTCCTGTGGAGCTGTGGAGCCATATGGCAAAATATAATACTGTGACAGAAATAAAGTTTTCTTTGACTGAAGTGGTCCTGACTAAAGTTTAAGGGTTCTGCGCAGTATCTTAGCTGGTTGTAGGACTGCACTCGTCAGGACAGAGACCTCAGATATTGTACCTGAAATCTGCTGAAGCCACTCAGGGTCAGAGCCCTGAGTGATTCTATTACCCCTGGCATCACTGTTGCCTTCACTCCCCATATCTTTTCTAGCTCCTCTTTCAGCCCTTGGCATTTTTCAAGCTACTTGTGTTTCTTCTTCCTGATGTTGCTGTTGCTTGGGATGATCACCGCTGCCTTCTTCTGTTGTTTCCCGATTAACACGATGTCCGGTTAGTTAGCCAGTTTGTCAGTCTGGATCTGGAAGTCCCACAGGATCTTAACTCGGTCATTCTCAACCACAACTACAAGTGTTACCAGGCTGGTGGGAGGTCTTTTCCTGGAGAGGCAAAAGGCATGGCCAAGGGCACACAGCTCCTACATAGTTCTAGTTAGATATTTTGTTTTCCCCTTTTGCGCTTGATGGTTTGGCCAAACCACTATATATGTTCCCTCATGTTTCATTTGGTTAGGTCGGTTTGTTAATTTGTTTGACCTCTTTTATAGGCCTAGTTATTAAATTCTTGGTTTGAATTGGTTTGGGTATTTTTGGGGTAAATAAAACCCCATTTTTCCAACCAAATCCTGTTTTTCTTATTGCCTCACTGCTTGGTCCCTGACAATCGTCTGTATTATGTATTTAATTTTTAACAATTTTTTATCTATTGTGTTATTTTTGTGTTCTGTATCTGTCTCTTCACACTCGTACACTCCCGTGAAGTCAGAAAACATCTTCCTTTGTCAAAGTATTGACTCTTCCCCTGCAGGCAGCAGGAAGTTTGAGTCGACTGTCAGCAATACACACACACACACACACACACACACACACACACACACACACACACACACACACACACACACACGCACACACACACACACACGCACGAAGGAGGGCACACACGTTGTGTTACACACACAGCTGATCAATAGAGCAGGGCAGAAGCTTCACCTTCAGCTGATCAGCAGCTGTGTGTGTGTGTGTGTGTGTGTGTGTGTGTGCGCGCACGCTGTTTGCCAGCGGGCATTAAACCAGCAGAAGAAGAAAAACGAGAGTTTAAAATGTTTTTAAATTTGAAGTCAGAAAGAGTTTTTCTGCATCTGTGAGGACATGTGTGCGTGCGTGTGTGTTTGGCAGGAAGATTCTCTTCCTCTGGTTAATGACTTTATTACAACTTGCTTGGGTTTTATTTATTCATTTATTTATTATCATTTTGTCCATTAGTTACAATAGAAACATTCTGTCCACACTAATTAACCAATGCTGTCAAACTCAGGAACTGTTCTACCCTGATCTCCTCCCTGCTAGTGGACTACACTGGGATTGGGATCCTGTGGGACCCAACACAGATCTTGTGGGAATGGGCAATTTTATCTTTGCTGCAGGAGGGAGCGGAGCTTAATTAACATGAAGGATGGACACAACGACAAGTGAAGTGGAAAAGATAAAAGCAGGACAAATAAGAAAAGCAAGAAAAACAAAGCAAGTCCAACATTTGGAGGAACTCCTCAGTTCAAATAAACTAGACTTGCATCGATTAATCACAGTGTTGCCAACTTAGCGACTTTGTCACTATATTTAGCGACTTTTCAGACCCCTCTTGAGACTCTTTTTCAAAAAAGCGACTAGCGACAAATCTAGCGACTTTTTCTGATGTTATTGAAGACTTCTGGAGACTCGGCTGTGAGAGCATGTATCATTCTTATTCTTCTCAATGAGCAGCGGATGCTGCCGTGGGCCCTTCCCTCGCCCCAAAGCACTCACAGATGGCCCAGTCCTCCCTCCCAGCAGCAGTCAGAGCAGGAGATGTTAACCCCTCCACATCCAGACTGCAAGTGAATCGCGCATGCGGGAACCGCCGCTGGCTGATCCTGACCTGGTTTACAGTCAGGGTGGGATGTAAATGTAAAATTTTCTTATAAATATAAATCACTAAAAGAAGGTTCATTTGTAGTTCTAAAAATATTCAGAGTGTTTTTTTACTCAGTTTTTGTCTCTCCCACAACGTTATTCCTCTCTCCTACAGCAGCAATTACAATTACATGCATATGGACAATTATGTAAATTAGGCGATGGCGTCATTTAGTGACTTCTAGCGACTTTTAGGACAGCCAATAGCTACTTTTCTTACTGAGGAGTTGGCAACAGTGATTAATCGGCAGTGCTCGAAATCGGGCCGGTTTTCACGTGATCGGCCATGACCTGCGACCGGCCGGTCAGTCTAAAATATGCCGATTTAAAACGGCGGTCAAGTTCCCGGTGCACCACATGATTGACATCGTGTAACATCAGCAGCGCACACACACCACATGTGCCATTCACGGCTTGGGCGATGTGAGGAAGGGGACCTCAGGGACACACTGGTTTGGGTAGGACAACTATTCCGGCCAGAGAATCAGGTTCGAGAGGATACTGTAATTTTCAATGCAGGAGGTTCACAAAAAGTGTGTATGTGTGTTTCTGAAATAAACAAATGGAAAAATAGCTTTACACTCAATTCTTACAAATATGGCTTCTCACCTTAATCATTCACGCGCACACATCAAAAGAGGGAAGGAAAAAGTTAATTGTCTGTGTTAAACTCAACTGTGTAACTCTTACTGCTGCACTGTGCCACTTAAAACTGACAAGGCGCATGTCCGAGTGCCGAAGATGTGCGTGTCCGCGCGCTTACTGGCGGGCGCGTCCTCAGCGCTAAGGGCTTTCATACAGGTGACCTACACCATGTCGGCCATATGGAATTTTTGTCTTTTCAAGAAATTACCCACAAATGCTATACACCAAGAATTACTGTTTAATTTAGCTATGTTTTTATTTATGTATGCCTTTTTTACTTATTTACTTTAATACTGTAGGCCTACCTGAAGTTATATTTGAATAAAAAGGAAAATGTTTCTTAACCTGTGTCACTGTTTTTGTTTGTTTGTTTGAAATGAATATTGAAAAGCTGGTTGCATCTTGGTTAAAATGTTCTAATTAAGGAAAGATAGAAAATATTGCAACATCTTGTGTTCTGTAAAGTGGTTTGAAAAAAATTAAATCAGAATCGGCCAAAAAATTGTAATCGGTGCAAGTCTAAATTAAACACAAGAAATTTGTGCTCTAGAGAAAGGATCAGCGCTCAGTGAATAACATCCTAAGCCCTATGATAAGCTATTATGGCAACGCTTAACTATACAGACCAATGAGCAATAACTAACATCTTTGGGGTCATCAGGTGGCAACCTCCTTTCACCAGTGTTTCATCTAGTTGGTCCCACGACACGTCCAGGAGGCTAGACAGTGATCTCTGATGTCCCAGAGACACTCCCCAGCTCTCACTGCTCCCCACACCAACTCAACAACCTCCTTTACCTTACGTTACACATGGCTTTCTCAGCCCAAACAACACTGCCACCTTCAACAAACCCAGGCTCTGTTTATGCGAGCTCCAGGTAGTGATGGTGCATATACTGACTTTCCTAGCACATTCACCATATTCTGTTTCACACGTTACATAACATAACTCCAATATAAGCTAAAGTTAAAGGAGATAGTGAAGATAAACTCACAGGCTTTCTCAGCCCAAACAGCACTGCCACCTTCAACAAACCCAGGCTCCATTTATGCGAGCTCCAGGTAGTGATGGTGCCGATACTAACTTTCCTAGCACATTAACCATACTCTATTTCATATGTTACATAAATTAACTCCAATATAAGCCAAAGTTAAAGGAGATAGAGAAGATAAACTCACAGGATCAGGATCAGCAAACACGCTCACCTTGCAGCATGGTCTCAAACAAAAGGGATTCAAATAAGCCACTCCCACACTTAAATAACCTTCACCTACACCCTTTTTTTTTAATGTAAAGCAGTTTGAGTTTACTTGTAATGAATTGTGCTATATAAATAAAACTGACATTGACATTGACATTGAGAGGACTGATTGGTGGATCTCTCCACCTGATCTCAAGAAGTTATGTACCCTGCTTAGGAGGTCCCCCTACTCGCCCCCAACTGGCATTATTCCTCCTCATCCAAATCCACTGACTAGATCTAGCTGCTTCATGTGACATTACATTGACTGTCTTCCTCAAACTCTGTCCCCGCACTCCAAGTTCACCCAGGAGTGAGACACCTGATCTTGCTATGAATCCCCTAAATCCCACTTCCACTGGACAAATCCTAGTCTTCCATCCTCGCTGCTCAGCTTCTGCTCCAAAGTCTGCATATCTAAGCTTTTTTCTTTCATAGGCTTCTTCCACTGAGTCGTCCCAAGGAACTGTCAGCTCAATGAAATAAACTATCCGTTGACTGACCACAACACTATGTCAGGCCTCTGATTGGTACAAACTATTTCCTGGGGAACAACAAGCTTTCCCCTTAAATCTACTTGCATTTCCCAATTACAAGCACCTTCTAGGCGGCCACACCCTTGCCTCCTCACTGACTTATCTCGTCTGTATTTCTCCCCCTCACAGACAAATTGAATTGCTAAACTCCTATTCTTAAAACCTTATGAATTTACCTGTCTTCATTTCCCTTCGATACCTACAGCTAAACTGGTTATGTCGCCATGTATACAGGCCTTGTGACAAGCTAACCTTACAGCCTGTCAAAACATGCTTTAAGGTTGCGGTACCTGAACACAATGGGCATGATGGGTCCCCATTTACCTACAGTTTTAGGTTCTGGGGGTTGGTAACACATCGTATGTAGCCCCTACCAGGAATCTAATACAATTCTCCTCCATATTCCACAAGTCCCTCCAAATAAGCTTCCTCTTCTCTACACTTTCCCAATTCAACCACTGCCCCTGCTTAGCCTGGACCGCTACCTTTGCACCCCTTAATATCTCCTCCTGTCTACGTATCTGTTCCACAACCAGCTTCCTTTTATCTTTGGGACCTGCTTTATTCCATACCGGTTTGCCTGGTCCAAGCCCCAGGCCTCCCCGGCCAAACTGAACATTACCTACAATCTCTGCATGCCTAAGAGTTGCCTCTGCCTCCTGAACTGCCGATCTTGGGTTCCATTTCCTCCCCTTGGTTGGATTTGGAACCACACTCCTAACTACCATGTCCTTACTCCCAGATAACAACAGTCCTGACCTTGGTAGTTTAAATTCCTCTGTTAAACTAGACACTGGCAGCTGAAGTATCCCTTTTCCATACAATGCAACACTACTTACAGATAATAACAATAATTGCACAAAATTCCAGAGACAACAGAATATCTGTCAGTATGAATGTAGTTATGCTCCAGAAAGTAACATTACTACTTTGTACCGATAGATATGCTTATCTTTCTTCATAACACAGTAACATAACATTTTCCCTGCAGGATGAGATAAGACTCAGTCTATTGATAATCAGTCTATTGTGCAGGTGTGGGTCAGAATCCAGCAGGACTGGGCCGGAGTGCAGGGCCGTGCACAGGCTAATAGAGGGGCAGGGGCTCAAAGGCAGAAAAGGGCACTGGGATCTAGCACAATACAGTATGCAATATAAATTGATAAACTGGGCTACTAGTCATAAATAGCTAGCTAACAACCTAGCTGGATACCCTAGAATGTAGCTTTTTAAATCTTTGTTCAAAGAAATTATCACCAACAGATTAGTTTAAAGGGCCAGTCAGCAGTTTCTGGTGGCATCTACTGGTAAAAAAAAAAAAAATGCTCTTAATATAACGTTAAATATGTGGTTTTTTTGTGGAAACTGAATATAATATTCATAAGTATAATAAAATAGTGCAAAATACATCAGAAGTGATAATTTCTGCATTCTCCTTTTTTTTTTATTTAATTTTATTGATTTTTATTTATTTTAATTTTATATGCTTTATTAATCCCCAAGGGGAAATGCAATTTTTTCACTCTGTTGTCAATTTCACACAGGTCCGAACACACACGCACAAACAGGACCTATACGTGCACTAAGTGGAGAGATGTCAGAGTGGGGCTGCCCATGACAGGCGCTAAGAGCGGTTGGGGAGTTCGGTGCCTTGCTCAAGGGCACCTCGGCAGTACCCAGGAGGTGAACTGGCACCTCTCCAGCTACCAGTCCACATTTTGGTCCAGACGGGGACTTGAGCAGGTGACCCAACCCAAGTCCCTATGGACTGAGCTACTGCCGCCCCAGTATCTTAGAATGAGTCATTTTATACACCTAGAAGTAGGCCTGTCACAATAACAAATTTTGCTGGGCGATTAATTGCGTCAGAAATTATTGTGATAAGCGATAATATTGCGTAATAGTGTGCTTTTAAGACTATTTTTATTATTGTTGCAATTTTGCTGTTTGTAGACAACTTTTTAAACTTCTATAATGATAATAAAGGCATATTGATGCAAGTACACCCTTTAAAAGAGAAATAAACAGGAAATAAATAGGAATGCAAAAAAGAACATTTAAATATCTTAAATAACACGTTAAAATATCGAAATGAATCAATAAATACAAAAAAATAGCTGTCAGTGATCTCACTCTCAGGTGTGCAGTTAAGTTGGCCGTATTCGCTCTTTTTGTTGAGATGGTTTTAGAACAAACCCGGCACACCGGCTCATCCAAATTACTGGGCTCCCCTCTGTCATTTGGTTTAAATCCAAAACACTCCCACACAGGGCCGTGGCATTTGGTTTAGGAACAAGTTCCCTGTCTTTCTCTGACGCTCAACTCTCTGTTCTCTTCTCGGCCTCGTCTCCCCCTCACAAAGATCGCACTGTGTGTGTGTGTGTGTGTGTGTGTGTGTGTGTGTGTGTGTGTGTGTGTGTGCGCGTAGCCCATAGCCCGGCCTCCCCCACAGAGACAAAGACACTACATGACAAGAGCTTTCCCTCGGGTCATTACGCTAATGAACCAACTCACCTGGCTGCCAGACAATGCACGGCAGTGAACACTCTTGTCGTCCAGTCTCTTTGGTGGAGAAAGACGAGGAAAACAAACACGCATGAATATGGCAATTAATCGTGGCCGGAAAAGTTACCGTCTCCCTTTTAATTTACAGTGCAATTAACCGACTTATTGCATATCGCGACAGGCCTACCTAGAAGCATGGGTCGACTTTCGTGGATGCCACCATGTTGTTCCAGAATCCCTATTGAAACCCTATGACAGGGTTCCCCAATTAGTTCTCACAGAGTGCCAAATTATGTCCAGGTTGCCGACTTGTCGGTTTTTGTTGTTTTTTTTCCATTGGACCAGTAAACATTGTGTTATGTGCAGATGTTACTGTTGCTGCTATTATTAGAAGTAGTGTTATTGTCATGATTAGTAGTACCAGTGGTAGTTGGTTGTAGTAGCAGATATAGTCATAGCCTGTGTTGAGGGACAGGTGAGAAAAAATGCACACTTGAAAGAAAATAAGTCAGTATCAATGACTGATTTATTTGAATGTCCCTGGAGAATATTTTGATCAACATAATATAACCAGATTGATCAACAACCATAAACAACAGCACTACAGCAAGTGGTGCACAAGAGGAAAAAAGAGTATCCTCAGGCAAAGATGCTAACTTTTCTACATAGACCTGGAATATTTCTGAATACCAATATCAGAAACATTGATGCTGAATGTTAAACAGTGTACCCCTCAGTAAAATGTCCAAATGGCTTTCAGGTTTCCACACAGACAGCTGTCAGCAGCATTTCTACAACCACATTCACCTCAAGAACAGCAAAGTGAGACTGTGTGAAAACAGTCAGACTGGAGGACATCAGAACCAGCAAACACACACACACATACACACACACACACACACACACACACACACACACACACAGACTTAGAGAGACAGACAGGAAGACAAGCAGAGACAGACAGAGAGAGATTATCAGTTTGTCCCTTTTGAAAATTAGATAACATAAGAACACAAAATATTACGAGTTACACACGTTTAAAATATGTGTGTACCAAATAATATCTGTAAACAACAAATATTTTCTTTTCTTGTGGCAAAGAATATAATTTGGTTTCATTTTTTTTATCATTTTGTTTATTTTGTTTATGTTTTTGTTGTATGACATTTTAACAGTTTTGAAGCAATTTTGTCCTCCCATTTCATTAATTTACTCTTTTTAATTGATAAAAATAGATGAAAATTAATATATGTTTACTCACCAATCAGTGAGAGAAGTAAGAGCGACAGGATGAGGCAATCTTTCTGATGTAGGGCTTGTATTCTGTTGTCACAATCCTGAGGCACTGTCCAAGATATGTGTTGGATAGTCTGTTTCTGTCCTGACTTTTGATAGTGTTCACTGAAGAAAATGATGACTCACATATATATGTGGAGGGGAACGTTGTGAGTAAGAGCACTGCAACAGCTCTGGGTGTTTTTGAATCGAGCTTGTGGAACCATGTTGATCCAAAAATCACTCACCAAAACGTCCTTGTGCTGTGCTTTGAGCAAATCTGATGTTGCCATCTCTAAGACCTCCATCTGAAGAGCTGCCTCATCAATATAAGGCAACAGTGTTTTGGCCTCTGCAGTCCACTGGCCATCAGCCAGAACAGAGAACGGCTGTCTCAGGAATAGGAGGATGTCACATGACAGTTTAGGGGAGCTTTCAAATCGTTCCTTGAAGTTTTCTGCCAGACTCGACACAGAATCCTTCATCGCTGGATGTTCCCGCATGTCGTGCTTTTCACAATGCTCGCGCAGACATGGAAAGTGCAACTTTCTTCCATGAATGTCTCTGAGAGGTTCAGTTTTGACTGGAAAGCTTCAACTGCCTCGTACATGTCAGCAACAGTGTGATTTTTGCCCTGTAGTTGCAGATTTAGGTGATTTAGATGAGACATGATGTCACACAAAAAAAATACATCTGCCATCACCTTCTTGTCACTTAAAAAGCTCAGAAATTCTTGGGCTTTTTTGCTCTGCAGATTGGACAAAAATGATACCAGCTCATCACGCAGGTCACACACCCTCTCCAAAAACACCTTTGCTCAGCCAGTGAACATCGTTATGCAGCAGAAGATCCTTGTGTTCAGCTGACATTTCCTCCAGCAGCGCTCTGAAAAGACGATGCTGTAGACTGGAGCTCTCACAAACAAAGTTAACAAGTCTCGTCACTGTGTCCATCACCTCTTGCATTTCTCCACTCAGTTTAGCGCTCAGCGGAAAGCCTGCTCACCAAGCCCTTGCGGTGTCCCACCATCGACAGAGCTCCGTCCATCACCACTGACACAATTTTGCTCAAATCCAAGCCATTCTTCTTGAAGAACTGTGTCAACTCATTAAAGACGATTTCTCCGGTTGTGCGCCCCGGTAGAGGAAGCAAACAAAGCAGCTCTTCCCGAAATGTCTTCCCATCAAAAAATCTTACAAACACAGCCAGCTGCTCCATATCGGTTCGGTCACAGGACGAATCTATGGTGAGTGATATGGCTTCTGCTTTCTTCAAATCGGTGAGTAGACAGGAAAAGCACTCCTCTGCTAAAACTTCCACTCTTCTGGTTGCCGTGTTGGCCGACAGTGGCACCTGCTTTAACAGCTCGACCACGGCTTTCTTCTTTTTCTCATCATGACTTAAAACTTCAGTTGCCACTTCTACTGCACACTTTTTAATCAACTCGGCATCAGTAAAGGGCTTCTTAGCTTTCGTCACGGTCCATGAAACTTGCAGTAATGCAGCTGTAGCGTTCTCTTGTGCCGATGTTGACTTATTCATAGTAGAAACGGACTGCTTGTACGACGTTAGCATGTTTGCTATTTTGCGTTTACGCTGATCCGATTTTGTTGGGTAGTTGGTATTTAAGCTGAGAGCATACATAGTGTTGAAGTGCCGCTTTAGATTCTCAGCTTTGCTGACAGCAACAGTTTGCATGCATATTAAGCATGTCGGTTTTACATTGGCATGGTCCAGTAAAATAAAACAAAACTCCTCTGTCCAGTCAGATTTGAACTGACGGTTCTCTTGGTTAACCTTGCACTTCTTCACAGAGGCCATGTTGTTCTCGGTTCATTATTTATTGTGATTTACTGGTAATATTTCGCTTTGCTAAGGCGGTCGGCTAGCTGGTGACTGACAGTTGAGGATGAAGCGCGTGTATGTCTTCCGTGTACATGCGCAAAAGGGCAATATGGGTCAAGTGTATGGTGTGGGATGAGGTCAAAATAGAACCAAACACAATTCATTTCACCTTATGGCAGATTATTCCATAATGTCACTGGGTCCGCACAGGCCGGACACTTTGCTCTCAATTAGCCGCTAATTGGGGATGGCTGCCCTGTGGGAAGAGTTGCAATACACTGGTTGACCAGCAGATGCCGCCAGAAACCGCTGACTGGCCCTTTAATATAATTCATGTCATATCATAATTCTGAGATTTGGAAGACATCTTGGAATTTAGACACAATTCTAAGAAGCAATAAAACACTTTATTTTATTTTTTAAAATTAGTTTAAAGAGGCAACAGATAGGATTCAGGTTTTTTTTAGCTTGGCGCCACCTAGCGTCAGCAGTGTTGACCGTGGGGATCAGAGATAATCAATAAAATGTAGGCTGTAAAGCCACCAGTATAACTCTATATATATGTAGAATGAGAGGGTGTGGACACTCGACACATGAGTAAAGAGACCGAGCAACAATTATCAGATTTATCTGAAAACAAATGGTAATGCAAGTAATTATACCAGAATGCACAGTACCAGTACAACCACCTCACAGTAAATTATACCAATATGCACAGTATCAGTACAAACAACAGTAGACACGTAAAGGATAATGTATAGTGAGCAAGTGACTGTTGAAAAATAACTCCCGACAGGGGAATGGAACCCCGACGCACAGCAGAGTTATTTTTCAACAGTCACCGGCTCACCATACATTATCCCGCTTAGAACATGGCTTACTACTAAAACATTCAAATGTTACAACTGGCATCAATATTATTAAATTGCTGGCAGAGTGTATTGACAGAGGAGAGGCATTCACCAGACAAACGGGAGCGGAGGAGAGGATTTTACTCCACTTCTCCCGGTCGGAGAGGCTGGGTGCCCAGTAGCTGCAAAGGCGGCGGCAGCAGGGGGGTGGGGGTAATCACTGTCTGAGGGCTGCCGTAGAATGGCAACGAGGATGTCAGCCGACCAACACTCGCCACCCGGTCCCTGGTTGCGGCAATTTGCGATGCTGGCCAGCTAGGAGTTAACTAGCAGCCAGTACAGTACAGTCCTCTCTCGTCTAGCTAACATTTAGCCGTGTTACTTGCTGATACATTAGAAAGAAAGCTAGCTGGACACCGGTGTTGAAGCCTCTTTGGTCACAGAGCTCCCTCCATCTCTTGAATGCCTGACTGAGGTTTACTCTTGTTTTTCCTCTTCTTTTAACACTCTCGTTTTTGTGCATCCTTGCCTCCTCAGACAGATTAGCTCGTTTTCTTTTGGGAGGCCGTTTTTCACTTATCTCCAAACTTTGTCCGTCTCCCACTGTGCTCCTGACTCAACTGTCTCATGCCCCGGCCAGTTCTTCATAAGGACCAGCTCCAGTCCCTGATTGGCTGACCGACCAGTTTGGCAATACATGACACATTTCCTTCTGTAAAGCAGATTTTTTCCGTGAAAATTCGTCCCCGGTGGCAGAAGCTGATTGCAAAGATTGCAAAGCCATTAAGTAACCTACGTAAATGCTGAATGTCTGATTTTACTGTGTATACTACCCTGAGCAACCCACATTATTTTCATATAGGCAAAAATGCTGTCTGTTGCTTCTTTAAGATAAAGATTTTAACATTTAACATTCCTTCATCCCTTCCCTTTCCTCTCTCCCTCCCAAAAAATACTGAAAATATTATTGGTTTACAAAGATTTTAACATTTAAAGAGGCAACAGATAGGATTCAGGGTTTTTTTTAGCTTGGCACCACCTAGCGTCAGCAGTGTTGCTCACACTGTCACAACGACCATGTTGGGCGATCAGAGATAATCAATAAAATGTAGGCTGTAAAGCCACCAGTATACCTCTATATATATGTAGAATGAGAGGGTGTGTGGACACTCTACTAAATAAATGAGTAAAGAGACCTAGCAACAATTATCAGATTTATCTGAAGAAAAAACAAATAGTAATGCAAATAATTATACCACAATGCACAGTACCAGTACAAACATCTCACAGTAAATTATACCAATGTGTACAGTATCAGTACAAACAACAGTAGACACGTAAGGGATAATGTATAGTGAGCTGGTGACTATTGAAAAATAACTCTTGACAGGGGAATGGAACCCAGTTATTTTTCAACAGTCACCGGCTCATTATACATTATCCTGCTTAGAACACGGCTTACTACTAAAACATTCAAATGTTACAACTGGCATCAATATTATTAAACTTCTGGCAGAGTGTATTGACAGAGGAGAGGCGTTCACCAGACAAATGGGAGCGGAAGAGAGGATTTTACTCCACTTCTTCCAGTTGGAGAGGCTGGGTGCCCAGTAGCTGCAAAGGCTGCCCTCACATTTAGCTGTAGCTGTCATCCCATCACGCTGTAAATACCGATCAATTGTCTACAAAATAAAAACCTGACGAATTTCTTTACAATCCATTATACAGAGCTTGTTATCAGTCACTTCATATAGTGAGGAATAATATTATTACTATTTTTCTATTATCTTAGATGTAAATATTGCATGTTTCCTTCAGATAAAACACATTTTTGACTAGTGAATGAGTCAATGGAATTTCTTGCAATAATGAAAAATACTGGCAATCATGTCCCCCTGGCACAAACAGAATGTCCCACCATCATGGTTCTTATATTACCAGATTCCAGAGAGTCTCCCCTCTTCAGATATGGCAGAATATGTCAACTTCCAACTTGCTATGGTGAGATATATGTAAAAATGTAAGAATTTAGTAACACAGATTTTTTTTGGGATATAAGATACGGGCACAATATGGGGCGGAACTCTCACCTCACAGCAAAAGGGTTGCCGGTTCGAGTGGGAGCCCTTCTGTGCGGAATTTGCATGTTCTCCCTGTGACAGCGTGGGTTCTCTCCGGGCACTCCAGCTTCCTCCCACAGTCCAAAGACATGCAGATTGGGGGACTAGGTTAATTGATAACTCTAAATTGTCCGTAGGTGTGAGTGTGAGCGTGAATGGTTACTTGTCTCTATGTGTCTGCCCTGCGATAGTCTGGCGACCTGTCCAGGGTGTACCCTGCCTCTCGCCCGATGTCAGCTGGGATAGGCTCCAGCCCCCCCGCGACCCTCAAGAGGATAAAGCGGTTAGAAGATGAATGAATGAATGGACAGGCACATTGTCCTGATATATAGCATGTGTAACCTTTATAATGACTGTGATATAAGCTTAAAAGTAAAGGCAGTAAAAATACCCCATAAAAGGCCTAGGGCCCAAAGGGATAGGAGCCACATATGTTGTTGTGATGAATCTAAAATCAATTATTGTTCATTCTGTGTGTGTTGGATGTCGCTGTGCTGTTACCTGGGGCTCAGGTATAAACGTAGCTACGTCACTGTTGTCGTCAGGTGTTTGACGGGGAAGGGCAAAAGGTTTTTGACCGCTGTGGCGCTAAATGCCGGCATTCTCTTTGTTCAGTTATCAATGGAAATGGCAAAATTCAACTTTGACAATGTTCATCTACATCAAGGAATTAATGTTCGTTATGCTGCATCAGAAGAACAGCCTCCGGACTCTTACTGAACATCAAGAAGCAAACGGTAGTGTATGAAAACAATAGCGAGGCGCGTCAAACAGGTTACTCTGGGTCAAGCATCTCAGTAGCTTAAAGTATTAGACTTGGCTCCTACAATATTAAGTATATAATGTACAATTCTATACAAATAAAACTATATTTTCTTATTTTTTGGAATGCTTGATCCACAATGGTGTTTGGGTGGGTGGTGCGTGGCATCCACATGAATGCTAGGACCCCAATTTTCTCAGCAGAACATTGCATTGTAACAAGATGACCAATGTTATTTACTTCACCCGTAAGTGCTTTTAATGTTTTGGCTGACCCCTCTTTATGATAGCAGCAGCTGAACTAACCTCCGTCCTGGACTCTGAGTAGAAACTGATATGGATGTGAGGGTGTGACTGTGCAGACGAACAGGAGGATCTCCCAACAGGTTGGACTGTTGCTCTAATGTAAAATATGCATGTGACTGTTCCATGTATTATGCAGCAGTTGTTTAGCATTCATGCATGATTCAGATGTTACAAACACACAGTGTGATAACCTGAGGTGACAATAAATTAACTCACTGAGAAAGAGACACAAAAAATAATCCATATAAGTGCAGCTCAGCAGAGAAAAATCCTAACTGAACTACCAGATAAAGAAACACAGAGAGAAATACAACTGACAACCAGGTTAAACTTCCCTGGCAGCCTCAGACACAAAGAAGCACACAGGTTGGGGCATTGGTGGCTTAGTGGTAGAGCAGGCGCCCCATGTACAAAGCTGTTGCCACAGCGGCCTGGGTTCGACTCCAGCCTGTGGCCCTTTGCTGCATGTCTCTCCCTCTCTCTCTCTCCCCCTTTCACACTTCACTATCCTATCAATTAAAGGCAAAAAATGCCCATAAAAATATCTTTAAAAAAAAAAACACACACACACAGATTGAATATGTAAAGCCCCAGTTGTAGATCCAGATGACATGTATGCTCTCACTGTACAGACCAATTGATTGATCGATCACAACAATGCACACTAAACATCAGCATATAAATTGAAGATGGCTCTGCGCTCCATTCACTGAACATGTTTTTATTGTCTGTAGCAAGGGGACGTACAGACTTTGTCAAACAAGCATTTATGTATGCAGGTCCTTATATGTGGATTCTTCTGCAAGGGACTTAAAGTTGCACTCATTGGTTTCTCTCAGTCATTTCAAAGCACCGCTGCAGGATTTTTGTATGCAATCATCTATATGCCAATGTCAGTATGTATTTTAGCTGTTTTTTGGAATCATAGTTGCCCCTGTTTTTTGGCTTTTCTTTGCGGTAATCTCATTTTGTGTTTTATATTGCTTGTTGTAGAGCTGTATATTTTGATTTTGTATTTTTGTTCTATGTTGTTTGTCTATAACTGATGTTGTTGGCTGTCTCAGCCAGGACACTCTCGTAAAAAAGATTTTCTTATATCTCAAGAGGTTTTTCTGGTTAAATAAAAAAAATATATATTAAAAAATAATAATAATAATAATAATGATTAAAATGAAAAAAAAAGAAAAAATTCCAGGTACTACCTTCTGCTATTCATTCATTTTCCATAACCTCTTATATTGCTGGGGGTCGTGGGGGGCTTAAGCCTATCCCAGCTGACATTGGGTGAGAGTCAGGTTACACCCTGGACGGGTCGCCAGACTATCACAGGGCTGACACATAAAGACAGACAACCATTCACACCACAATTTAGAGTCAACAACCAGTCCCCATCCTGCATGTCTTTGGATGGTGTGAGGAAGCCAGAGCACCTGGAGCACCCACACTGACACGGGAAGAACATGCAAACTCCACACAGAGGGGCTTCCCCACCCCCAGATTCGAACCAGGAACCCTCTTGCTGTAAAGTGACAATGCTAACCACTGCACCACTATGGTGCCTGACCTGCTATTCAAACTAAAATTACCGCCCCATGGCTGTATGCTTCTACGCACCAGTCAAGTTTCTGACAGTTTACATCCATGTCTGTGAAAACATGGATGCTTCACATACAGGAGATCTGTACAATCAGCACAGTTTTAAGATTAGAGTCACTGATTCAGTATCTGACCAAATGTTTCCCCTTCTGTTCCTGAGATATGATGTTGAATAATGTCTTTGTGTCAAATCTAAAGAAATTCCTTTATGATTTTCTTGAGATATTGTGTTCATGAGAATGAGAAAAATGCAAGGACACAGTGACCTTTGACAACCAAAATCTAATCAGTTTATTGTTGAGTCCAAGTTAACGTTTGTGCCAAATTTGAAGAAATTCCCCTTAAGGCATTCTTGAGATATCCTGTCTACAAGGATGGGACGGACAGACGGACATACAGAAACCCCCAAAACATTATATCTCTGGCCATGGCTATCGCTGGCGCAGAGGCATAAAAACAAAAAGAGCATTTTGAGTAGGGCTGTACCATGGAGAGGAAATGCAGCATAACTGTAACACTCCTCATGCAAAAGTACGATTTTTAATTATTCTATTATTCTTTAATTATTTCTATTTATTTTCAGTTTCTAAGCAGAAATGACCTGTTGCCTTTTGGGAAAGTATTTAGTATTCTGTGAAGCCTTACATCCCAAAATCCAGAAGATCGTTGATTGATCAGGTAGTCTATTTATTCTGCTGACCTTGAATAAAAATTTGGCTCTGAAATGAGCTGGTGGCTGAATCCAGTTTCTGCCTGCCTTTTTTCATAACAACTGCTCTGAACTTCATGGCTCATTCATCAAGTCAGGAAAAAACAATTTCAATTCAAGGTCCACTTACTGGCCTATTCTAGTGCTTTTGACCAAATCAAATGGTGCTCGCCAGCACAACTGAGTTTGCACTTCACATGATTCTTTTCATCTCGAGCTTCTCAGACGAAGAAGAAGAAGAAGAAGAAAAAGAAGAAGAAAAAGAAGAAGAAGAAGAAGAAGAAGGAGAAGGAGAAGTTGGCATCCCAAAAGTGCTCAGAATCAATAATACATCAAACTCAATCATCAGATCAGGACTGTGTGATAATCTGATGCAGGTTAGTGGACCCTTGGTTTTTAGCTTCTGTTTCCAAACAAGTTTTGAGCTGAAAGTCTTTCTTCTGTTGCTGCATCTGAGTTGAAATAAGAGTCAGGAAACTAAACATGACCTTCAGTGACACTTTGTGTTTGTTCTTGGGATGAAACTCGAAAATCCAGTTTTCATTTTTCAACATGACCCACATCCTCCTCGGAGTTAGCACGTAGTCTTGAATCCTCTGCAGTTTTCATGGTGTTGCGTCACAATTACACTGCATTCTGCCGAAAGTGTCAAGACAAAAAAGATAGGAAGAGTGGAGAGACAGAGAGAGGAGGAAGAGCAGAGGAAATAAAAAGGAAAGAAGGTAACAGGAGGGCAAGAGCTCATCCCTGCCAGGTATGTTTGATTCATCACACCATGACATCCTGCAGCCACAGAGACTGGCAGGAAACAGGGAGGGGAGGGAGTGGAAATCTCTCTCACACACACACACACACACACACACACACACACACACACACACACACACACACACACACACACACACACACACACACACACACACACACACACACACACACACACACACACACACACACACACACACACACAGATTAAAAGGTCTGAGAACTTCCTGTCCTCTGGATTCCCTCATTTTGTATCTCTGAGCGCTACAAACACACACACACACACACACACACATAATCTGTGTGTGTGTGCGTGTGTGTGTTAGGATACTCCTGACATGACCTCACCACTGTGCGTGTGTGTGTGTGTGTGTGTGTGTGTGTGCGTGGCCTGGTGTAACTGACTGGAGTTCATGGAATCAGTTTTAATGAAGGTGAAGGACAGACAGAAGACGAGAGCATTGCAAAGAAATCTGTCAAACGTCTCTGATCTCGTCGTATCTATCAACACACTGTAGAGACCAGTGACAGACACATGACGGTCTTAATAGGTGACACTCTCTCTCTCACACACACACACACACACACACACACACACACACACACACACACACACACACACACACACACACACACACACACACACACACACACACACACACACACACACACACACACACACACACACACACACACACACACACACACACACACACACACACACACACGCTAAAAAACACTTTGCTTTTCCTTTAATGACAAACCAACATCTAGCACAGACTAAATCAGCTTCTCATCATCATCAGCTACAGTTTGGATCCTGCAGTTGCAGTTTTGCTCTCCTTTCACCACAGCACAGCATTACTCTGCAGGCGAGAGTCAAAATAAGAGTGTATGAATGTGAAGAATGATTTGGGCGCCCCAGAGCAACTGACTCTGAAGTTGGCTAATAACCGCTAGCCATGTGATGCTACAGTTAGCCATTATTTGCATCGTTACCATTCTGGCTGCGTATGTGTGCGTGAGACACAGCTGCTTTTCTGTCTGAGTTGAGTGTTAATGTGCGAGGTGAATCAATAGTGCATCACTGTTCTCCTTGGTAGTTGTAAGCTGGTCTATCATGGGACGGTGAGACGCCGCCTGGGTGTGTTTATACAAATGCAGCCTGATGATATAAACATTTCATACACCAGATGCAACGCTGACCTGCCAATGTTCATAGTCAGCTGTCAGTGTTTGTTTCTGTTGATAGAGACTCCACTCTGCAGTGTAATTTATACACTTTACTGATACACCAGAGAATTACACAGTAACACTGGGCTTCATCATCTCCCTCTCTCTTACCGTTAACTATAAATTTAATACAGATTAAAAGTCATTTGATTTTCACATTCTTGTATTTATTTTGTTCATCAGTAGTGTAGGGTTATATGGGGGAAGGGGCGTTGAGCAAATGCTGGAAAAAAGGCTGGCAGCTGAGTATTTTAAATTAATTTCAAACAGCCAGTGTGCCGGATGGGCGGAGTTTAAGTTTGCAGCCAGACTTCAGAGAGGGGAGAGGAGAGGAGAGGGGCAGACTCTGCCTGACCAGGGTACCAGTTGAGTGAAATGGAGTGCAGCCAAATGTTTCTATGGAAAACTACTCACTGATTGGTGTGCAATCCATATTTGCACTTTGATTGGGCAATCTCACTCCACCGTCACTGAGCCCTTTTTATTTTATTTTATTTTATTTTTTTTACGTCCAGTCCATTGTGTGGCTTGACCGGACCGCATACTGGATGTCCACTGGATCCGTCCGAGCAGCTGGAATTGTCAGATCGCAAGATCATAATGTCACGCGATAATTTGCGGAAACCCTGGAGGTATAAAGCAGGGCTGGGCTGGGACAAAAAAATGGCCCTGGCATTTTTGGCCATAGCGGTCCACTATGATTGGCAAAATGCCATACACACACACTATGCTGTTACCAAAATGAAAATAAACCTCAGTAGTACCCTACGTGCCCTGGAAGAGATTACCAAGGCTAGAAAATCGATGTGCTCATTCACTTCTCATATACATCCTAGTGGTAGTAGATGGCCACAGAGTACACAATGCCTATGGTGAAAGCACTTGCCAAAGAAACTCTACAAGATTTATCATTTCAATTTTTAATAAAATGTGTGCAAGTACAAATGAGATACATAAATGTCGTCATTTTTTTGTCCCAGTCCAGCCTCTCATTGAAAGTCCTTGAATTTATCTATTTCTCTGTGAAATTGCATGAAAATAGGATTTCGCTGTGTGAATTTCAAAATTTTCTCAGGGGAACCCCCTTAAAATCTTTCTGTTTGTCATAACAGGACATATTATTAGATTTTTTTAAGCAGATGACTATACTACCATAGATAGATGAAATGGACCTTGATCTGCACCATAAAACAAATATACAGTACAGGACAAAAGTTTGGACACACCTTCTCATTCAATGCGTTTTCTTTATTTTCATGACTATTTACATTGTAGATTCTCACTGAAGGCATCAAAACTATGAATGAACACATGTGGAGTTATGTACTTAACAAAAAAAGGTGAAATAACTGAAAGCATGTTTTATATTCTAGTTTCTTCAAAATAGCCACCCTTTGCTCTGATTACTGCTTTGCACACTCTTGGCATTCTCTCGATGAGCTTCAAGAGGTAGTCACCTGAAATGGTTTTCCAACAGTCTTGAAGGAGTTCCCAGAGGTGTTTAGCACTTGTTGGCCCCTTTGCCTTCACTCTGCGGTCCAGCTCACCCCAAACCACCTCGATTGGGTTCAGGTCCAGTGACTGTGGAGGCCAGGACATCTGCCACAGCACTCCATCACTCTCCTTCTTGGTCAAATAGCCCTTACACAGCCTGGAGGTGTGTTTGGGGTCATTGTCCTGTTGAAAAATAAATGATCGTCCAACTAAACGCAAACCGGATGGGATGGCATTTCGCTGCAGGATGCTGTGGTAGCCATGCTGGTTCAGTGTGCCTTCAATTTTGAATAAATCCCCAACAGTGTCAACAGCAAAACACCCCCACACCATCACACCTCCTCCATGCTTCACAGTGGGAACCAGGCATGTGGAATCCATCCATTCACCTTTTCTGCGTCTTACAAAGACACGGCGGTTGGAACCAGAGATCTCAAATTTGGACTCATCAGACCAAAGCACAGATTTCCACTGGTCTAATGTCCATTCCTTGTGTTTCTTGGCCCAAACAAATCTCTTCTGCTTGTTGCCTCTCCTTAGCAGTGGTTTCCTAGCAGCTATTTGACCATGAAGGCCTGATTCGCGCAGTCTCCTCTTAACAGTTGTTCTAGAGATGGGTCTGCTGCTAGAACTCTGTGTGTCATTCATCTGGTCTCTGATCTGAGCTGCTGTTAACTTGCGATTTCTGAGGCTGGTGACTCGGATGAACTTATCCTCAGAAGCAGAGGTGACTCTTGGTCTTCCTTTCCTGGGTCGGTCCTCATGTGTGCCAGTTTCATTGTAGCGCTTGATGGCTTTTGGACCAACTGGAGTTTCTGTAGACACTTGAGAAGAAGACCAAATAGGACAGAATTCCAATAATCAATACGGGATGTAACCGGGTCAATGACGTGATGCTGCATTTTTTGTCTGCATATGGTTTAGTCAAATTTAAAAGGGTTTAAATTTGAAAATAATTGTATGATTAACTTACAAACTTTCTTTTTGTGTGAATCCAGTATAAAATGTCTGCTTTTAATCCATTTTGAGAGAATATATTAGAGGATTATGGCAAAAATGTCTAAGTGTTGTAACCATAAAAACTTTGCACCAAATAATTAAACTTTAAAACACTAAAATTCTCAATAAAACACCATATCAACTAGTTTGGCATGATCTTATATTACTACTTTTTTATACTGAATAAAGGTAATGGAATACAATTGTTGTAAAAATGAAATTTAATTTGGGGAATCCTGAAAGTCAAGTAAACTACATGAAGTGTCAAGTCGTGTAACCACCATTTTGAGAGGCTTTTTTTTTTTTTTTTTTTTAAGCTCGGCGCTACCTACCGTCCGTGGTGTTGCGTCAAAGTGTTGCAACAACCAAACTGACCATGGGGATCAGAGATAATCAATAATATGACGCTATTAGACTCTCTAAATTAAATAAAATGTAGGCTGTAAAGCCACAGTATACCTCTCTGTATAGAATGAGAAGGTGTGTGGACACTCTATTAAATAAATGAGTAAAGAGACTGAACAACAATTATAACAAAGGCTACCCCGATGTTGACCCTCGTTTTTTGAATTCGCCGGTCACGTTGCCTTTTTGATTGCCCTTTGCACCTTCTTGGTGACAAGGATTCCGTCTCCCATGATGCTGCATATGCATGATCCTGCATTATGCTCAAAGAGTGGGACTTTGTTATGCTGCAGTAGTGCAGTAGGGTAGTAGCGAAGCGCCTCTTGCTCCTCTCCTTTGGCTTTTCAGTCACGCAGCGCTGGCCTGGCTCTCAACGAAAATGCCGAAGGCGGGACTATATGTCCCTTGCAGGCGGATGTATTTTCAAGATGGTGGAACATTATGAAACCCCTCCAGACGACTTACCCACCCAATGTACAAACAAATCCGAAATTCTCCTTTTACGAGAGTAAGTCAGATTATTGGTGAAGGAAATAATACATCAATGTTGATATATTTATGAATGCAGACATCGATTTTTGCCAAAAACAACTGTAAACGCTACACAATGTCCCTTTAAATGATTGTTGATAGCAAAGAATTTACAGTAGAAGAAATTAGTTCATTGTTGTCAGATGTTCCTTTTTCTGAACTTCCTCTCTCATTAAATTTTTATCAACTGTATTCACAATAGTAGACAAGTTCACCCTTATGAGTTGTTGTCAGGTGACCTTTTTCTTATCAGAACTTAAGATACAAAATATGAGTTAAATTTTAAAATGAAACATGATTGTAAAATGTTTTTTCACTAAAGAATTTACAGTAGAAGAAATTAGCTCACTGTTGTCAGATGTTCTTTTTTCTGAACTGAAATAACATTCAAAAAAAAGTTCACTTAACCTTGCAGACTGTCATATTTGATTTTCAGTGTCCATTTCTTCAACAAACATGGTGTTTGCCCGTAGAAGGAACAAGGCCAGGCAGTGTAACATATTTTTATGAAAAATACTGGTTACACCAATTGACACAACCCAGTGTCATTTGGTGTAACTGGTATTTTTTCATAAAAATATGATTATATACAGGAAAGTAAGTGTGGAGTAAAATGTGGAATTAATGTAATCCACTTTTGCAGTGCAACACTGTGTTGTTGTTTTTTTTTAACAAATTTTACATAATTTGTAAAATTTAAATATGGAAATACTCCAAAAATATCTTATTTCAATTCAATGCTTTTAAAATATTTTTTCATAAGTACACTTAAATCTACTGTAGGTGGATAAAATATTTAATATTTATCATTCTTTTGTTGTTACACCATTTGACATTTTCAATAGGATTCAGTCTTACTTTTGATTAAAAAAAAAAACATGGTGCAAATGTCATTTCAAATGACATAAAACCAACAAAAATACCGAATGTACATTTGAACAAATCTAATGCATGCTTTTAAAACTATTTGCTATTTACTAAACTATAGATATTTCTGAATTGGTCATCTTGCCAACCCTTATTTGTCACTGACCCAACCAGAGAATGAACGAGGATGGCTGTGCTCTGAGGTGTAAGTGATGGGCGGAGATGATCCGTGGATGAAAGTATGCAGACCGAGTGACAATATTGATGTGGGCCTCAAAGGACAATGTACTGTCCAGGCTGATACCCAGACTCTTAACCTGAGGGGACAGATGGACTTCAGTTTTATCACTGTTAAGTTTGAGGAAGTAAGCAGTAAGCAGTCAGAAAGGGATTTTGGGTGTCATCAGCATTACAGCCAAGAGGTAGAAGGTAAATGAAAAATAAAAGGGGACCTAGGATATCCAAGAGGATGTTATGTGAAATGGTATCAAAAGCTGCACTTAGATCAAGAAGAACAAGAATATTTTAAACCCCAGAGTCAGCTGCCATTAGGAGATCATTAGTGATTTTACCAGAGCTGTCTCAGTGCTGTGACAGGAGTAAAAACCAGACTGAAATTGTTCAAACAGATTGTTGTGGCTAAGGTCAGTATGGACCTGAGCTGCAACTGATCTTTCAAGTATTTTTGAGAGGAATGGTACATTTGAAATTGGACAGAAGTTGCTCAAATTGTTAAGATTTGCACCAGGTTTCTTTAGTACTGAAGTTATAGCAGCAGTTTTGAGAGATGTGGGCACAAGACCAGGAATGTACAATCACAGTTATTAAGAAGGAGAGGGAAGTAAAACAGATTTTAACTAGGTTAGTTGGAAGGGGGTCTAACAGGCAGGTAGATGATTTGGATAAACTTAGGAATCTGACCAGATATTTCAGCAACTGTCGGAAGTTTAAAACTAGACAGGGAAGGCACGGGGGGAGCACAGAAAAGCAAATCAGGTGAACTGTAGTTAGTATTGAAAGATGTGGTCAGTTGCTGGTGAATATTTTCAATTTTGCCAGTAAAAAAGTTCATAAAGGTGTTACACTGGGCTGTAGAAAACAGATGAGGAGCAAGAATATCAGGTGGCCTTCACCTGACTGGATTAAATATGCAAATTTGTGTTGATTTAGCTTTAGCTATAGCATCCTTATAATGAAGTAATTGGCTAGTGTACATGTCTTTATTCACCACAAGGCCAGTTTTAGCACAAAGGCGTTCCAGGCAACCTTTAGCTTTAAGCTGGCGTAATTCTGGTGTAAACCAGGGGGCAGAGTGGGTGAAAGAGACACATCGGGTTTTCAGAGGAGCAATGAACATCTAAGACACTATGGAGTCCATCATTGTAATACAAAACCATTTCATCAAGGGTGGATAAGGTATCTCTGCTGGGAAGGTTAGCAATTCCACTGGCAAGAGCTGATCAATGTTCTTGGTGTTACGGTAAGAAATAGAATGTAGTGGTTTTGTTTTTGATAGTGTGAGGTTGACATTGAAATATATTAACTTGTGATTACGGCTGCACCATTAATCGTAATAAAATCGTGATCTCGATTCATATGCATATGCTAATTTTTCAATGACGGTGATTCTGCCGGCCCCGCCCTTGCCAAGAGTCGGGACATCATCTGCATGAAAACAAGCGCTCCCAACGATGCAGCGTTATACTACGTGATGCAGAGCGACAGCCGGCCAGCAGTTTGGAAAGCAGCGAGACAGGGGGGAAACACACTGCTCACTGTAGCCTCAGTTTGTGCCTCATACAGATCTGCTGGTAAAGTTAACTTAGCGTTAGCAAGCGTGATAAAAGACGGCAGAAAAATCTGTTAACTAACTCTGCTTTACAAACTAAACTTTACAGGCTATTCAGGGATGCCGACGATAACATTAATATGACAAACAGCAAGGCTACGGCTAACAAGCTAACGTACTGACACTCTTTAGACAGACACACATACACATAACGGACAGCTTCTCAGTCCTTAGCCACTAACGTTAGCTCATGTACAACACAGGTACCACACAGAAACTTTTACAAAGGGTCATAATGTGCTTCTAGTGACTGTCAAATCGCCAGCGAAAGATGTTTACACTGCGGACACGGAGAACAGCTGCCTGCTCTCATGGGACAAAGATCCTCTTAGAAGAAAGACGGATCACTCTGCTCTGACGCCAGTAACAAACTGGGAGGAAAAGATCCTCTCTGAGGAAGAGGGTTCACTTTGCTGCAGGGTTTACCAAAACATTTTTTTCTTATTTTTTTTCTTTTAATAAATTGAACACACATTAAAGAACATACAAGATCCTGTAGAGAATTAATACATATAATACAATACAATAAACATTGTCAAATTAAATGAAGGAAGAGGATTTTTTAAAGGCAAATAAAATATTGGGGATTTATGTAAAATTATACACAGAGACATATAAATAATTATATAATTAAAGATATGTAGGCTATGTTAGGTGAATACTCCTGTCAAATGCATGGTGTTGAAATGCATAATTTTGACTTATTTCCAGGCCTGGAATACCTACCTCAGAAAAATGTTGTTCAACATTGATATTATTGTTAAAATTGTTCAAAAGCTGTAAAAGAAGACAAGAGACTAAAGCTAAAACAGGAGTGTTCCCTCTCTGCTGACCAGAGTTTATGTGCCTTGTGTCTCTTGTATCAGGCATAATCATAGGCTTTGTTATTTAATGATATTTTTTTGTTATTTATTTATAATTTTTGTTACTTTTCCTTTTGTATCAGGAAATAAGCACAATATATCTTTATGTTGAAAAAAATCGTGAGAGAATCATGATCTCAATTATAAGCCAAAAAATAGTGATTCTCATTTTTTTCCAGAATCGTGCAGCCCTACTTGTGATCAGAAATGGGCAAATCAGATGCTGCACAGCTGACAAGAGTTACACCAGAGCAACAGATGAGATCCAGAATGTGCCCTTTGGAGTGTGTGGGAAAGTCAATATATTGCTGTAGTCCAAAACTGTCCAGACAAGATATGAAGTCCTTTGTAAGAGCATTGTTGACAAAAAAAAAATCAGCATTGGGCTGGGTGGTGGGTAAACAGTGGCTAATATGGTAGGAATGGGTCCACTGATTTGTAGGGCAATGGACACAAATTAAACATATACAGGCACAGTTACAGATGACACTTTCCACTTATCCCTGTGGACAAAAGGCTTTACAATTTTACAGGAAGAAAACACCAGCCTCCCGGGTGAAAGTCGGTGGCTATTGGATCCATCCACCACCCCTCCCATCCACCCTAATCGGACTTCCACCCTCTTTACGTTCATTGTTGTGTTTCCCCTGACACCACTGAATGCCATTAAACAATAACTGCGACTGACCGCGTACCAAACTGATGTGTCTGACAACAGAAGTCACTGACCAAGCCCTTTGTTTCGACGACTTCGGAGTGAGACCAGGTTGTGGTTACAGGTAATTATGCCCACACACAACCTCAAACATCACAGTAAATTATCTGACTTCATCATAATAGTGACATTAACGACAGTCAAACATGAAGAAACATGTCTCCTCCAATGATCTGTCAGATAAATACTCCTTTAGAAAAGACTTCACCTTATTTAAGTCCATTTAAACTCCTGATTCATTATACTGATTTGTTTAACCAGGACTCATCATTTAGGGCTTTTATTTAGTTAAAATCTGTGTTTGGTTCCATGCTGCCACATGTTGATGTGATAAGAGTCTTCCTCAATAACTCAGATCAATTAAACATTTTCTTTTCCACCAAATAACCACACAGCTCCAGTTTGAAATAAGTCTGCTCCCAGTGTCTGCTAGCAAAGCTGCCTTGCTCAAAAGAGGAAGGAAGTGGTGACACAGTGGAATCACAAACACTTCTCTCCTCCTCTCTCCTCAACAAACTGCAGAGAGAAAAGCCCAACATGAAGCTCAGAGCTGCAGGAAGAAGAAAACAATGGGAGGAAACAACAATTTAGAGCAGAAAACACAAAGATAGCACCTGAGGCACAGAGACAATCGGCTTCTATAATAGCCTACAGGTACTTTATATGTCAGAGCTACTGTCAAACACAATTACAGTCTGATATCATGGGGGGCGGAGATGGGGGTGAGGTGGCAAGGTCTGGCAGTAAAGCTCAGGCCTCAGGACAGGAGTCGTATTTTCAGCCCGATTACAGCAGCGATTTGGCCTTCACACACTGAAGCTGCAGCCGCTCGCATCATCAAACCACCTCTGAGACCTTTAAAGCAGCCGTCACTGAGCCGGGCTGCGTTCACACACACTGATGTGTTATTTAATATGCAGGTTTTACTGCTCCCTCTGTTTTATATCACAGTAAACTCAGTCTCTCTAGTCTGGACTCTTGAAGATGTCTTCTCTGACATTTTTCAATATCTTCTGACATTTAATAGACCAAAGATGAATTATTTAATTATATATTTAGAATAAAAGTTTCACCTTCCAGGTTTCTGCACAAACATTTTTATTTAATTTATTTTACATCAGTTATAAAACTGACAACCTTGCATTCATCAAGCAGAGGATGAAGTTTAAGAAACTTGCCTCACATTTTTGTGGATGCAGACAAAGTGACACACCTCACCCTTCTTTCCTTTCTTTCTCCTCCTCTGCTAACTTCCATTTCTTCTTCTTCCCTTCACCTTTCAACCACTTTCCTCCCTTTTTTCTCTTTACTTCCATCCCTTTCTATCCTCCCATGCTTTCCTTGACTTTCCCCCTTCCTTTTGTTCACTTCCTTGCCTACCTTCTTCTTCCTTTCCTCCCCTCCTTTCGTTTAGTCCCCTCCCACTTTTTCCACTTTTCACCCTTCTTCTTCATTTCCCTCCCTTCCTTTGCTTCTTTTCCTCCCTCCTTTTCCCACCTTTACTTTACTTCCCACCCTTCCTTTCCTCTGTTCCCTCCCTCCTTTTCCTTCACTTTCCTCCTTTCCTTTCCTTCATTTCCCACTCTTCCTTTACTTTACTTCCCTCCCTTCCTTTCCTTTGTTCCCTCCCTTCTTTCCCTTCATTTCCCATTCATTCTTTCCGTTACTTCCCTCCCTTCCTTTTGTTCTTCTCCCTCCCTTTCTTTTTGCTCACTTCTATCCCTTTGTTTTCTGAATTTCCTCCCTCTTTCATTCTCTTCCCTCCCTTCTTCTGCTTCATTTCCCTCCTATCCTTTGCTTCATTTCCTCCCTTCTTTTCCATAATTCCCTTCCCTTTCTTTTGTGTCTCCTTCCCTTTATTTTTCACTTCTCCTTCCCCTCCTTTCCATTCCCTTCCCTCCCTTCTTCTCCTTTATTTCTCTCCCTTTCTTTCCTTTACTTCCCAACCTTCCTCTCCTTCCTTTCCTCCTTTCAATTTATTCACTTCCCACCCTTCCTGAGAAAAAGGATCCCCCCCCCCCCCAAAAAAAAAAAAAAAAAAATTGGATTATTGGAGACAGACAGACAGACACAGACACAGACACAGACACAGACACACACACACACACAGACACACACACACACACACACACACACACATATACAGAGGATTAGAACAAAAGGCGAGTCCCGCGGCTCAGATTTGCACAGAGAACATAATGGCTGATGACATGCGGCAGTTTGGAGGCTTTGACAGCGACGCAGCTAATCTTCCTGCACCGGAATAACAGTATTTTCTCCGCTTGCTCCTCCTTGGAGTCCGCCTGCCCACCCACCAGGGACTTGCAGTTTATTGTGTCCAAACGCACCCCAAGGTTAACACACACAATGGACAGGCAGTGGCAAGCAGACAGACGGCTGCTGATCGCCTGCTCTGGTGACAGATTTGTGAGACAGGTGCTTCGTTCAGGTAAAAAAAATAACACAAAGACACATTTCAGATGGAAACACCTTCACAGACGATCTGAGGAACAATAGTGGACTGAGTCTAGACTGGGGGGGGGTGGGAGGAGGGAAGAGGGGTTCTGGGAACACTGGTTTTCGTGTTAATCCTGGTTTATATTCTGTGTTTGACGAAGAGACGTGTGAACTTTGACCTCCATCTCAGGATCATACACAAAACAACATATTATGGAAAAAAACATCACAACAGTAAAGATGGACAATAATCTGCAGACAATGTGTGAGTGCTTCCACCAATTTATTTCTGTATGATAGGCACCACACATATCAATCCATCCATCCATCCATCCATCCATCCATCCATCCATCCATCCAACCGTTTATCCTCATAAAAGGTCGAAGGGGGGGCTGAAGACGACCCCAAATATTTAGTAAATCAAAATTATGAAAAGGCAAAACACACAGATATTTATTTTAAGGAATCCATAAATGTATGTCTTGAAAAATACAGAAAACAGCTTAAAGTATGTCGACAGCTGACCTCAATATGTTGAGCTTGTAACATGTTAAACAGGAAAAAAGTGTTGCACGCTTTAAGAGGTTGCACAGTCTTTTATTCTGATAAAATACACAGCTGTAGTTATCTAACATTCCATTTATGAGTTGGTGAATAAACAATTTCTCAGCATGTTTTTGTTAAAATCTGTGTCTCGCTTGTTTTCTGTTCCCCCTTATGTAACCTGACCACAAGCAGTCCCCTAACCCTAAGCCCGAGGGCCAACACTGGTGAGGTCCAGCTCTCAGTCTGTGATCCAGTGCATCCCAAAGCTGTTGGATGAGGTTAATGTAAGAGCTCAGTGCAGTCAGGTTCTTCCACAGCAAACTTCTTCATGAAGCTGGTTTTGTGTACGGAAACAACATCCAACAGCTCCTCTGAACAAACATCAAAATCCAACTTTTCTAACTGCCTTAAAAAAAATCTATATTTCTGATCTGGTGCCTCCCCTCCTTCATTTTTGGTAAAAACATCTTTCTAAGGGCTTATTCATGTTTTTTAATTTTTTTTATTTTTTATTTTTTTGTTTAGAGATATTTTATGGGCATTTTTGCCTTTAATGCACAGGACAGTAAGTATGAAAGGGGGAGAGAAAGAGGGGATGACATGCAGAAAAGGGCCACGAGCTGGATTCAAACCCGGGCCACTGCGGCAACAGACTTGTACATGGGGCGCTTGCTTTACCACTAAGCCACCGACGCCCCAGCTTATTCATGTTTAATGTTATTTCTGCGCGTTTTCTGAGTGCTTGCAAGTATGGACCAAACGAAGCAGAACCACTGGCAACCGTAGAGGCAGTGTGGCATAGTTCAAGCAAGAAACAACTGTAGGAGACGACAAATAAATTTAAATAATGGCGGAACAGATTAAATCTGTAATATAGTGAAAGCAATTCTCCATCCACGTCAGGAAAATGGCCATAATGGACCAACCCCATCTACAACTGAGCCTCCATTTAAAGGTACAATATTACAGCCTCCTCAACAGTTTGTTGTTGTGTTAAACTTTTAATTCTGCCCTCTAGTGCCATCTATTGATTGTATCTATGGCATCATAAAGGACACATGGAAGTTGCAAACTTTGAAGTTATGTTTGGTCATCACAGATCAAATTAGACCTTGGGGGTTAAACTTACTAGGGCTGTAGTCAACCAAAGAAAATCTTGGACTAAAGTCGTATATAATCTTCAACTAATTAATTAGTCGTGCATGGGGAAAAAAAAAATCTGCATGTTAAGTTTAGTCTAGTTAGTAGTTTCAAAACACATATAATTATAATTAAACACATAAAATATGGCTTAATAGTAGGGGTGTGCGATATGGACAAAAAATAATATCTCGATATGTTGGGGGGATTTTGATGATAACGATAATTAGACAATTTTCTAATTTTCAATTTTAAATAAGTGTTTTTAACAGCCTGAGTTATAGCTCATTAATTGTTTCTCATGGATGATAGTAATGGACACAATGTTTTAAAGGAAAAATGTTCTTAACATTTCTTGCTGCTTTTTAACCTGCTTGCTCACAGCCTTTTGTAGCTCACAGCCTTTTGTAGTGTCAATTCGGGGTCCATTTGCAACTGTTCAGATAGGTGTTTGTCCCGCAGACTCACCACAAGCCTGTCCCTCACCATCTCATCATGTAGAGCCCCGTAACCGCAGTGCTCTGCCAGGCAGTGCAGCACCGTAATGAAACTGTTGGCTGTCTCGCCCGTTTCTTGATGCCACTGATTAAATTTTGCTCTCTCAAAGATCACATTCCTGCCATTCTCTTCTGCTTGTGTCTCCAATCCATAAGCAATGCAGAATCTGTCAAAGCCTTTAATCCATTTAGGCCAGTCTTCAGCCTTGAAGGTGAACTTTTCCGGCAGGGAGACTTGAAACTGTGTCATGTTGCCGCTTTGTTTAGCTAACTGTGGCTAGGCAAGGTAGCTCCGTATATGGTCTTCTGGTACTGCGAACCCGACCTACAACTAGACACTTTTGCATGTCGCTATATGCAAACTAAGTCACTAGTACTGTCGCTCGCGTCTGACTTTACTTCTGACACTATGTTCAGTTATTTGTTTGTATAACCGCAAACCACTCATGAACCACGCAGGCTTCAGGTATTTGAGCCACCCGTTAATTTTTCCCCTGCAACACAATACAGCATGAGTTCCCACCTTACAGACTTGGACCCTGGGACCTATCACTGCAGTTGACCCACGTCTTCCGAAGCTGCTGGAGCATCCGTGGGCAGTGTTGCCATGTTGTCTCGCTAATGTTTGTTTAGCAGCAGGCTAACCTGCCGGAAGGTGCCAGTGAGAGATCATGTTACCACCTAAGCATACTGCGGCGTACTGCTGCACGCAAGTTACGTAACTCTTGTTCGGTGAATGTGTGGGGTTTCAACCCGGTTTCAACGTGTGTTTTCAGTTGTTTTTGTGAAGTCATTTGCATACTCGATAACCTAAATTTGCACATCGTTAAAACAACAATGACAATATTATCGTTAATGATATCTCCCATCCCTACTTAATAGAGACAATTTCAAACACAAGTACACAAATCAGCTTCTATAAATCGCAGAATTGACAGACAGACACTTTCCCCCACCAATACAATATGCTAAAGTTATTAGCATAAGTCTATGGCATTTTACATTGTATAAATTAGCCTAGCGTCTAGCGATCTTTCCCTCTTCTTATATAAAACCAGGGACAACAGCAACATTTAACAAAGGTAACAGCACACAGTTTGGCTCCATTACAATTGACACCATTTACCGACAAAACAACCATCACACTAAACACGTTTTCCAAACAAATACAACATGCTAACATTATTAGCGCCAGCCTATGGCATTTTACATTGTATACATTAGCGGAGATTTCCTCTGTTGATATGAAGCCAGGAAAAATCTCTAAATATAAATCCATAAAGGATCACACAAAAGATTTAAAATGCTATTTTAGTGGAGGCTTTACTGTCTTCACAATTTATTGTTTCTTATCTGTGAAATACAAGTAAATACAAGCTTTGTTTCCACTGAGGGAAACAGTGTCAGTATGCAGAAACTGAAAGGAGGTCTGCATCACCGCAACGCTGAGCGTTAGGGTGGGCAAGTCCAACTTTATGTCAACAACAGGGGGGATTTGAAAATACCCCCATTTTCACAGGTAACTTAGCTTAACTTCTGCTTGTTATGCATACTCTTTTCAAAGAAAACGTACTATGTTGGTAAACAATGTGTTTTTTGGTATACTTCCTTAAGTTTAGGCAATAAAAGCACGTAGTTAGGTTTAGAAAAAACATCTGTGGCTCAAGTGGCAGAGCCAGTTGGCCACTAAATGGAAGATCTGCGGTTCAAGTGTGAGTAGATGAAGTAGATAGACTTTAGAGTGTGAAAGCACTTTGAGTGGTTGCAGACAAGAAAGGCACAATACAAGTGCAGGTCCATTTGCCATTGTGGTGAGTACATTTGTTACTAACATAATGTAACGTCACATGCCATTAGCATAGTATGCTATACATACTAGCACATTATGTCATTATTAAAACAACTTGATTGACTTTTGTTTTAACACGGGACATGAACAGGTGGCTCCCAAGTTAAAGTCCTGAGTTAATTTAACCAACTACCCCTTATGGGTTTTCCACAATTCATTTATTCAAGGCGGCCCACCACAAATAAATTTGTTTTCCAATTTTGGAGCTGGAAAGTCTCTGGAAAATTTCTGATTTTTTCACAACAAATCCAATTCACAATTTAAATCGATTTTCCCCCTCTACTTAAAATAAATTTTCAGAAAAATATTTGCAGCCTGGTAGCACATACCTGGCCTCAAAAACTTTCAGCATGTGAATAAATCCCAGCTTTTCAATGATAAATATGGGCACCATATCTCTTCCAAGATACATCGCAACTGCATCCATAATCACTTTCCACCGGGCCCCTTTCTCATCATACGGCAGTGTTTCCCCTACCATTATATTGTGGTATAATAAAATTTTCATACCATGTTTTTTTTTTTTTAAAATGACATTGGTTTCACAGTATTTGACGGTATTTTGCTCTGGTTCCGCCCACTTGACATACTGCTGTGTTGTGCTATGGCCGATTCAAGTGCTGGAATTTGTTATTTACATGACAACGCCTGAACACCTTCCCCGCAATAGGGGAAACACTGCTGTTTTTGGTATGAGTTCTTCTGGGTCATCGTGTTCTTCTTCAGCAATGTGTACAGTTGCTTCTCTATCAGAACTCTCTCCAGCAGCCATTCTCGCCTCTAAACTTTTCTCTATGCTCTCACTCTAGCGGCTCTAGCACGCATGTGGTGTGCAGCAGTGAAATGGGTCCCCGCTGAAACACTTTCCCGCTGCGCACATTCCGGACTTTGTTTGGGCAATTCACTGGTATTGCGGTATATGAAATATTCATATCATAACAAAAATAAAGACCGGTTTTCGGTACGAACCAGTATACCACGCAGCCCTACCTCTATGCGTTGCTGTCTAACACCAACAGGCCAGCTGGGAGTGACACCTGGCTGCTGAAAGGACAGTCATACAGTTTGTTGCTGCAGAGGTGTCAACATACTTTTGTCCATATAGTGCATGTTTAAACACTCTTGGTGTTACGTCTTCTACTTCTTCAGTATTAAAATCTGAGGTATAAATTTTAGCAGATCTTAATCAATTCAAGCGTAAAAAAATAATGTGGAAACCAAAAGCCAAAGCTGCCTCGAAACAGTACAGATGGGTCCTGGTTACTGAATACCATAAATATGTCTCTTTAGTGCTCAGATGATTAGGCCATTAATCAATCATTAACAAAAATATAATCAACAATTTTGATAATCTACTAATCATGTAAATTAAAAAATGACTTCATTCTTTGGTTGATTTAATTCACTACAAACTCAACGATCCATCAGTCAATCATAAAAGAGCCAATAAATCTTGAATGAGAACAGTTGTATCACTTTATGTGTTAAGAGCATTTCAAAGACATAACACCAGCTCCACTATCAGCTGACTGTGACAAAGTGCAGCATTCAGGTGCATCGGAGTATTTTACAACCTTTATGATTCCAGCAGATTTTCTTTCTACAGGAATTCTACTTTATTTTTTACGCTCGTATAACTCTCCATCAGCTAGAGATCATCAGCTCATAAACGTTTATGTCCACCTTTTAAAACACATAATACACACTGTAAAATCTATTTTCCATGAAAAACGGTGGTTTAACTTCCATTACATCCTGTCAACTCATCCTGCATGTTGATTTTTCTTCCATGCAGCAGTGATTCCATCCTGCAGCCTCACTCTGACTCTGTTGCCAAAAAGCATAAACACTGACATTAATAATTCAATATCCGGCTCATAATTGGCGGTTAATTGGCGGAACAACGTCCTTCCTGAAGTGACAGCTGTGTTTCACCCCTGGATAATAAAAACATGATCTGGCAGCAGGTAAACGACTTTCAGACAGACCGCCCCCTTTTCTTTGTCGTAAATTAACTGTTCAAACTCAACAAACGACATGAAGGCCTCGTTAATGAGGCCAATAAAAGCCAGTTCAGGACAACTTAGGTTGTTTACTTTGAGAATTTACTCTTAAATCCCTGATCAGAGTCTGATCAGAGGGTTTAATCTGGTCAAATGACCCCACTCTGATTTTACCTCCAGGCTTTACTAAACTAGAGCAGGGTTGATGGAGCTTTTCCAGCATCAATACTGTAGAATTTTTGGTCTTTCCTTCAACATTTTTCTTCAGTTTTTCAACATGGTGAGGAGAGAAATTATGAGGAATCAAAGAAAATGTTTTCAAAGTTTTAATCCATCCTGCACTCTTCATCTCAAACACTGCAAAACCTGGCAACATTTACAAAGTTATATTTTTGTATCAGAGATACTGCTTTTCACCCATTCTTTCAGTTGTACATCATTTTCTAGGAGAGCATTTTGGTTTAACTAAATTATTATCCACTTGGTTCATTCAGAGTCCAAAACAGTTATGTGTACTTCCATCCAAATAAACACCAGTGCCCCTTCATAATGCAGATTATCAGTGAGGAAAATAACAGATGTGGATTCAAGTCAAAGGTCAGCCAATAATGATGTTAAACTGAGTCATTTAGTGTTAAATCAAACCAATAAACCCACAAAACAGCTGACACCATTTACTCAAAAACACCACAATTTATCCAACAGAAACAATATCCTTAAAAATCAGAACTGCTGATTATTTTTCTGTCAAGTGACTGATTCCATTAAATCATCAGATTGATTATGATGTTCTTAGTGGATCCAAAGAGTCGCAGTGGTAACCGATCCAGGACTTTATTTGATGGTTCATAAATTAAGTCTTGTTCTGAGTGAAACCCTGGACTGAGCTCAGTCCTGGTTCTGGCAGTTTTTGCTGTTGAATGAGTCGGATCAGGATTGGAGGCTGTAAATCTGCTGCTGTGAAGATTTTCTGCGTTTGTTTGTCACGTTTCAGTAAACAGTTTTGGACTGTTGGTCGGATAAAACAGGCAACGTGAAGACGTCATTCTGGACTCTGCAAACTCATAAAGGGGCATTTCTACTCAAATCGATGAATGAAATGATCGGAAAATTCAACAAATGACTCAATGATGAAAAAAAGACTCACTGGGAGTACATCAGCTGTCACTGTCCCCCCACTGTGCTCCCTTAAAACACTGGCACCACAGATTGTTCTAAAATAAATACTGGATCAGCTCATTAGACCTCATATAAAGGACTTGGATCAGGAACAGAATCTGGACTCTGTTATCAATCCATAAACATCAACATCCACTCTCAACAAGGAAGGAACCTCCTGTCTGAAGCTCAGAATGTTTTCAGTCAGTCAAGGAAACATGAGGAGCAGAGGCAGAGATGGTCCTGCAGACCCTTGACAAGTCCTACAAGACCTGATCAGTCCTGCAGACCCCATATCAGTCCTACAGATCCTGACACGACTTTGAGACCGCCAACAGTCCTGCAGACCTTCACAAGTCTTGCAGACCCTCATCAGTCCTGCAGACTTTGATCGGTCCTCAAGACCCAGACAAGTCTTGCAGACCCCAATCAGTCCTGCACACCCAAACGAGTCCTGCAGACCCCAATTAGATCAGCCCGTCAGCAGAAAGATGAGGTTAACACATCAGGCTGCAGAGAGGGTGACTGGAGTTATTGAATCTTTATACACACACACAACACACACACACACACACACACACACACACACACACACACACACACACACACCTGCCTCTTCAGCTCTTTATTGTTGTTGCTGCTGCGGGTGCTGATGACCGCTGATTGAAAGCAATCAATCGAAGCTGCCAAACAGTCACACACACAAAAAAAAAAAAAAAAGGCTAACGCAAACACACACATTTCATTTCATCCCATGTCAGGTAAAAAAGCATCCTGATTCCGATTCTGCATCCACACACACACACACACACACACACACACACACAGCAAGCAGAGGGCACAAATGCACGCGAACACACACACACACACACACACACACACACACACACACACACACACACACAATTAATCAATCACCGGGAGGAGCAGAGACGCGGGGTTTCTTGGAGGAAAACGCCGGCAGAAGAAGAGGAAACTCACCTCTGTGTCCATAGCTGCTCAGAGACATTAGACACTCCGTCCAGCCCCAACACACAGGCATATTAATCCACTACAGCTCAGCTTATTTCCAAAAAAACAAGTCCGTACAGGCGTGAAAATCCTCTTCCGGCACCGAGCCGTTTCTGGTATAAATCCACCGCGAAAGACAGAGAGCTGACAGAGACACAGACAGACAGGCAGACAAGGAGGGAGAGGGTGTCTCCACTCTGGGTCCAAACGGCACAATGAGGAGTCTCTCAGCAACGCAGCGTCCCCAGCTCCACACCACGCCCTCCTCATTAGCATAATAGACCCCCGCAGCCAACCAGAGGGCGGCACCGCCGCTCTCCGACTCCACCCCTCTTCAATTTAAAGTCACTGGATTCAATTTAACTGCTTCTACCTACAATGATAATAATAATGATAATAACAATAATAATAATAATGATGATAATATAATAATGGCATTAAACATTTCATAACGAATTAATAAACCATAAACATAATTAAATGTAACTGCGGAATGTGTTTTGTTTATTTTGTCTTTGATATTTTTTTCTCTTTCGTATTTGACAAAATGTATTGATAAAAATATTATAATTACTTTAAAATGTTATTTGTCTCTATACACTTTCCTTGTAGTATAATTTTCTCAATACTATATATGTTTTTGTACTGGGAAAAAAATAAGGATAGTATTTAGTGGCGTAAAGATGTTAAGATGGGCCCTATTGCATGCTATCCTGCATATATACAGAGACTTGAAATGGGACAACATTAGCATACATATTACCCAGCAATAATCATATGTGACAAAAGTATCAAAGAAGAAGTAGGATATAAGAAGTAAAAATAAGTAAGAAGAAGTAAGAAATCAATAATTTTTCACATTTTAACACTTATATATTTAAGAAAAATACATAGTTTTGTTTTAGATAGCTACTCAGTATAAAAAAATGATGATGGATCTTTTTTTTCTTTAATCATATAACTTTGACCCCATCCCCATACAGCCTCCCAGCCGTTACGTCCACCGTGGGAGGAGGCAGAGCCTCAGGAGTTGACAGGACTCTTGCCCATATCCCTGGCAGAGGTTGCTAAGGTAGTCAAAAAGCTCCCCAGGAGAGTTGGGCAGTCTTGGCTGACACGCCTTTTCAGTGTTGTGTGGAGGTCGTGATTTAAAAAATTAAGAAGTGCCAAAGTGAGTATGAAAAACAAAAATAGTTTGCACAGTAAATAAAGATCTGCCAGAATTTGGTTTATATACATGTCGCTGCTGAGTGGGTAACACCTCTGACACACCCACCTATCGAGAGAAAACATAACCCAAAACCTGTTTCACGCCTTTTCCAAAAAACATATTGTTCACTCTGGAAACCATTGTGAAAATGTGCACGCTTTTTGCAGATTTGTAACCGTAGTTACTGTACACAATATATTTTTGTATTATTTAGTTACCAAAGTCACCACACTACTTTATGTGTTGCAAGACACGGTGGAAAGATGAATATTTTAGCTGGAACAGTTTCACATTTTGGACTTACATTAGCAAGTTAATTACATACAGTAATTAGCACTTCAAGTGTTATTTTATTCATATATTTTCATGTGTACCTTTAAGTCAAGTGAGAGTAACTATAGTTCCTACTTGACATTGTTTGGTGGGGGACAGGTGTTAGTGTAACAGACTCAGGGTAACTTGCTGCAGCTGAGTCAAGAGGGAAGCTGGATGTACACTCCGTGCGGTATGTAGGTGTTGATTTAAGAAGATTAAACAAGAGAAATTGTAGCCCGTTTATTACCCACAAGCCAAGGGCCTAGAGAACGTTATTCAACAAGAAAGTAGGGTTCCAGACTGAATATGCCCCTGGTTGCATATTGTTTTAACTGTAAATCATTAAGTGTCTCCAGAGGGAGCTGTGTGCAGTCTGATAATTGACTCAGGTGATCGTCACTTGAAGACGACAAGTTTGAAAAATAAAAAAAATGTGGAGGTGTAGAGTTAGGATGCTCTCAGACATAGAGTTGTCTTGCTTTGGTCCAAAACCGGAACTCATTGTGTTACACAGTTACATAATTACCTAGAGTTGGTACATGTTTTCACAGCATTTACAAGAGGACCAGATCAAATGCCTGCATGAGAAAGCTGCTCTTGATTAGTCAGAATTTCCATGCGGGAAAAATCCAGGAAGTAAACAAAACATCAAAGAAGAGTAGGCTGCACTTGCAAGATAAATGCAATACTTTCTAATGTCACAATGGAGGAACAACTATACAGGTTGATTTTAGCGCTGGTCATCGTGCACTATATTGCTTGCACTGTTCATTTTAGGCAAACCATACAGTTTGAAAACGAGGCATGGCTCCAACTAGAAAACAATGTTTTGATGCATTGGATGTGCTGAATGTGCATATTAAGGCAGTGCAGGAGGAGGTGCACATTAATAATCCTCTCGGACTGTAACATGCTCATGTGTAACCCCAAAAAATGTGTAATGCAACTACAGTTGTTTCGGCTTGAGGTCGGAACACGATCTCACTGCAAATGAACCACACCAAAGTCCGTTTGTAACCGGATGGGACTGCCTCTTCAAGTTGATCTTGATCCAGCACTTCCAAGTGTGACTGCTGTGTTCACACCTGCCCAAACAAACCGCACATAGGGATCAAACAAACTTGAGTTCGATTGAACCAAACCAAACAGGGCAGGTGTGAGAGCACCCTAAGAAAGAGGTGAGACCTCTATAGCCGAGTCCTGTACCGGGTCAGGTACCTGACAGGTAATCTGCAAAAAGCTGTTTACCAGGTAAAAATATGTATGTATATAAATTCATCGGTAAAAATGAACTACACGGGGGCGGGCAGTGGGTGAGAACAAAAATGCATATTTAATTTTTCAGAATAAAACAAATGTCAAAAGTTGTGCAGTATTTGTGTAATATTTTGACATCTAAATCACTATTATTGAGCTGTTGTTCCTTTTATTTTGAAAGTCAGTGACACACGTGAAACCTTGGACCCAGTCGTCACATTGGTCACTGACGTGGAGGTCTCCAGCCATGAAACTTTGCAGCCCCAGGATGAGGTGGCAGCCTCCAGTTCAAACCCTGCACTACTACACTTTATTTGACTTTACTTGACATTGTCACCTTTGTCCCTTTCATGCATAGTGAGACAATATAGTAAAACTAACAAGTAATTCCATTTCATGACTAATCTGCACTGAGTCTGGCAATCAGCACCGTTTACCTATGCTGTATATAATGTTCACTAGGATGCAATAATTATTGACATGTTTGCATAGTAGGTGCTCGCTAATTCCTGCTATCAGCTGTTTCCTGTTTATCTACCGCCAGTGGCTCGCACGTGCGGCGTCATTAACAGCTCTTCCCACAAGTCTTCAACAGCCCCTCCCGTTGCGGAAGGCCGCCTCGGTCTGTTTAAACTAAAAGGGTTCCGCCAATATGGCTACCCTACGAGGCGGAAAATTGGCCGCCTTGGATCAACTTGCCATTCCGCCTCAGTGTGTGTAAACGCTCACAGCTTGCCGACAAAACAGCTAAAATTCACGGAAAATCTGGCAGTGTAAAAGGGGCTTTTGATGTTATGATATTTGGGATTAAAATCTAATAATCTGATATTACTATCTTGAAACAGGTAAAACAACCCAAAAAGTATGAAAACTTTAGAAGCTGTTTTCTTTCTCTGTGAAACAGACAACTGTGAACATGATGCATCATTTAATTTCATGTAACAAAAGACAGACTATACTCTGAAGATTAGTAATACAGTGTACAATTAGTCTGTCCGATGCAATTTTTTTAGTACCTCTGCAGCAGTAACTGGCACAGTAACAACTAAGAGAAGTAATAATAAGAAGAAGCTCTGTCCTCTCCTGAGTTCTCTGCACGGTGGTAAAATGATTTCCATGCGGAAACTTCAATTAAATTTCCGGCTGACAAATTGAGTTTGTTCCTCTGCAGGATAATTAGAGCAAAGTGGAAAAAGAAAAGTGAAGGAGATGCCTCACACACAGTGCTGGGATTACAAACCAAATCCCTTCTGTACTCAAAAGCATCTCCATCCATCTCTCTATCTGTCTTCACGTCTTACTGGCTGTTTGTCCTTCCTCAGATCTCCTCCTCCTCCTCCTCCTCCTCCTCCTCCTCCTCCTCCTCCTCACTGTTTATGAAAAACAACAAATTACAGGATATGAGGACTGGTGATGTCAGGGGAAATAAGCTTTTGATTATGCTTGAGTTAGCGTTCCTGTGTGCCTGATTAAACTGGGATGTCTGCATCTACACTCTGTTCTCTGCACAACTCTGTGTGTCCACATTTAAACACAAATCTGCTGATCTCACTGAACAGGAAGTCCACAACCCTGTTCTTCAGATGAGGCTCAACTTATCCAGGCTAACATTGTTATGATCAGGATGAAATGATCCTGTTTATTCTCTGAGAGCAGTCTGACGATTGATTTGTTGATCCTAGAGTCACAGTTTTATTTATTTAGGGAATGCAAATTTCTCAAGCCAAGCAGTAGCCTCTTGATCTATATTGTGGAGGGAGACTAGACCTCCTTTTAGTCTTTGGAGAGGGCAGGCTTCAATAATATGCTCCATGGTTTGCTCCTCTCCACAAGCACACATTGGGCTCAAGCTGCTCCCCCATCTGTGAAGGCTGGCCAAGCAGGGACCTTGACCAGTCCTAAATCTGTTCAAGGTGGACCACTGTCTCCTTGGGAGGTTGGTGTCAGAGACTGGTTGAGTCAGTTCTGACACTAGATGTTTGTTTGGGGTGTCTTTGGATTCCCATTCAGTCACCCAGGCAGACAGAGAGTCAAAGTCAGTGGGTGGGGTGTTCCTTCCAAACTGGACGTCTAGATCGGAGATGAACAGGTGGTGGGTTGAAGATGTCGGCATGGACTGGTAAATGGGGGGGAGTCTTTGACCTTTTGAAGCATCCTATAGGTGAGTTCAGTTCGTCTGATGTTGGGGGGGATATGTGAGATAGGACAGGAAGCCAGGGGAGCGGTGTTGAATAAATAGTTCCAGTTATGATTTGCGTAGTGGAGTTAAGTTGGGTGTCTATGGTACATTTACACCTACTTTACATTACATGGTTCAAGTGACCCAGTTCCAATTTTTTCCTCCCAAGTAGCACAGATCGGATGTGTAACATGAACGTGTAAACAGGAAAAAAAACGCATGATATTGGATATTGTCAGATCAGATTCAGGCCTCCTTCATATGTGGAAATATATCGGATATGAATCACATATCTGCCAATAGGTCTGTAATCTAAACAGACAGATCAGATATTTCCTGGCAATCCACGTCGTACGTCATGAATAATGCGACCGCAGCGCATTTTGATGACGTGCTTATGAGCGAGGGAAAGGAAGGAAAGCCGAATAAATCGCACGTCAATCAAAAACTATGAACCAAAAAAAGCACAATCTATCCCAAGTGAGACAAACTGGTTGATCCCCGTCTCCAGTGTACCAGCAGAGAACCTGCAGAACCAAATCAGCGAAAAAACACACCAGGCTACACAGCCTCTCTGCCTGAGCAGCTGAAGCTGCAGCTCGCACCTTCGACACACAGACACACAGACACACAGACGCACAGACGGTGCTTCTGCCAGTCAAACGTGTGCGCAACTGTGAGAAATAAATATGTGGGGTGTCGGTGGCGTGGTGGGTGTTGCCGGAGCCCCGTGTGCAGGGGCGTCACCTCGCTGCAGCGGCCGCGGGTTCGGGTCCGGCTCGCGGCCCTTTGCTGCGTGTCGGTCCCTGCTCTCTCTCTCTGTCTCCCCTGTCAATAAAGGCAAAAAGCCCATAAAAAAATACTAATAAATAAATATGTGAGATGTACGCTGCTTTTCTATCTTTTTTTTTTCTTTCTGTCTTTCTGTCAGCGACATACACTCTTAACACAGGACGGGTTGTTTTTAAGCCATTAGTGATGCGCGGATTGGCTCTTATAGCACCCGAATCAGCATGTATGCATCAGTCATCCAGCTGCACCCGCCTGCAGCTGCACGGACATTTCCACCGCTCTGTGAAGGCTAAGTTACCTTTTAAATTATGTGGAGCAGCACCAGCTTTCCAGGTGATTTATTCTTTTACATTTAACTTAAGTCCTTAAAATTGCTTTCAGTAATGTGAACATTTCCGTGCGTGCAGTAATGTCACTGTAGCAAATACCGTGGGACATTTACACAGTGGTCAAGAGTGCTGGACCGGAAGTGTCACACATTTAAAAAAAACAGAAGCTGGCTGTGTTCTGTTTTGCCTCTGTGTTTCCGTGAAAAATAAGGTGAATAGAACGTGTAAACAGCAGTCAGGAAAAATCGGATCGAGGCAACAAATCGGAATTGGGCATCAAGACATGGTAGTGTAAAGACAGCCTAAGTGGTGTGTGTGGGGTGACCTGGACCAGAGAGGGGCACAGTATTCTGCTACAGAATATGACAGGGCCAAAGCTGAGGTGTGCAGTGTTGGGGCTGCTGCGCCCCATTTTGCACCTGCAAGTTTGCAGAGGAGGTTGTTGATGTTGAGTCACAGTGCGGTGTTATTTTGAAATGAATAGAGAGTTGAAATTGGATTGGATCAGTGCTGGTCATGTGATGGCAGTTACATCAGTGTTGGAAACCTCCCAACATGCACTGGGGCACATTGATTTATTAGTCTCTTTAAATGTGTCTTCTCATGTTGTTACACTACATGTCATAGTCTGTGCCTTTCCTTCATTCCTCATGTGTCAGCTGTTTTCCCTCTTCCCTTTGTTTCTTGTGGTTCCTTGTTTGTCTGTCTGTGTCTGGGTGTGGCTCATCAGTCCTGCTGCCAATCAACTCCTGCTGCCAATCTGCCTGCTCACCCGAAAACCATCCACCAATCAACTCCAGCAGTACAAATACCCCGGCTCTGCAGTCCAGGTGGCGCTATGAGTGTAACCAGATGTGGCCACGTGCGTTCAGGGGTGGACCCTCATCACACGTGAAATTTCGAGCAAATCGGACAATGCATGAAGGATTTATACCAAGTTGATGTTCCGTGGTGAAGGATGAAAAGTCGCAGCCGCTGCAGCAGCCTGCAACATGACAGGACACGTGTCACTGTGGAGATTCATCAACTTCATTGCCATGTGGCCACAATATGTAGTTCATCAGGTCAGGAGCTTGAGGTTGGTGTTTGTCAGTGTAAAAGATGGCATTTCAGTTTGGATGAATTATGTGGGAGAGAGAGCTGCTTGAATACACATGGCGATGGATCAAAAATGGCAGCGCCATAGCAGCCACGCCCTTTGACCTACAGACATGCAGAGCACAACTTTTGATCAGCATGGTCTCGATTGGATGAAATCCCTAGTTCGAGTTCGTTAAAATACAACATGTGGAAATCACCCCAAAATGACAAGTCAAAATCAAAATGGCTGACTTCCTGTTTGGAGTAGACCATTGGTGCCAGAGACTTTTTTGTGCGTCTGGGCAACTTACACATATGTACCAATTTTCATCTTCCTACTCCAAAAAAAACCCTACGTGGAGGGTTTTTTGAAAATTTCAAGGGGGCACTATAGAGGCATTTTGTCCCCCCCATGGGCGACACCCCTATCAGATGCAAGAACTCACCATTCTTGACCTGTGAATCAATTTTCATAAGGATATGAGGTTGATGAAGCCATCAAAATGCAAAACATATTTGGTGGCGAGGGATCGATAGTCGCCATGCTGCCGCATGGACACCATTAGATGTAGCTTCACAGCGTTCATAAGGTAGCTTCACCAACTTGTTCTGCATGCATTAGAAGTGGAATGAAGTTGAGGTGGTTAAGTTTGTGGTATCAGTACATGTTAAGTAAAAACTGGTCACTTCCTGTTTCCACCGGGGGGCGCTATGAGTAAGGTAGGATATTTACATATTGGGGAACTCAGGGCATAGCCATCATCATGTCCAGCAAGTTTGAAGCTGCTACGATCAAGTATGTGGGCATGAGAGCCATTCGAAATTTGTCACGCCCTAGCAGCCACGCCCTTTGACCTACAGACATGCAGAGCACAACTTTTGATCAGCATGGTCTCTGGATGATCTGTAGCCAATTTGGAGTCGATCGGGCAAAAGCCCTAGGACAAATTTGTTCAAATGTAAGTTGTGGAAATCGCTGTAATGAAAAAATTCAAAACAAAATGGCCGACTTCCTGTTGGGATTTTACCATGATGTTAAGAAACGTTTTTGTGCGTCTGGGTATGATACATGTGTGTACCAAATTTGGTTTGCCTACGACAAACTAACCCCAATGGGGAGGGTATTTTGAAAATTTGTAGGGGGTGCTATTTTGGCATTTCGCGCCGACCATGTGCAACTGCCCAAAAATATCAAATTTCGGATGTGGCCGGACGAATGTGGAAAGTTAGAAGAATTTTCAAATTTGGGAAAGGGGCGAAATTGGGACACGAAATGTTGGAATAATAATAATAATAATAAACAGCACGATTTCAATAGGGTCCTCGGACGACTTCATCGTCGCTCGGGCCCTAAATATACAAATATATAAAGATCTCAATAGAGGGCATACTCTAAAGACAACATAGCCCAAGCTATGTATCGAGCCAGAGAAGCCGTCACAAACGGTGGGTGTCATCTCAAGGCGCCTCTATAAAAAGGTGCATAAATCGAAATACATATGGATATGGATATTCGCCCCTTCCTTTGACTCTGTCTCCATTCAAAAATCCCCCCCTTGCTCCTATGAGTTACCTCTTGGTGGATTGGACTTTTGGTAGCTACCTGTATTTCGATTTATGCACCTTTTTATAGAGGCGCCTTGAGATGACACCCATCGGTTATGACGGCTTCTTGTTGCGAGTCGTTCACCCTTTTTTTGCAGGCATAATCAGACCATCTTTCTCTCCTGTTGGTGCTGGTTTCTTCTTTGTTTCCAAGAAAGATCAATCATTGCACCCATGTGTTGACTACAGGGGGCTAAATAACATCACTGTAAAAAACAAATACCGGCTGCCTTTAATCACCTCTGCTTTTGAGTCTCTTCAAGGAGCCACAGTGTTCTCTAACCTGGACCTCAGGAATGCCAACCACCTGGTTCAAATCAGAGAAGGGGATGAATGCAAAACAGCATTCAACACTCCACTTGGACATTTTGAGTACCTGGTAATGCCTTTTGGTTTAACAAATGCTCCAGCAGTCTTCCAGCCGTTGGTAAATGATGTGCTGAGAGATTTCCTCAACCGCTTTGTTTTTGTGTACCTTGATGACATTTTGATATTCTCCCAGAATATGTCTGACCATGTCTCCCACATCCACCAGGTTCTCCAGAGGCTGCTGGAGAATAAACTTTTCGTGAAGGCAGAGAAGTGTGAATTCCACACCAGTTCTGTCAGCTTCCTGGGCTACACCATTGAGAATGGGCAGGTGAGGACCGATCCTGAAAAGATCAAGGCAGTAGCAGAGTAGTCAAGACCATCGACCCGGAACCAGCTACAGCGGTTCTTGGGATTTGCAAACTTTTACTACAGATTCATTAGAGACTACAGTAAGGTAGCTGCACCTTTTACGCCTCTTTCAAACCATAGGTCTTCCCTGTCCAAAATGTAAACATTGCTGTCTTCAAAGGAGTGTAGTTTCTCCTTGAGGTGTAACTAGACAGATGAGTCTTGCCCTGACCAGTTAGCCCTTCTGTGTTGGGCCATGCGTTTGTTTAGTGGTTGTTTTGTTTCACCAATGTTCAAGTCTGGGCATTCCTCGCTGCATTGGACAGCGTACACCAGGTTGCTCTTCTGGGTGTGTGGTGTACGGTCACCTATAATGCTGTCCTTTCATCCTTGCCCAGGAGATTTAACAGCCTCTAAAAACAATGGTTGTTCACAAATGGCTTCATGTGACTCTAATGACTCCAACGACCATTGTTGCAGCAGGAGTTTCAAGGGCCATCGTTGACACGCCATTGGAGCATTAATGAACCAATGACATCACTGGCCTTGTGAAGACCTCCTCAGAGGTTAAATACCTGGGTTTTTCCACACCAGTTTGTCAGACTAGTTCCAGCCTAGTCAGACAAGCATGAACTGATGAAGCCTCTTGGATAAGAGGTGAAACATCTTCTAAGACAAAACTTAGTCCAGTTGCGTTCGATTCAACTGCCTTGAGACAACTGTGACCTGGATAAATGAGAATAACCACAGGCTTATTCAATACATTTTCTATCTTCATGGCATTCTGTCTCGGATTGGGGTCCCCAGTTCACATCTCAGGTTTGGAAAACATTCTGTCAAGCTCTTGGTGCCTCTGTAGGCCTCACCTCTGGTTTCCATCCTCAGACCAACGGCCAGTCAGAAAGAGCTAATCAGGACCTTGGGACAGCCGTGCGCTGTGTTACTGCCTCCAACCCCTCATCCTGGAGCTCTCATCTCGCCTGGATTGAGTATGCCCACAACTCTCTGACCACTGCAGTGACGGGTTTGTCCCCTTTTGAAGCATCATTGGGTTTTCGACCACCTCTGTTTCCCTCCCAGAAAAGTGACCTTGCTGTACTCTCAATCCAAATGCCGCTGCTGTAAAATTTGGAAGGACACCCGTGCTACCCTGCTTTGCTCTGCTGACTGCAATCAGCGAATTGCCGACTACCACAGGATCCCAGCCCCACAATACAGACCAGGTCAGAAAGTTTGGCTTTCTTCCAAGAACATACCACTGAGAACCGAATCCAAAAAACTGTCCCCCCGCTGCATTGGTTCATTTGTCATTGAGCACGTCATAAATCCATCCGCTGTCAGACTTAAGCTGCCCAGGACTATGAGAGTTTTTTTCCGTCGTGGATTTTTGCTTAAAACTTGTCTTTTTCTGCCTCAGATCGACACTCACTGATTACCCTTGTGCCTGCCACTTCAGCCTGTCACCTTCTTCCAGCCTTGTTCTGCGTGTCTGCTTCAGATCCACATTCACTTGTTACCCATTTGCCTGCCTTGTTTCTCTTGAGAGGCCAGCTTCAACCCAAAACATCCTTTCTTGTTTTGTTTTTGTTTTTGTTTTTTAAATAAAACCATTCAAAGCTGAACAGCTGTCTGGGTCTTGCTTTTGGGTCCAGTTCTTTCCATTTCACACAACACTACAGGGGTCATTTTGTTCCACTTTGTGCACCACTTTTCCACACTTTGATCACTGATCAATAATAGACATAACCACAGACTGAATAAAAAAATGGACATAGTCACTCATTGGTTTGTGGACTCCCATTTTGAAGCCTCGAGTTCAGCATTTTGGCCATTGCCATCTTGAATTTTTGGTGCCAAAAGTGACCATATTTGGAAGTGAGGCTGGAGCAAATCCTAATGCTAGATGCTAGCTTGATCAGCACAGTGCATTTACAGCTATGGTTAACTGGGATAATGCTAATTCTTGCTAGCAAAATCAGGCTTAATACCATTTAAACAAACAGGAAAAACTGAACATAGTTAGTTAGTTCACTTAGTTATGTGTAACTAAGCCTATCGGCTCATGTTTCTCCACTCAAATTGATGAGGATGAACGGCCGCCATTGTTAGCTTAGGCACAGCATGTTTTAACAGCTCATGTAGCCACTGGAGGTGAAATTCAGTTAAGGTAAGGGGCGTGATGTTTCCGTTACATGCCCTAAGTGTTGCACCAATCACAACAGACTGAGCAAGCTGACCAAACACAGCAGACTGGGCTGCTGAAGAGGTGGGACATAAGCCCACACAAAGAGTTTCAGACAGAGGTCCTGCAGCAATCGGCAGTGTAAGAAAAAAAATGTTTTTGAAACATTAAAGCACATAAATCTATTCCACTAGACACCAATATTACAAATATAACCCTGAAAATAAGCATAATAAGTCTTCTTTAAATAAAAATTAACCCCTGTACAATTGTCATTAATGTTGAAAATAGCTGTAAGCCCTTTTTACAGAGCCCCTAGGACATTCCTTCTTTATGACTCCTTTACATTTTTACAACAAACCAAAAACGGCAGCATCATGCCGGCCCATTGTGTGATTTTAGACAGCATGACGACATAGCTGAAGCAAAAGAGATGTGATGGGTGTGACATGTAACACAACAGCATCAGCCTCTGGTGTGACATATGACATATGCATCAGCAGCACTATATAAACAATTACAACAGCATAACATGTCAGTAACAATAATTTATCGTCCCTGTTATATGGCGGCTGATCTCTCGTCATCCGCTCTGACAGTAAGGAGCTCCTGGACCTCATTGTTTTCACTATTTGTTGACATTTTCGGCCACTGTTCTTCTTCTTTGAGTTAGCTGCCATCTGCTAGCAGCTACTTTTCAAATCTCCCATGGTTGGTCTCACACATTACACATTGTAGTCCAGTTCCTTATGTATTTTTGTTCAAAATTCTTGGGGTCTATAAACTATACATTTTTGGAATCATTAGAACATGAGGAATATGAAAATTAATGTTTCCATTTTTTTCAAACTCTCTATGGTGGCGGTTTTGGACTTTAAACATGGCAGATATTCAAAACAGCTTTTCTAAAAAAAAGTTCAAGTTCACAAGTTCAAAGCTATGCAGGTGTTTACATTGATAGTTTAATATACATTTTATTTATTCAGATATTCCCATAAACTAAGAACAGTCACTTGGACGTGAATGAATCGAATTTGGTGGTCGAAAGTCAAAGGTCAAAGTCACTGTGACCTCATAAAACATCTTTATAGCTGTAATGCAGTAATTAATTTGCTCACATTTTACACAAATTTGTAACAGGATAAAGAGATGAAGTGATGACATTTTATATTCAAAAGGTCAAAGGTCAACTTCACTGTGTCACTATAATGCTCTACTAAAAGACTTTTCTGTCCATTATTCAACATCATATCTCAGGAACAAAAGGGGAGACATTTGGTCAGAAATTGAATTGGTGACTCTAAAAACTGCTGATTGTACAGATCTTCCGCGTGTGAAGCATCCACATTTTCACAGACATGGATGGAAACTCTCAGAGAGACTTAACTGGTGTGTGGAGGCATCCAAGCACAACACAGTAATTCTTGTTAAAGTAACTGTCTGTAAATTTAATGTCATTCTTTATCTTCAGTATCACTTTCATCTTAATCCTGGTTTTTAGATCTTGAGTACTGGTCGTTCTCACATTGTTTTCTGCAAAGGCAAAGGTCATTGCCTTGTAAGTCCCTTGACCTACAGGAACATCTTGTGTTGAACAGTCTCCTTTGTGGTGACACCTCACCATTTCAGTGAAAGCCTAAGGAATGGGTAACTCAAGTAGCTTTTAGCCATTTTGCAGAGGATTCAAAGCAACTCACTGCTGAACACTTGCCTGGCTCCAAACTTGAGCTTGCACATGTAGCTCCCCTATCAATAAGATGTCTAAGTGCATCCTCTGTAGGTGGTAGCTTGTTACTATCTGCCATAAACTTGTAAAAATGTGCCATCTCAGCTCTGGAATGTTTATAATCGTGATTCCTTTTGAGTAATAAGAAGCACACACAAACCTTGTCAAGTGTTCTGTTGTTCCTCCGTTACTCTAAAATTATCTGTTTCTCTGATGTGAAAGCAGAATTTGGACTACCAGAAGCAGCGTTCCTGGCCTATCTACAAATTAAATCAATTACTGGTAAATTTACCCTCGCACATAAAACAGAACTAGATAATAACTTAATGTCAGCCATTACAAAAAGAAGCACAACTTCGAGTATTTATAAGATTTTGTTACTTGCCTCACCTAATCCATTTATACCCACTCAGCAGGCATGGGAGAAGGATCTTGGTGTGTCACTGACTCCAGAACAGTGGAATGCTATATGGAAGAAGGGTATTGTGTCATCCAGGTGTCTTCGGTACCGGATTATACAATTTAAGATATTATGCAGAGCTTATATGTCACCCTCTCGTATATCCAAAATAAATAAAGATCTGTCAGATCAATGTTGGCATAACTGTGGGGGGCATGGATCATTATTACATCTTCTATGGGGCTGCCCGGCAGTCAAGACATTCTGGCTTGGCATAACAAAGGTGCTAACAGATATGTTTAAGGTTCATGTACCTGCCTGCCCCATCACATGCCTTCTTGGACAATCACTGGAACATGTCAAATCAAGCTCCACACACTACTTTATGAATTTAGGCTTTCTCTCTGCAAAGAGAATCATCCTTATGAACTGGAAACAACACAAGCCCTCATGCTTTGCACTATCGGAATGGATAAGAGACTATCTGGACCTGCTAAGCATGGAACGTGCCTCCAACTTGCTCTTTGACAATGACACGAACACTCAAGGACACTGGGACATTGCACGGGCATTCATGGAAAAAGATCAGCACTATACCAATATGCTTTTGTAAAGTCGTCTATATTGTCCTGCAACCTATGGTTTCTTTCTTTTTGTTTGTTTGTTTGTTTGTTTGTTTTTTGTTATTAACATTAAGTTAAACGTTATAATGTAATACACACGCGTACAACCCCCCCTTTTTTTTCCTTTGTTTTGTTCTGTTTTGTCTTGTTTTGTAACTGTGTGAGTGTGTCTGTGTGTATGTTGAGTGCGAGTGGTGTCTGGGTGTGCTGTGTAGTGTGTGGGTGCATTGGTGAGAGGTATGGTTGGATATGTACATCGCAGTGCTATGCAGCAAACTTGTCATTCCTTTTGCGTTGTTTTATTATGTTGAAAAATCAATTAAAAAAAAGTTAGGAAAAAAAACTAAAATTATCTGTAAGCATCCTCAGAGCTTCAGTGATGTCATCCTCAGCTTCGCAGAAGATCTTGAACCATGTTATGTTACGCCTAGTTAACACTACTGGACTTAAGCCCTGATTTGCCACTTGCAAATAGTTGTTGCAGCTCCCCAACAGAGGCCCCAGATAAGACAAAAAAAGTGTTGGCTTTAGACTTGCAAAACTGGTGCTCCAACACTAACTGTTGAAACATGTGAGGCCAAACATTGTCAATGCAATGCAAATACACCACACATATCTAGCATGCTGAATATCTGGACCTGTCGGGGACTCTGTCGGTGAACTACAGCTGATGAGAGCCCAAGACACAGGTTGAGAACAGAGACAACAACTGATCCCTGTGTTTCTGTCAAGAGTGTGTTTGTGTGTTTGAGAGGGAGAGAGAGAGGGAGAGAACGCAGAGACCACTGGTAAATCCAGATGGCTCATTTCATTGGAATTTAGTCTTTCTTCTTTCATTGTAGGTTGCTGCTTTATAATTGTCCATGCTTAGACTGGTTGCAGTGTGTGTTTATGGCATCCTGGATGGTTCTGTTAATCCATGGTTTCTGGTTGTGGAATAATTTAACTGTAGTTTTGGGTGCAGTTGCTTCTGTTGTTTCACTAATGAAATCCACCACAGACTCATTGAATACATTGATGAAATCAACAGAGGTGCCCTGGAATGTGCTCTATCATTTGATTGGCACCATCTCTCTTGTCACTGGGTGATGTGTTGAAGTATGTTTACATATCCCAGCCTCAACAAGACAGACAAATGGTCGCTCCACAGGCTAATAGAGGGGCAGGGGCTCAAAGGCAGAAAAGGCACTGGGTCTAGCACAATACAGTGTGTAATATAAAATGATAAAGTAGGCTACTAGTCCTAACAACCTAGCTGTATACCCTAGTTGGTTTTTAAATCTTTGTGCAAAGAAATGATCACCAACAGATTAGTTTAAAGGACCAGTCAGCGGTTTCTGGCGGCATCTAGTGGTGAAAATAAAATGCTCTTAATATAACGTTAAATATGTGTTTTTTTGTGGAAACTGACTATAATATTCATAAGTATAATAAAATAGTGCATAATACATCACAAGTGATCATTTCTGCATTCTCCTTTATCTTAGAATGAGTTGTTTTATATACCTAGAGGCACAGGTCGAATTTTGTGGATGCTGCCATGTTGTTCCAGAATCCCTACTGAAACCCTATGGGAAGAGTTGCAATACACTGATTGACCAGCAGATACCACCAGAAACCGCTGACTGGCCCTTTAATATAATTCATGCCATATCATAAAAATACTGAAAATATTGTAGCGGCCCTGGGGCAGTGGCGAGTGTGGTATTATGGAGTCAGCTGTCAGTCAGTGTGCAGGCCGGAGATTGGTGGAGCAGAGAGGGGGAAGGGCTGGTCCGCTGTGTACTGTAAGTGAGTATGTGTGTATGTGGGGGTAGTGTAACAGTAGAGGAGTCAGAGTTTTGGACGGAGACTTTACGTGCTACCCCTGGAATGTTACTGGAGTTTTGGAGGGAGTAAATAAACTGACCTTTTCCTGAACGTTACTCCTGCTCGTGAGTGATTCATTACAATATTATTGGTTTACGATAATAATATATAAAAGTTTAAGATAAAGATTTTAACATTTAACATTCCTTTATCTCTCCCCTCCCCCCAAAACTACTGAAAACATTATTGGTGTAAGATTTAAAAACAAACAAACAAACAAACATTTAACGTCACTCTCACCACTCACAAGTCACGACTGGACTAGGCTACTGGTGCTGATTGAGCATCCAGAGATAAGTTTCACTTTCCACAGAAATGCTTGTAACGTTAATTGCGGTATGGGAGGGGCATCATCACCCAGGGCTTCCAATCATCGATCTCCCTTTCTGATATTTTGTTTCAATCAACATCTGTTCGGCAGGGCAGGAAGATCAGGCTGTGCGTGACGGGGAAAAACAAAAAAAATCCCCAACCTGCAGAAAAAGGGCACTTTTTTCTATGTGAGGCAAAAAGGGCTGGGGCTCAAGCACCCTTTGAGGTCTACGTGTGTACATGCTTGCTCCTCTTGTACACAGGCAGCACTGCTCTGCAACCACCTCTGAATGGAGTTTTCTGCTATGTCAGATCACTAAAAAGAGTCACCTGGCTGAATGACGCCGTCTGTCCGTGCCTATGTCTTAGCTGTCAAGCGAGTTCTCAACTGATGACTGCTAAATAACTTATTGTGTTTCACATTAGCTAGGTATGTCAGCCAGTATTTAACACTAGGTTATCTTTGCTGTTGTTTTTCTGAAGGCAGATGCTAATGCTATGTAGCTAGTTACCAAGTGTAGTAATAAGAGATACATTAACCTATTTACCTGATAAAACAACAACAACAACAACAACAACAACAACAACAACACATTATAGGAAGGTGCAGCAAAAGATTCTATTTTCAGTTTATTGGAAATGGTCCCATTTGTTTTTTTGGCTTGAAAAATTTGCAATTAACTTCAAAACTCTGAACCAATTTGATTTATCACGAGGGATCCAGCTAGAAACTGGTTATGGGTGGTCACCATTTTGAAAGTCCAAGATGGCCACCCCAGAGACTTTGAAAAAAATGGAAACGTTGGTTTTGGGGTTTTTTTTAGACTCTAAACTTTCCAAAAATGTATAGGTTATAAACTCCCCAAAGATTTTGAGCAAAGGTTGAAATCAGGACATAGTGAATTGAACCTGACTATTGTCAAAATGTTACACCCATGCCACCCATGGCTTTGTCCTGCTGGCTTTCCCTTTTATACAGACATTTTTTTGGTGCTGTTACTACCTCCAGTGCCAGCTCAAAGGTGAGACAACTCTGTCCCCCCATTTCATGATTGTACCTTTTACAAAGAACAGCGAGGCAGAATAACGGCATGAAATTCCTGCCTTTAAGAGGCAGTGTGAAAGGGGCTACAGAGACCAAAACCATTTTTTGGACCATGCTGTAAACATGTTTTTTTCTGCTGTAAAATTGGGCATTTTATCATGGAGATCTATGGGGATTGAATCGCTCTGGGAGCCAGCCTCAAGTGGCCATGAGAGGAACTGTAGTTTTTGGCTTCATTTTTTAGCCCTGGAGGTTGCTGTTTGGGTGCTACTAGTGAATGTGCTCAGAGTACCAGTAATGTCGATGCGTGATTGATGAGGTTCCTAGTGGACATGCAAGAGACCTTTCCAAAATCCAAAAGTCCATCCTCAGGACTTGCAGACCGAGCCCTTATGTCTTATCTACTGTGACATATTCACTCAGAACGCATCATTGAATGCATAACAAAAGAAGTCTGTAACAACATGGTAAAAATCTACATCCAGAGCCACGCATTTTTGGACGGGTGAAATGTACAGAGCTGTAAAGTTGTCCACAATGGTACCAGTTTGCCGCCAGATAACCGCAGCTAACTTGTTTGTCAATTGTTTGGTCTGTGATGTAATAGGTCAATGGGAAAAAGGTCCAATACTAAAAAGTTGAAAGGGGGCATATTGCCACCTATTGTAGCAGAGTTAGACATACTTTGGTCATAAACTGATTCCCCTCCTATGCTTGTAAAGTCGTACAAGGACATAAGTCCAATTAGAAAGCTTAGTCGACCTGTAACTATAGCTCCACTTAACTATGCATTGAAACGTGCTGAATGTCATAACATAAAGCCTATGATATTGCATGGCTATAAAAGCCATTGATAGACAGGCCTCAAGTATGTTTCACTTGTTACTGGAAACTTTCGAGCAACAGCTCTAACTCTAGACTTTGATTGATGCAGCATCTGCAGATAACAAGATTTAAATCCTATTTGCAGGTGTTTTTTTTTCATGTATTTCTATATCATGTATAAGCTTACAAATACTCAAATACAGAGATTTTTGTCAAAAATGGCTGGACTATGACTAAATAAATTGGGTATTACTTACATTGGAAGACTTTTTTGCTGTTTTTCAGATATTTTTGTAAGTCTATATATTTGGCATTACACTGCACAGCCTTTATAGGAAAGACTGCAATAACAAAATGCATTCTGATTACCTCAACAGCCTACACTTCTACATATTTAATATCATGGCCATATTGCAATGAATTGTGTGTTATTAAATCAGTAAAGTCTGCAGAAAGTCTTCCTGAGGCCCCTTGTGGACTGGATGAATTGTGGATGTAGAGCCCTGGGCACTTCTAGACTTCCGCCTGCAACGTCTGCAAAGTGCCGACATTTGGATTCATCCTTTATCGTACACCAAGCCTGCTATGGAAGTGAAACCCTACTAAGGTCTCTGTAAAAGCAGCGTTAATAATTACAAAAAGCAAAATCAGTTCTGCAGTCAATCGTTTTAATCTAACTTTAATGTCAAATTATGGCTCCATTGTTCTTTTACAAAACAGCTGTAGCCTCTTCATGCGACACACACATAGAACCTATGCAAATATTTAAATAAACATAGAATAAGATAAATTAAACTTAAATAAACACACAAACCTGCATCTGTTCTAACAAACACAATGGCTTAAATACTACAGTTAACATTTGCTGAACAGTCACAGTAGTTGATATTCCTTCTTTGGTGAAGTTGCTCTTTGATGCTGTGGTTGTTTGGTATTAAAAAAAAGGCAGTAGCATAGTTCCAGTCTACAGTCTGATCTCCCTCAGATGTAAACAGCAGATTACACCACATATACCATATACAGCTGACATATTAAACAGCAGCAGCCTTGCTGAGCTTTTGCACAATGAAATGCATGAAATAAATAAATGTATGAGCGTTTTCAATTCACCCATCGACTTCTGTAGCTTTAAGTCGTCACTCTCGTCACCATCCAAACAATAACTCAGAGACGTTCGACCCCTCAGGGCTGAAAATGGAACAGAGTTCAAAAAGAAAAAGCTTTGTCACATCCTGTGTGAGGTCCCGTCAGAGCCGCACAAATTTAATGATGGAGAGAATGGAAGGAGGACAAAGCAGATCATCTGACTGAGAGGTAAAATGTGGCTACTTGCAAGGAAAATATGGCCCATATGGCACTTCATCACACACACACACACACACGCAGAGCATTAGAGAACAGCTGCCAAGCAAATAATTTCATGAAAATGAGACTTGGGTGGATAAATCTGCTGTCAACACCTGGGAAACATTGCAATAGTAACAAACAATCTTTGGTGGCTGCCTGTAACTTAAAACTTAGTCCTTGCTGGCCACCGTACCCTCTCTGTGCCCTTCAGTCTAAAGCAGTATAAATCGGGTGTGTTGGATAGATCTGGTTGCTGATCAGTAAGTGAGTCAGCAGCTCTGAAAGGATCGGACAACAACAACAACCCAGAAACTCATGGTAACAGAATCACACAGCCGACAGATAAAGACCAAATGAATGAACAATTAGTCTGCAGTGCCCATCTGTCAAAATGCCTGTTAGCCTGCAGGTGTTATCAAAGACATTTTTTGCTGCCTGAGATGTGAGAGAAACAGGGTAAAATTTTGGTTGTCCATCCAAAACAGAGGTTGTAGATCTCAGTGTGAGACTCGACCAACAGTTCAGACAGTTGTAAATAAGATAACCTACGGCAAAATTCACACCCATCTCACACAGTGTGACATGTATGTGATCATTTAAAATGTTGACCACACCAAAGTTTCTACAATTCACCCTGAAGGGAACCTGAATGTCTGGACCCATCTTATCAAAATCTATCCAGTTGTTGCTGAGATATTTCACTCTGGAACAAAGTGGTGGCAAACTGACACCATGCTGCTGACATAATTAAAACCAACTTCCTGTTTAGTTTTCATTGTCATGTTGCTCAGCCCAATACTGTATAAAGGTGTATGAGTGTTAAGTGTGTGTGTGTGTGTGTTTAGTATGTGTGTGTGTGTGAGCTCTCTGATGGATTACAGTCAAATAAAAAGTGATCAGCCTGCAGGAGAAACAAGCAGTGTGTGTGTTACACCTAATATGAACAAACATGTGACTGATTGTTTTTGCAGCTGCAGCACATTCAACAGGTTCATTAGCATCACAGCTAACATTGCTACACAATCTAAATGTATGTCCAGATTATATGTATCCACACAGTACCTGCTCCCTGTTTAACCTGCTGACAGAGAAGGGTTGTTGCAGGATTTAAGTTTAAACCCCGCCTTCTTTCACACCTCCACACAGCTGACCAATCACAGTGCAAGATGGGTGTAATTGTTGCATTGTATTCAGACCAGTGGCGGCTGCTGGTCTTTCAAGGAGGGGAAGCTCATTTTCGGCCTACATCATAAAATGTGTCCGTTTATTTATACGTAAATTCTACCCTCTGGGGCTGCTGCGTGAGGCTAGTATGACCACCTGTGAGTGCTGTGGGACGGTGGAGCGACTCACAGCAGCACTCGCTGCTCATTGGGCACAGTAACTGCAGAGTGACAGAAGTCAGAGTCTCCAAACATGAGTACAGTCTCCAATAACACCAAAGATGCTAGAGTTGTCACTAGTCGTTTTTAACAAAGAAAAAGTCACTAAGAGGATTGGAAAAGTCTCCAGATCAACTTGGAACAACGGAATGAAACTTGAAAAATGCTCCGGTGGTTTATATTTCAAGATCGCTGATTCGCTCATTTCGCTGTCAATCAAAAAGGGATTCAGCCTCAGACAGATCATCCAATCATCATGCAGAAGCCCAGCGTCCAGGCCCGCTGAGGCCAGCCCACTGCCCCATAGACCTCCAGAGACGCTGAGCGTCCAATGGGCGGGACAAAACCGAGCATTTATCCAATGACTGTCTAGTTTCGCTGCAGTGGAACAACCCACTCTATGCTTCCCCATTGAAGTCTTTGGACACTGAGCTTCCACTGTTTAATGCACTGTGACGCTACGGGAATGAATGAGAAGAAAGTCGAGTCAGTGACCTGTGATAAGTAGCTGATTCTGAACAAAAGTTGAACGCGTTCTAGCGCATATTTAGTCAATGAAATGTAAACACAACAGTACACATTTGACCACTTATTTTTTTAAATTTTAGAGGAAGCTGAGCTTCCCTTGCAGTCTTAGAGCAATCGCCACCGATTCAGACGCTGTCAGATGACGTGACATCCACTCACTCGAGGTGAACCATTTTAACCTGTTCTGGGTTGTTAACAGCTAACGTCACCTGAGGCTTGTTGACGTCACTTGTGAGATTTTGGGTCACATAGTAACCCTGTGAGGGACTGTGAAAGTCAGTCTCACTAATTGGTCAGCTGTACAGAAGGTGTAAAACTGTGCAAAAGTCAAAGTACTCCCAAAAAAGGTTTCCCCAACACATTCACCTACTGGGTTTGGTTTTCTGAAAATGGACCCTTTCAGTGCTTTTCAGCTGCAGCAAACGCACCACCAAGGTGAGTTTTGAAAATTGACTCATTATTAATCCATCACAAGTGTTCTGTAGAAAGTTCTGAGTCTTTCTGAAATCAATGTACTCCATGTTAAACCACATCCAGTCTGTCTATGAAGAATATAAAAAACTTTTCCTTGTGCAAGTGAAAAGTGAGAAGTATAAAAAGTATCAAAATGGTCCCCTGTGACTGTTAAACTAATCCATTTATACAGGGCTGCCCCTGACCAAATTGGGCCCCTAAGCGAAATTTTATTTGGAGGCCCCCATCCCAAATGTATCATAGGTACAAAATGGCCGTACAACAACAACTTGCCATTTAACTTGACAACCTTTACTGGCAATAACAAATGTACTGTAGATACAGTAGTTTGGCTGTATGAGTCAAATAAAATAAAAAATTCAACCTAAAATAAATAAATAAATATTAAATAAAAATAACTTCAAACTGAAATAAATAAATAAATCAACAAATCTGAGTTACAAATAGCCATCAATTACTCATCAAAAAAAAGTAACTTCCACCACCTCAATCCCCCACCCTTGATTAAACACTGAAAATAAAATAAAAGAGGGAGACAGGTTTTTCCTATTTAATCTTATTTTTTTATATTTCTCCCTCTCCCCTCTCTGGAGGCGTCCGATCTCCCTCAGCCCTCCGCCTCTCCCACCTTAATTAAACACTGAAAACAGAAATAAAATACAGTGACATTCTTTTCTATTTTCATCTTATTTAGCTATATTTCTCCCTCTCCCCTCTCTGGGAGCATCTGACCTCCCGGCCCCGCACGTACCCCCGAGGCTCGGGTCTCCCCTGCTGTGGAGCCCGCCCGCCCTCCCGTCCCCGCACACACTCTTGAGGCTCTTTTGGACGACATGTCAACAACTCTTCACCTGCTGCTGTCAATCACTGCAGCGACGCGTGGGCTGTCAAGTCTCTTCTCTCCTTCCTCGAGCTGATTCTACGCGCGCCTCACGGTGGACATCCATTGCGCATATGCGCAAATGTGTCCCCTCGCGCAAAATGTGGCCCCCCATGGAAGATGAGGCCCTACGCACAGCGTGTGTTCTGCATTTAGGGAGGGACGGCCCTGTATTTATATGATCTCATTAGATGATTCTGACTCTTAATGTTGTAGTTATTTGAGGTGGAGCTCATTTTGAACTATTAACTCATTATCATTTTCATTATGGATTAATCTGCTGATTATTTTCTCCATTAATCATTTAATTGTTTGATTTTTAAAAATAGTGACAATAGTGAGGAATTGTTTGTTGTCACCACCTACTCTGCAAAGTTAAGTACCAAATAATCATAAATAATGTACGACAGACATGGGCGGCGCTGGGGGGTGGGGCTTGGAGGTGCTTCAGTGTGAAAATATGCTCTCTCTCTCTCTCTCTCTCTCTCTCTCTCTCTCTCTCTCTCTCTCTCTCTCTCTCTCAGATGCTGCTATATCCAGGGTTGCCATGATGATTGTGGAGCCCAGCAAAATTAAAATAAAGACGTGTTATTCAAAGATGGCTGTTGCTGGTGATCCCTCTAATTCCACAATGTGCATGATTTTTTTTTGTTGATTTGGACTCTGCTTATAGTGGTAGGCTATATCCACAACTCCTTAGCACCTCCAATTAATGGTCAAGCTCCCCCCCAGCACCTCCAGTAAAAATCGGCTGCCACCGCCACTGACAGGAGAGGAGCCACCTTTGGACATATTAATGAATGCTCATTTAGACCCACCAACCAAAGAGCTGATGGTGGATTTCCGTAGGCGCAGACTCCTCCCCCCAACACTGGTGAACATCCAGGGAAAGGACATTGAGATGGTGACATCTTATAAGTACCTGGGTGTTCATCTTAACAATAAACTGGACTGGACTAATCACATAACAGCACTATACAGGAAAGGCCAAAGCAGACTCTACCTGCTGAGGCTGCTCAGGTCTTTTGGAGTGCAGGGGGCGCTCCTGAAGACCTTCTTTGACACTGTGGTGGCATCAGCCATCTTTTATGGAGTGGTCTGCTGGGGCAGCAGTGTCTCGGTTGCAGATAGGAAGAGACTGGACAAGCTGATCAAGAAGGCCAGCTCTGTCGTGGGATGCTCTCTGGACTCTGTGCAGGTGGTGGAAGACAGGAGGATGACAGCCAAGCTGTCATCTCTGAGGAGTAATGACTCCCATCCTCTGCAGGAGGAGATAAAAGCTCTGGAGAGCTCCTTCAGTGATAGACTGATTCACCCAAAGTGTGTGAAGGAATGCTATCGCAGGTCCTTCCTGCCTGCTGCTGTCAGGCTACATAACCAGCACTGCTCACACTAGACTGGACCATGGACACTTTATGGACACTATGGACACTTTATGGACACCACAGCAGTCTGCTAATTTTTGCACATACAGTCACTTGCACCTTATCCACTGGTCATTTTCATTCACTGCTGCCCATTATTATCCACTTCCTACTATTATTATTATTATTATGATTATTGTTATTTATTGCCGTCTCTTGTATTTTTGTACTTATTTGCATGCCTACTTATTTAAGTTTATTAAGTTTAAATTTGAAATCTTTAATCTGACTCTTTTCTCCTTGACTGCTGTAACACTGGAATTTATCAATTATGGGATCAATAAAGGTGTATCTGATCTTATCTTATCTGTTATATGTCATTAAGATGAAGTATTTGCTTGTTTTGTGATTAATTATGCACATAATACATTTGACCCCATCATGAATGGGATTTTTATTCGTTCTTGCAGACAGAGGCAAAAGGATCAATGCGCAGCCTCTGTTTCCTTTGCGTCCGTCTCCTTCATTCAAACTTTGTAAACACGGTTGGGATTTGTAGACACGTGTATGCTGCTCACTATAAAATGTGTTTACTAAAATGTGTTTACTAGCTTCATTTCTAGTCAAAACAAATCTCTTTACACTTAAAAAAAAATACTTGTTTCAAGCAAATTCTCACTTGAAATAAGTATGAAAATCTGCCCATGGAGCAAGTTTTTTTTTTTTTTTGCTTGCAATAAGAAAAAAAAACTTGCTCCATGGACATATTTTTTTTCTATTTATTTCAAGTGAAAATTTTCCTGAAAAAAGTGAAAATTGTCTAAAAACAAGTTACTTTTTAGGTGATGAGTCTTATTTCAATTGTAATGAGATTTGTTTTGACTAGAAATAAATATTCTTGGTAAGATTTTGAGTTGCAGTTGAGTTTGAGTTGTTGAGTGCAGTGTAAATACACATACATACATGCATGTACGTTTTTGGCCATGTTGTGACTGTCTGAAGCAGGTCTTCATTCTTGCTGTTGTGGTTTGAGTTGTGTTAGGAATTAGCGCAGCTCACTGTTCAATAAACAATTGAACTTGACTGACAGTTTTATTGATCAGTAAGATAACACTGACTTGGCATGAAGTTGGTTCAATTTAGTAAAAAGCTTGGATGTAGTTGCACTAGTTACTTTCACTTTTCCGTAGCTTAGCTTGATACATTTCTGAGGGTGATAGCTTTGATGTAGTGAAGCTTCATTTAATATTAGAGTAACTAGTGGCTTAACTCACAACACTTTCCAAGTAGCTTGCCCAACACTGCTCAAACTCCTCCCTCTCATTCCCAAACCGTGGTTCCAATTGTCAGTCTGAACATACCAGCAGAGACCATCAAGTCCCGAAGGCAGACATATACTTTTTATGTGTGTGGAGTCAAAAATGCAATCTATGTCGCAAGTTAAAGATGTGTTGGCCCTCACCTTTTTTCCAGAAATTTCTCCTCTCAGTTTACATGGGAGTGAATGAGAAAAAATCAGCGCTTCCTTCGCTTGGGAGCTCACTGGTGACACCAGTGCGACCAGGACAAATTTTCCTATGTTTTTGGTATATATTGTGTACAGTGCAAATTGTGGCCATGGCAGTGAGTTAAAGACAAAAGTTTTAGACGATTTTTCTTCAGCAGTTTGGTTTTCAGAAGCCATCCAATTTCCACTTCCAAATCATGTTGTCTGCCTTTTCTTTGGTAAATTTATAAGGAATGACACTGAATGTTTGTGGGTATTTCTCATCATCACACACACCTGAAAGTATACACATTGATCAAACTGACCAGCTCATGTGGCTCATTCCTACAACTTCCTAAATGAATGCCTGATAGCAAAAACATGTAAGTACAAGATTTCTAGGTCAAACTCTTTTGCCTCATTTAGAATTTGAATCAAACCTGTAGCTACAACTATGCTGCAGCAGTGTACAATCAAATACACGTAGTCCTGCTCAGTTTCTCCACTGAAATTAACTAGTATATATTTGTGTCTGCCTGCTGTTACTTATGTCCTCATAGCAGCCAGTACACATCAATCAAGCTTTCACTAGGTCACATGATTTCAAATGAATATGGATGTGTCGTTTGATCATCACACATGTCAAAGTTTCATGAGGTCACATGGCTTATGTCTACAACTTTCAAAATATAAGCTCACACCACCTTCATAAGAACCCTTTACTTTTTAAAAAATGAACTTGAAAATGACCAAGTTCATTTGTTGTACACCCAAGCTCTTCAACAGGTCAAGAGGTTTTAAATTATTTTAAAAATGACCTTAAAAGTATTTCCATTTATTTTCATCAATATTATTTCTCTGAACCCAACTGAATGACCTGGACAGTTACAGCAAACTACCTCATTTCAAGTACAAGCCCATAAGAGAGTATTACAAACATCAAGAAAGTATACACATCTTTGAGGAAATGTTACACTCCAAAATTACAAGCTCCTTTGTTTAATCATCACTTTAGTCTTAGTAAAAATTGTTTTATTTTATGATTTACTCTCCTTTATAATTCATATTTTATCCATGTTAATATATGTTATCCTGTTAAAATGTATATTATAGTATAACAACAATTCTTAACAGTATAACATGTTTTTGTTAGCGTTATAGAATTTCTTTATCATTACAGTGTATTTAATTTCAATGTGGATGTTTTGGAGAAGACATTTTTTTCCATAGCTGACATATCACAGTTGCATTTTAGTTAATATATCGGTTGAAAATTAAATACATATTGTAATGTACTGTAATATAAAGTCCCTCTTTTGCCAAAAATGACCTTGCGTACTCTTGGCATTGCTTGTTTTATCAACATTTCGACTCTTACGAATAGTTCGCACTGTCTACGTGAGCTGGAGGCTGACAGCGAGAGTCCGAGGTCCCACCCAATGCTGCTTGCGGCTTTAATTATTTCTTCTTTCTCCCGCTGTCTCCTAAAACCCATATTTGACCCCTTAAACATGCTCAAAATCTCACCAAAATTGGCACGCATGTTAGACCTGGCGAAAAATTTGATAAAATGAGAAGATTAATCCCAAAAGTGCCAAAACGGCCTCTCTAGCACCACCTAGACACACTAAAATGGCCACTGCTGCCCGTAGGAATGTTGTAGAAAGATTAAACCAAAACTGGCTTGTTCATGTCATCAAGACCAACAAATCACCCGCTGACACCCCTGACGTAAATCCAACAGGGAGTGAGCTATTTGCCCTTTCAAAGTAAGATTTCCCCTCAAAAATGCTCTTTTTTCATCTAAAAAATCTAACACTAAATTGTCTAAAACGTTTGTCCTTAACTGTTTACGTGAGCTGGAGGCCCATACGGCGGTGGTCCGCAGTCCTGCCCAACGCTGTTTGCAGGTTTAATTAGGGTCTAAGCCTGTGGGGCCTGGGGAATGCGTATGCAAGCAGACGCATTCTGCTTGCGACAGCGAAGTTGTCCGCGTAGGACCCTATTATAATCGCGCTGTTTATTAGGGGTCCAAGCTTGCAGGGCCTGGGGAATGCGTATGCAAGCAGTCGCTTTTCCCAGGACCAGCAGTGCTGGGAAACCTATTGTTTTGGTTCAGATTTTTATTAGGACCCGAGCAATGATGAAGTCGTCCGTAGGACCCTATTGTAATCACGCTGTTTATTACTACTATTATTATTATTAACACAAACATTTAATCCCCAATTTGGCCCCTTTCCCAAATTCAAAATTGCACTTAATTTGGCACACGCATTTAGTCTTGTGATAAATTTGATATTTTGGCAGTGTTGTAAGTGGATGGGGCCAAATGGAGACATCGCACTCCCTAGAAAATTTCATGCCTCGAGCCCCGCCTGTAAGTTTCACCTACATGCAGAAAAATTTGTGGGCTCATAGAACGTGCCAAGATGCACAAAAAATCCTCTTGATCATCTAGAGGCCATGCTGATAAAAAGTTATTAGAAAAGAAGAATGTCAGTAGATCAAAGGGTGTGGCTGCTAGGGCGTGACAAATTTTGGCGACTTTTCGTTTTCTCGCCATCAAATTTCGAAAGGCCCTCACCCACATACTTGATCTCAGCAGCTTGCTGGACATGATGATAGCTCCACCCCGAATGCCTTGATATGTTAATATCCCACCTTACTCATAGTGCCCCCTGGTGGTAATAGGAAGTGACCAGTTTTTACTTTAACATGTACTGATGCTACAAACTTGACCCCATCAACTTCATTCCACTTCTAATGCATGCAGAGCAAGTTTGTGAAGCTACCTTATGAACCCTTTGAAGCTACGTCTAATGGTGTCCGTATGGCGGCGTGGCGACTATCGATCCCTCGCCACTAAATACGTTTGGGTTTTTGATGGCTTCAACGATCTCATATCCTTCAGGACACTTGGATCACTGAGGATGAGCATGTTGGAGATATTTTGTGGCTTCAATTTTGTGCTCTTGGACTTTAGTCTGGGGCGCTGTCACCCATTATGTGTGCTAGCCGCTCCCCCCGCCGATCTCTGCAAGGGATGTGAGGACTCTAAAAGTTCCCCAGAGCATTCCTCAGCATGAGGGTGAATAGATAATGGCTGAATTTTCATTTTTGAGTGCACTATCCCTTTAAGTAGTCAGACTGATAATCCTGAAAGACAACACACTGATGTTGGTTATGAAGATAAGCATTATACCTGAGGAGAGCATTTTGATTTAAATCAATAGAATATAGCATATCAAGCAGGAGGTAGTGATTAACCTTATCGAAAGCTTTGGAGATGTCAATAAATATAGCACCTTTAAATTGGCCTTTATCGAAGGATGAGAACACATCATTAGTGAATTTTAGGGATAGCTATTAAGAAGATTTTTGCAGTTATAATGGTAATCAATGTTAAAACTGGACATTAAAAAAACATATAGTGGTTTAAGTACCCAAAACCCTGGAATGATCCTTTAAATTGTCCACCTGATTTCTAAAACTGTGGGTAAATGAGGACCCATCATGCCCATTGTGTTCAGGTACCGCAACCTTAAAGCATATTTTGTCAGGCTGTAAAGTTAGCTTGTCACAAGACTGATATACATGGTGACATAACCAGGTGTTGCACAGTTTAGCTGCAGGCATCGAAGGGAAACGAATACAGGCAAATCCAGGAAAATCCAGGAAGAGGAAGGTTATTTAAGTATGGGAGTGGTCTATTTGAACCCCTTTTGTTTGAGACCATGCTGCAAGGTGACTGTGTTTGGTGATTCTGTGAGTTTATCTTCTCTATCTCCTTTAACTTCAGCTTATGTTGGAGTTATGATATGTAGTGTGTGAAATAGAGTATGGTGAATGTGCTAGGAAAGGTAGTATCGGCACAGTCACTACCTGGAGCTCGCATGTATGAAGCCTGGGTTTGTTGAAGGTGGCAGTGCTGTTTGGGCTGAGAAAGCCATGTGTAATGTAAGATTAAGGAGGTTGTTGGGTTGGTGCAGGGAGCAGTGAGAGCTGGCATTAGGGGAGTGTCTCTGGGATGCCAGAGATCACTGTCTAGCCTCCTGGAGGTGTCGTGGGACCAACTAGACGAAACACTGGTGAAAGGAGGTTCCCACCTGATGACCCCAAAGACATGTTAGTTATCACTGCTCACTGGTCTGTGTAGTTAAGCCTTGCCATAATAGCTTATCATAGGGCTTAGGAGGTTATTCACTGAGCACTGATCCTTTATCTAGAGCACAAATTTCTTGTGTTTATTTGAACTTGGACAGAGAGTGCTTTGGATGCAGCTTACAGAACACAACACAACAGTGAAACATGAATAATAAGATGTAGTAATATTTCATATGTGTGTGCACGTGTATGTGTGTGTGTGTGTGTGTGTGTGTGTCATATCTCTCATGATAATTGTGTTTGCTGATTGTTGCTGACGGAGCAGCTTTAATCACACCACGTCTTCCTCACAATTCTGCCAACAAGCTCATCAGATATTCAGAGGACAAATCCAATCACACCTCCTGCCGCTTGCTCCTGTGTTTCCTTAATCCCCCTCTTTCTCGCTTTGTTTCCTCCATCACTTCTTCTCCTCCTTCTTCATCACCTCCTCTACATCCTCATCAATTCCTCTCCCTCCTCATCACCTCCTCTCCTCCTTCTTCATCACTTTTTCCTCCCTCTCTGCTTACACACACAGGATTTCATTTTAATATCACAGTGATGAAACTAATGAACACTTTCCATAGCGTCCTCTGGCGATTTTGATGTGTATGTGTGTGTGTGTGTGTGTGTGTTTGTGTGCGTGCAAGAGAGCTAAGCAAAGAAAGAAAAGGAGAGAAAATTGTTTTTATTGTAATTCCGGACATAATTTAATCTTTTGTATCAGAATAATCGTCGTTCTTTATCTTTGGTCGTATCTCATGTGTGTGTGTGTGCATGTGTGTATTCTCCTGATGCAAATCAATTTCAAACCTTTGTAAGAGAATAAGAGACAGCACCATAATTCGAATCATATTTCAAATTCAAATCACTGCCTTTGTGTGTATTGAGGTGTAAAGTGTGAGTGTGTGTGTGTGTGTGTGTGTGTGTGTGTGTTTTCACAGCAGCAGCTTTTGTTGAAGAGTCTCCTTGAGCTCCGGATGTGGAGGACAGAGAGCCGTCGGTGTCTGCTGTCGTCTGAAAAACAGAAACTCCCCCAGAAATACCTGCAGCTCCGCAACACGTCACTCCTACATGACATTTACGTATTATTATAGATTATAGATTTCATATATAAACAAATAAAAACAACTAAATATACATAACAAACATAAAAATAAAAAAATAGTCATGGGTTTTTCCACATGAACCGTTGTCTGATACTAGAATTGTCGCCCTGTGGTCGTATGCTTCCGTGCACCAGTCAAGTTTCTCTGACACTTTCCAACCACGTCTGTAAAAACATGAATGTTTCACACACAAAAGATCTATACAGTCAGCACAGTTTCAACATTAGTCGCAAATTCAGTATCTGACCAAATGTCTCAAATGTGAAGTTGACCTTTGACCTTTATTTTATCTGTTTAGATATTTGTGTTAAGTTTTGTCACAATTCGCAAACATGCTTTACGAGGCCACACTGACCACCAAAAACGAAGTCATCCTTGAGTCCAAGTGGATGTCTGTGTCAAATTTGAAGAAATTCCCTGAAGGTGACAAACATCAAAGATCATATTCATAAGAATGAAACAGACAAGGTCACAGTGACCTTGACCTTTGACCTATAACCACCAAATTCTAATCACTTCATCGCTGAAATTTGAAAACACTTCCATGAGAATGGGAAGTATGTATGTAGGTATGTATGTATGGACATACGGACAGATGAATGGACATCCAACAACATAATGTCTCCAGCCATGGCTAATGCTAGCACGGAGGCATAAAAACACATATAATGCTATGCGTGATAAAAAAAATATTAATTATATTACTGTATTATTACAGTCAGAGGAGGTCTTTGTGGTACCACATGTTGCAAACTCTGGGGCAATAAACTCTTCAGCTATTGGATGTTTATCAACTGAATAAAAGAATGATTATTAAACCTGGGTCTTCAACGGGGGATCCAGAACCCTTGGGGGTCCTCAGAGTTACTGCAGGGGGGCTGCCAAATAATTGTTTGATATGTGTTTCCTTTAAAAAATTAAAATAAGTCTGAAAATGCACATTTACACTATCCCAGATAGTGACAGAAAGCTTTCCTGCCATTGATGAGATATTCCAGGCAATCAGCGCTACCGTGTCCAAAAACAAACGAGGAAGAAGATCTGCCAAAAAAAAAGATGTTTACAGAAATGTAGCAGCTTGTAAATTGCATGAAAAGGCTGGTGCCGTTGAGATGTTGATGATCTCAGACTCTGACAATTCCTGTTTTGATCAACATTCTGAATCTGATTTGGACAAAGAAGCAAATGAGTTTGGTGGGATGAAATGGAATCTCCACGACGGTGACAGTGACGCATGGACAAAACTACCACAGAGGAAAGGGAGACAACAGAACACTCACCGATCACTGAATGTGACAACGTGTTACCTCAAAAAGAATATTATTTTCATGAACATTATTATTATTTTCATTTTTACAATTCAAACTGAGTAAGGACATAAGAAAACACCCAAAAAAATGTAAATGTGAAATTGATTTTGTACTTGAAAATTACATTCTTGGACAAAAATGCATTTTCTAAGCGTTTTGTACAAAATGTTTTATTTTATTTTTTTTTTTTTTAATCTTTTTATGAAAATGCACAAATTCAAGTGTTTATCAAAAAGAAATGGAATAAGACACAATAAAAATGTTTTTGTGTGTTAAAAAAACAGAAGGTCTCTTCTTTAGTTTAATGTATATACTGTTTACATATTTATAGAACTAATTATTCTGTGGATCTGGAAAGATTAGTGAATATAATCAAAAATGTTAGCGGCGGCTTGCAACTTAAAAAATAATACTCTAGCGGGGAAAGTGTTAACAGGAATCCCTTTTGCAACATCTTATCTTTGTGAAAGTGAAGTTTCGTCCCTTTCCCACCTGAGGAGCAAATACAGGTCAAGACTGCAGTCTGAGGCAGGTATGGCCCTCTGCCTGAAAACCTTTGTCCACCCAGTTTAATATGCAATACAGTTTTATACATCACATGAAGCATCTGCTTAGTTTCTCATTCAGGTAAGCGGTCGTTGGCCTGAAAAACACTGAAGACTCTTCTTATTAAATTTGATTGATAAACATAAGATAAAATAATTGATTACTTCAATACAAAGTCACACACACACACACACACACACACACACACACACACACACACAGATCAATAAATCACACATATATACACACAAAGATTTGCAAATATAATGGGATATACAGCAACATCCTCACCCTCCCTATCTCTGCTTTCACTTTAAATCTGCTGACTCACTCTTTCTCTTCCCAGGGTCAGAAGCTTCGTCATGACTCAGCAGATGGTTTACCCTGCAAGTTATTGCAGTATTCATCAGTAGGGACAATGACCAGGATGTTAAGCATCAGAGGATCAGGGGGCAGATTTCCAGCAGAGACCCTGATCGGAGTCCCAGTGAGTCACAGGGACATCAGACAGCAGAAAGGATCGAACCAATGATTATTTGCCTTCCCTGTTGATTAATTTTTTTGTCTATACATCGTTAGAAAATAGTGAACCATCATAATCGTACAGATCTCAGTGTGTGATCAAATGTCTTGTTTTGTCTCAACAACAGTCCAAAAGCTCAAAGATATTCAGTTTACAAAGATAAACAGAAAGCAGTATATTGTTATAATTCAGACAAACTGGAGCTAAAAGAAATCTTTAAAGCAACTCTTTCTGAGAGTCAAAGTATATGAGTTGTCTGCACATGGTTTTCAGCATGGACGTAGCTGAGCCGGCAGCTAGCAGCTTACGGTGCTGACTTCAATCTTGAGAGACATGTTCTGAAACAAAAGAATATTTATTTACATGTGCGCATAAGTCTGTGATATGTGGCGATTAGACCCCATTGTGGAGGTAAAGATGAAGCAGATTACGGAATGCCCCCTATGGAGTCTAGATACTGGTGATGGTTGTAATGAGATGAGATGAAGAGGGAGCTGAGGTTCTGGATGTAAAGAGGAGTGGGCTTTTGATGAGCTTGTCCTGGGCTCTGGATAAAGTGACTAGAGGTGAATGGGGTGGAAAAGGGTGTGTCAATTTTGCCTAAAATGACAGCTGACAGGAGCAGAAAGGAGAGCAGATTTAAAGTTTGGCAGTGGCAACGTGAGTGCCTCAAGGGTAACTAGGAGACGAAACGCTAGTCAGCTGATTGGAGGATATGCTGGGAGTGGGTTAGAGAGAGACTTGTGATTGGATATAGCATAATGAAAGTGTTCCTGATTTTAACTTATACTTAGCTTTGTTAACAGTATTGCAGTCCAAATAACAGCGGTAATCACCACAGTGCAGTGCAAAGCAACATGTTCTGTCTGTACCACAAATGCAAACCTTCTGGTGGTGCGAGAGGAAGAGTCAGTCATTAGGGTTTGTTTGGGGGCCTTCATGTCTGGTTTCGTGACAGTCAGTCTAGTAGTTGATGTTTCAGTCTGGACCAAAGTGACCAACTTACTGACGTACCATCCCCAGCTATTGTGGCTAAAAATATGGTTTACAGACACTGTGTGTAATAAGAAACAAAAATCTAAATGTAGTTGATGTAGCTAGTGATTGAGTATACTCCTCACCAACATAACAGCACATTTATGCACTGTAACAGTGGGCACTTTTCAGCTGCCATCTTCTCAGCTCTTTCAACAATTTCCCCTCACCCCTCCTCGTCACCACACCTACCTGTTTCTGGACAGCTTCCTTGTTACCGAACATGCCTTTCCCTGATTCTCCTTTTTCATCTGCTCCCTAGTAAACCATTCTGCCTTTCTGTCCTTGACCAAAAACTCTGCCTTCCTGGTTCCTGTTTAGCTGTCTTCTGTGTCTGTCTGAAGAAATCGTCACCCAGCTCTCCAAAGTGAGTTTACTGATTCAGTTACCAGTGGTCTTCTGTGCTGTTGATTGCTTCGCTGTGTGGCTGCACATTCTGCCTTTGTGTGTGTGCTGCAGATTGCACTCTTCATTGCTGCTGACAAGCTCTTCCCTGTCCACAGTTGGCTTTGCCATCGCTGAGACTGTTTCCCCTGTGAGTACTCCTGAATTTGGAATTCCTGTTTGTCTGACATTGCTCTCTGCCTGCCTCCTCTGCCTGTACCATTATAAACGATTAAACTGTCTGCTGTGTTTGTGCGTCTGGCTCACTTGTGTGCTGCTTCAGCATTCCATGCCAAGAGCTGTGGACTGCTTCAGTTTCCCTGGAAGCTCTGAACCTGATCATTGACTCTCTCTGTTGCTTTATCAGCCTGCTCTCTCTGTACGTGTTAAAATGGTGCATTAAAGCTCAGTATAAACTGTTCCGCCTGTCTACAGTGCTGCTTTTGGGTCCTAAACTCACCTGTTACATACACAGGCATAATCGAGGGCAGCTCTTGTTGACAGGTGTCCAAACACCTCCTAGTTAGTGGTGAATGCTGACAGACAGGTATGTTTAATGTTTGGTCTCAAAGGTCTAATGTTTAAGATATAGTGGGATTTAATGGCATCTTATATTTCTGCAAATTTATCCCCCTAAATCACTGGAGCTTTGCCAACTCATAAAAACTGTGGGGCTTTAAACAGATGATATATTTTGTAGACTGCATTTGCAGTTTTTCACTGCCGCTCAGACATGCTCTTATTTGCCACATATTGCAGCTTTGTCAGTGGACTACACATTATGTGCTAGGTACTTTCCTGTGTGTGGTGCTGACGTTTTGGGACGTTGCAACCAACACCAGGATGTCAACAAAAGCACGTGGTTAGGTTTAGAAAACAACATCACAGTTTTGCTCTAAATTCATACAGAACGCGAACATGGGGCTCTGCTGTGGATGTCTGCCTGCCCTGTAGGGACTTTCCACCTCCTTACATTACATTGTTTTCCATGTGGTGTATCATACTGCTGTGATAGGATGGCTTTTCTCATTGGTGTTTGATGCAGAAATAACTGACCAAGCGGCTGTATTTGATGACTATGGATTGAAAAAAGGTTGCTTGACTTTAAATTAGGCAAAAACATTCACTTTTAGTCAAGGATGAACTGATTAGATTTTGATGGGCAAAGGTCAAAGGTTAAGGTTATCATGACCTCATCTGTCTCATTCTTGTCAACAAGATATCTCAAGAACACACTTCACATTTGACACAAACATCTACTCAAGGATGACTTAGATTTTGGTAGTCAAAGATCAAAGGTCACTTTGACCCTCATAAAATAACTCAAGAGTTCATGCACTAATTTAACCACCCCTTGTGCCCACCCTGTAGGGACTTTCCAGCTCCTTATATTACATTGTAACTGGCAGCATTTTTAACTGACGCTATCCAGCAGTGTTCTGTAAGTGGTGGTGTTAGTGTCTGGCGCCGAATTCACTGACAAAGCAATAGTATTTGATGGCTTTGTTAACAAAAAAAGGCAATCAGTTTTGTATAGGTGCAGACAACAAAGCTAGCCTTCAATCCTATTTGACAAGTGGGAATCCTGAGGTATTCAGAAGAGTCCAGACTGTGGGAAACTGCTGCTTTGGTGAGGCAAATTATTTGGGTAATTACATTTTGGTACTATAATTAGTCTTTTGAATTTTGTCTCTTATAATTTGTAATTTATTTGATATCCTCTTGAGACCCTGTGTCCTCATATGAGGACATCACATTCTGGGTTTGTTGCACCTTTTACTTCATTCTGCTTAGCTTAGACCTACTGTCCTTGTTCATGGACACATTTTGTGTTACTAGGTGGCAGCAAAAGCACAATATTCTAATCCATGTAAAAACAAGATGGCAGCCATCTCCACCAAGTCAGTCTGCAGCCAATCTTGACACAAAAGTGTCACACTGCCCTGGCTCACTCACCTCCTGTCTCACCACCTCATTAGCGCCAATCTCCTCCACCTGTGCACCTGTCCTCAGTTGCTGCTCATCACCACTCATCAGCCAGCCAGTATTTTAGCAGCACAGTTCCTCTCACTCATTGCCAGATAGTCTTCGCAGCATGCAATATTTTCCTCGGTTGGAACTCCCGGTTTCGACTCTGCTTGCCTCTGACCACATCTCCTCGTCTCTGCCCAGGTAAACCTAACTGCCCTCTGCTCTTGACTACAAGTTCAGCCTGTGTGTTCCTGGTTCTTGTCTGCCTGTGGCTGTTTGGCGTTAACACTCCGGCTTTCCTGGGAGAAATCGCCTGCTCTTCTGTCACCGTCTGAGCCGCCAGCCTGCAACACATCCCATCTGTTTAAGTGCTTCTGGCTCGCTTGTCTTCCTGTTAAAAGACCCTGCTCCTGCTTGCCTTGCACCCAGCCTGCCCTGTTCATGTGGGATTATTGTTACCTGTCACGTGGGAGACCCTGGTTCGCTTCCTGGCTGCAATGTAGTTCTCAAGACTGCAAGAACTTTTGCACAAACTGTTCATATTTTGCTGCTGTCTTATCTGCTAAGATGTTGAATTACAATTATAGCAATTACACTGCTGGTGTTTTGTGCTGCTCTTGGGTCCTGCCTTAACCTGCGACAGAAAGGGGACAAGGTACAAAACCAGATCAAATGTTACGGCTGAACCTTGTTTATTTATGTTTAAGTGACATCTGTAGTTTGATATAGCAACAAATTCGAACAATTTTAGCAGCAGTAACAAGCTTTCATAATGATCTTGTTTGAGGACGTTGGGACCAATAAGGTGTCAGAAACTGTTCCTACAGACAAAAGGACATACCTCACTTGGTGTGTGGAACAAGGAAAATTCATCCAGAGTCACAAAATGAACAAATCACTATACTTTTAGATTTGTTTGATTATTTGTAGTTACGTTTTTGCACAACAATGTTCAGGCGTTGAAATGAACAGTTCTATACTTTATTACACACTTTTGACTATTAAAATAAACCCATCATCCCCATATGATCATTTTTCTTCCCCTAAAACATCCTCCTGTATGTAGAGACAATGTTTAGTTTTTATACTTATCAGGTCCTACTGATCCCAAATTGTGAGGAGAAACTTAAAATGCAGACCAAGCAGAAGCTGGGGTCTGAGGAGAATATTGCATGTCTTATTTTGTAAAGTTTCTGAGTAGGACATAGTTACTGGAACAGGTTGTCAGCTGTTGTATCATGGTTTTAATTCTGTTTCTGTAAAATATTTCCTGTATTTGCTGCTTTCTTTGTGAACCTGAACCAAAACACTCCAGGTTAGGGGTTTTCAAGCACTGGGATAACTGTGAGTAATTGTGATCTGATGAGTCAGGGTTTATAATCACGAGACTGCAGTGTGGCCTTTTTGCATGTTGCTATCTCCATAGTGTGTCTCACTGTCTGGCCATTCCTTGCATGAGAACTGAACCGTCTATTATTAAAAAGTGCTTGTGTAATAAAAGAAGACCCATTGCTCTCCAACATAGTACCTTTATTGATAGACTTGAAGAAGACGGTAATGGTATTCACTCAGGATAGCACTTATGTAGTGTTGTATTATACAAGCCAAGGGAGTGATGCTGCATAAAGGATTTAAAACATGCAGCACTGTGTATGTTGTACTGTAGCAATGATACCGCAGCAGTCTCTGCATATTGCAGAGGATTGTTAGATCTGCTTGATTATTCACTCCTGACTGTGAGGACCTTGGAGGTTAATTTGTGCCAATAACAGAACTTTGACATCCTTTTATTATGAACTTAGGAAAACAGGTAAAAAAAGGTAAAAGGTAACGTTCTTAGGTGATACACACAGTGATGAAGTTTTATTCTGCTTTAAGACAAGTCACACACTCCTCAGCCTGTGGCTCCGTTGTAATAAACGTAACATTAAATCTCGTTTTACAGTCTCATTTGTCTTCCTATAAACGCACCGTGACGCTTTTGCTGAATCACCCAGTATCCTGTGATTTTACAGCATGAGTTGACATCCATTAGCAGTGTGTGGGGAGCCAGCCGCTGAGGACAGGGCGGGGAACTCCGATAGATCTAAACCTTTGACCTCTGGCTGTCAGACTGCGGTGCGACCAATGAGACCGATGAGACCTGTGCACTGCCTGGCGGGACAAAATGCCACAGATCCTCCAGGGTTACCCTGAGGTTGAAGCTTCCTGTCCCTCAGAGAGACACTTTAGGTGCAGTTAACATTTCTGCACTGAGCCTGAAAACCCCACAGGGTCACTGTGACACTAAGTGGACAGACATTTCCCAAAAGTCTTTGAGGCTAAAATAATGGAGGGAGTTGGAGTACTACAGCAGAGATAAGAGGTCAATATTTCTGCAAGTTATCTGCTCATTTTCTTACTGAGCCACCTCACTGACCTCTTTAACTCTTATTATACCATTGACATCTTCCATTATGGTTCTTTTAATCTATGTGAAATGGTAGCAATGAGGAAAACATTCCAACAAAAGACGATTGTTTTTATTCTACATGTCTTCTGTTACAGTGTTTTGGATCATGTCGTCATATTATACATTACAATGAGATAATACAGAATCCAAATTTTTAGAGTTATCATTGAACATTTAACATACAATACATAATAAATTAAACCTAATTTAGAAACCACTATCACCCTTTTTCCATTACCAAATAAAAGTTGGTAAGAAATACACAGAAATATCATACAGCTTAAATGGACACCAAAATGCTTCAAAGTCCAAATTCATTTGACACTGTTACCTTGGGTCTATTATTCTGTCATCATCATGTGTCATCAGTAACATACCATAAAGAGGTTTTATAAAAGCTAATAATAATTACACTAAAACAACATTTATATGGCGAGGAGTCCAAATAGCTTTATCCTCAAAATAAATTTGACACAGCAAAATGTGGAAGGTTCCAATATTGTTTCAGTAGCATTTAATGTCAGTAACATACCATATGTACATTACATACACACTAATGATAATTATACTAAAACAACATTTATATAGCGGGGACTCCAAATAGCTTTATCCTCAAAATAAATTTGACACAGCAAAATGTAGAAGGTCCCAATATTGTTTCAGTAGCAACTATGTAAAGAAAAAAAGCCCACATATGTTGTGGTTACATACCGCACACAAGACTTTGAAAGAGGATCAAAATTTAATACAGCAGAGCAACGCGTTTCGCTTACAGCTTCAACAGGCTGTTTGTTTCAAAAGCATTTACTGTGAGTAACACACCAAAGTCAAAAGAGAGTTGTATGAAAGAAGCTGAAAAAAAATATTGATGGAAGGGACTCTAAATAGCTACAGATTCTCAGTTCAATTGACAACATTAAAAATAATGGGTCCCAATATTGTTTCAGTAGCATGTATTGTTACTAACTTACCAAAGTCAAATTCTTGTAAGAAATAAACTGGAAAAATAAAAATAAATCAATAATAAAAATAAAAAACACAATTAAGCATAGTGGGTCCTATTATTGTTTTAGTAGCATTTACTTTCAGTAACATACATTAAAGCTAAAAATAAATATACTAAAAGGAGTAGAAGGGACTCTAAATAGCTATATCCCAAATACATTTGACACAGCATCATGTGGAGGATACTAATATTTCTTCAATAGCATTTAGTAGTCAGTAACATACAGACAGCTGGTAAGAAATAAACTGAAAACAGTAACAGTACAGGGACTCTAAAAAAAGCTATAGATGCCAAATATCATTCATATACATTTACTTTACACACTGTGTTCCAATATTGTTTTAGTAGCATTTACTGTTAACAATATGCCAAAATCAAATGAGAGTTTTTATGAAATTAACTGGAAAAGAAAGTTGATGGAAGGGACTCCAAATAGCTGCAGGGTCCAGATACATTTTGACACCATTAAAGACAGGGGGTCCCATTATTGTTTCAGTAGCATTTACTGTCAGTAACACGCCACAGTTATATAAGCTGTTCATAAATATGCTGACACAAAATTAGTCGAAAGGGACTACAAATAGCTGCATCCTCCAAATATATTGGAAGCAGAAAAATGTATTGGGTCACAGTGATGTTTTGGTGGCATTCACTGTCAGTAACATGCCAAAGTCAAGTAAGATGATAAGATATAATCTAAAAAGAAGTATATTTAGAGGGAAAGGATTCTAAATTACTCCTCACAAATCTTATGCTGCAAAACTCCATGAGTCCAGTTGGTTTTTTTTTTTATCTGAATTTGTTGTCAGTAACATAACCAAATGATATAAAACTGCTTCATTGAATATTGAAATAAGACACAGACAGCAGGGACTCCAAATAGCTACATTGTAAAAATACATTTACACTGCCAAACTCAGTGGATCCCATCATATTGGTAACATAAGGAAATAGTGATTATGTGCAGAGTTCTTTTAGTATATTAGTGAAAATTAAGAACCACATGGAACCACAAAATGAGGATTCCAAATAATTACAGTCTGCATTTTCTTAAGTTGTATTCTAGCTAATAAAGGCCAAGCCCTGTCGGGGCTATTTGGAGCCTAATCTATATGGACTGCACAGTCCAGACAAACATTTTAAGGCAGTATTAGCCCTATTTGGCTAATCCTTGTGACTCCAACTGTCAAATCAAGGAGTCCTCAGCCTGTCAGCTTGTCAACACACCTTCAGAGCCATATGGATCCTCACTGCTGCCAGGTTCACACCAGGGTTGGGGGACTAGTAAAAGGACTTAACAGGCTTTAAGATGCCACTAAGCTGCCTGGAGCCAAATACTTAATGGTACCTCTTTTTCTAAATATTTACTCCTCTTTCAGTTACCATAAAGGCCTTCTCTGGCCCAATTCCAATCCGGCCCCTAAAGACTCAAGCCCTGAACCCTCACTGACTTAACTGATGTCAGCTGTAAGTGATCGAGTGTGAGAGTCTGAAAGGGCTCCGGATGCTACAAATAGGAATAGGACAGCGCTTACCCCCCTCTCTACAAAATGTTGTTGACACTGGTGGTTGTTGACACTGCCGTGATCATTTATCGGTTATTGTCAGCATATATTATACACACAAAGAATATATATCTATATATCTATATATATATAGATAGATAGATATATAGCCTAGGCTATTCTTTGTGTGTGGAATATAACCACTGATATTCCTCTGACTGTTTTCGTTTTTTTTTTTATAACACTTACGGTGTTCCAAGGGCAACCCCTGTATTTGACGTCACAACGCTATGAACTGTGGGTAATTTCCTTACCCTAGGTCCGCATTGATGCTGACCTACGGTAAGGGGGCATAAAGGGCTCACTCACTGACTCTCTGACTTGACGATTTGACAATGGGACAGCCCTCACACACTCACGCACTTAACATGAATGCGCCTCTAAGTCAGTGAGTCTGTAAGGGATCGGATTGGAATTGGGCCTCTGTCTCATCTCCTTCTCCATCGGTCATTCTTCTCTTGACTCTCTCTGGCTTGTCCTTTCATCTTACACTCCTCCTCAGGTTTTCCTCTTTCTATCTTTTGTTGCTTGAAAGCCTCTCTTCACACTCTAACCTCTGTAAATCCATCTGTATCTGTTTTTTTAGCATCTGTATCAGCATCAGAGAGGCTCTAATAGCATGACCAGCACCAACTGAAGCACTCAGGCCTATTAAAGACGTTTTCCTCTAAATATCATTTCCTCTCCTCGCTGACTGCTGTTAAACAGCATCTACAGCTCATGAAAGCTTTTCCATTTGCTCCTCTGAACACTCTCTGTCTTGAATGTTTTATCTGACAAACAAGAAATTGTGCATTTTGCTGTATGCTTGCAGTTTGTGTAGATTAAAAAGAGGAAGAAGAACTGGGACATGAGCAGAAACTGATCAAGAGAAAACTAATGGAATCATGTATCTTTAAAAAACAATTCACAAACACATACTATGATTTTATTTTGGAACTAGACTTGCAAGCAGGTATACCCAGTGGTGTAGTGGAGGTTAAATGCAGGTATACAGGGTATACCCACCTATCAGCAAAAGAGACATTTATGACCACTATGCCACTGGCCACAGTTCTCCACCGAGTAGGTTACCTGCAGGTACCTGGTGCCAACAAAAAGCTATGTAACAAGTAAAAATATGTTTATTTATAAATTTACTGGAAAAAAAAATAAACTCCATGCAAGCGAGCAGCAGGTGAGAACATTTTTTTTTTTCAGAATAAAACTAAGTAAAAATATGTGCAGTGTATGTGTAATGATTTGACATCTAAATAACTGTTATCAAGCCGCAGATCCTTTTATTTTGAAAGTCAGTGACACAAGTGGTACCTTTGACCCCGTTATCACATTGGTCACCGACATGGAGGACTCAAGCCATGAAACTTTGCAACCCGAGGATGAGGTGGCAGCCTACATGGAGTTCAAGACACCCAAGGAGGATCCTTTTGAGGTTTTATGGTGGTGGAAGGAACATGCTAAAATGTTTCCTAACCTGGCACTGATTGAATGTTTTCACCATCCTGGCATCAAACACAGCCAGTGAAAGAGACGTCTCCTCTACTGGATTTGGAATTCAAGAACAGAGAACCCAGTTTAATGTGAGTGACTGTAGCCTGTGTGTGTTTAATCACAGGTGCGGCTTTGACCTAGACATGATGATGGGTAACGGGTCGGTTCTGGTACTGAACTTTACGGGTATGGGCAAGTACAGGTTTTTGAAAAGGGACCCATGCAGGACTCTGCCACTGGTAATACCCGGGCCTAAACAGGGAATATTTCTTATTTTGGGACATAAATCATTACGTTCTTTCTCTGACCTCATCACATACCATTTGGTCATGGACTTTCCACATCCAGACATGATGTGCAAGGTACCCTGGGTGTGTTGATTGACATTCTGGGACGTAATGTGAACTTCAGCCTGTTACATGCACTGTCTATTTTCAAAATACACTTCTGTTTTCACAGGAAATGTACACTTTGCATACAGTCTCTTTCAAAATAAATGTTCTTCATTGGTACAACACTGGGAATTGTTGTACAGTACAGTTTAAAGGGATAGTGCACCCAAAAATGAAAATTCAGCCATTATCTACTCACCCACTCTGTACACGAGTTCACGTGTGTGCTGAGTTTTGTTGCTACCCCCTCTCCCCTGGGATCTCCGCAAGTGTTGTAAGGACTCTAAAACTTCACCTGAGCCTCCATCGGCGTATGGGTGAGTAGATAATGGCTGAATTTTCATTTTTGGGTGCACTGTCCTTTTAAGTGATGACTCTAAATTGGCCATAGCTGTAAATGTTAGTGTGAATGGTTGTTTGTCTCTATGTGTCAGCCCTGTGATAGCCTGGCAACCTGTCCAGGGTGTACCCCACCTCTCGCCCGATGTCAGCTGGGATAGGCTCCAGCACACCTGTAACCCCCAACAGGATAAGTGGTTATAGAAAATGAATGAACGCACATGGTTGGGTTTAGAAAAAAGAGCAGGGTTTGGCTCTATAATCATATGGGATGCAAACACTGCTCTCCCAGATGAAAGCTGATGTTTGTTCCACCACCCCTCTCACCCACCCTAGTCAGACTTTTGCTGCCTTAAATTTTCTTCTTGTCCCACTACATCCCACCAAGCACCATTAAACTATCCTGGCCACATATCATGCGGACATTAAAGGACGCCCTTTTCATTATTGTCTGATGCCACAAGCCACTGCCCAAGCAGAGTATTTTGACGACTTCAGAGCGAGACCGGGTTGCAAAAGTCAGGTCCATTCCTGAGAGTTGCCAGAAAAAATGTAAAATTATGTTACATATATACATTGGTTTTTTGCAGTTGTGTTTCTTTGCGTCTCAACAACATTGTGTTTAATGTGTGATTAGGTTTAGGCACAACTAGTTTTGGTTAGGAAATGAAAATTGTCATGGCTACAGCTGACTCCGTCTTATGTGTTAACCTTTCTTCTCGTTTTATATATGCTGACAAGGATGTGTGGTCCCCTGCGCCTGATTTGCTCCTGCTAAGGTCAGGGATGTACTTGCTTTTAACTACACAGTCAGGTGCACATGATAGGTGCCTTGTGTTACCTGTGTCAATTAAGAGGTCATTGGTGACTTTAGGAAGGGCTGTCTTAGTGCTGTGATATTGGCGGAAACCAAATTGAAATGTATCAAATATGCTCTTATTATTCAGAGCAGCAAGCAGCTGCTTTGAGACATTTTTTTCTAGAATCCTACAAATGAAAGGCAGTTTAGAGATTGGGTGATAATTTTCTGAGATGGTGGGATCCAGCCCAGGTTTTTTGAGGACCAGTTGGACACAAACAATCTGAAAGTAATCTGGGACACAACCAGTAGGCAGTGAACTAATAACAGTGGAAAGCAAATGGGGCCAAATACAATCAGTCACTTCAAATAAAAATTTTGGTGGAATTATGTCAAGAGGGGTGGTTGAAACTTTCATATGTGATATGGTTTCTAGGAGCTCTGGCAGAGTAATGGGGAAGAAAATAACTCAGTGAATCACGGTGTGGGTGATTAACATCCAAAAAATTGGGATTGGGGGTGATACCAGGTCGACTCCACCTTACCTGCTAAGTACAATAGAAAGTTCTCACAGTCAGCATCAGAATCAGCAGGAATAGACGGATAGGCTGGGTTAGCCACCCCCTGTTTAATAGTGGTCATTCCAGCTTGACGTAGATGGCTTCTTTAACTCCTCTTTCAAACCATCTTTATTCCCTGGCCAAGGTGTGCACATTGCTATCCTCAAAGGAGTGTCCCTTCTCCTGTAGATGTAAGCGGACAGCTGAGTCTTGACCCGAGGTGCTGGCTCTCCTGTGCTGCGCCATGCATTTGTGGAGTGGTCGTTTTGTTTCCCCAATGTATAAATCTGTGCATTCCTGGCTGCACTGAACTGCATACACTACATAAATCATTGTCAAGCTGGAACGACCATCGTCACACAGAGGGGTAGGCTTACAACAGCACTTATCACCCATCTACAATGCAGTCTTGGGATCCCTCCCCAGACAACTTCACACCCATTTATCCCAGGTCCCACTTGATCCTAACAACTCACATGGCGGCCAGGTGGGCTAATCACTCACATTGTGACCTTAACAACTCTGAAACTAAGGTAAATGGAATGCATTTGTACAGCGCTTTTCTAGTCATCTGACCACTCAAAGCACTTTTTAAACTATGAATCACATTCACCCATTCATACACTGGTGGCTGAGGCTACCATACAAGGTGCCACCTTGTACCTTGTGGCACCAGCTCAGTTTTAACACACTCACACACACCGATTCAGCAGCCATCTGGAGCAACTTGGGGTTCAGTATCTTTCTCAAGGATATTTCGACATGCAGACTGGGGGAGCCGGGGACTGAACCGCTGACCTGCTGATCTTTCAATTGGTGGACAACCTGCTTTACCTTTGAGCCACAGCCACCCCACACAGTTGAGTTAGTGTAGGTGAGATCAGAATACACACTGTCAATGGAATTAAACAGTGTACAAAATTTGGAGGAACTGTGCTCATTAAAGGTGCTAGTGTACGTGGAGTGGAATAAGACATTGTTAGTAGCTTGTATTTCACAGTTGAAGACATTGCAATGGTTATTTGATATAAACATGCCCACATTTTCTGCAGAGGGTATTCTTAAACCCAGACTAAATATGTATATGTATATATGCTTTCAAGAGCATGCCAAACCTGTAGATGGCAGTGTAACGAGAAGCTCAAGCCCACGTTAGCCAATCAGAATCCATAAAATAGCGACAAAACAAGCATTTCCAAAAGTGGACCTTCTCTCATGTTGACCTACTGATGAATATTTTAAGCCCTCTCTGCACAGAGATACATTTATTTATAGTAAACATATTTTATAGTGAGCAGCATACAAATCCCAACCGTGTTTACAAAGTTTGAATGAACGAGACAGATGCAATCAGAAAGGAAACGGAGGTTGTGCATTGATCCTTTTGCTACTGTCTGCAGGGACACATGATGGGGTCAAACGGATCATGTGCATAATTAACCACAAAACAAGCAAATACTTCATCATAATGACATATAACACTCATTATGCTTCAGCTGAATCCTCTAAGCAAATGACCATGTTGAATTGAAATTAGTTTATCATGTTAAATGTCTGAAATTGTATGAAATTGCTCCAATGCGTTAACCAATCTTTATGCATAATCACACAGCCTGATATGCCCTGGCAACCACAGTGGGACTATTTTCTGAAAGCACAGAGCAAAGAAATGTCTTTTTTTTCCTCCCCCGGTCTGCTGTCAGCAGGAGCGGCGACTGCAGTGGGGATTTCAGCATCACAGACAGCGCGTGTAAAAAGACTTGACAAGCGTCTCCTTTAAATGTGTTTGCTGCTAGTGAAATTATACATAATAAATGAAAACAGTGACATATTTTCAATAAAAAATAATGAGTTGAACGTTCATTTCAAGCTTTTGTAGTACAACGAATTTCAGAATTGTGCGAGTGCGGCCGGAGACCGGGCGGCAGTGTTTGATGCAGGAAACTCGATATGGACTTGAAAATCAATTTCGGAGTGGGGGTGGTTCGGAATGGAGGGCTTTCCCCTGTTGGAACATTGTGCGCGCACAACCCTTCACCACCTGGACCCTAAAATAAACACCTGTTTTATTACATAATCATGCTTCCGTGTTGCGCCATTCATTAAGATCCTATATTTCTGTCATTCAAATAACAAGAATTGTGGTTTAATACTCTTAATTATAACAGCCAACTTATTGAAAAATGTCGGGTTTAAATCGGGCTCGGGTCCATAATTACAGTTAATTGGACGGGCCGGCCGGTCCCGGACATAACGTGCACGGGCTCGAGCCGTTCGGGCTGGATTTTTTTGGGCCCTATCTAAGCTCCATTAGCCGCTCTCGAGGAAAGGGGGTCAGTTCCGGGGAACCCACATCCACTCGTTTCTCATGAGCCGCCTCAAGAACTGCCTGCTCTCGCCCTGCAGTTACGCGGACAAATTGAGTTTAAATTCTGATTCTTTATTTTTTTTAAAGTGTAATGCAGTGAGTAGGGAGGCTGATGGGGTGCGAGGGGGAGGGGGGATGGGAGCACCCCCCGCACCCCTAGTTCCGGTGAGTCATCAATATGAATGTTAAAATCACCACAAAGAACAACTCTAACATAGTTTAGAAAAAGACTGGATAGAAGTTCAGAGAGTTCCATGAAAAAGGAGCCAGGTGGTTTAGGGGGGTGATAAATCACTGCATATATGACTGAAGTGATCCACCAAGTTTAAATGTGAGTTTTTAGAAGGTTAAGAGGTTAAATTTATAATGTTACTTGAAGACAGTAACGAGGCCACCACCTCGACCACAGTCTCTTGGTCGGCTAAAACAATCATAATCGGGGGGCACAGTTCCTCAAGCTGGCTGTGGTCACCAGGATTCTGTTAGACATAAAATCTAACTTATTGGAAGAGATAAAATCATTTAGCATAAATGTTTTGTTGGAAAGGGATCTTATATTGAGAAGAGCCAGATTTAACAGTCTGTGCTGGGTTAAAACTGGTTTACAGGTAAATGTGGATCAGATTTGCAGGATTGGAGGACTGTGACCCCATTTTTTAAACCTTTGTCTGGACACTGTGGTTATTGATTTTGGGAAGATTGTTTTATCCTCATAAAGCCCAATATCACAAATCACAATTTGCCTCACAGGGCTTTACAGCATACGATATCCCTCTGTTCTTTGGACCCTCACAGCAGATAAGGAAAAACTCCCCCAAAAAAACCCTTTAACAGGGAAAAAAATGGTAGAAACCTCAGGAAGAGCAATTGAGGAGGGATCCCTCTTCCAGGACGGAGAGATGTGCAATAGATGTCATACAGAACAGATCAACATAATAAATTAACAGTAATCCGTGTGTCGCAATGAGACAGAGAGAGAGACAGATAGACAGAGACAGAGAGAGATGCAGGACAGACAATAATGTTAATAGCTTACAACAACATTAATGAAAGTAATAATATTATAATTATGATTCTGGCTATTGTGGTACAATATGTTAGTAAAGTAAATATTAACATCTGATAGCATATGTATGTGACAATAATCATATGTGTATATTAACAGTAGAAGTGTGACTAATGATAACAGCAGCAGCAGGAGGCATCTGGCAGGACCACAGCAGCAGCACAACCACACACGTCACACTATCCAGGCACTGCTGTGATAGAAGTTAACTTTCGAGACAGTGGAGCACAAAGGCTCCTGAGAAGAAGCCGAGTTAGTGACATGCAGTATGGCCGAGTTGGCAAGATGCAGTAACAAGACATGTGAGAGAGAGAGAGAGAGAGAGAGAAGGAGAGAAGGTGCCTGGTGTATTATAGGAGCTCCCCCGGCAGACTAGGCCTAAGTCTGCCTAACTAGGGGCTGGTACAAGGCAAGCCTGAGCCAGCCCTAACTATAAGCTTTATCAAAGAGGAAAGTCTTAAGTCTAGTTTTAAATGTGGAGACAGTGTCTGCCTCCTGGACTGCAACAGGAAGATGATTCCACAGGAGAGGAGCCTGATAGCTGAAGGCTCTGACTCCTGATCTACTTTTGGAGACTTTAGGGACCACGAGTAACCCTGCGTTCTCAGAGCGCAGTGTTCTGGTGGGGTAATATGGCACTATGAGCTCTCTAAGATATGACGGAGCTTGACCATTTAGAGCTTTATAAGTTAACAGTAGGATTTTAAATTCAATTCTGGATTTTACAGGGAGCCAGTGCAGAGAAGCTAAAACAGGAGAAACATGATCTTGTTTCTTAGTTCCTGTTAGTACACGTGCTGCTGCATTCTGAATTAGCTGGAGAGTTTTTAAGGACTTACTAGAGCTCCCTGATAATAGGGAGTTACAGTAATCCAGCCTAGAGGTAACAAAAGCGTGGACCAATTTTTCTGCATCTTTTCGAGTCAGGATGGGCCTAATTTTTGCAACAATACGCAGATGAAAAAATGCAGTCCATGAGGTTTGTTTTAAATAAGAATAAAAAGTAGTGATAGGCGATCCTAACCACAAGAGGGGGCTAGCGGGATTTGTAGGGGATTGAGTGGTGAGTGGGTGTGGATTGGAAGTTACCAGGAGGGGACTTGAGGTAGAAGGTAGTCAGGCAAAGGAGAGATGATAATTTTGTAAAATGAATTGTCAGTCAGGGTGTGTGAGCCCAGGCCATTCGAGTGAATGCCATCACGTCGGAAGAAAGCTGCGCATTTCCAAAAGAGATTGAAATTGTCCACAAAAGCTATGTCGCAGGCTGCATAGGTGGACTCTATCCAAGAAAGGAAACTGAGAGTACGGCTGAAGTAGCCCATGCTGCGATAACGTGGGGGAAGAGGACCATAGACAAAGATCCTTCTACTCTGGACCATGAGAGATTCGAGTTTGGTGTAGTCATGTTTTAGAATTTCGGAGATCCGCTTGGCGAGAGGATGGTCAGCCAGGATGCCAGGAATCTTTTCCATAATATCCATCAACTTGGCGCCTGGGAAACAAAAAAGTCGCCATTGATTTTTTTCTTCACATTTGTCACAATCGAATCTCCAATGATGAGTATGGATGGAGGAGTAGTAGTCACAGGAGAACGCTTCACCCTTGGTGATGGAGCAGTTGGTGAAGAGCGGACTGAGAGGCGGGCAGGAACTCACCATGGCACTGGTGTGAGCATTGGCATAGAGCGGCAAGCCCTAGGATGGGTGCTCAGATATGGCCTGTGGTGGAGTGATCGGAGGTGGCGGCAGGGAACGTGAAAGAGGAGGGAAGTCATGAAGGTCAAGGATGTCATATTTATTCTGGAGCTGAATATTATAGTGAGGGGGAACATGAGGAGGGCGCCTGCCTTTCCTGCAATGAGCATTGACTAGGGACCAGGGTTCCTGATGGGATGGAGTGGCTGGCTATGGCTTCAAGTCTAGCCCCGAGCCGTGATCAGGAGTCACTGGAGCTAGTGACCGGAGGAAGGGCAACAGCAGTGGGGCAGTAAGTGGTGACAGGCTCCACTGGGAAAGCAGCTTCAACAGCAGGACAGGGCACAGTGGCATCAAGCTCACGGGCACTGGTTGTCTCAGTCTGTGCTGGACCGAAAATGATGGTGTCCAGGAACTTTTCAGCTTCTTGGATCTTGTACAGTGTGGAGATTCTTTGTTCCAGTTCAGTGACCTTAACGGCCAGGTGGGCACAGTTGACGAGGTGGCTGGGGATGTGAAATAAAAAAAGGAGGCCAGTACAGGGCTAAAAGTGCAAAATTGTGCAGTGATCAGGTGTGTAGGATAGCATCTGTAGACAGGGAGGGCACCAGAACTTACACGCAGGGGCTGAGCCCACAGCATTGATGTGGTTTAAGCAGATGGGTCAGAAGCCACACAACAGGCAGTGGAATTTACCGACATAGGTCCACCAAGTGGACCCACTGCGGAGATTATCTTTTAGTTAGCAGCTGGTGGTTGGTGGCGCTTTGACCTCCCTGTGGGTAGTTAGCTCTCAATGCTATAAACAAACTGGGATGTGTTAGCCTCTACAGGCTGTTCAGTCCATAAATATTAAATTAAAGTAAATCTGTGCAACCGATGACTAAAATATTCTGCCTCGTCAGAGCATATAGATAAAACCACTGGAATAAAAAAGAGTAAAATGTATCTCAAAAACAGGGTTAAAACATCAGATTAAGACAGCACTTCACACAAACACAAACAAATGCCATGCATGGACAATATAATACAGCTATATATGATCTGAATCTCTCCCTCCCTTTCTTTGAGTTGAACAGCACCCATGAGCCATTTTTCCTTTGTAGTTTGTCTCACATTCTTCTGTGTGTATCAGGTATCCAAACTCCTTTGCAAGTGAATTTTCTTATTTTACCAAAAACATCTGAGGGCTGTACAATGAAGCCAGTTCTACAGAGTCAGGCTCTCTTTGTCTGAGCTGGCTCAACAAACCCTAAAGCCCCAGTCCAGATTCCCAGTCCCAGAAGATTTAAATCTTTAAAAACACTAATATACAGTTTAATGTCTACAAAAGTCTCAGTAATTCCCTTAAATAACTACTCACTATAGTTTTTAACAAACAAACAGGAGAACATTTGTGGGGACTATTTTCAGTGGTGGATAATCCACATTAAGGGCTCTAGTCAGTATTTATGTCAGCAGGACAATGTAGGCCTATATGGGAGTCAATATAATCTACAGTGTGTGTTAATGAAAAAAGTTACAGATTGAGTAATAAAGCTATTCAAAGTGTGTTTATATTGTTTTTATGATGGGCTGTTTGTTTTCCTCCTATCTAAATTGTTGTGAGGCACATCTGAACTCTTTTACAAATGCTGAATGAATAAAGTCTCTGTCTCATTAGCTGCAGTTGTGGAAAGCCTGGTGATCACAGATTTAAGCTCCACATTAACGTTGGCTTTTTAACGGCTTACGAGGAAGATTTGAGTCTTTAAGCGTTGAGCTGCACTCGAGGGATGGACAGAAGGATGGAGGAAGGAGGAATTAACAAAGTAAGAAGGAGAGGAGATAAAAAAAGTGAGTGAAACTAACAGGAGCTACAGAACAACCAAAACAGAGAGGTTATAAAAGGCTTACAGCTGTCTTTTTCAACAGTTGGGGCTGAAAAAAGAAAATAAATAAATCAAGACAAATGGCTCAGAAATATGAAATAACATGAAATGGAAATTTGGACAGAGATGGAAATCAGACATTAGGGATAGAAAATGGAAAGAAAATCGGGAAAAAATGAACAGAGACAAAACAAGTGCTGTTTTGAGGAGTATCAAAATGTAAAAACTTGGAAATTGTGATGAAGGAACAAAAGTGAACAGAGAAAGATAAACAAAAGACGATGGAGTGAACCAAAGAAAATCTAGCAGAGTCAAAGGATTAAGACAGCAGAGTATAAAAGAGAAATGTAAAGGAAAACAAAGAAATTAAGAAAAATTGAAAGAGCTTGACAGAAATAAAAGGAGACGAGGCAGATATGTTAATATTGAAGAACAAGGAGAGAAGAAGTGAAGGATGGTGCGGTTGATGAGTGATAAAGTGATCAAGGTGTAGATTGATAGATGGATGGATAGGTCAGAAGATCAATGGATGGATAGATGAATGGATGCGTGAAAGAACACACAGGCAGTTTTATTTAAATGTCACAGATTCATCTCCCTCCATCTTCATCTGTCTATCTGTTCATCCGTTTGTCTGTACACGTCTCACTTTGTATTTTCAAAGCTCAGATAATTTCAGATTTTTCATAGCAAGTCATCAGAGAGCTGCAGCGCAGGTACAAATCGGCTATTAAGGCAGTTCAATCAGGAAAGACTCGTTTTTAGTTTTGGAAAAGAACATTTTTAATGAAAAGTGCACATGAGAATGAAAATGTGAAAAGTCTTTGGCGATTAGACCCCTTCGAGATGGTGAGCTATAAAGAGGGTAATGGATCCGTAGTCAATTAGGGAAACCCCCCCCGGGGACTGGACGCTGGTGGTGGTAGAGGAAGTGAAGAAAAGATGAGGATTAGATGGATGGGTGCTGATGATCCATATGAGTAGAGGTATGAGTCTTCAGGCTTGTTTTTGACCTTGGATACGACGGCTGGAGGTGAACAGGGTGGAGGAGGGGTGGCGATTCTGCCGAGAATAACAGCTTAAAGCGGCAGAGGAGAGAACAGATTTAAAATCTCGTAGTGACAACCTGATTGGCTGATGGAGGTTGTGGCTAATTATGATAGGACAGCTAGAAGAGTGCACGCCCGGAGGCAGCTGATTGGAGGAAGCAGTGGGAGAGGGAGAATTGTGAATGAATGATCACAGGAAGGTCTTCCTGATTGAACTTACGCTGAGCTTCATTTGTATCATTGAAATAAAGAGGAAAAAGTTAACGTTTAGAATTTGAGGAGGCCCTGAAAACACTAATTTTATTTCTTATTTATATTTTACTTATTAAGTTGCACAAATACTCTCTTTAAAAGTTTAAGTCATTCATTCAAACTCCTACTTCAGTAAAAGTACAAAAGTATTGGCTTCTCAATATACAGCCAGTACCAGAAGTAAAAGTGCTTATGCAGAAAAATTATATGATATAATTGTATTATAATTATTGATGCATTAATATGTTCATTACTTTATATTCTTCTGGGTCATCTATAATACTACATCATTGTTTTTTAACACTTCATTTGGCTTGATGCTGGGGCAACAATTATCCCATGTCTTAGCCCATGTCAGACACTGCCTGACTTATTTCTTTCTGCAAGCTGAGTACTGGTCGATGTTGGGCCAGGTATTTTTTACAAGAGCCCAGTAATGGCAGTGTCAGCATTCAGAATCAGGTCAGGTCAGTTCCTGTGTTTTGAGTCTTTTTATTCTACAGCGTAATTGGTGAGGAGGATGGGATGGGTTGTGCTGGAATTAGGATCAAAGGTATCCCAATCCTACCAAAATGTTTTGAACAACACAAACTGAAGGTTTGATTCAGATAAAAACCAAGATCCAATTACATGATCTAATATGATTTCAGAATCCTTTTTTTTCTGCTGAACAATTTTCAAGATTGATCCAATTAGAGCCAAAATCCAATCTGAATACAGTATGTCTGAACAACTGGGCCCAGGACTTAAAAAGAAACTAGTCCAATAAATCATTTCATGATTTATTGTATCAAATGCTTTTTTTTTTTTTAGATCAATGAATACCCCAACAGAATATTTGTTTTTATCTATGGAATTTGTGGTTTCTTCTATTAGTTCAATTAAAGCTTGTGATGTTGACCAGTTACTTCTGAATCCATATTGATTATCAGTGAGAAAGCTATGTTTCTCTATAAAATTGTCTAACCTGTTATTGTCAATTTTTTCCAGAATTTTTGAGAACTGTGGGAGAAGAGAAACAGGTCTGTAATTTCTGAAATGGTGTTTGTCTCCAGTTTTGTACAGAGGAACAACTTTAGCTATTTTCATATTATTGGGAAAGTGACCGGTTTGTAATGATGAATTAAAGATGTGCATTAATTGTTTGGAAATCCCATAAATGACCATTTTTTACTACTTTCATATCTATTTCATTATAATCAGTGGATGTCTTGTTTTTGCAGGCTTTAACAATATCTATCACCCTTTTTTCTTCTACACGCTTAAGAAACATTGTCATTGGGTTTCTATCTATTAGATTGTCATTGAATGTCACTGGATCTTGAATTTCCTCTGCTAGAGTTGGTCCAACATTTACAAAAAAATCATTTAATGTTATTCATTTAATCATCCATGTTATTTATAATATAATTTTCTATAAAATATTGTGGATAATTAATCTGTCTAGATTTATTTCTAATTATACTGTTTAATATATTCCATATGCCCTTTATATTATGTTTATTATTCTCCAGTAATTTATTAAAATAATCTTTCTTATAATTTCTCATGATATTAGTTAACTTATTTTTATACTTCTTATATTTATTTTCTGCTTCCTCAGTTCTGTGTTTTATGAATTCTCTATACAGTGTGGTTTTCTTTTTACAAGTGTTCTGCAATCCCTTCGACATCCATTGATTATACTTTGTTTTCTACAGTATTGTTTAATTGGACAATTTTTATCATACAGTATTTTAAATACTCGAATTACTAGAAACTAGAAATTCATCATATGCTTTATCAGTATCACTTTCTTTATATATCAAATCCCAATCTTGTTTTAGTAACTAATTTTTAAGTGCATCCATGGATTCCTCTGTCCTAACCCTTCTGTACATCGGTATCTTGTCCTGTTTGTTTTTTATGTGGTTATCATTATAGACTGTAAAAACTGGAAGGTGGTCACTGATATCATTTACTAATAATCCACTTACTGTATTGTGTGATGGAAAATTCTGGTATTTAAACACCTTTAATATAATGTGTTGTATAAGGTTACTTGTTTTGATGAAACTGAACTTCTCACCTAATGATATGTGTTGCTCATTTAACCCCTACTGTGACAGCAGTGAGAGACACCAAGGTCACGAACCAGGGAGGCTCAGACATCAAGATTATGAGCCAGGGAGGACAACAAGTCTGAAGTCTGATGTTGTGTTTTAGGAATGTCAAGGTGCCACATATTTTGACTGTTGATGTGCATGTGTTATGGGAACTATAATGATAGCAGGGCGAGAAGACTTGCTAGTCACTCTTACTGACTGACTGTTCATGCGGTTGTATGTGTGAGTGTCTCCATTCATGAATGCTTATTAAAACTCAAGAAAGACAGCTGATGTGTGAAGACTTTTTCTTTTAACTGTTCATTAAATAGTTGTTTTGCCACCACAATTGTTATAGATTTCATTTGAAAATACATTATCAATTAATGTTGCACAATGGGTTCAGGTGGGTCTGGTAATTTTGGGATATAAGCCAATACTGCATAGAGTATTGATAAATTCATCAGTCATCTTATGTTTATTTGGATTTAACAAATCTATATTGAAGTCGCCACCAATGAACATGACTTTATGATTTGTAATTGTGAAGTGTTCCTCCATCCAGTTTTTAAATATTTCTATATTTGAACCTGGTGTTCTATATACATATACATGCATATATTTACTATATACAACTTACAACGATGTTTTTCTTTTTTGCTCTACTTATCTGTATTGTTATACATTGAAGCACATTGTCTACCACAGTTGACATATTTTCTACCACCTCATAATTATAATTCATGTCCACATACATAGCTACACCACCACCATTTTTGTTTCTCCTATATCTTCAGGTCCAAAATTCATGCCCCCTTCATTGTTAATCCATGTTTCCGATATTAGAATTATATTAAAAGGCTATGTGAATTGATTTAAATAGTCCTTGATATTATGTAAATTGGCATACAGGCTTCTACTGTTGAAGTGGATCATTGAGATTTTGTTTTCAGTCTTGAAAGTACTGTTATACTGTTCATCTGTATAATAGTGGCAGTCGTTGTTGATGTTCAAGAAAAAGTTGTTTTCTGGATCAATATCATTTTCAATGTCCTGTGGCTTATATGTAGTGTATTTAAAGGTATTTAATTCCGGATGGTCAAGTTCGACAATTCTTCTTAGTGAATGTTCTGATTCAGGATGTCTAAGAGTTGTGTCAAGTGTCATATTAAGTGTTGTGGTTCAACGTACCCGTTGTCCAGTATCTTATGGTTGTTTGGTGTGCTGGTGCGTGGATGAATGACCAATTTGTCGTAGCGCAGGTAAGCAATGTCCCCCCTCTCTCTGGCAGCTCTCAACTCTGTCATCAGTTCTTTCGTCTTTCATCTGACAGCGTCTGTGAAGTCCTCGTTGCACATTGTAATATGGCTTCTCTGTCCTTCTCTCACCTCCGCTGGGTTTCCCTGTGCGGTGCGTCCTCTCCACCTCTATCTTGTGCTGCAGTTGTAGTTTCTCCGCCAGGATTTTCGGATTTTCTCCTCCGTCTTGGCCCAGGTTTCTCCGGGTGATTCTGCTACTCCATCAAATACGAGGTTGTTCCGTCTGGTCTGTCCCTCCAGGTACTCTATCTTATCTGTGACAGTCGGCAAACTGTCACAGACTTTGTAAATATCTGCCTGCATTGTGTCACAGCGCTTGGTCCGTTTGCTGCTGTCAGCCTTCAAATTGTCCACCTCTTTTTTTGTGAACTGCAGGCTCACATTGACTTCTTGTGTGTCCCTTGATATTGCATCTAGGCTGGAGTTTGTAGAGTCCACAGTGATTTGGACAAAGCCTTTGAAGTTTTCCTGTTGTTGATGTAGAAGAGCCGTAAACATGTCCTTCTGTTGTTGCTTAAAGTCAATTACCTGACTGAGTGATATGTCCTCCTCATCTGGCTTCATGTCAGCTTTTGATGCTTCAGGTGGCATTTTCCGTGTCTTTCCTACGAAACATGGACAAACTAACTTTAAGACCGAACGGCAAAAGCTTGTTGAAAGAGATGAGATGTATTAACTCAAAATTTAAAATCCAACTAATTCAGCACAAATGGGTTGAGTCATTTGAACAAATTTCCAGTTTAAAGTTTACAGCCAATAACTACTTTGATGATTATGGTGTATTGTACTCAAATCATCTGACAGTGAGTCTTAATCCGCGTGATGACGTCAGACATGTCTGTACGTGCTTCTCTGCCAAACGGAAAAGTCCGCCATTACTGCCACTTGTGCTTGCTGGAGCATGCAGCACCTTGCCCGACCTGACGGACCTTACCCGCCGTTATTTTCTGCCGCTGTGCCCACCCTGCTGACAGCGCTGACCGCCATTATTCTAATTTTTTCCTTGGTCGTCCTACTCTGGTGAGTTATTTCTTGGTTTGCATTTCATGATTTAATTGCGCTGAATTACTTTGATCATTAAATGCATTTGTCCCCATTTAAACTTAGTTTAAGCACTAAACATAGCACAAAACATAGTATCTGCCTCAGTAAAAGTGAAAAGACACTGAAAAGTTGAAACCAGTACTTTAATTTGTTCACCCACTGAAGTGGACAGTTTGCATTAATGTTAGCTTGCATTAATTGCACATACTTTAAACTTTTACAGCCATTAAATAGCGGCATGTGACAACATTCTTACTTAGCATGCATGTTTCAGTAAATTTAATGGTCGGCATCGAAGTTTTACCTTAATTTAATGCTATAACGTTGCTCCACGTGTAATGTGTTTTTGTAAGCTGAGCTAATAATAAAATTAAAGCCTGTAATTTTTGTGTGAAATAACCCATCACGGTAATGGCCAGGGTTCAGTGTCCAGGGTCTGTGCGCGGTAACCTGACTTCCAAAGAGTAGAAGTGTTACTGAAAACAACTGAAAATAAGTAATGTGCTAAAGAAAAAAAAATCCAAGGTCCTTATTTGCTTGCTATAGGCTTTTGTTTCTTTTATGTTTAGTGGTGTAAGGACCAGATATGTATCTGTTATGGATAATTAAGGATTTTTACTCTGCCAGAGTTTAAAGGTATTAAGTAGCCTGTTAAATCGTTTGCACAGTTACGCTCAGCAAAGACTTTATGCAAGCAAGGCATTAGTAAGACATACATTAACTACCTACTGACTGTTAATTCTATAGAAAATAAATATCTGAACTGTTTGAGACAGGCCCCTTCACCCAAATCTGCAATCGGATGGACCCAAGGTTAATGACCCATGCAAACAGACTGACTATGACTATGACATGCATTTGCGGCAAGCTGTGTAAGAACCATCGCGGCCTAAGAATCCACCAGGCCAAAATGAAATGTTTGGAGTCGGAGAGAGCGAGGTTCAACGCACAGGTCCTGAACCTAGTGACACACAGGAGGAGCCCGGCCAGGAGGCACCCCACAGAGCCCAGTTCCTCCACATACCAAAGTCTCCCAATCCTGACAAAGTAGTTTCACAGCAGCGGATTAAGTGGCCCCCAGCCAGCAGACATAGTGAGTGGCCGCTTTTCAAAACAAATGCTCGGGGACAAGCGCAGTGGCTGGCTTGGGTGCTCAACAGAGGAATATGAATCACTTCCTCCAGAACACCATGAGCGACCCACTGAGGGAACAAGATCTGGAACCCAGCCTCGCCCCCCAACAGCAGAGTTCAAGTTGACGGAGCCAAGTCAGAAGGAGGTCGAGGAGGCCATCAAGGCAACCCGCTCAGCATCTACTCCAGGCCCCAGTGGCATACCCTATCTCATCTACAAGTGCTGCCCAGAGATTCTCCAGCACCTGTGGAAGGCCTTGAAGGTGATTTGGTGAAGGGGGAGAGTTGCCGATCAGAGGAGGTGTGCAGAGGGAGTTTGGATTCCCAAGGAAGAGAACTCGAAGAACATCAACCAGTTTCGGACAATCTCACTACTGAGTGTTGAAGGAAAGGTGTTTTTCAGCATCGTCTCCAGGAGACTGACCGAGTTTCTCCTCAAGAACAACTACATTGACCCTTCAGTGCAGAAGGGTGGGATTCCTGGAGCTCCCGGCTGCCTAGAGCACACTGGTGTAATCATACAGCTCATCAGAGAGGCCCATGAGAACAAAGGTTACCTAGTTGTGTTGTGGTTGGACCTGACCAATGCTTATGGGTCTATGCTTGCTCTACACCTCCACCATGTTCCCAGCAAGATCAAAGACCTGATCCTGGATTATTTTAACAATTTCAGGCTCAGGTCACTTCTGGGTCAGAAACATCAGACTGGCATCACCTTGGGAAAGGAATAATAATGGGCTGCACCATCTCTGTTACCCTCTTTGCCCTTGCAATGAACATGGTGGTCAAGGCTGCTGAAGTGGAACACAGAGGGCCCCTAACAAAGTCAGTTGTACGACAGCCCCCCATAAGAACCTATGTGGATGACCTTACCATCACAACAACATCAGTCCCAGGGAGCAGGTGGATCTTACAAGGACTTGAGAGACTGATCACATGGGCAAGGATGAGTTTGACAAATTCTGTTTTTTAATTGCAGGAACTGTAATCCTATCCATCACGGAGCAACCAGTCAAAAGCTTGGGGAAGCTCTTCGACTCTAGCCTAAAAAACTCTGCTGCCATCCAGAAGTCCAGTGAGTTTGGCTCACCAAGGTGGACAAGTCGGGTCTGCCTGGTAGATTTAAAGCCTGGATCTACCAACATTCCATCCTGCCCCAAGTCTTGTGGCCTCTCCTTGTCTATGCAGTCCCAATGACAACAGTGGAATCTCTCGAAAGGAAGATCAGTGGCTTTCTTCGGAAGTGGCTGGGCCTTCCCCGCAGCCTCACCAGCGCTGCACTGTACAGGACGAATAACACCCTGCAGCTACCCTTCAGCAGGCTAACAGAAGAGTTTATGGTGGCACGCACAAGAGAAGCCCTACAGTACAGGGATTCCAGGGACTGTAAGGTGTCATCAGCTGGCATTGAGGTGAGGACAGGAAGGAAATGGAAGGCAGAGAAGGCAGTGGAGGTGTTACGCTTAAGACAAAAGGTACTGGTGGGGGCCTTTATCAACAGGAAGAGCAGGCTTGGGCTACTTCCCAAAGACCCAGGTGAGCAAGGCCCGGGGCAAGGAGAGACACCAGCTACTCAAGGAAGAGGTCCGGGGCAGGTGTGGAGGAAGAGCGAGTGAGCAGGGCAGTGGGACTCCAGCAGCAGGGGGCGTGGGCAAGGTGGGAAAGCACATTGCAGCGGAAGGTCAACTGGTCTAATGTCATGCAGGCAGACTTCCATCGCGTCCGGTTCCTTGTGCAAGCGGTCTATGATGCCCCGCCAAGCCCAGCAAACCTCCATGTCTGGGGGAAGAGTGAGACACCTTCCTGCCTCCTTTGCTCCGGAAGAAGCTCCTTAGAACACCTCTTCAGCAACTGCCCAACTGGCCGTGGTTGATGGCTGCTATCGTTGGCACCATGACTAGGTGCTCAAAGCAGTTGCCGAGAGCGTAGCCTTAGCCATCAGCACCAGCAAACACCATCATGCTCCTAAGAAGGCAATCCCCTTCATCAAAGGAACAGCCAAGAAGAGGGCCATCCAATCTGCAAGTGAAGCCGCAGAGAAAGCCACAAGGTGGCTTTGGATTAAGAGGGCTGACCAGTGGGTGGCTGCTGGGACGCAAATCGGGGCCTGATCATCCCCGGCTGGGTCGCCTGGGTGAGGGTGTCTGATGTCGCGAGACCCAAAACACCCGATGACCCCAGGATACATCACTGAGGATGCGTCCCAGTGCATCCAGATGTTTCTTGCATAGTGTCCTCACATTTAATTCATAAAATGCATTGAAAACTCACTTAACTCAGTTACATACTCAGACAGTTGTGCAAAGTGAAAATCTAGTGGGAAGTGTGTCATTTGTCTGTGCTGTGTGTAAAATCAAACAACCTTTTGATGACAAAACTCTTCTCAGTCATTTAAGGACACATTTAAAACAGCACGAGATGGTGGATTGTCCATTGTCCATTGTCCAAAATTGTCACTACCGTACTAATGTGTATTCCTCCTTCAGTGCTCACAAAAGAAGGACTCATCCAGACTGTGAAATCTCAGCTTTTAAGACTGAGATTGTCTTGACAGAAACTGACTGCCAACCAATTCAGAGCCAAGTTGAATCTGAGGAAGCTGGTCCCTCTCAGAATTTTCTTGAGCTGGATGCTCCAGAGTGTAATCCTCCTGGGTCTGGATTTGACACTGGTGAATTGCCAGTTCAACTGAGAAACAACTTGGCTTCTTTGTTCTTGAAAATGCACAGTGTTCTGCAGGTATCAGAGATGGCAATACAAGACATAGTTGAAAATTTGGCACAAATATTCACATTGTCCAAACCCTTTGTGAGAGACTCAATCATCAAGGTTTTAGGAGAGCATAGTCAGTCTATGAATGATGCTCTTTTTAATGAAATAGTGGAAGCTGTCATGAAAAGCAATGTTTTTGTCAGCACTACTGCTGAAGGTGCAGAGTTGTCCACTGGTAAGCAGAGAAAAGCATTTGTAAGAAGTAACTATCCTCTGGTAATGCCAGTACAGTGTGCTTTGGATTCTACTGGGCACACAGCAGTGTATGTTCCAGTGCTACAGATGCTTCAAACAATGTTTAAAAATACAGATCTTTTTGACAACATTCAAGAAGTTAAACCATCACCACCTGGAATGTACAATACATGTCTCATGAAGATGGAACATATTTCAACCAAAATCCATTGTTGTCAGCAACAAGAGAGTTGAAGTTGTCACTGATTTTGTATGTGGATGACATTGAACTAGCTAATCCTTTAGGCACAGCTAGAAAGATCCACAAGCTTTGTGCAGTATACTGGTTGCTAGCCAATCTACCCAGTATGTGTAGGTCCAGCCTTCATGTCATAGAGCTAGCTCTGCTGTGCAAAGTCCCTTATTTGCAGAGATGTGGTTATGCAAGTGTTCTTTCACCTTTGCTGACAGATTTGCGCACTCTTGAGCAAGATGGCATTTTTATTGAACCTGTCGGCCAATGTGTAAAGGGCACTGTCATGTGTGTTGCAGCTGATGATTTGGCTGCCCATGGTCTTGCAGGCTTTGTCCAGTGCTTCAGAGGAGACTACATCTGCAGATTTTGTGTCTGTACTGCAGCTCAGATACAGTCCAGAGAAGTTTCTGAAGGAGAGTTTTACATGAGAATAAGGACCTGCCATGATCTTCATGTGCAGAATGTTGTGCAAGGAGAATATGCATCTCATTTTGGCGTTAAGGGTGAGTGCATGCTCAGGAAGACATTGCAGCATTTTCATCCGATTTCTGGTTTCCTGCCTGATATACTTCACAACCTTTTTGAGGGTATTGTGCCAGTGGAGTTGGCCTTGTGCATCCATGAGATGATTCGTCTGAAGTATTTCACACTTATCTAAACACAAAGATTTGCACATTTCTATATCAGCACTCTGATAGGCTTGACAAACCACAACCAATCCCAAAAAAATTGCTGCCAAATTAAGCATTGGTGGGAATGGGCATGAAAATTCCACTTCGCTGAGGTTATTGTCTCTTATGGTAGGAAGTAAAGTTCCTGAAGGAGATCAAACATGGGCAATATTGATGGACCGGAAAGACATTGTGCAACTGGTGTTGTCCCCATCTTTCACAGAGGAATTCATCTGGTACATGCAGACTTTATTCAAATAAACACAAGAAGTTTGTGCTCTAGAGGAAGGATCAGCACTCAATGAATAACACCCTAAGCTCTATGATAAGATATTATGGTAAGGCTGAACTATACAGACCAGTGAGGTGATAACTAACATGTCTTTGGGGTCATCAGGTGGCAACCTCCTTTCACCAGTGTTTCATCTAGTTGGTCCCACGACACCTCCAGGAGGCTAGACAGTGATCTCTGGCATCCCAGAGACACTCCCCTAATGCCAGGTCTCAGTGCTCCCTGCCCCAACCCAACAACCTCCTTTATCTTACTTACACATGGCTTTCTTAGCCCAAACAGCACTGCCACCTTCAACAATCCCAGGCTCCATTCATGCGAGCTCCAGGTAGAGACATTGCTGATACTACCTTTCCTAGCACATTCACCATGCTCTATTTCACACGCTACATAGTATAACTCTAATATAAGCTAAAGTTAAAGGAGACAGATAAACTCACAGGCTCTGAAAACACATTCACCTTGCAGCATGGTCTCAAACAAAAGGGATTCAAATAGGCCACTCCCACACTTGAATGACCTTCCTCTTCCTAGATTTAAAATAAGTGATCACAGACAGGGTCTTCAAGCAGTGTTTCCAGACTTTAAGCTCTGATCCAAACATCGTTATATTGAGCATTACCCAGAACTGACAAAGTGTTTTGGGCCACTTGTTAACCTGTGGACCATGAGGTTTGAGGGAAAACATCACTTTTTAAAAAGGGTGATACACGACACACAGACTTTCAAGAATGTCTTGAAAACTCTTGCAACCAGGCATCAGCATATGATGGCATATCACCTCAATGTGCCATCTTTTTTCAGACCCCACACACAAGCCTTAAGTGTCACCTCGGTCGAAGTCACCACACTGGCACATGTGGCCAAGAATTAATACAGACAAAGACAGATACAGTACATCAAAGGTCCCCATAAATGGCACAGAGTTTGCAAAAGGAATGTTTGTTTCTGCAGACCAGACTTGAGGACTTTCAGAGTTCAGCAGAATTGGACATGAACTGCTTGTGAGCAACTCTGTTTCGGTGAGAACTTGGACAGTCTTACTCTAATGTAGATTAAGTTTTCTCCAAAAGCTAACAAGTGGTCATAAATTGTCACTGTACAGGCATTAGTGTGGCAGTTTCCATTGCCATGTGTCTTATTTTTCCTTTTTCAGAATGGACACATATAGTAGGGATGGAACGGATCATAAAAAAACTCTGAACCATTTGCTACTGCTGTTTCGGATATGGAAGCGTGTGTGTCGTTCGATTCATACGCATGCGCAACTTTTTCTTTTTTATTACGGAGGCGAAGGAGTATAGCAGGTCAGTTGTGGAGGCATGTATGTTGAGGACACAGTGAGCGGAAGAAATAGTATTGACTCAGAGACAGAGCATGTGAGCGTAGCGGAGCTGGATAAGAATTGGTGCTGGAGTGGAGCGAAGAATGAGCAGAACAAAGCAGAGCGGAGGGGTTGAGTTAATGGACAGGTCTGTGAGTGAGGAACGGAAATTTTCACCCGCTCTGCTCTGCTCAGAGATAGAAGATGCACCAGCAGGATTGTATCAGTCTGCAGTATGGGAGCACTCATTTAGTGTGACATATGATGACGGCGGTAAGAAAGTGATGGATAAAAGTGCGACTGTCTGCAAGCGCTGTGCAACACATTTTGTTTATGCTGATGGCAACACGTCCAACATGTGCGGTCATTTGCAGAGACATCACCACAGTGTGTCACTCAACAGCACAAAGAGGAGAGTGTTGGGTAAGAAAAAACAACTACTTCCTGCAGCTTTTAAACAGCCTTTAAGTGAAAAGTCAGACAGGGCAAAAGTCATAACAGAAACTGTCACAATGATGTATTAAATGTCAGACTGGCTCATTCTTCAGTTTTTACATGACTATACAAGACATAATTGATTTAAAAAAATGTAAATGGTGGATTATTGGTATATATATCTTTTGTTGATATGGTATTTCGGTAACGCTTTAGATTACAGCCCGCAATTTACACCGTAACTATTGGGTAGTTACGGTGTAATCTGTTGTACTAACGGTGTACCAGTGTAGTACGTACCAATACATATATGTAGGTACATGGGAACAAGATGTAAAGTTATGGAATAAGGGGCTAACAATTTGTGAATTTACAGAGAATTTATATCATAGGGTTTATTTTAACTACTGGGTACCTATTCTATTATAACAGGGTATGTGCGACCTACTGATCAGTAATATGGACGTTTGGGGGGGATTTAGAGACAACTTATACTTTAACTACTGGGTACCTCTTCTATTATAACAGGGTATGTGCGACCTATTGATCAATAATATGGATGTTTGAGGGGAATTTACAGAGAACTTATACAATAGGTATTTTTATTTACAGGGTACTTATTCTATTATTACAGGGTACAGTATGACAATAAAAATCGTAGGGAAGATGGAGGGAAGACTTCTGCAGCAAGTAATAAATCAGATGTGATTTTATTTCAAAATGACCTAATTACAAACAAACAGTCAATCTACATTGTTCCTTTATATTTTTAGGGGGTAGTCTATACAACTACAGGGTACATCTGTGCGTTTACTTCAGAACAAAGGTCCATGTGACAGTGTGTTGTCATGGATACTGTTGGCATCTGAAGACTGTCTCAGCTGTCACTCACCTCACCAGCTTTACATTACTGGACGCTCGTTTATGGCTTCATGACTCTGCTTGTTGTTGGCAGACAGAATTCACCCACCCTAGATGTGACTCACTTGTGTTTTGGTGTAAACACATTGACAGTTTTGAAGTCATTAAAATGTTGCAGGTCTTCTCCCTGGCAATTGTGTTCGTCTGGCATACGGCTCCTCAACATGCAAGCTCACCTTTTTCCAGCTCTGTGCTCGCTCTCCTTTCATCCCAGGAAATAAATACAAATATAGCAAGATAAAACACAACGCATATGGTTGATATGCTTTACTGACAGCTTACTGTGCAATTAATTTACAGTTTGTTCTTCAATGTTTTGAGGCAAGTAAAATCAAAACAAACATCTCACATTGTTCTCTGTATTTACAGAACAAGTGATAAATGCAGTGGTAGTTTTCCTCTTGTTACATTTAGTTACAGGGTAAGTACAGGGTATGTGGGCTATAATTCTAAATGTAAATTGTACATTGTATATCATATAAAAAACAAAATATTACATCCTTAACTTAGAGCCTTTACTTAACATACTTCTTATTTCAAAATAAGTAAACTGATAGCATTTAATTCTTTATTTCTTAGTTTTTCTTGCATTGCTTCATTTTGTCCTTTTTCATCTTCCTTTCCACTCCTGATGAAGATGACAGGGTTGAGGTTGAGACGAGGGGAAAGAAGCTGGTGCACCTTGGCCATATGTTGAACCTATAGAGAAAAACTGTTAGTTTCAGTCTCCTAACCATAAAATCAATTCTAAAATTAACAGGCAGCCAGTGCAGGGATGCTAAAACAGGGGTGATGTGGTCACATTTTTTAGACCTAGTTAAAAGCCGAGCTGCAGCATTTTGTACTAACTGTAGATGGTGAAGTGATTTCTGGCTGAAACAGGTATATAAGCTATTACAATAGTCGAAGCATGAAGAAATAAAAGCATGGATGAGTTTCTCCAAATCTGTGGCTGAGATAAAAGACGTGACTTTGACTATGTTTCTCAAATGATAAAAACATGTCTGGACCACTTTTTTTTTTTTACATGAAGTTCAAATTTAAAGTCCTGGTCAAAAATGATGCAGAGGTTTCTGGCTGAGGGTTTTACAAGAGGTGTTAAATCGCCAAGGCTTTCCAAAATTAGTTTTCTTGTTGTGGATGGACCTATAACAATGACATCAGATTTTGACTGATTGAGTTGGAGAAAATTGTCTGACATCCAGTATTTTATTTCTGTGATACAGTTGTGGAGGGCTGCTTTATTAGACTGATCACCGGGCTTGATTGGGATGTACAACTGTGTGTCGTCTGCATAACAATGAAAATGGACATTGTATTTACAGATGATGTCACCTAGAGGGAGCATGTAAATGGAAAAGATAATAGGGCCCAGGATCGACCCCTGGGGGACACCATAGAAGACATTAGTGGGGAAAGAAAGAGAGTCAGCTTATAGATACCGAAGAGTATCTGTTAAAAAGGTAAGACCTGAACCAATTCAGGGCCACGTCAGTGATTCCTGCCCACTTCTCTAACCTGTCAATTAAAATGTCATGGTCTACCGTGTCAAATGCGGCGCTAAGGTCCCAGAGAACTAGAATGGAACACTCGCCAGCATCTTGAGTCAACAGGAGATCATTGCAAACTTTAAGGAGAGCTGATTCTGTGCTATGAAGTGATCGAAAGCCGGACTGGAATTTTTCGAATAAGTTATTGACTGATAGATGATTTATTAATTGTTTGAATACAATTTTTTCAAGGATCTTTGATAAAAAATGAAGCTTTGAGAATGGTCAGTAGTTGTTCAGAATGGATGGGTCTAGTTTGGGTTTTTTGAGCAGAGGTTCAATTAGAGCAGAAAGTGTCTCCATTCACAAAGCAACAACAACAACAACAACAACAACAACAACAACAACAACATCAAATCTAGCGTGATGGAAGTGCTGAGCAAAAGGTATACCAGCCTCATTCTTTGCTGACTTTGTGCAGTTGGATCAAGCAGTAACCTCCATGGCTATGGCTAAAAAATGAAGCCAACTATAGTGTCTATAATGACCATATGAGGCTGGCTCCAAGAGCGAGTCAATCCCCATCGACCCCCACATGAAAGTGTCCAAATTGACAGCAGAATTAAATATGTTAACAGCCTGGTACAAAAAGTAGTTTTAGTCTCTTTAGCTAATGCCAACATTCATGACGACTGTACAGGGATGAAGTTTTATGTAACTCACATGTTTATATTTTGTTGAGGCTCAAAGGTATGCATGATTAAATCCATGGCTGCTTTGAGTGACAGGTGAGTGTCAACACTCAACAAGTCGCTACTGTCAAGGTATTGCGTTAACAAGAGTTAAAGTAAAGTGAATATGAGTCTTACCCTGTAACCAATCAGGGGGCATGTTGAATGTGTATGTGGAAAATGAAAGCATATGTGAGAGCAGTTGGATAAACCGGGCTCGGTTAGGCAAGGCAAGGCAAGGCAAGGCAATTTTATTTATGTAACACCATTCATACACAAGGCAATTCAATGTGCTTTACAAGAGAAATACATTAAAAACAATAGATCATTAAAAACAAGAGCTAAAAGCAAGAAAATAAATAGTTACAAACAGTGCAGAAAATGCATTTAAAAAGCAAACATAAAGCAAAAGCAACAGCAGACAAATATAAAAACAATAGCTACAGATTATCCTAGCAATAAATTGTCTTAATGTGACTATTGAAATTTAGGTCTGATGTTTTAAGCCCTCATTTAAATGAGTTGACAGTTTCAGCCGACCTCAGATATCCTGGAAGTTTGTTTCACAGGCAGGGAGCATAGAAACTAAAGGCTGCTTCACCTTGTTTCGTTTTGATCCTGGGAACACTGAGTAAACCTGTTCCAGATGATCTGAGGGGTCTGGATGCTTCATAACGTACAAGTATATCAGAGATGTATTTAGGCCCGAGACCATTTCGTGCTTTATAGACAGGTAACAAGATTTTAAAGTCTATCCTTTGACACACAGGAAGCCAGTGCAGTGACTTAAACACTGGTGCAATGTGCTCCACTCTCTTGGTGTTGGTGAGGACTCTGGCAGCAGCGTTCTGGACAAGCTGCAGTTGTCGGAGTGATTTTTTACTCAGGCCTGTGAAGACACCGTTACAATAGTCCAGCCTGCTGAAAATGAAAGCATGAACAAGTTTTTCTGTATCTTGTTTAGACAGAAATTCTTTTATTCTTGCTATGTTTTTAAGGTGGTAGTAGGCTGATTTAGTAATTGTCTTAATATGACTATTGAAATTTAGGTCTGAGTCCAGAACTACACCAAGATTTCTGGCTTGATTTGTAGGTTTTAGTGTCATGGCGTCAAGGTGAGCACTGACTATTGATGTTTGTTCTTTGGTGCCAAAAACAACTATCTTCAGTTTTGTCTGTGTTTAGTTGTAGAAAATTCTGGCACATCCACGTGTTGATTTTGTCAATGTACTTATTTAGCAGATGTAGGGGACCGTAGTCATCTGGTGACACTGTTATGTGAAGTTGTGTGTCATCTGCATAAGTATGGTAGGAGATGCTATGATATTCCATAATCTGAGCAAGAGGGAGCATATAGATGTTGAACAGAAGAGGCCGAAGAATAGACCCTTGAGGAACTCCACATGTAATTTTTGTTTGCACAGATTCATAATTGCCAAGTGACACAAAGAAATCCCTCTCTTGTAAATAAGATGTCTCCATCTTAAGGTTAAGCTCCTGATGTGAAACTGAAGTTAATTAAACCAGTTATTGAGCAAAAAGTAATTGAAGTGGACATCAGTTATTTGACATGGTGTGTCAGAAGTGTTCTAAGAGAGACTCACGGCCAACGCTCTGGCAAAGTTCAACCCGCTGGAGCACTTCAACTTTGAGCGACCCGGAGACTGGCCGGTATGGCGACAGAGATTCACCCGGTACAGGTTGGTGGTAAAGTTGGGAGAAGAGGACGGTGAGGTTCAGGTTAGCACACTAATCTCTGCACGAATACGATACGGTGCTAGCTAAATATGATGCATACTTCATGCTGAAGAAAAACACAATACATGAGAGAGCGTGTTTCCACCAACGAGCGCAGAAGCCGGGGGAAATGGCTGAGACGTTTATGAGAGCCCTGTATAAACTGAGTGAAAACTGTGATTTCAGAGACAAGAAAAATGAACACATCAGGGACAGGCTGGTTGTTGGCATACATGATAGGGAGCTCTCCAAAAACTGCAGCTTATGCCAACACTCACTTTGGAAACGGCAGTACAGATGATATGGCAGGCTGAGGATGTGGAACAGCAGATAAACCAGCGGGAGCAACAGACAGCTACCGTGTAGGAGGTGACACATCGGCGACCATCAAAGAGAGGTGGTAGATCGCCATGGAGGCAGTCTGCAGGGGAGAGAGGCGGCGGACCAGGAAATCGCCCGCTGGACTCCACGTGCAACTGGTGCGGTAAAGAGAAGCACAAAGACACTGCAAAATGCCCAGCATCAGACACAGTATGTAGAAAATGTGGGAAAAAGGGCCATTGGGAGAGAAAATGTTTCTCTAGGTCAGTAAGAGAAGTCACACACAGTGAAGATACAGAGGAGGGAAGCTTTTACTTAGGTACAGTGAGTAAAGCAAACCAGAGCAGTGCTGAATACTGGACTGAGAAGATAACTGTAGGATACACTCCTGTTAAATTTCGTGTTGATACAGGTGCTGATGTCACAGTAATGAACTTTAAAACATTTAATGCACTAAAGCCAAAAAGAAAGCTAGTTAAATCTGGCATTTCTCTCGATAGCCTGGGTGGAGCGCTGAGTATTGTGGGACAGTTTACTGCAAGTACACTCCATAAGCAGAGGAAGTACATATTTACAGTGCAGGTAGCAAGAGGACCTACAGTCAGCAACCTACTAAGAAAAGAGATGGCTGTAGAGATGGGGCTGGTAAAAAGAGTAGAACATGTTAGAGCAACAGCAGGACAGGAAGGGACATTTAAAACAGAGCCAGTGCAGATCCACCTGAAAGAAGATGCTGTGCCCTATGTTGTAATATACAGCCAGAAGAGTTCTCCTACCACTCCTTCCTGAAGTAAAAGCTGAGTTGCAACACATGGAGGAGCAAGGTGTGATAGAGAGAGTCACACAGCCAACAGACTGGTGCGCACCGATGGTGCCAGTCATGAAGCCAACAGGAGCAGTAAGGATCTGCGTCGGGCTGCAAAAGATGAACTACAACATAAAATGGGAGCGATACCAATTGCTGACTACAGAAGAGACACTGGCTAAGCTGTCAGGGTCCACAGTCTTCAACTCCCTGGATGCAGTTTCAGGCTTTTGGCAGGTGCCGTTACATGAAGACAGCAGCCTGCTAACTACATTCATCACTCCTTTTGGGACGTTTTGTTTCAAGCGACTGCCCTTTGGGATAAACATTGCCCCAGAGATATTTCAACGCAAGATGAATGAACTGTTGGAGGGGCTGGAGGGAGTAGCCGTGTACATGGACGATGTCATTGTCCATGGGAAGGACGTGAAAGAACACGACACACACCTGTGGCGTACATTGGAGAGAATGCAGCAGGCTGGACTCGGGCTCAACAAAGAGAAGCGTGTGTACAGACAGTCAGAGCTGCGCTTCCTGGGCCACATTGTGGACGCCACCGGAGTCAGATCAGACCCAGGTAAAATGTGCGCTGTCAATGACCTACAGGAGCCCAGAAATGTTCACGAGCTTAAGAGAGCACTGGGCATGGTCAACTACATGAGTAAATACATACCGGACTTGGCAACAGCAGAAGCTCCCCTATATGACCTGCTGAAAGGAGATACAGCGTGGACACGGGATCAGCCAAAGCAACACTCATTCAAGCGAATAAAGGAAGCCCTCAGCACCTCGCCTGTATTGGCTCACTATGACACACAACGACAGACTGCAGTCTCAGCTGATGCGAGCAGTTACGGCATAGGAGGTGTTCTTCTCCAGCTACACAATGAAAGATGGAAGCCAGTTGCATATTGTTCCAGGAAACTGTCAGATGCGGAAACCAGGTAAGCGCAAATTGAGAAGGAATGCTTAGCAAGAGTGTGGACCTGTGAGAGTTTCCAAAAGTACCTGGTAGGCAAGGTATTCTCCAAAGCATTTATTGGAAATGCAGTACAAAGAAGGCACTAGGTATCATGCAGAATACAAGTCACCCCGCACACAGTCTCTTCTGGTCTATTGACTTGGTGCTGAGGGAATGCCAGAGCATTCTGTATTTCATTGCTGTGTTACACTGTACTAATATGCATATGACAATAAATATGAACTTGATATTCTTAATGTAAAGTTACTGTGCTTAGGGAAAAGAAACATAGTTCTGAACGTGCGTCTCCATGGGAAAGTCTCGGAGGAAAGTCTTGAGGAAAAGTCTGGTTTCGTGACACATCCCTCTTTACAAGATTGGTCAGGACCGTTTTCTTGTTTTCTCCTGTCGGTGCACTGCTCATGTGATCGTAGCTGTAAAAATTATGTGGGTTGTGCATGAAATACTGGCTTATGATTATGTGGGATATGTACAAATTTGGATGCAATACATTTTGAAGGAAAACATATGAACAGTTTATGAGTACAGCATGAACCGTGGCATAACCCCAGATTCACAGAGTATAGGCGTAGCTGTTGCTGCATTGGTGCATTCATGAAAGTTTATTGTAACATTTTGGCCATCTAAAAAAGTCTTGCTCAGTGTTTGGTTAAACTAAAAGACATCAAGTCAGATGTTCAGGGTTTCTGGTGAGTTAATTTTGTTTTAATGGCTATAAGACTGTTGTCACTAGCGGAAATTAGCATAAATTCACTATGCTAGGGTTAGCTCCACCCTCTTGTACAAATATGGACACTTCCGCCTCCAAAAATCCAAGATGGTAATTTCAGAACGGGATTCCACACACCTGTGGGTGACATCACTGTGGCTATGTCCATTATTTTATACAATCTGTGGGTGCGATCAAGAAGTTCTGCATCATGACTTGGCAGTGCGATTGTTAGGTGGACGAATCCATGGACCTCTTTTTGGAAAGCCGCATCACCAGTATAGCTATGTAGTTTGTGACGCCTACGTCGTTACCACAGCATCATCAGATATGTTTGTGATGTTTGGAAACAAATCTAATCTTGCAAATAATAGTGTGGACAGTGTCTTCAAGATCTGATCTGAGAAGCAAATAACAACAACAAAAACCATCAATTCTGGAGCCATCGATTCAGGACAGAGGAGGAACAAGAGAAGTGAGGAGGTGGAGGGGGGGTGACCCTGTTTACAACCTCCTTAATTACACTCTCCAATCTTAGAGGGCGGACAACACACACACACACACGCACATGCACACATACAATTAATTAAAGTGCTGATAGGTACAAACAAACACTGAATCAGTTTGTATGAGCATCACGGCCACCTTTTATTATCTTAATGATGTTAATACACACTCCGTCCTGCTTGTTCACACTCCAGGATATCACTCACACATACACACACACACACACACGCACACATATTGACAAACACAAATTAGTGTGTGTGTCCAGCTAACACCTCTGGTTAAGCTGCTCACACTCTGCAGCCAATTTGTGTGGATTTTAAAGGACTCTGGTTGGCCCTGATTAATTTTGTGGTTCCACATGTTCACAAATCTGTATTTAACAAGCAGGGTGAATGTCACAAATTACTGAGCATTAACACAGCAGATTTATCTTCCTCTCCACAGGCCAACTTGTTTTATTTATTTGCATTCTTCAAATAAATGTTCATAAAAATAAATTCTGCTCCATCGGCTGTGACAAGGATTTGATTAAAGAAAGAAGTATCGCCTCAGATCTCATTAATCTGTGATGTTACAGTGAATGTAGTTTTACATGCAAACACTTTTCTCTCAGACAACTTCTGCTGGAGAGTTCCTACATTTCCCAGCATGCTGTTAAAAAAATGCAAAGTGGAGATGCAAACTTGAGAATACTGACCTTAATGGGACTGACTGCTGCACCTCAGTGCTACCAAGTATTGAAAAAAAAGGACTTTTACACAACAGTCTAAACTTATCTTTTATATATATTGAAGCAGATAATCTTGTCAAGGATGTCCCTGAAACCTGGTTCTGTGGAGACTGGTTGTAAACACCTGTATTTTAAAAAAACAGTTTTTCTGTACGGAGATTAATTCAGTGGAAAACATAGTTTCTGGGTATTTTTTTTCTCTCCTCTTCTCCACTTCTAAAAGTTTTTTTATACAGCTACTTTGCAACAACACATACGTTTCAAAAAAAAAAAAAGTAATGCCACCTGGATGATGTTTCCTATCAACAAAAAGAAATGTTTACAATGAACACATCTGCAAAGAACATTATTTAAAATGACATTCTGCCCTAATTGTAAAATAAAGAGAAACAGGGGACAGAAGGAGGAAGAGGGAGAGTGAGAGTGAGAGTGAGAGAAAGAGAGAGAGAGAGAGAGAGAGAGAGAGAGAGAGAGAGAGAGAGAGAGAGAGATTAATTTTTCTTCATATTTTACATTTACCCAAAAATCTCAAGTGGAAATCAGTTCAATTCAGTTTTATTTTATAAAGGCCAATATCACAAATCACAATTTGCCTGTTGATGGACTCTCCCAGTGGATAAGGAAAAACTCCTTTCAATAAGAAACAAAAGTCGAAATATTCCAAAAAAGTGTCCTTGTTTGAGTAGTGGATGGAAGTGCACATTCATGCTTTTGTGATTTTTTGCATCTCAGCATGATATGTGGTGTTCCTCAAAGCTCAATCCTGGGGCCTCTTTTATTATTATCATGCTTCCATCAATCATAATTATCTATCTATCTATCTATCTATCTATCTATCTATCTATCTATCTATCTATCTATCTATCTATCTATCTATCTATCTATCTATATCTATCTATCTATCTATATCATGACTTTAATGTCCCCAATTTTAGATACAGACAGTAGGCATGAGTACAACAAAAAAGACAATACAATTCAAACACACAGAATCCAGAATCACACACTGTCAGGTGTAAATAACAGGCAGTTAGTGGTAACTGCTGGTTAAGATAAGCGACAGCAGACAGGACAAAGGATGATCTGTAACGCTTAGTGCTACATTTAGGAAGGCCAAACCTCCACCCTGATGGATCAACCCAGTCTCACTCCAAAGTCATCCAAATCCTGTGCTTGGGCAGTGACTTGCTGCATCAGACACTAACGAAAAAAGCTGTCCTTTTAAGTCAGCATGATACACGGCCGGTTGCCGTTATAGTCTCAGCGGCATCAGAGGGAAACATGGCGAGACAAGAATGAAAGTCAAGGCGGCGAAAGTGCGTGTAGGACAGGTGGTGGATGGGTCCAACAAACACCAACTTTTACCCGGGAAAAGCCAAAATCCTGTTCTTTCTATCCTTCTAAACCTAACCATGTGTTTTTGTTGCCTAAACCAAACTATGTGCATTAGTTGTTGGAGTAAAAAATGTCAGTTCGCGGTGCTGTAGTGACATAGTGCGTTTGTTTGAAAGAGACAGTATGTAAACGGTAAATTTCATATGAAAACAGAAGTGTATTTTGAAAGAAGACAATGCATGTAACAGGCTTAAGTTGACACATGAAGTGGCTCAACTCGGTGCCTGGGCTTGGGCCTAGAGGCTTCCAACCTTGTCCACAACATTGTTTGTCAGTTGTCCTCTGATGTCAATCTGGTACCTTGGATTCAGCTACGTAATGCTCAAAGAAACACTGGAGACAGGCACAGTCCGATGCAGTCGAGTTTAATGTGTTCACAAGCTTCAACACATACAACTCATCGAGTCAAGCCCCGGAGCTGGACTGAAAACAGCTTCTCAGCACGTCTGCTTTTATGCTGGTGGAGACTGAATAGAGTCTCCACCTCTTTCTGCTAATCTGTCCCACTTTAATCCAAATCTGTTGGTGGAAACCTTTTTTTCTTTGTCCAATCATGAGAAGGCCCGTTTTTAATGGTGTATCACTTTCGTTTTGAGCCTGGAAATTCCCAAATCTCCCACCCTTAGCTTCAGATTTGCTTTCACTTTATTTTTTAAAAAACGTGAATTTTAGGGACTTTCTTTATGCAGCCCCTTGTGCTCTCATGTGCTCTCCTGCAGTATGAAACTTTAATGTGCATTAGGTAATACAAACATTTGAATGTGTGTGTGTGTGTGTGTTATCATTATACCAAACATGATAGGTTATATGTGTGTTCCTTTAGTGTGGATACAATATCAGCTCATAACTCCGTATTGTGAATACTTTGACATGTATAACACCTTTACTTGCTTAGGGATTAACTCTTTACACTACACACAGCATCCCAGAATGTCAGCAACCAAGCACCCAGGCTACCCTTTATGTCGTATCTGGACATGGAAAGTAAGAATGTGATTGATTAAAGCATCTGAAACCCAACATGGAGACAAAACTGAAGTTATTGTTCTTGGCCCCAAACAATTCAGAGACTCTTTATCTGATGACATAGTTTCTCTACATGGCATTGCTCTGGCCTCTAGCACTACCGTAAGAAACCTCAGAGTTATATTTGATCAAAAATTGTCTTTTAATTCTCATTTAAAACAAATCTCACAGACTGCATTTTTTCATCTGCGTATTATTGCGAAAACTGAGCCCATCCTGACCCTAAAAGATGCAGAAAAATTGGTCCACGCTTTTGTTACCTCAAGGCTGGATTACTGTAACTCCCTATTATCAGGTAGCTCTAATAAGTCTTTAAAAACTCTCCAGCTAATTCAGAATGCAGCGGTAAGTGTACTAACAGGAATTAAGAAACGAGATCATATTTCTCCTGTTTTAGCTTCTCTGCACTGGCTCCCTGTAAAATCCAGAATTGAATTTAAAATCCTACTGTGAACTTATAAAGCTCTAAATGGTCAAGCTCTGTCATATCTTAGAGGGCTCATAGTGCCATATTATCCCACCAGAACACTGTGCTCTGAGAACGCAGGGTTACTCGTGGTGCCTAAAGTCTCCAAAAGTAGATCAGGAGCCAGAGCCTTCAGCTATCAGGCTCCTCTCATGTGGAATCATCTTCCTGTTGCGGTCCATGAGGCAGACACCGTCTCCACATTTAAGACTAGACTTAAGACTTTCCTCTTATAGTTAGGGCTGGCTCAGGCTTGCCTTGTACCAGCCCCTAGTTAGGCTGACTTAGGCCTAGTCTGCCGGGGGACCTCCTATAATACACCGGACATGTTCTCTCTCTCTCTCTCTCTCTCTCTCTCTCTCTCTCTCTCACTCTCTCACTCTCTCATGTCCTGTTACTGAATCTCGCTAACTCAGCCGTACTGCATGTCACTAACTCGGCTTCCTCTCCGGAGCCTTTGTTCTCCACTGTCTTGCAGGTTAACTCATATTGCAGTGGTGCCTGGACAGCGTGACGTGTGTGGTTGTGCTGCTGCCGTGGTCCTGCCAGATGCCTCCTCCTGCTGCTGTTATCATTAGTCATACTTCTACTGTTATTATACACATATGATTATTGTCACATATGTATACTATCAGATATTAATATATACTTTCAACATATTGTACCAAAGTAGCCTGTAATATTAATTACAATATTATTACTTTCATTATTGCTGTTGTAAGTCTGTCTCTCTCCCACTAAGCCAACGATGCCCTGTGATATTGCGCTTCATAAATAAAATAGAATTGAAACTGAATTGGATGTTGAGAGTGTGAGACAACAGACCAAGCTTCAGAGGTGACCCTCTCTTTATACAGATGCTGTATGTTAAAAGTAATACCAGTGACCTTACAGCACAACTTCACCACTTTTTCCAGCTTGTTCTTTTTTTAAGGCCCAGATTATCAAACCAAGAGACAATACTGAAAAAAAGAACAGATCAGTAAATGCCGAACAGAACAATTTCATAATTGTCTTATCTACATGGAAACACCGCAGCTTCCTTAAAAGGAATAGGTTTTGGTTTGCCTTCTTACAGATGCTGTCAGTGTTCACATCAAAATTCAACTTGCTGTCTGAGACAGTGGCCAAATACTTGTACTGCCTCACTGCTGCCACCGGCTCCCTCTTGATAACACAAGGGGGACAAAAATATATGAAAATATCCCTTTTTAAGATTATGTTTCTTCACAAAAAACATCAAATTTGTCTTTTGGATCCATAAATTCTAAATGTCATAGCTGTGTCTTCATACCTTATACATCTTTTATTGTAGATATTTATTATTAAAGACATTTAACAAACCATTAGCTGTCTGACTTCTGACTTAAGATTAAACATAAATGAAATGGAAGACATTGCATGCCTGTTATGTTAAGTGTTATCATACAACAAGTAGTTCTGACCAAGCAATCTGATTGGTCAACAAGAAATTTAGAATGTGCTCAAATCAGCATAACAGCACACCTGGCTCATCACCAAAAATATTACTCCACCATTTCCATGGCAACATTGTAACTGCCAGAGCAAATACTGTAAGGCTAAAAACTGCTACAAAATGGATGGTTGTGTTGTTAATTTTGATCTATGCTACAGACTCTGATGAATGGTTGGAAGATGATGAGGCTGCTGCTGCTGTTGCTTTGGTTCATAGTAGACACACACATGCTCTATATGTGTTTATGTACAGTACAGGCCAAAAGTTTGGACACACCTTCTCATTCAATGCATTTTCTTTATTTTCATGACTATTCACATTGTAGATTCTCACTGAAGGCATCGAAACTATGAATGAACACGTGGAGTTATGTACTTAACAAAAAAAGGTGAAATAACTGAAAACATGTTTTATATTCTAGTTTCTTCAAAATAGCCACCCTTTGCTCTGATTACTGCTTTGCACACTCTTGGCATTCTCTCGATGAGCTTCAAGAGGTAGTCACCTGAAATGGTTTTCCAACAGTCTTGAAGGAGTTCCCAGAGGTGTTTAGCACTTGTTGGCCCCTTTGCCTTCACTCTGCGGTCCAGCTCACTCCAAATCATCTCGATTGGGTTCAGGTCCGGTGACTGTGGAGGCCAGGTCCTCTGCTGCAGCATTCCATCACTCTCCTTCTTGGTCAAATAGCCCTTACACAGCCTGGAGGTGTGTTTGGGGTCATTGTCCTGTTGAAAAATAAATGATCGTCCAACTAAACGCAAACCGGATGGGATGGCATGTCGCTGCAGGATGCTGTGGTAGCCATGCTGGTTCAGTGTGCCTTCAATTTTGAATAAATCCCCAACAGTGTAACAGCAAAACACCCCCACACCATCACACCTCCTCCTCCATGCTTCACAGTGGGAACCAGGCATGTGGAATCCATCCGTTCACCTTTTCTGCGTCTCACAAAGATACAGCGGTTGGAACCAAAGATCTCAAATTTGGACTCATCAGACCAAAGCACAGATTTCCACTGGTCTAATGTCCATACCTTGTGTTTCTTGGCCCAAACAAATCTCTTCTGCTTGTTGCCTCTCCTTAGCAGCTATTTGACCATGAAGGCCTGATTCGCGCAGTCTCCTCTTAACAGTTGTTCTAGAGATGGGTCTGCTGCTAGAACTCTGTGTGGCATTCATCTGGTCTCTGATCTGAGCTGCTGTTAACTTGCGATTTCTGAGGCTGGTGGCTCGGATAAACTTATCCTCAGAAGCAGAGGTGACTCTTGGTCTTCCTTTCCTAGGTCGGTCCTCATGTGTGCCAGTTTCGTTGTAGCGCTTGATGGTTTTTGCAACTCCACTTGGGGACACATTTAAAGTTTTTGCAATTTTCCGGACTGACTGACCTTCATTTCTTAAAGTAATGATGGCCACTTGTTTTTCTTTAGTTAGCTGATTGGTTCTTGCCATAATATGAATTTTAACAGTTGTCCAATAGGGCTGTCGGCTGTGTATTAACCTGACTTCTGCACAGCACAACTGATGGTCCCAACCCCATTGATAAAGCAAGAAATTCCACTAATTAACCCTGATAAGGCACACCTGTGAAGTGGAAACCATTTGTGTGCAAAGCAGTAATCAGAGCAAAGGGTGGCTATTTTGAAGAAACTAGAATATAAAACATGTTTTCAGTTATTTCACCTTTTTTTGTTAAGTACATAACTCCACATGTGTTCATTCATAGTTTCGATGCCTTCAGTGAGAATCTACAATGTAAATAGTCATGAAAATAAAGAAAATGCATTGAATGAGAAGGTGTGTTCAAACTTTTGGCCTGTATTGTATAGGGGCTAAAATTTGTAGAAAAACTCCTCACAATCCCTGAAAATATTATATAGCCTAATATGTAAATATAAGCACACTAGAAGTCAACATTTGTTAAACTAATATATCTGAAACATTGTTGTTCTTTATTTAAAATGAGACCCGAAAAGCTGATTAGCAAAAAGCCACCTAAAAATGGGTTATTGGGATATCTTATAAACAAATGATCTGACAAATGCTCTTGATAGCCTGTTTCTTGCAGCTGTTACAGTAACATTTATAGAAAAATTAACTCAAATAAAACAATTTTAGAACTCATGCAGAAATTTTCAAAAATACTTCTAAAGGCTAAGTGATTAATCAGATTAAATGAGTTAGTCTTATGTTTATTAAATTAACTTTCTTTAATTCATATAATGTATGGTGCTGTCTGCTGCTCAATTGCCTCTTCAATGCAGACCGCAATGAAAGTTGAGAAGTTTTGAAATGATTACATCTAATTTTTTTTCCTAATTAATATTGAATTTTGGAGTTTTAAATGCTCTTGAATGATTGGAAGCCTCTTGTGTCCTTCATCAGTTGTGCTGGTAACACGGTGCCACTAGGTTAAAAACTTGTTAAATTTGTTGTGTATGACCTAAATCTGTTTATTTCATCATTTTTTTAGTATTTTTTTTATTTCTATTTTTTAATTTTTTCAGCAGATATCTTAGTCTTAACAAGACTGAGCTAGCAAAGCAGTTTTGTGTTTATATGTGGGGTATTTGTTAGTTTGAAAAGCACAACAATCTCTAGAAAGTATCAAGCTCATGTTGGCTGGTGGACTCAACAGAGACTAGAAGTGCTCTGAGAGACCATAGCTCGTTACTATGGTTCAACTTACTTGCTAGAGTAGTAAACTAGGTTTCATTACATATAGGGGTCTCTTAACGTGACTGATTCTTTTCCAGTTATTAGTATGACCCTATGTATATCCATGGAAACTGAGATAACAATCGCAAAAAGTTTTTTTTTTTTATTTTGAAAGGTAATTGCCCTTCAACATGACTACAATACATGGTGATAGTTGTATGAATGCAATATAACACTCAAGGGTGAGCTTTAGGGAGTGTGGCACTTCAGTGATGTAGTCAGGACAGAGATGCTTGCTCAATTAACTGATGTTTCAAACTAACAGACAGCCAAACAAGGAAATGTTTGTTTTTTCATAATTGTGCTTTCCAGTAAATAAGCAGCTTCTGAGTCATGTGAGTCTAGATTTTAATTTGTAAGTGTGACTCTTAGTTAATAAAACAAGGTAAAAACAAGAGAAGAAACAACTTGTTTACTTTGTTTCAGAGATGATGTGTGACTTCCTGCTGCAGCTGAGCTGAACAGGGAATTGAACCCTCCTGTCTGTTACTATGTGTTCTGCTGTGACTTCCTGCAGTGGGTTCAGATCTCACTCAGCTGTATTTTTGTTGCATGTTTTATTGAGCCACCATCGTTGCTGCTGCTGCTGCTGCTGCTTGGATCTAATATGGATGCCCAATGGAGGGTAGTGGCGCTTCATATGGAGCAGCAGTGCATGTTTTGAGGTCCTCCTGGATCACCTCATAGTCATCTTACCCATGGTGCCATCCTGCATTCACTTTGTGATTCATCTGCTCTGTATTATTTAATCCCAGCCCATTGGAGCTGCAGGAGTCAGTCTGTGTGAAGCTCGCTCAGTCAAACTCTGTAAGACTGCCTCCTCTATCTGAATGCTGACTGCAGGAGGTTATCTCCAACAGGCTGCTTTAAAAGTCTCCTCAGATTTACCACAAACAGTCAATACCGCTCCGTCATCAGGTAACTTTTCTCAAACCTTTTAAAAAAAATAATAAACCAATGTGCCCTGAATCTAAGTCTGTCTAACTGTACTGGTCTTTGCATTATTGCAACCTCATTTTCCATACACACCCTCGACAGAGTCCTCCTCCCTAATTTAATGTAACTTTAACGTAACTCGTTTTTTTTTACACCAACAGCTATTAATGTTAATATGAGCACTGTAGCACTTTATAACCTTGCTCATATCCATTCTTTCTATAGCTACAGCATAAAAAGAATCATGAACCAGACTTTGCAGTGCTGCAGTCTCATCTTCCATCCACACATTACTTACAATCCCCCACTCAAATATACACTGTATATTATTGCAGTGAATGTTTTGTTCTTGTCTTGTGCTGTATATGCTTTTGATATTGTTGATGGATTGACCTGGGGTCATGTGCAATGGGGTCATGTGCAATAGGGTTTATGTACAATATTATGATATCCCTGGTCACCTCTGGTGTTGTCATGGGCTACATTTGATATATTTTCGAATGTATATTGTGCATCTCTTGTGTCTTCTGTATTGTGTCTATGTGGTTGCTATGAATTTTAACTCTGTCTTTTGTCGCTGCTGTTCTCTACATTTTTACATCAACCTGCCTATAGGAATAACAGATGGAAATAAGCCCTGGGCTACAATCCCGCGTATTTACATATACTCATGTATTTGTTCATTAATATGCATTGTGCCTATTTCTAAATAAAAAAATAAATAACAATTCATTATCCCCTCCATATTTTCAGTCTCCATTACCAAAAATTTTCCAAAGAGGGGCCTGAAAATCTTCATAATTAACACATGCATTTACCTCTATTCTTACTTTTTCTGATGGTATTAAGCCTGTGATTAGTAATAGCTAATTCATATCCAGCCTCCCTCTGTATATTAAAAATAACATATGTATTGGAATTGTCGTCACTGAATGTAATTTAAGGTTTTTGCAGAACAGTGTAATATCAATGTTCATGAATTGGAAATGTAGCTTTCATCAGTTTTGAAATGAATATTATTCCTAAACTTGATAGTGGCAGTCTTAGTGCTCCTGAGGAAATCCAGATAGGAAGATCTTTACAAATTTCAGTCTTGGCTGGAAAAATTTCAAATTTCAGAATGCTGATATTGCAGATTAGATTTAAAAACAAAACATTTTTTACACACGAACCAATATTTTCAGAATTTTTTTTTTTTTTTTTTTAAGTTTATTTAAGAAGGGACAGTGCAAATTCATAAATACACATACAATAGTATCAAAATGCCAGAATTAGCCAAAAGGCTATTTTTCATCTGTAGTCCCTTGGCCAGGGTGCTACACAAGGTTACCGAAAATGCTAAAAAAGCACAAAAAACAAACAAAAAACAAAACAAAATTACCAAAAAAAAAGGCAAAGGAAAAGAAAACAAGACATACAGCTTAAAAGACTTCATCAACAAGAAATTATTTTAACATGATTTTTAGTCACAAGAATGTAAAGATCATCAATGTGTAATTCAGTGCTAAAACTTAAGGCAAATTTGATGCAATATAAAATGACATGATCTTTAAAAGCAGTAGAGGCAGTAGTGAAATATTTATAGAACAACATCACAACACTAGCAGGACATATTATTACCAGTGCTTACATGTGTATGTATTAATCATCCATTGTTTCTTGAACCTCTTACAGACCAGGCTGACTGGCAAAAAGCACTTGCTTTCTCCAAAATCTGCATGACAGCTACAGTATGTTGAAGGTTACATGATAGGAACTATCATGGTTACAGCAAATTAAATATGGCAATGGTATGATTAACATTAGGAGAGTAAACACTTGGTTGAGATAAATAGAAAGGAAAATATTAATTCCAGAAACAATTTTGTGCCAGTGGGAAAATATCTAAACATATGTTCCCCAAGCCTCAATCATGGGGCCTCTGTTATTTACTATTTACATGCTTCCATTTAGACAAAACGTTTTAAAAAAAAAAAAGTTTTACATGACAATAAAAGCAACTGTCATAACTGCAGAGAGGACATCCATATTTTAACCCCAATCCCCAATATCGGTTGCCATTGTACATTTCTGCAAAGCATGGATATTTTACATTGTATGTTATTATGTAGCAGATACATTTAAGGTTTACTTTTCTTTCCGTTTCAAAAACAACTTGGTTATGGTTAGGGAAAGATAATTTGGGGTAAATAAATGCAACTATGCTTTGGTATAAAAAAAAAAAATCACTTTTGGCGGCACTACATAGGCAGGAAACACAGCAATGTTTTTGGTAAAAAACTACTGCTTTTTGAGGCATTATGCCCGGTGGTTACTAAAAAACACCCATATTTAGTGGTTAAAAAGCCAATAGAAATGCATCGATGACTAATTAAAACACAATCCATTTTGTTATTTGTTGGTCTTTAACAGTGGTCTGCAACTTGGCTGGCATCTCGCCTAGGTGTCACACCATCCAGTAGGCTAAGTAGCCTGGGTTTGCTATCCTATCATTGCCTTCTTTATTTGGATCATAACAGTGTTGTTTACTCGTACATTAGTTTTCTGACTGAGATGTATTCATCAGCGTTTTATGTGTCTGATATATACACTGTTTTCTCTTTTTCAGGATAGATATGTCTCTCTCTTTAGAAGAGCTTTGTGTAATCGCTAAAGTAAAGTATGACAGGACAATTGAGGCAGACACAGAGGCAGAGACAAGTGTCAGCACAAGTGAAGAAGATTTGTGGAGGAAAAAAATAGGGTTAGGTCAGCCACTGCAAAGGATGCAAACTTTTTGCAACATTGAGTTATGTCAATATTGCATTCAGTGTACTAAAGCTGTCTCTCTTTATTTAAGAATCACTCGAGAGTGACAGGGATGACTCTCCTGAGTATGTCCCAGAAGAATCTGAAAATGAAGGTATTATGAAAATATTTTTTGTATAGAAACTTACCCACAGAAAACTGTGCTTCAAAGGGCTTTACAGATCTAGATTTAGTATCCGCAAAAGGACGTTTTAAACCCTTAAGCTACGATTTATTGCTGCTGTATTGCAAAAGGATCAGCACGTCAGTGGGCGTCATTCTAAACTCATAATTTAAGAGAATTCTCACACTTTTTTACAATGTTGAATTATGTAAATTTTGCATTTAGTGTACTAAATATGTTCCTCCTTATCTTTTCAAGATTTACTTGGAAGTGAACAGGATGATAATCCTGTTTTTGGCACAAATGGATCTTAAAATGAAGGTTGGTAGTATTATTATTAACTAGTCCATACCTACTGAGTGCACAGTTGCCCACGTACAGTTCCACTTGGCGTGTGTTTGGGATACAGGTCATAGGAAATTGCAGATTAAATAGTCAACTGAATCCATTAAGAAGAGCAATGTATTCAGACAGAGTTTTTGTTAATTTGATAGTACGATTGCTTTATTGAAAGTACAAGGCAAGGCAAGGCAAGGCAATTTTATTTATATAGCACCATTCATACACAAGGCAATTCAATGTGCTTTACAAGAGAAATACATTAAAATAAAACATTAAAGGAACAATAAAACTGTGTTTGAGATCATTAAAAGCAAAAGCTAAAAGCAAGACAATAAATAGTTAAAACAGTGCAGAAAATGCATTTAAAAAGCAAACAGAAAGCAAAAGCAACAGCAGACAAATATAAAAACAATAGCTAAAGATGATCCTAACAATAAATTACATATCTAGTTCACTGGTAAGCTGCAGTAAATAGTAATGTTTTAAGCCCTGATTTGGAAATGAGCTGATAGTTTCAGCCGACCTCAGATATTCTGGAAGTTTGTTCCACAGGCGGGGAGCATAGAAACTAAAGGCTGCTTCACCTTGTTTCGTTTTGATCCTGGGAACACTGAGTAAACCTGTTCCAGATGATCTGAGGGGTCTGGATGCTTCATAACGTACAAGTAAATCAGAGATGTATTTAGGCCTGAGACCATTTCGTGCTTTATAGACAAGCAACAAGCAACAATTTTAAAGTCTATCCTGTGACACACAGGAAGCCAGTGCAGTGACTTAAGCACTGGTGTAATATGCTCCACTCTCTTGGTGTTGGTGAGGACTCTGGCAGCAGCGTTCTGGACGAGCTGCAGTTGTCTGAGTGATTTTTTACTCAGGCCTGTGAAGACACCGTTACAATAGTCCAGCCTGCTGAAAATGAAAGCATGAACAAGTTTTTCTGTATGTTGTTTAGACAGAAATTCTTTTATTCTTGCTATGTTTTTAAGGTGGTAGTAGGCTGATTCAGTAATTTTCTTAATGTGACTTTGTGTGATGAGCCAAGCCCTCTGCAATATTCATTGCCTTATAGAAGCTCAGTTTTAGTAAGTTTTCCAACTTTTGCCAAGAGGGAACTTTAGATATTGGTCCCTAGATTACGTTCACCGAGTTTCATGAGATGTTATGCACCTTTATGTGATGAGCCATGCCCTCTGCAATACTCATTGACTTATAGAAGCTCAGTTTTACTAAGAGGTAACTTTAGATATTGGTCCCTAGATTTTGTTCACCGAGTTTCATGCAGATCGGTCAAACTTCCTAGGAAGAGATTGATCTGAAGTGTTTTTCAAAAAATTCAAAATGGTGGAAAATCTATATAACCAGAAGTTATGGGTTCTTGAGGCAAATTTGTTCCTCACGAGGAGAGGCATCTCTGTGCAAAGTTTTCATGTCTCTACGACATACGGGGCATGGGATATGCCCATTCAAATTTTGCAATTTCAGTCGGTTGCTATAGCGCCCCACTTTGGCCAATTTATGTAATATTGCTCCATTCGCAAGCTCCCATGACCCTCTACCACTGTGCCAAATTTCACATGGATTGACCAAGTCAGTGAGGAGAAAAACATGGAACAGACACACAGACACACCCACAGACAGACAGAGTTTTCGTCATTATATAGTATAAGATAAGATGAGGTTGATCAGACCAAAATGTTACATTTATAATAACAGCAGCCAATTAATAGTGTGTGGATTATTTTACGAACAAAATATTTTATGTTTTATCCTAGTTCTCATCACATAGGTGTCTCATGTTATTGTGAGATGCAGTGATGAAATCAGAGTAGAAAAGTAGTAGTAGTAGTAGTAGTAAAAGTAGCAATACTGTCAGCAGTCACTGAAATAGATAAAATATATAATCAAAATAAAGTTAATAATTTCAAATTGTGCTAAAAATCATGTGTTTAGTGTTGTGAACGATCTCTCCATTTGTTAGAAGCTGTTTTAAAACCAGTGGAAATAGAGCTCTGGAAATATTAAATAATTCTACTTAAGCAATATCACAACGTCACAACCTCGAGTGTGATATTGCTTTTATACAACAGTTCAACAACAGCTTAAACAGCATTGCTGAGTAAGGAAATGTTAACAAAAGGTGATGAAATAAATTATTTATGTATGTTATGTAGCTCCGCGGAAAAAAAAAAAACAGTTCCCCAGTCTGTTTCCAGGCAACGCAGCACACACATCAGGAACTCACAAGCTAGCCTACTTTGTATTTACATTGATCTGCAGCTTTGTAACTTCGTCCAGTTCGGCTGATGAAACGCTGGCATACCTGGATGTTGGCACGGCCGGATTCAGCTTCCACTCTCTCTCATCCTCATCAGTACCTCATCAGATGATCATTGATAATTCCTGACCGTGTTCGCTTCATTTTTGATCCTCTCCAGTTTGTCAAGGTCGGCTGATGTTACACAAACACACCTGGAGGTCTGCACAGAACACTCCTGGCTTTCCTTTTCCTCATCCTCTCCTGATGACCACTCATAATTTTATTCAAATGTAATTTTGGGGGAAAATATCCATCTTCTTGGTGTAATGCTACAGTGTCAGTTTGCGTCAATGTAGCGAGTGTGACAGTTGGTTAATTAACTATATCAGCACTCACGGAATGTCTCTCATCCAGTCAAATTACTCGGTTGGAACTAACTGTTGTATAATGACTTATAACAGTATGTAAGCTCCTCTTTTTTACCTGTCACTCCAGACTTTCATTCATGTATATTTTTTTCTTCAGTGATCTGATTGGTCAGACATCGGGATGTTGACAGGTTGTCGTCTGATACCCAGAAGTTAACAGTACACTCAGGATGTTGAGGCAATGCTCTCTAAAATGTCCCATGATGTCCCCCCACACCACCCCGGGGATCACTCCCTCTCATTGACAATGGGGTGAAGAAGAGACTGAACAGATGTTGATTGTCCTAAATTAAGTATGTCGGTTGTAACAGAGACTTAGTATGTTTCTGGGAGTGAAATTATACATTTGTTTCCTTTTTGTTTGCTTTCCTATGTTCTAAACTTGTACATGTGCATAATCCATGTTTTTTTATCGGAATATTTTCCTTTAATCCTGTAAAACAAAAGATTATTATGTTGCAAGTTCAATTTCTTTTAAGCCCTCATTTAACATGGAAACATACTGCTATCTTGTGGCGGAGTTAAGAAGAGTTCCCGTAAGGAATTCCATATTATATTTAGAATTAAGATATAGTTGGGGTTTGCTAATCAACTTGTTTGCATATATATGTGCTTCTTCATCTTGTTTTTTTTTTCATTAAATATTGCAACTATAGGTTAGTCTAGAGTGTGTGTATTTGAAGCAGTTCATATGTGTACACCAGCGCACTTGGCACTCTGGTTCTCTTATATTCTTGCTCTTGGTGCTCCTCTTCTTTTTAGTATCTTAGTCTCTCCTGCTTTTATGCTTTGCGCACATGCTTTTGTTTTTTTTTCATTGTGCCTCCTTGCTTCTGCCCTATTGTATGTTTTAATCAGTTACGTTTTTATACTCGGTTCCTGCGTACGATCAAAGTTATTTTAAACTTTTAGATTTTGCTTATACAGTTTTCTTTTATCTCCAGTGTTTTCAACATTTTTGCGCGTTAATAATAACTTTGATAACAATATCGAATGGCCAACGATACTGTTTTCACCATTATTATCAGCGAATAATTATAACAAAGTAGACCAGCACCTGTCAACCAACCTCTTCACCCCAGATTCATCGGAACCAGCGGCTGCCAGCTACCAGTCACAGTGGTTTGTTTGCCAAATCTGAAGACTTTCTGCAGCGCAAGGAAAACAGCGTTGGGGGCCACCTACAGGACATCGCAGACTACACTGCGGTGTGCCAGCCGATTTCATTTTGCTGGAAAGGCCGGGAGCTGCAAAGCAACAGTCCGGGGCCCCAAGAGGAACCTGATCCCCGCTGCTAAGAAAGTAGGCAAAGAATTTCCATAACTTGAGGAAGCCGCTGTGTGGTGAGAGTCAAGTCGAACAGGAGGCTTAAATAAATCTTCATTTATCGCCAAGTCGTTGTCTGTGTATATATCGTTTGGACAGGAGCTGAGATAACTGTATGGAGAATTCATAACCCAGATTTTGAGACTGATTCATTATTGATAAGCATGCTGACAACAAGTGCAAACAAGGTATTTCCCCTACATATCTGGTGCCATCCGTGTGAGGCCTAATCAAATCATTGTTCCTGTAAACAAGTTATATACAGACAAACCTTGGTGATTTTAATGGTGATAGTGTGAAAAATAAATTTCCCCAATAACCCCCACAAGGTTTAGCATATTAGCATATTCTGAGCAGGCTGTCCACTGGAGGATCGATCGTGTATGTCTTACTTTTGCGCTTCTGATTTGTGTGTGAGCATTAATAACTGCACTAAATTATAACCTTTGGGTGATGACGCTAAACCCAAAAGCTAGTCCTTGCATCTGAACCATGGTAAATTATATATTTGTGTTATAATACTGAACTTAAGAGTCAAAACTACGGTAAGCCTTAATGTTTCAATTGCAGTGCTGCTGGCACCCAAATCTCTCAGATGTCGAAAGTGTCTCTGTACGCATTAAGAAAAGGCCTATTTGACACACTGATTGCCGTAAAACACAGAGTCATAATTGTGTTCCAATTAAGCTTTGCTGCGATACTCCAGAAAGTTATAATCAATTCAGTTCCTGTGTCTTCTAGTTGGATTAGCTACCTAGCTGAGACAGCTGCGAGACAGCAGCAAAGGGATTAAAGTTGTTACTATCGTTGCTATAGTAATGCTTGTGCTGGCACAGCGCTGACTGTTGCCGAGATTTAAAGTTGATTCACTACTTTTGTAAGAGTGAACAAAATTGTTGCTGAAAGATAAAGTGTTAGCTGATTGCCCTGCTTGGGTTACTGTGCTAAGTGGGTTAAGCCGCCATGCTCATCTGTGTGTGGGTTTAGTGAAATTCTAAACTGCAATAGAAGTGCCTCTGATGTTGTGTCTTCTGTGTCTTGAGGAACTCTGGTCGTGCTAAGACCAAAATGGTAAGGTTACTCAGTGGGCGGTGCTAAACTGTCACTTCCTGCCCTAATCTTCTTGTACTATTTAGTACTTTCTCAGAACAGTGCTCTCTTGGGCTATTCTGCCCAACTGCATTGCAGGCTTAAAATCGAACAGCGCACTCTTTGGTTCCTTCACAAAACAATTTCTTTTAAATCTGAGTTAACCTATATTAAGTCTGATTTCATTTAAAAGGGTATTTAACCACATATGAATTTAAGAGTTGTCTTACCACTCATAAATAAGTAGCTCATTTTGTGTGTTTTGGATCTAAATTGTGAATAATTACGAACTGTGATATTCAATTTTGACTGTTTCTCCCACGGGAAATTTTAGATAGACTGACCATTCCAATGACTGTAAACTCACTAGTTACCACTGACTGTTTTATTTGACTTTTACCGCAGAAAATAATTATTTTCCACTCACAAGAAAATTCAAAACTCCCAATTCACCAATCTGATTTTTATAACTAATAATATCACTATTGATGCTAACATACACATATCTATATAGTTATGTATATACAGAACAGGCCAAAAGTTTGGACACACCTTCTCATTCAATGCGTTTTCTTTATTTTCATGACTATTTACATTGTAGATTCTCACTGAAGGCATCAAAACTATGAATGAACACATGTGGAGTTATGTACTTAACAAAAAAAGGTGAAATAACTGAAAACATGTTTTATATTCTAGTTTCTTCAAAATACCCACCCTTTGCTCTGATTACTGCTTTGCACACTCTTGGCATTCTTTCGATGAGCTTCAAGAGGTAGTCACCTGAAATGGTTTTCCAACAGTCTTGAAGGAGTTCCCAGAGGTGTTTAGCACTTGTTGGCCCCTTTGCCTTCACTCTGCGGTCCAGCTCACCCCAAACCATCTCGATTGGGTTCAGGTCCGGTGACTGTGGAGGCCAGGTCATCTGCCGCAGCACTCCATCACTCTCCTTCTTGGTCAAATAGCCCTTACACAGCCTGGAGGTGTGTTTGGGGTCACTGTCCTGTTGAAAAATAAATGATCGTCCAACTAAACGCAAACCGGATGGGATGGCATGTTGCTGCAGGATGCTGTGGTAGCCATGCTGGTTCAGTGTGCCTTCAATTTTGAATAAATCCCCAACAGTGTCACCAGCAAAACACCCCCACACCATCACACCTCCTTCTCCATGCTTCACAGTGGGAACCAGGCATGTGGAATCCATCCGTTCACCTTTTCTGCGTCTCACAAAGACACGACGGTTGGAACCAAAGATCTCAAATTTGGACTCATCAGACCAAAGCACAGATCTCCACTGGTCTAATGTCCATTCCTTGTGTTTCTTGGCCCAAACAAATCTCAACACAAATCTCAACACAACTGATGGTCCCAACCCCATTGATAAAGCAAGAAATTCCACTAATTCACACCTGTGAAGGGAAACCATTTCAGGTGACTACCTCTTGAAGCTCATCGAGAGAATGCCAAGAGTGTGCAAAGCAGTAATCAGAGCAAAGGGTGGCTATTTTGAAGAAACTAGAATATAAAACATGTTTTCAGTTATTTCACCTTTTTTTGTTAAGTACATAACTCCACATGTGTTCATTCATAGTTTTGATCAGTGAGAATCTACAATGTAAATAGTCATGAAAATAAAGAAAACACATTGAATGAGAAGGTGTATCCAAACTTTTGGCCTGTACTGTATATATATATATATATATATATATATATATATAGACCGATATACACAATTTTGATCTTATAAAAAAAAGGGAGAGATCAAAAAACTTAATAAAATAAAGTATTCACACACCTTACGCATTTTGAAGAAAAAAAAAATTCTCTTCTGGCTCCTACTACACTTACTGATAGACTCTCTCAATTTGATGTGTTTTGTGTTCTCACTGATCTGTAGGTCAAAACTCTTTAACCAAACTACGTCTAAGCTAAAGCCAACATGGCTACAGGTCACTCTTCTGAACCCTCAAGCTGGGGAGACCCCCTTGATGAACTCGAGCCAGCGTTGGTGGACATGACTTAAGAATTGATACCTAACTATGCAACTGACATCCAGAACCTTCCGAACTTGAATCTATACTGTCACAATTAACAACCACAGCTTTAGTCACCCCACTAAAAGACCAGGCACTAACTGAGATGTTAGAAAAAATGGCAGTTGTGATGTCTACACAGCTCAGACATGCCTACGAACTGCTAGACCAAACCTCAGCTGAGCGGAGAGCCCTCAAACAAACACTTGAGAGCACTCAACAGGCTCTTGCTAAAGCAGAAAGAGATATTAGCGAGCTGAAAGTTTGACCTAATACTTCACAGGAGGACGCTGATTGTGCAACTTCAAAAGATGAAGAGAATGTTGAGTTGCGAGGTAAGAACACAGAATTGGTCAGCTACCTCCATGACCGTGACATGGAACTATCTGCAACCACACAAAGGCTCATAATAATAACCCAAGAATGTGATGATGCCGAAAACCTCCTCAAGAAAGCCGCCAAGGAAATAAGAGACTTGAAAGCTCAGGTCAAAATCCAGTATGAAGATATAGATCAAGAGCAGATCAGCGATCTGCGCCAACAACTGGCAGACACCAAAGACAGAGTTGCTGAGTCGCAATGTCAACAGTTTATCAAAGAAGAAGAACTTGCAGATGCAAAGAGAGAGTTACAGTACTCCTTTGAACAGAGTCAAAGCCGCAGGGTGTTTCTTAATGAACCTCCCCTTGAAGCAAAGAGAAATACCAAGTCTCTGAAATCACCTGTCATTTCTGGTGTTTCTGTGACAGCGTCTCTGTACTGCTCTGGGGAATTCTGCTACCCTGCTTTCTCACCTCAGTTGCTTTAAACGTCTACTTCAAGTCTTAACCCACACTGGTTCTGTTTAAGCACTTATAGCTCCCCTTCTTTCTGCGACCTTCTTGCTAATCTCCTAGCTGTTGTTTGCACGCTCTTAGCGTTGTTAGCTACTTTAGCTTAGCCATGGCTTCCCCTTCTCCTGCTCTTTCTTGCCCGGTGTGTCACATGTTCAGTTATGCCTCTGCCTCCTTTAGCGACAGTGGTAATTGTAATAAGTGTAGCTTATTTGCTGCGTTGGAGGCGAGGCTTAGTGAATTAGAAGCGCGGCTCCGCACCATGGAAAACCATTCAGTAGCTGCGGTAGTTAGCCAGCCCCCTGAAGCCGGTGCGGAGCCACATAGCATAGCCTTAGCCTCTGTTTACTGTCCTCCGGCAACTCCCGTTCAGCCGGGAGGTTGGGTTACGGTCCGCCAGAAGCATAGCTCCAAGCCGAAGCCCACGGCTCACCACCAGCCAGTTCACGTTTCCAACCGCTTTTCCCCACTCAGCGACACACCCGCTGAGGATAAAACTCTGGTTATTGGCAGCTCTATTCTGAGGAACATGAAGTTAGCAACACCAGCGGCCATAGTCAAATGAATCCCTGGGGCCAGAGCGGGCGACATCGAGTCAAATTTAAAACTGCTGGCTAAAGGTAAACGTAGATTCAGTAAGATTGTTATTCACGTCGGCGGCAATGACACCCGGTTACGCCAATCGGAGGTCACTAAAATTAATATTGCCTCGGTGTGTGAATACGCAAAAACTATGTCGGACTCCGTAGTTTTCTCTGGACCCCTCCCAAATCTGACCAGTGATGACATGTTTAGCCGCATGTCATCATTTAATCGCTGGCTGTCCAGGTGGTGTCCAGCAAACGATGTCGGTTTCGTTAATAATTGGCAAACTTTCTGGGGAAAACCTGGTTTTATTAGGAGAGACGGCATTCATCCCACTTTGGATGGACCTGCTCTCATTTCTAGGAACCTGGCAAACTTTATTAGTAATTTAAATCCCTGACAACCCAGAGTTGAGACCAGGACAGAGAGTCGCAGTCCTAAACGCCTCTCTGAGCTTCTAGTTCAGTTACCCAGCAATAGTTATCATAGGTTTATACAAACGGTGTCCTTCCCCCGACCACCTAAATTATTTAAATCTAAAATTAAACAAAGAGGAGTTGTGCATAACAACCTCATAAAAATTAAAACCTCCTCTGTGACAGAAAGACAAAACAGGAGAATTAAATGCGGACTGTTAAATATCAGGTCTCTGTCGTCTAAAGCAGTGTTAGTAAACGAATTAATATCAGATAATCATATTGATTTACTCAGTCTCACTGAAACCTGGCTGTGTCAAGATGAATATGTTAGTCTAAATGAGTCCACTCTTCCAGTCAAAATAATACCCACATTCCTTGAGGCAGCGGCCGAGGAGGGGGAGTTGCAGCCATTTTTAACTCTAGTCAGTTAATCAGCCCTAAACCTAAACTAGATTATAATTCATTTGAAAGCCTCGTTCTTAGTCTTTTACACCCGACCTGGAAAACCTCGCAGCCACTTTTATTTGTTATAGTGTACTGTGCTCCTGGCCCGTATTCTGAATTTGTATCTGAATTCTCAGAGTTTTTATCCAGTTTAGTTCTTAAATCAGATAAAGTTATTATTGTAGGCGATTTTAACATTCATGTCGACGTTGATAATGACTCCCTGGCTACCGCGTTTATCTCATTAATAGACTCCATTGGCTTCAGTCAGGGTGTACATGTACCCACTCACTGTTTTAACAATACCCTCGATCTAGTTCTGACGTATGGAATTGAAATTGATAACCAAAAAGTCTTTCCACAGAATCCCTCGCTATCGGATCATTATCTGATTACTTTTGATTTCTTTTTACTCGATTACACGCCACTCAGCAACAGTTACTATACTAGATGTTTATCAGATAGTGCTGTCGCGAAATTTAAGGAAAAGATTACTTCATCGTTAAATTCAATACCAATACCTTCAGTAACAGAGGTTTCCCGTGCCGACTTTAACCTCTCCCAAATTGATCATTTTGTCGATAGCGCCGTAGGCTCGCTGCGAACAACACTCGACTCTGTAGCTCCTCTTAAAAAGAAGTTAAAAAAGCAAAGAAAGTTCGCTCCTTGGTATAACTCTCAAACCCGTAGGTTAAAACAAATATCGCGAAAATTTGAAAGGAATTGGCGATTAACCAAACAGGAAGAATCTCGTTTAATCTGGACAGACAGTCTCAAAACCTATAAGAGGGGCCTCCGCAATGCCAGAGCAAACTATTACTCAGCATTAATAGAAGAAAACAAGAACAACCCCAGGTTTCTTTTCAGCACTGTAGCCAGGTTGACTGAGAGTCAAAGCTCTATTGAGCCTTGTATTCCTTTAGCCCTTAGCAGTAATGATTTTATGAGCTTTTTTAATGACAAAATTCTAACTATTAGAGGCAAAATTCATGACCTCCTGCCATCAGATGGTAGGCCTACCTATCTAACCTCAAACACAGCTGTAGAGCCTAATATATATTTAGATTGCTTCTCCCCAATTTCTCTTCAAGAATTGACAGCAGTGATTTCTGCTTCTAAATCAACAACGTGTCTCTTAGACCCCATCCCAACTAGGCTACTTAAGGAGGTCTTTCCTTTAGTTAACACTCATATATTAGATATGATCAATATATCCTTATTAACAGGCTATGTACCACAGTCTTTTAAGGTAGCTGTAATTAAACCTCTACTAAAAAAGCCCACCCTGGATCCAGAGGTGTTAGCCAACTATAGACCAATATCTAATCTTCCCTTTATGTCAAAGATCCTTGAGAAAGTAGTCGCAGACCAGCTGTGTGATTTTCTCCATGATAATAATTTATTTGAGGAATTTCAGTCAGGATTTAGAGTGCATCATAGCACTGAGACAGCACTAGTTAAAATTACAAATGACCTTCTGATTGCTTCAGACAAAGGACTTGTCTCTGTACTTGTTTTATTAGATCTTAGTGCGGCGTTTGACACAATTGACCATCAAATTCTACTGCAGAGACTGGATCACTTAATTGGCCTAAAAGGTTCTGTACTGAGCTGGTTTAAATCTTATTTATCTGATCGTTTTCAATTTGTTGACGTTCGTAATGAATCATCCTTACGTACCAAAGTTTGTTTTGGAGTTCCGCAAGGTTCTGTGCTCGGACCAATCCTATTTACTCTATATATGCTTCCTTTAGGTAACATCATTAGAAATCACTCCATAAATTTCCATTGTTATGCGGATGATACACAATTGTATTTATCGATGAAGCCAGAAGAAAGTAATCAATTAACTAAACTCCATATCTGCCTCAAAGACATAAAAAATTGGATGAGCACCAATTTCCTGATGTTAAATTCAGACAAAACTGAAGTTATTGTTCTTGGCCCCAAACAATTCAGAGACTCTTTATCTGATGACATCGTTTCTCTTGATGGTATTGCTCTGGCCTCTAGCACTACCGTAAGAAACCTCGGAGTAATATTTGATCAAGATTTGTCTTTTAATTCTCATTTAAAAAAAACCTCACGGACTGCATTTTTTCATCTGCGTAATATTGCGAAAATTAGGCCTATCCTGACCCGAAAAGATGCAGAAAAATTGGTCCACACTTTTGTTACCTCAAGGCTGGATTACTGTAACTCTCTATTATCAGGTAGCTCCAGTAAGTCCTTAAAAACTCTCCAGCTAATTCAGAATGCAGCAGCACGTGTACTAACAGGAACTAAGAAACGAGATCATATTTCTCCTGTTTTAGCTTCTCTGCACTGGCTCCCTGTAAAATCCAGAATTGAATTTAAAATCCTACTGTTAACTTATAAAGCTCTAAATGGTCAAGCTCCGTCATATCTTAGAGAGCTCATAGTGCCATATTATCCCACCAGAACACTGCGCTCTGAGAACGCAGGGTTACTCGTGGTCCCTAAAGTCTCCAAAAGTAGATCAGGAGCCAGAGCCTTCAGCTATCAGGCTCCTCTCCTGTGGAGTCATCTTCCTGTTACGGTCCGGGAGGCAGACACCGTCTCCACATTTAAGACTAGACTTAAGACTTTCCTCTTTGATAAAGCTTATAGTTAGGGCTGGCTCAGGCTTGCCCTGTACCAGCCCCTAGTTAGGCTGACTTAGGCCTAGTCTGCTGGAGGACCCCCCTATAATACACCGGGCACCTTCTCTCCTTCTCTCTCTCTCTCTCTCTCTCTCTCTCTCTCTCTCTCTCTCTCTCTCTCTCTCTCTCGTATTCTATTACTGCATCTTGCTAACTCAGCCATTCTGGATGTCACTAACTCGGCTTCTTCTCCGGAGCCTTTGTGCTCCACTGTCTCTCAGATTAACTCATATCACAGCGGTGCCTGGACAGCGTGACGTGTGTGGTTGTGCTGCTGCCGTGGTCCTGCCAGATGCCTCCTGCTGCTGCTGCTGCCATCATTAGTCATTAGTCATACTTCTACTGTTATTATACACATATGACTATTGTCACACATGTATACTGTCACATATTAATACATACTTTCAACATATTGTACCACAGTAACCAGAACTATAACTATAATATTATTACTTTCATTAACGTTGTTGTAAGCTACTGTCATTACCTGCATCTCTCTCTCTCTCTCTCTTTCATTGTGTCATATAGATTACTGTTAATTTATTATGCTGATCTGTTCTGTACGACATCTATTGCACGTCTGTCCGTCCTGGAAGAGGGATCCCTCCTCAGTTGCTCTTCCTGAGGTTTCTACCGTTTTTTTTCCCCCGATAAAGGGGTTCTTCTTGGGGAGTTTTTCCTTATCCGCTGTGAGGGTCTTAAGGACAGAGGGATGTCGTATGCTGTAAAGCCCTGTGAGGTAAATTGTGATTTGTGATATTGGGCTTTATAAATAAAATTGATTGATTGATTGATTGACCTCAAGAAGACTCATCCCTGCAATCTTCTCCATTGTTATCGTTGGAACGGGCCTCCCGTTCCCGGGACACCCAGTCACCACTGATACAGGTAAGTAACATTTACGCTCAACATCCCCACCTGACTGTGTGTTCTCACTTTGCGCAGGGTCTCTCAGATAGAGACCTTGATAAAATCGCATGCAACATAACTCGCTTTGAACCCAATCTTGGTGGTTCACATCACACCAATCTCTACCTCAGAGATACTGACTTCTATCTACAGAAGTTTCTGAACACCACAGTCAACGACGAGATTTACCTTATCAAGGTCACCTCTAGTCGAGACGTCAGTGCTTTCATTGACCACCCTTCTTTACCAAGTACTGCTTGAAGAATTCTCTGACTACCTCTCACAGACTGGTTTGACCTCTGCCGAGGCACTCAAACAGGGAAGAAACAAATCTCCTCAGCAATACTATCATCACCTGCGTCTCACCTACTTTGGTTCCAGAAATGAACCTGGGATGGAGGAGGGCCTGCATTTCACGGCTCTTTTTATCCACAACCTCCATCCCACTACTAGCGTCCATCTTGGTGCCATGGCATGTCCTCGTACTCTAACAAGTTGACACCTACGAGAACTCCCTTTAAAGGGTTTTGCAAAACAAAAACATAACGTGGTTAAACACGGAGAACCCAACACAATCTTGAGTCTCGAGGCTACGACTTTGGAGTTGGAAGGGGCTCCTAACTGCACTACTCCTCCCAAACCTCATCAACCTGGTCAGACCAAAAAGCCACCTCCACCTAAACCAGCCCATCAAGACAATGGCTACTCATGACCACCTTGGTCAGGTCAGAATCAAAAACCAAAGCTTAAGGGGAATCACCGTTTCCCCAACCACGGATCAGATAAGTTTTCACCAAACCAACCGGAAACCCGTCCGACCCGTGACTGCAAAGAAAGTGATCAACGTAAAGTACGAGACACTTACTTCCAGGAGAAATGACTTCAAAAGCAGGGTCCGTCTGACAAAGAAACAAAGACATGCAATGACCCAAGAGGTAAGTCTACAAAAGTTGATTTTAGCGAGGAAGAACTTATCAGAGGAAGATCGCTATCAGACACATCCTACAGAGCATTCGTAAAGAATAAAGAAGGATAAAGCTGACCACTTCTCCGCAACCTCCACATGCTCTGAACCTTCCCCTCAGGTTGCTTTGACCCACTCACCTGAGGCAGAGGCTGAAGGAATCTATTTGGACCCTTGTAAACCTGAGCCTGCACTGCTTTCAAACCAGGTCATGACAGTCCAGTCCAATTCTCCTGAACAAAACTTGTCTCAGTTAACACCTCCCAGTGCTGTCTTGGTGGTTCAGCTGGACTCAAAAGATGATTCTTCCAAGGAGAACCCCCTAACCATACAGGGTGATCCACCCTCCCAACAGTTCTTGTGCCACCTCACGAGAAAGAGGTCACTTGTAAATTCTATCTGTCCATGACACTTGAAGACGAACTTGTGCATGAAGCACTCCTTGATACCGCCGCAGAAATCACCCTGATGTTGGTGACCCTGTTCAATACACTGTGAGCAATAGCACATTGCTCCAACTAGGAATTGAAACTGCAGACCTGCTCTCTCGAGGTCCAACCATACGGTCCGCATAGCACCACTTTGAAAGTCATGGCACTGGTGCAGCTGACTATCGGACCAATGACTCTTGTCCACCCTGTGTACGCGTCATGCCTCGACGCAATTCCTCTTTTCATTGGCAAGGATCTTCTCAATTGATTCGAACCACTGATCGATTTCAAGCGGCTAAACATCTGGGCACACGTTCATCAACCCCTGCCTATCTCCCTTCCCCAACACAGTGCGGCTCAGTGCTGTGTTCTTGACACCAAGTCAGTGTCACTCAAGGCCCAAATTGACCCACCAGAGGTCACTAGGGGAGGTGATATGCCAAACACAACTTCTGAAACCTCACCGATATCACCATGGCATCAAAACGAATTGTTGGCACAACGAGACACCTTCCTGTGTTCATTAACTGATTCCGATGTGGAAAGTGAATACTGCCCAAAAGTGATAAACAGCATCAAACTTGAAAATGTCAGTGTCAATGATGTAACTTTAGCTCTGGAATGACGCATCAGCTATCAGCCAAGAGCTCTCCCTCTAGACCCCTTGCCCATGGCGATGATGAAAGCTGTTGGCACTTGCGCCCTAAAACTACAATGGGGTCAGAGACAATTAACCCATTCCTTGCTTGTCATCCTGAACCTGCCACATGCGGTTTGCATTGGCGGTGACGTACTGGTGTGATTGGATGCCGAGTTGGACACAATCAACAACATTCTTCAGGATGAACCTGACTCTCCTAAGCCTGAAAACATAAAATCAGGCCAAACCATCCCTGAAGTTTGCCAGATGGGTAACAAACAACATGCGGTGGTACCTGCTAACACTAAAGAGGTGCCCCTGCATTTAAACATTAAGCAAGGTCAAAACCACACCCACTCTCAGGCATTCTTCCAACCTTCTCTTCTTTTCTTTGAACTGGGACTGTCCTTAGAGGCTACCCCTCTAATGGACGTGAGTTCAGTACACCTTCACCAGGTGTCCTTTTGGCTATACTAACTCACCTTCTGAGTTCAACATCTTCCTGAATAAGGCATGCCCCGATGCTAACAGCCGGGGAACCCTTATATATGTTGACGACATCTTGGTATGACGTCCTACTCTGGACTCTGACTTGGAAGAAATAGATCATGTGCTAGGCCAACTCACGGCCGCTGGAGCAAAGATCTCTTTATCCAAATGCCAAAGGTGCAAAACCAAAGTGAACTACGTGGGCCTCCTTGTGGGATCAAAGGGTGTAGGGAGACGAATTCAAGGCATTGCAACCATCAAGACACCATCAAACGTGTCCGAACTCTGCAGCTTTTTGGGAGTTTGCAACTATTCTTGACAATTCATCGAGAACTATGCAGACTTGGCCAAACCTCTGGCTGACTTGCTCAAGAACGATGCCCCATTTGTGTGGGACCAGCCACAGAAACGAGCTATGCAAGCTTTAAAAGACAAGCTCTGTCCAGCATCCTGTTTGGCTTACCCTGACTGTCAGAAAGAATTCCATCTGGAAGTGGGATTCTCTAATCATTGCATGAGTGCAGGCCTGTACCAGCTCCACGACTCGGACAAACGTGTTGTAGCATAATGCCAGCAAAACTGGCCCCTGAGCTTAAGTACACAGACTGCGAAAATCACTGCTTGCCACGGTGTGGGCTGTTAAGCATTTCTCGAACTATCTGGGTCACCTGGTCGAAACACACGACAAAAAGTCAGAGGCCATTCCCGTGTGCCTGGCCAAGACAAAGAGCTCAATGACCAAGCCAACTCTCTGGCTAAACAAGGTGCCATTACTGGGACATGGTGACTCTGCCCAGAATCTTTCCCCAACCCACCCACCCCTTCTGTTTATGTGGTCACTCGTGCTCAAGCAGCAGCCTCCACTCCGACTGCCGCACCTGTGCGCACTCCTCTCGCAGTCACTCCCGCCTTCTCTGACTCTGGTGACTGATCTGGTTTCCCTCCAGTCTCTTGATCCTGCCATCAATAAAATGCTGCTTTCCTTGTCTGATCCTGCTGTCCATACCATCTCCAGCAATGATCTCAAATCCATTCCCAGCCTGCACCACCTGCACAATGCGCATCCCACGCTATGTGTCATCAACAGCCTTCTGGTGCATGTCTCTAATACACTTGCTTCACCCGCGTTTGTGGTGCCTCAGAGCCACAGAGGGGTGATGCTAATGCATGCCCATGACTCTCCAGCCCAAACCACTGCATACTTACTGATGAACCACATCTTCTCTGGGTTTGGTCTGCCCAGTGGTGTCGACTCAGACAGGGGAACACACTTCACCGCTGAAACCATGCAACATCTCTGGGAGATGTTGGGCCTGAAGGCCAACTTCCACGTCAGTCATCACTCTCAGGCTTCAGGACAGGTAGAGCGAGCAAACCAAATGATAGTCCACATACTAAAGAAGTATGTGGCATCCAACCACAAAGATTGGGAAGAAAAACTGCCTTTGGTCTTGATGGCCATCAGAGCCACTCCCCACCAAACAACAGGAGTTTCTCCCTTCCAAATGATGACGGGTCGACAAATGACCCTTCCCCTGCACCTACTCTACCAGCCAGGTGAGGCTAACATCGCAACAGCATATACAACCGATCAGTATATGACTGACTTGAACAAACACTTAAAGGCCACATTCGCCTTTGCCCAGAAAAATCTAGAAAACAGTGTGGAAGGACGCAATGCCTACTACGACCAAAAAGCATCCTATGACGAACTCCAAGTGGGGGACAAGGTCTGGTACTACATCTTTGCCCAACCCACTGGAGCAAGCAACCAGGGCCCAGGAAAACTCGCTCACAAGTTTCTTCCCTGCTGGGACGGTCCTTACGTGATCACAGAGAAGCTCTCACCCGTCGTGTACCAGATCCAAATCAAAAGAGGCCAGAGAGAACCAACTCTCAAATGGGTTCATCGTAACCAGATCAAGCCTCACAAAACCCCTATGGGAAGTAACGGGGACGCCAGCGTCTCTGTTTAGTTTTTGCAAGGAGCAGTCAAACACTTGGGGCAAACACTGGGCACCTTCTCTCCTTCCCTCTCTCTCTCTCTCTCTCTCTCTCTCTCTCTCTCTCATGTCCTGTTTCTGCATCTTGCTAACTCAGTCATACTGCATGTCACTAACTCGGCTTCTTCTCCGGAGCCTTTGTGCTCCATTGTCTCACAGGTTAACTCATATCGCAGCGGTGCCTGGATAGTGTGACGTGTGTGGTTGTGCTGCTGCTATGATCCTGCCTGATGTCTTCTGCTGCTGCTGTTATCATTAGTCATACTTCTACTGTTATCATACACATATGATTATTGTCACATACGTATACTATTCAGATTAATATATACTTTCAACATATTGTACCAAAATAGCCTGTAATATTAATTATAATATTTTATTTTATACTTTCGTTACTCCTGTTGTAAGCTACTGTCATTACAGTCTGTCCTGCATCTTTCTCTCTCTCTCTCTCTCTCTCTCTCTCTCTCTCTCTCTCTCTCTCTCTCTCTCTCTCTGTCTCTCTTTCTGTCTCATTGTGTCATACGGATTACTGCTAATTGATCATGTTGATCTGTTGTGTACGACATCTATTGCACGTCTGTCCGTCCTGGAAGAGGGATCCCTCCTCAGTTGCTCTTCCTGAGGTTTCTACCATTTTTCCCCCTATTAAAGGTTTTTTTGGGGGAGTTTTTCCTTATCCACTGTGAGGGTCCTAAGGACAGGGATGTCGTATGTTGTAAAGCCCTGTGAGGCAAATCGTGATTTGTGATATTGGGCTTTATAAATAAAACTGATTGATTGAATTAGAACCAGGACCTGACTCTGGGAGTGTTCTGAAGGAACAATCCAGGCTGCTGATCACTGACTGTCGCCTACGCACACAAAAGGTGTTTGTTAGGTTGAACCCCCCTGGAGGTATGTAAAAAGAACGTCCCTGTCACAGCTCAGCTAACCAGTTGGACTGGCACGAGCTGGAACAGGGTGGTTATACGCCACACTGAGGCAGACACAACCCACATGTTGTAGCAGCTACAGAAGTTCACAATCACCCAATCAGAACTAGGTGGACACAGTAAGAGATCCAAACAGTTTACTGGTGGGCTGCTAACCGCAGCTGCTGCCGTCGGTTCTCTTTTCAGCATTGGACTCTCCTCAGTCAATGCAGTAAGCCTGTCCACCATTAAGCACCACATAGGCGAACTCCAGGCCGAAATTCCAGACATCAGAGCACAAATGAACCTACAACAAAGCCAACTTCAAACCATAGGACAGACACCCAGGGTGAGTCATTATACAAAACACTTTGTGTGGTTAACTCTCTCCTCTCTGTGCAAGTTGAAAGTGCTCATACACAACTCATTAGCACATTCATGTCAGACATGCTGCGAGATATTGGATCCTCTGTGGACAGCTTAGCTATAGGTAGGAGTCCTCCATATCTCGTCCCTCTTTCTCTGGTACAGAGTCTCCTAACTGCGACTTCTCGAGGTCTGGTCACTCCCCTTCAAGCCCATTTGGCCTACACTTCAGGTAATGTGGTCCCAATCTAAGTCAATCCTGAAGACAGAGAATTGGCTTTTATTATCAATCTGCCAATCGTGGCCTCTGAAAACGTCTATCGGCTGAAGGATGTAGTAAATGCCGTATTCTGGCAGGGTGATGTGCACGTTTAAGTGCAGACCCCTCCAGTCGTCGCTTACCATGACAACAGCCCAGACCTATACCTATCCCAAAATTTGTGCATGTGCACCCTGACCAAGGATATCCATTATTTATGTTCCATTAAGCCATTTATCTGTGATAGCACGGATGAGATATTGGGCTTCAAGTCCACGGCACCTGATGCCTGGTGCCCAACAACGGTAACACCCTGATCTCAGGTCAACAACACTCAGGCTGTAGGAGGCCACTGGCTAGTCAACACTCCAGCCAGCACTGCTGTTCTAATGTACGACCAACATGACACCGCTATCCCGCATTGCACTGCCCGGCCAGACGCTGTGGATTACTGTACCAGAGAATGCCATTTTACATATAGAGTTCTTCAGCAAACACACCTTGGAGTTAGATCCAGACACAGTGACTCAGGTACAATATAAAGGCACTCAAACGATCCATGTAACTCCAGTTGATGACGTGCTCAAGGAGATTGCCTCATCTAGCCAGAGACATAGTCCACCCATCAACCATGCATGGTTGACCCCCAACACCATACTTGCCGTCACGATAGCCCTAGGATACTTCCTGACCTTCGGGATAGCTTTCTTCTATATTAAACGCTCCCAGACTCTACAATGTAAACTAAACAAATGCCACAAAGGTCTAGAAACCTTAGCCAAATCCAGGAAGTCACGGAAAGACAGACACTCAACTGAACTGCAGGAGGTTGAGGAAGACAGGGACTACAGTGGAGTTGGTACTCCCCTGGCCCCGGCCATCTTGGAACTGGCTTTCTAAGTAGTGAACCCTGTAACATGACTTGGCCATCACCTCACATGGCCTAACCCTCGAGCACCCAATTTTAGTTCATCAGATATGACATCAACTCTGATCACTGTGAGCTACTGCCTTCAAACTTTTCATCTGGTTTGCCACTCAGTGTGCACCATCTGGGCTATCCAAGGTTCCCTGGATAGTCAACATTGGAATCGAGTGGGGGGCTGTAGGAGCATACAGCCTTCCTAAACTCTCCAGATTCTGGACTACAAGTAAATAGACAATGAGAAGGCCACAAGGAGGGTCAAATGTTTATTACCCTGCCCCCGAGCTTACTCCGGTGAGGAGGGATGCCCCCTCCAGACATCCGGGTGCCAAAAACTGAACAGATGTTGATTGTCCTATGTCGGTCGTAACAGAGACTTAGTATGTCTCTGGGAGTGAAATTATTCATTTGTTTCCTTAATAATTGTAGAACCGAGTTTGACCATAATGCAAAGAGAATGTGTCCTTCACGCATAACTTAACAAAGTATGCGATCTAGTATACTTAGAAGCATTGAGTTTCCTCCAAAATAAAATGGGCCTATTTTACCACTAAAGAGGCCGCCTTATCAAACCTGCCCACTTTGGCCAGATAGAACCCAGTGTGCTCAGCAGTCTGGTTCTCTTGTTCTCTTGTATTCTTGCTCTTGTTGCTCTTTTTCTTTTTAGTATCTTAGTCTCTCCTGCTTTTATGTTCTGCGTACACTCTTTTGTTTTTTTTTTCATTTTGTCTACTTGTTTCTGCTGTATCTTATGTTTTAACCAGTTATGTTTTTACGTTCCTGTGTAACTCTTCAAACGCTTATATTTTGCTTATCCAGTTTTCTTTTATCTCCAGTGTTTTCAACATTTTCCGCGTTAATAATAACTTTGATAACAATATCGAATGGCCAACGATATTGTTTTCACCATTATTATAAGTGAGTAATTATAACAAAGTAGGCCAGGGCCTGTAGACCGACCTCTTCAACCCAGATTCATCGGAACCAGTGGCTGCCAGCCACTAGTCACAGTGGTTCAAGTGTCAAACCCAAAGACTTTCTGCAGCGCAAGGAAAACAAGGTTGGGGGCCACCTACAGGACATCACAGACTCAACCGCTCCTCCACCGTCGTGTGCCAGCCGGTTTCATTTGCTGGAAAGGCCGGGAGCTACGAAGCGACAGTCCGGGGCCCCAAGAGGAACTTCACCTGATCCCCGCTGCTAAGAAAGTAGGCAAAGAATTTCCATGACTTGAGGAAGCCACTGTGTGGTGAAGAGTGAAGTCGAACAGGAAGCTTAATTATTAATTTAGGTTTCATTAGGTGAATGTTTTTGCGTATCCCGGTGTTCCCAATTTATCTGTAGTCACATACTCTCTCTCACTATCACCAAAATAAATAACTCACACGAGTGTATACTGTAGATTTTGTGTTATTTCATATAATTATCATTTGCTATTCATTTATTCAGTTGTTACATATTTAGCTTAAATAAATCTTCATCTATCGCCAAGTCGTTGTCTGTGTATATATCTTTTGGACAGGAGCTGAGATCATTGTATAGAGAATTCATAACCCAGATATTGAGATTGATTCATAATTGATAAGCGTGCTGATGAATTAATAAGTGGCTCACGGAGTTATTCATTTGATTAGTCGCTTTCCTCATTAGGAGGGTGGTGCCCCAATATTTTATTATGAGTGCAAACGTTCTCTAAAAAGGTATTTTCCCTACATTTCTGTTGCTGTCATGCTGAAAATTGCTGACTTTAATTTATGTTTGGTCGCCGGACCTTTGTCTTCCTATTGCATTTTATTTAAGTTGGTCTTCTGACCTTAATTTCTGTGTAGTCTAATGACCTTTGATTTCAGTTGGTCCTCATTGACTTTTTATTATGTTCAACATATAGACACCCACAGTCTGCAGAACCATGCACTTTTCAGCCTTCCTTTCTGGCATATCACCATTGTAGGAGGAACACCCCTTCTGAACACTCCCAAAACCTAAAGTAAAGGAACTGTGGTGAAATGGGTCAGTGTGAGGTCAAATGTTTATTGCTTTGGCCATTTCACCTCATTCCTTAGGAACACTTTCACCATCATTCTGGCGTCAAGGGTGGTAAAGGTGTCAATTGGAAATACTCCAGATTTAAATTCTGATTAACATCCTGGAAAATCCAGGGTTATTCACAACACAGCCAGATTAACTGCCAGTCCATTAACTATGCTTTTAAGTGCACCACATCCTCTCCCCTTTTTGTCACATCTTTGGGTGTCACCCCGGGTCTCATCCAAGTGAAACTGAGATAAGAAAAACATATGTATGAGTCGTAAATTCAGTAAGCATTCCTGAGCAGAGACTAAGTTTTTAACCAACTCGAAATGTCTCTTGAAAGTAAAACTATACATTTTATCCATGTTCTAACATTGTAACTGTGCATTATCCTTGTTTGTTAGTTGAACGATTTTTTTCTTTCATTCTTGTAGGTCACAGTATGAGCAAATTATAATTCATGTGTTTAATCCCTCATTTAGCATGGAGTCATACTGCGAGACGATATTTAAAAAGGGTTCCCGTAAGGAATCCCATATTATATTTTGAGTTAAAATATAGTTGGATTGATTAATAAGCTTGTCTTTATTAATACGTGCTTTCTCATTCTTGTTTGTTGATGCAATTGCAGACTAGTTTGTAGTGTTTGTGCACGAAACATTTATACTTGTGTTTCCACTGATATATGTAGTATAATAACCATATTAAATTTAATTTTTAAAGTCTCACAAAATAAAGTTTCATTAAAGTTCATTAGGTTTCCTCCAAAATACAGTAATGTCTAAACTAAAAGACCCGCCTTGCCTCAAACACGCCCCCTCAAGCTGGTGTGATAAAACTATTGAGCTCGGTGCATCTCCACACTTTCCGTACTTTTTACTTTACTCTTACTTTCTCTTTATGCCTGAACCCGTTACGCTCTTAAACTCAGTTCCTGCATAACTCTTTCTTTTCTTACAGTCGAAATTATTTTAATCTTTTAAGTTTTACGTCCAGGATTGTTTTGTCTGTCCTGAGGCTTCTTTCTTTTTGTCTGTACCTTCAGTAACATTACGCCTGAAGCAAGAAAGCCAGCCGATTGCAACATTTTTTCTATGCATTGATAATAACTTTGATAATAATATCAAACGGCTGACGAGATTGTTTTCAACCTTATCCCATAAGAACCCGGACCAATTTCTCCTCAAAGGAAAATTATGGGGGGCATAAAACAGACTAAATAGACCACATCGAACATATTTCTGACATTTTTTTCAAAATACCACCCCTCACTGTCAGAGATCTGTAATGTTACAGATATGTCACACTGGGCATTAAGATCCTGGATAATTTATCCATCAAGGAAAATTATGGGGGACATAAAATAGACTAAATAGACCATATAGAACACATTTCTGACATTTTTCTCAAAATAACACTCATTAGTGTCAAAGATCTGTCAGTGGGTGTTAATGGTAAATTCATTCCTCTTTTGAAAATAAATCAGCCTCAGTCTTTTTCGGTTTGATAACAAAGCTTTGTCTTTTTATTTGCGTTTCCACAATATCATAACTTTACCTCTTAGGTTTAACAACAAAATCTTTAACAACAAAATTTTGATTTATTTCACAATACAAAAATTTGCAAATTGAATTAAAAAAAAGACTGTCTCATCATATTGGAGGTCTTCTCAACAAGCCATTGTAGCTGTAAAAAAAACAACTGAGCTACAGTCTTTTTCTGGTCATGTTTTTCTGTTTGGTAACAAAGATTCTAACTTTACCTCTTAGGTTTAACAACAACATTTTCTTTTCATATTTGTTTTACAACACACAAATGAATACATTTGCAAAAATTTGCAAATTGAACAAAAATAAAAACTACCTCATATTGGAGGTATACGTTACTGTAGCTATAGAAAACTGAGCAACAGACTTGTAAACTTGCAAACACAAAAAAAGTGTAGTAACAAAAACTTTTGTATTCTCAGAACCATGTTTTAACCATTGTTATCAACATGTGTGGCAGTAGGCCAAATGGAAAGATCTGAAACAATTTCTTTCCTCAGTGAAGCAAACACGCACGTCGCATTTCTCACAAAGGGTGGTGGTTGCATTGATTTTACAGAATTTGCAACGGCCACGCTTGTCACATTTCACAGGCCAGTGTGCAACCTGGTCCACGCGAACATCATCTGGAACTCCAACACGAACTCTCTTGGGAGGTGGTGGTGGTGGAGATGTGGCATTGAGTGATGGGCGGCCCCTTTGTGAATGCAGGAGAATGAGGCTAGTTGCAACCTCTGCCTGGAAGCTCCTTTGTTTCAGTGGCTTGTGGACACCAAGTAGTTTACAGTCACGGCAGTAGATCAGCCATGCATTAACAAGGCCTAGCATTATGGTTTGCCAGAATAGGTAGAGGTACCACCTCCGTGACCTCATGTGATACTTGTACTTTGCAATGCATGCATCTAGGAGGTCTACCCCTCCCATGAATGTGTTGTACTCCTTCACAATGTATGGCCTGTTGACTTCCACAAATGCTTTGTCTGATTTGCTCCAGCATTGAGCTTTGTCTTGAGGTTCAATGACACAGTAGGATGAGATCAGGGTAACAGATTTGTTGTCATACCACTTGACAATGGCCATGCGTTCTTCTTTCTCCACCCTGACATCAACAGATCCTCTGCCTCTTTTGGCAAGACTTTTCTCATCTTCAAGCTAACAACCAGCCAAGCGATTGCTGTGGAGTGTTCCTACAAAGTAGATCTGACGCTGAAGAAGCTTGAGCACCAGTGGTGCTGAAGAAAACAAGTTGTCTGCAAATACTTTGTAGTTTTGGTTTGATGGGAGAGTTTCACACAGCTTGACCACAATGTCACCTCCCATGCCAAGTGAGGTTTTTTTCCCAGTGCCACCTCTGTAGACTGCAAAATCACAGAGGATTCCAGAGGAAGTGCAGCGGCTCCAAATTTTCAATCCCCAAGGGTGGGGCTTGCCCTTGACATATTGCCTTATTGGGCTATGAGTCCCTCTGAAAGAGACCATTTGCTCATCTTGCCTGTTTGACTGATCAGTGTTATCAGTGAAGTGCAGAGATGCCAGCAGGTTCTGAAAACGGTTGCGTGACATGTTGTCAGCCACCATGGCACACCTTGTGTCATTTTCTCAGTAAGCACGATTTCCTGGCAGTTGGCAAAGTCCCATGCGCAGGTAGAGGCCAATCAATATTTCCAGTGTAGTGTCTGTAGTGTCTGACGTGCCACATGTTATGTGATGACTGGGGTCTTATATGATTAGTTAGGGGCCTAGGTGAAGAGTTTATCATGGCTTAGGTCAAGGATAGATAAGTAAGGTGAAAGGTTGGATTCCATCTAGATTGTCTCTTTGTGACTTGTCAGATTTTGTCTCAAAGTTCATCAAAACAACCAACCTATATATGCAGGGTAAGTTGAGCTGTTATTCAGAGTAGTTCATATTTGGCTTCGAACTCTCTCTCAGGCAATCTAGATGCTTGATAGATGCTGTACTTCTTGTAATAAACCTTTCTTTATGCAAGCAAGATGGTGTCAGTGGAGTCTCCTTCATCACCTTCACATCATTGCTATGTAATAAACGACACCAGCTCCTTAACAGTGGTGTTAACATTGCTGTGATTTGCAGATTTTTGTACACTGTACAAATTTGTTTGCTCCTTCAGTAACTCAAGCATTTCCACTGTGATGAACTTCTTGAAATACTCCAGGGGAGTATGAAGATTGTCTGGGGGTGTGGCACTCTCTCCTTTGAATAAGCACTCAGGGGCTTCAAAAGGTTTCTTTCTCCAAGAAAACTGTTTTGTGTCCTGGGTAGTTGTATTTTGTTGTCCAGGGTTCATCTTTGGTTGAGGTACTTCATCTAAATCACCTGATTCACTGCAGTCTGAATCACTAGACTCACTTGACTTGTCATTCTCCATGTCTTTGTTGCTGGGAGTGTAATCAGGGTCTTCATAGTCGTCATCTGAGCTACTTTCACATCCCTCAAAGTCACTGTTGTCTCCCTGGATGAATGTCAGTGCATCCTGAACACTGTATCGCTTCTTATCCATACTGCAGATTAAATTAAATTACAATTTTCAATTATTCTTTTCAATTTTTATTATTTATTTATTTTCATTAAATTTTCAAATGATATAGGGTAGAACAAAGTGATATAGGGTCTGTTTATTTTATTTACTGATGGGTAAAAATGGTTTCCTTATATATTTTGTTAATAATTGGATTCATATGATGTGATTTTTTGTTTACATTTGTTTTAATATGCACCGTCTGCCGGAAGTCAGACGCTGAATACAGCTGATGGGTTCTGAGAATGTTGTGATCTTAATTTAGGTTTGGTTAGGTAAATGGTTTTGCGCATCCCTGCGTCCCAAATTTATCCATAGTCACATACTCTCTCTCACTATCGCCAAACTAAATAACTAACAAAGGTGTTACCTCTTTTCTTAATCCATTTATACATACTGTTGATTTTGTGTTATTTCATATCATCCTCATTTACTATTCATTTACTCAGTTACTCACATTTAGCCCTCACTGTAATGAGAATTGACCACGCAGGTATTGAGACTGATTCTTTATTAATAAGTGTACTGACGAATTAATAATTGGTTTCCGGAGTTATTAATTTGATTAGTCACTTCCCTCCACAGGAGGGTGGTGCATCAAATTTTATTACGAGTGCAAACATTCTCTAATGGTATTGCTCCTACACCAACATTTCTCTTCTCACAACTTACATCACTATCATCATCTACTAGTTGGTGGCTCCCTAGCTGTCATTCCATTCTCATTCTCATCAGAGTTGTACTATCTCATTCAAATCCATTCCATAGTCTTTCACATTTTGCTTTATGCATGTTTCTCTAGCTGCGCATCTCCCCGTAATTTTCTCTTTACTTATTTATTAGAAGCCTGTTGCCTGCTGGTAAGGTAAAGGTCACCTCATGTCAATTGGTCGGTTGTCCCTCTCCCCTCTTACTGTTCTTTTGGGGGGTTCCATATTCAGCTATGGATTCATCACTCTCCAAATCATACCATCTCTCCGGGCTCTAATTGCCAAAGACTTTTCACATTTCACACATGTTAATAAATATTCTTTTTACTGTAAAAATGTGTCTCTGCTGATTGAAATATGTTTATGTCAGATCACGTACACTATAGCTCTCATGGCCATTATGAGGAAACACCAGTGTATTCATGGCTAAATACCACATTTGCACGGCACGTACAGTGAAGTAATATATGGTCATGATGTCCTGACAATGATGACATAAACGTTAGCTTTCTGCTGTAAAAAGAATGAATGCTCCATCTTTTATGGTTCTTATTTTAGATAGACAGGATCATGCAAACAGTGATCTCCCAGGGATGTCCATTTCTAAAGGGTTAACTGAGTAGCAGGTGGCACCTTGTACAGTAGCCTCGGCCACCAGTGTGAATGTCATGTAAAAAGCACTTCAAGAAGTCATAAGACTGGGAAGGCACTATATAAATATAAGTTTTACCTTTTTACCTTTTGATAGGCTCAGTAGTTATGATTTTGTCCATATAAAGACTTCTGTGTGGTTTAAAGTGAAGCATCAAAGCAGAAAGGTCATTTCAGCATCTTTATTTTTAACATTCTCTAATGTTGCATCCATTCTCTTCATGTTCAGTGTGTAAATAAAATCATTTTGATCCCTTTAATCTCTAGTCAATAAGCCTCCCAGTCTGACTCCATTCAGACGACTTCCTCTCCTCTCCCTTTGACACTTTGTTCATTTTCCTTCTTTATATTTTTCTGCTTTCATTTCCACTTTGCTTCCTTTTAAAAGGATTGCTTCAAAGTCAACAGGCGAAGATTGAAAATGGAGCTCCTCCATTCACAGTCTGCCACTGCCTCCATCAAATATAAAAGACAGATGAAAAAGAGATATTATTCAGGACATGAAAGATTGAAGAGCGGTGTCAGAGCTCAGGAGGACAGTGAGGGAAAAAATATGGAGCAATGTCAGCTTTGTTGGTGAAGGACGATTAAGAATATTCCATAAAATATGACACTATTAGCATGTTTATCGGGAAGCATCTCCTTTATGTAGTATTTCTCATTCTGTGAAAGGAGGGCTGAGGTTACTATCGCGTAAATGTATTTTCTAATAACTTTCATTACTCGTCAGTCGAGGGTCGATTTCACCTCCATAACAGAATAATTCCGCCCTCACATTATCTGACGAGCTGAATAAAAATCTACAGCATTCACCATAAAACTTAAAGTTTACAGAACACTTGTTTTTCTGAAAGAGTGGCTCTGAAGGCACTAAAGATCATTATTATCATTAATGAACTGGAAGTTACAGTCAGAGGTGGATGGGGTTACATCATAAAAAAGGAGTTAACATTAACAAATAACAAATAAAAGAGGACCTTTGTGGAACTTGTTGAGTAAAATCAGAAGTTTTAAGCAGTTCAATTGCAGACTTTGATCCATTCAGCAGCTCTAGTTCAAAACTATCTTAACTCAAACTCCACTTGTTTTTTCTGGTGCTTTTGATTGCGTCGCATGGCATTCAATATCTGAATCTGTACCTGTTTAAACTTTCCATGTTTCTGTGGTACTCTTGTTTACAACTCTGATTTAACTGCTTTTAATGGAGAGCTGCAGGGATCAGTTCCTAAATGCAGACATGAGTTACCATGTTGGCACTCCTGGTTTTCTTGTCTTTAAGGTTTTTGAATTTGGTAAGAAGTTCTCAGTAAGGTCTACTTAAGAGACTTTCACCTTTTGTGCTATGACATAAAAAGCATCAGTAAATACCCCACTGTCAATTTTCATGCTTTTACGTGTCTTAAAGAAGGTGGTTGCTTACAAGTGGCTACAGGATGTCTACCAGAGCATCTTTTCTAAAATTGCCAATGACTGCTTCTCTGTAATTTTAAAGATATGAGAGAAAAAACAGAACGTGTCATAAAGGAAGGTGAAACTTATTTAAGTGATGACCAGAACACACAGTTTATTCCAGTGTAGGGGTCTACAATATTAGGCCTCACCAAGGGGCACCATTAATGCAGTGAACACTTCTGGGCCTCAATGGGGGACGCCATTAATGTTGTAAATTATACTGGTGATACTGTAAAAGAGGGAATACTATTTGTTGTGATCTAGGCACCAGTGCTGTTTTCCACAGCGACACCATCTGTTGGGACTTAAGCCTAAGTAAAAGAGTGAACACCCATAGTCAGCTAACCAGAGGAAACAGTGGGAGTGGGATAGGTATGTTGTGAATGAATGAGCACAAAGAAAGTCTTCTTGATTGAACTTACGCTGAGCTTCATTATCCTGACGTAACTTCAGTTAAATGATCTGGCCAGATTCTGGCTTCTGGTTATTTGAGGAGAAGCAATTGGTCTCGGAGCCGATTGTCTGAATAACAGAAAAACAGTAGCTTTAGTGACAGGTGACACATTTTAATGTGTACTGGAGAGCTGTAGGTGTGTCAACTGATGCTGCTTGTTTGTCAGACACTATAAATTATCACGATGTGCTAATTTTTTGGCTTTCTTGCGAGTAGACCCTCAAAATCCTGTGTTTTGAGTCTCTTCATTCTCCAACAGAAGTTATTGTTTTCATAATTCTGTTGGGAACAAGAATTTTAGGCATCACACGGAGGCACCATTTATTTTGGGAACAACAATATTAGGCATCACCAAGGGGCACCATTAATGTTGTAAATTATCCTGGTGATACTATAAAAAAAAGGATACTATGTGTTGTGACCTAGGCACCAGTGCTATGTTTTACACGGCAGTACCGTTGGTTGGGACTTAAGCCTAAACACGGGCCTGACCTTGAAATAGATCTCCAATTTAAGTATCAAATTGGCTATCGGAAATAATTAAAAATCATTAATAGTAATTATTCATTATGTTAAATACTGTGACTTTATTTACATTAAACCACCTCGTGGGGCACCATTCCCAAAAAGGGGAAAATGATAGCCCGTTAAAGATATCAGTCTCATAGTTAGAAATTATGGTCTGTATGAACTACTAGAGATTTACCTCCACCCACATAAACCTCAAAGTGCTGCAGAGCCCAAATGAGAGCCAGTGCCTCCTTTTCTACAATAGAGTAGTTCAACTGGTGAGAGTTGAACTTCCTCGAGAAAAAGCTTACTGGGTTGTCAGTGCCATCAGGACCTGTCTGTAAAAGTGCAGCTCCAGCACCCACATTGCTGGCATCTACCTGCAGCTTTAAAGGTTCATCCAGGTGGGGAGCTGCCAAGACAGGAACAGAGGAGATCAGATTTTTGACATGTTCAAAAGCACACTGACATTGAGGGGTCCAATCAAACTTTACCTTTGAACTCAAAAGTTTAGTCAAAGGTGCAACAACCTTGGAGAAGTTTCTACAGAACCCTCGGTAGTAACCTACCGTGCCAAGAAAGCGTATCAGCTCTTTCTTTGTGGAGGGAGTAGGAAACTGATTGATGGCGAGGACTTTTGCGGGTTGGACCTGCCCCTGACCAACTACCAAAAAGGTAACCGTACCCCGAGCAAACTCAAACCAGGTTTACACTAAGATTTGCCCACACCAGGTGGTCAAACAAAGCTTGGATGCGTTCTACATGCTCACCCCATGTGTCACTGTAGATCACAACATCATCTAAATATACTGCACACCCCTCTAACCCTCCTACAACTTTATTCATTAACCACTGAAAAGTTGGTGGGGCTTTCCGCAACCCAAATGGCATGACGGTATAAGAATAAAGACCTGAGGGAGTAATGAACGCAGCAGTGTCTCGAGCACACTTCGGCAGTGGCACTTGCCAGTAGCCCTTTAAAAGATCATGCTTACTGACAAATTTTGCTGTACCCACCTGACACAATCCTCCATACGAGGAAGTGGGTAGGAGTCTGGCTTAGTGATTTTATTGACTTGTCGAATATCTGTGCATGGTCTAAATGTCTGATCTGGCTTACTGACCAACAAACATGGGAAAGCCCAGCTAGAAGAAGATGGCTCTGCAATGTTATGCTCCAATATGCTACTTCACCTCCAACTCCAATGCTTAAATTTAGGCTTCTGCTACAAAATACAACAACAGTCACTGTCTGTTATTCACCATAGTAGACAATTTCTTCCGGACGAGCCCCATTTGTTACAAACCTGACTCACAGTTTGCAACAAAAGAGAGTCTACACAACCATTTCATGGGACAGAGGTAGTTTATTTAACTAAACATACTCCAAAAGCAGAAATAATGCATGTCGAAATGGTGTGAGTGACTGCAGTGTGTGTGTGTATGTATGTGTGTAAAACAGAACAAAGGAAAACCAAACTACACCATGTTGGCCATGTGGCTGTCAGCTACTCAGTCAGGGGAAAGAGAGAGAGAGCAGGATGACAAAGGAGACCATTTTATAAGGTGAGACCACACCCTCAGGTGTGGCCAGGAAGATCTGACGATCCGTCTCTCCAGTCACAAGGAAAAAGATTGCTGTGACGAAACAGACACATTAGTAGGGCCGTCACACATAAAATACACTAAACTATTAATTTGGAATTTTTGATCAATAATTAAATTAATAACCATAACCAAAATCAACAGTAAAGCCTTAAGGATTTCAGAGTTTTGATGCAGCAGAGGTTGACTTTTCATTCACTCTTGTGCAATATCAAACAGACAGCAGGTATGATTCCAAAAAAAAAAAAAAAAAAAAATATATTCATAAAGTAAGCAAAGCAAAACCAAAAAACACAAATTCTAACTAACTATATACAAGCTTAGTGTGTGTGTGTGTGTGACAGAGAGAGAGAGAGAGAGACAAAGACAAAGGCGGGTATGGTAATCAAAGGGCTGTTTGGCCTACAAAACAAAATAGCTGCCAACAGAGAACTACAGGATGGCCGAATCAAAGCTGGCTTCAAATTGGGGGAGGTCTTGTAGTCAGGAGAAAGACAAAGGAAAAGAAGCAGGACTTTGAGTTGCCTCGTTGGGTGTCGCTCTGTTGAAAGCCTATTTGTAAATGAGTCTATGTTTGGTTGTTTGTTTGTTTATTTGTTTATTCTCCCTGGGGTCCGACATATAAAATACAGTACATTACAAGAGAAAAATTAAGAACAAACATAAAGAGGTAGCATAATATATATATGTATTATAAATTAAATTCTAAATAAAAAAAAACAAGAAATGAAAAATAAAAAGAAATGAGACTAAGCTAAATTAAATGACAAAATATATTTTAAATTACTGCTCAAAAAGACCAATACTACTTTTGACACTCTTGAGGTTATAGTCATCCCGATGACTGTGTAGATACATTCACTAGTGTACATATTCCTACATCCTGCACCTAGCATCAAAAATTCCCAGTGACAGTTTAGATACATTCAACACATTACATATTCATACATTACGCACCAAGCAACAAAGATTCTCAGCGACTGTTTAGATGCATTCAATACAATACAATACATATTCATGCATTCTACAACTAGCATTAAAAACAAAAAAAATAATTCATACAAAGTAAAGGTTTTGTAATTTATCCCAACGGCCGTCAATCTCAGCTGGTAAATGGTTCTAGATTCTCACTCCATTTGCTATATTTTATAATTTCTATTCTATATCTATTCTTAGTTTATATTTAATGTTTTTACATATATTTAATAATTAATATCCATTATTTTATAATTGTTGTTCTATATATTTTAGTATTCTATATTTATTACTTAATAGTTGTTATTCCTTGCTTTATAATTTTATTCTATATCTTTAGTGTTCTATATTTATTTAATAATAATTTTAAATTAAAATTAAAGGACCCAGTTGCAGAGTTAAGTACAAAAAGTAGTTTATTTACAAAGAAGCAACAAAAAATCAGTTCACAGAAAAAATACGAGCAAACAAAGTATCAACCAAAACTCTTTCTGAGGGAAAAGTAACAACAGAAAAGGCTAAACTGAAAATCACCATAAACATGGGAAAAAGAGCAAGAACAAAAGTGCAACAAAAAGAGTGACAAGGCACAAAACTCACAAAACCTGGAGACCAAACACTGGAGCATAAACACATGGCGAGAGGCAGGAGATCACTGAGAGCATGAGCGTAGTACTAGAGCAAGGAGAATATTCCAGCACTGGAGACAAAGAGAGTGTGGCTAATTAGGCAGAACGAGCTGCAGGTGTGCCAGGAGTCCAGTGCTCCCGGAGATCGCCCCGCCCCTTGGCACTCACTCTGCAGGGAGAGGGAGAGAAGGATCAGATAGCGGCAAACACAGTTTCACAGAAAATCAGGACCACAACATATTTCTTCAATGACAATTGTAATTCTTTTATGCTAATAGTTTGCTCAAAGTGTTTGGGGACTAAGTTCCATGCATACACGACTCTGTACATCACCGCTCTTTTATAGTAATTTGTGTTTATTTTTGGCAGTGAAAAATTTCCTCTGGCTGCATGTCTTGTAGTAGAGCTATGATTGTTCAAACTATAATATGGTTCTATGTAGAACTTGCAGGGTTTTGGATGTGGATACATTTCTTACAAATATTAATAAGGAATAAAGTAATCTGTCTTTTACCATTAACCAGATGAGATTTTTTGCATTTTAAAAGAATACTCCGACCATTTGGTAGTTATGCCCTTTCTCTATCATTTTCATAGTGAGACAACATGATCAATATCTTTTTTGTGTCTGTATGTCCAGTGGCTGGGTCTCAGCGGTTAGCATTGCAGCTTAGCTTAGTGAATACATTTGAAGTCCATAGGGGGTCAGTAGCCTGCTCGGTAAAAGTGAACAAATAAACATTACAGAAACCCTGAAGCTGGCATTTCTGCACATGCATTTAAAATAAACACATTTAAACATTAACCCTATGGGCCCAAACGACGCATAGTGCGTCCAAATTCACACCTGTTCTCTATTGATTTTCTCTATGACCGTGCGTCATAGTGAGAAGCCAAGTGAAACAGTGGAATTGTAGCTTTCCAACAAGACCATGTGTATGTAGCCTTTATAATGACTGTGATATGAGCTTAAAAGTAAAGGCAGTAAAAATACCCCAAAAACGCCTAGGGCTCATCAAAAAACGAGAGTCCTTTTTAGTCGTTTTAGAAGAAGTTTGATACATGGGACTATAGTGTGTTTACGTCCTGCACTGTAATCCGCGGAGGGATACACTGGTGAGCAGGTACAGGCACAGACGTAGCCTGTAAACAAAACTCTCCGGACTATAGTAGCTGCAATGGGCGACTTTGAACATGATTTTGCATCACAAGGAGTGAAAACTTTGCAGCAATCACTAATCCTGGTGTGACTGAAACATTTTTTCATGTTCCTTAGATAAACTGAAAAACGAGTTTCCCTTAGCCAGTCGTCTGTCATTTGAGTTAGAGCTGATGTTGTGGAGTGACACTTAGGATATGCGTGTTGAAAGTCTGTTATTAAATTATTCAAGGATAGGTGGTTTGTAATTTGTTCAAATATTACACATTCCATTATTTTACTTAGTACACGGAAAAGGCTGATAGGACGACTGTTTGCTTCTGAAAATTGCAGTTTCTTGTTTTTTGGTAGTGGAATTATCTTGGCTCGCTTTCATAGTGGTAGTAGTGGAGTAGCAGTCGTGTAGAAGTAGTGGACACAGACAGTTGGCAATACACATGTTTATGGTGTGACAGATGGGAGGTGCAATTTCCTCTACGACCAGTTTTAACATCTTACCATCAAGGTTGTCAATGCCTGGTGGTTTATTTTTACAAGTTCTTATTATATTTTCTACTGTCTTTATACATACTTTATCAAATTTAAATGAGACTGTGTGAATGTGACATGTGTTGCAAACGGTCTGGATCAATGCAAAGGATTTTTAGTTGCATGCAAGATGTTTTGTGAAAACATTAGCAAACCAAACAATTACAACAATAACTCGGTTATCATTATTATTGCCCTTTTAACACTAAGGACACACAGGTTTGTTATACTCAAATGAGCTTGTTGTAAAAAAAACAATATTTTTATTAAACAATATCAAAAGTTTCAAAATCCATTCATACAGGGAGAGGAAAATGAACTTATCAGGAGCTGAGCAATGCTGGGTGGACGAGAGCTAGTGATAGGGAGAAGTGATCCACCAAAATAATAAGGAAACAATGTAATCACCCACACACACACATATGTGACGTTCACACTCTGTGGAGTAACCAGTCCCAGGGGAGCACAGCTCACAAAATGGGAGGACACCACCACCCAAATCACTGGCACCGCCACCAGCCTTCAGCAACTGAAAAGGGGGATAAAACAAATTAGTGGGGTTGCCACGACACAAGGAAAAACAAACGAAACAAAACTAACAAAATATATAACTAACGGACCAGTTTCTGTCTTAGAAACCTGCACAAAATTTGCAAAATAATAATTTCCCAATTAAAACTCATGGCAAACCAAATCAAAGAAACAAAACCCCAAAGCCCAAACAAATATCTAACAGAAAATTTCTCAAATTAACTCAATCAGCAAAGTCAATTAAATAGGCACCAAAGCTGTCAAAATCAATATAAACAAAGGAAATATAGAAATGAACCTATACAAAGTTTAAGTTTATTTACTCTACTTTATTTATTACTTTATTCAATTATTTTATTTATTATTTAATACTTTATTTTATCCCCTGAGGGGAAATTCAATGTTCTCACTCTTGCTTGTCAATTACACACAGGTCTGAAAGACACACACATGCACAAACAGGACCTATACATGCACAAAGTGGAGAGATGTCAGAGTGAGGGGGCTGCCCTTTGGTCAGGCACCCCGAACGGTTGGGGGGTTCGGTGCCTTGCTCAAGGGCACCTTGGCAGTGCCCAGGAGGTGAAGTGGCACCTCTTCAGCCACCAGTCCACGCTCCATATTTGGTCCGGACAGGGACCCTCCGGTTCCCAACCCAAGTCCCTATGGACTGAGCTACTGCCGCCCCAAATAACTCAAATAATATACAAATGACTCAAAAATAATCTGAGTGTAACCCACACTTCACTCACACAAATCAAGAATAGATTAAACCAGATTTAAAAGTCATATTAAGTCCACTGTATAAGCAGCAGTCATGCACAGCGGGAAGATAGCAGCAAGTCTGTAGGCTGCAGCCCAGCTATCAAAAGCCCAGCAGCCGGTTGGTGCCGTGAAGGTCAGGCCAGGGGACACCGTGTAGACAGCAGCAACCAAAGACTCTCTTTGGAAGACAAACAGCAGCGAAACTTCTTTTGTGGAGACAACGCAGCAGCAAGCTTCTGTTGGGATTCACAGGACCACAGATGATTTATCATTTGGTAAAATCATCACTGGACAATTTAAAGGCTTTTTCCTCTGCAGGCTCTTTGTCTTCAAACAAAGAGGGCTATGCAACACCCATCTCCACAGATCTCACCTCACACCTCAGTGAGACTCAAGTCCCAAAACTTAATTGGACAAGACCTTTTACAGTAACATGTGACTCTGTGATGTCACAGGCATCTTTACAAGATCTGCTCCCTTCCACAGAACTCTCTCTTTGCTCCAACCGTGGAGCAGTGCTCTTCTTGCTCCAGCTGCTGTAGCAGCTAACACCTTTTCCGGGCTGGGCCTGGAACAGCAGAGGCCCAGAACCCCTGCTCCATAGCCCAAACCACAAAAGGGAGGGCAACTGATCACAGACTCTATTGCGAACACAAGGTTTGCAACTAGCTTTCCAGCAACAAGGAACTAAGTGAGTTAGCACCCAGCGTCTAACTCTGCAAGGACCCCGAGCGACCAGCTTCCTCAGATCAGAACCTTTAGAACAAAGGACAGAACAAAGACTGCAGCTGAAACCACACCTTCCCAGCCTTCTTCTGCTGGCTTACAAAACACCACCACCAAGTGACTCTTTCTTCCATCCATTCAAGGATCGGTAATGTAACAACTGTTGTCAGCTATTTTGTTTTGTAGGCCAAACGGCTCCTTGATCACCACACCTGCCTTTGTCTTTCTCTTCTCTCTCTCTCTCTCTCTCTCTCTCTCTCTCTCTCTCTCACACACACACACACACACACACACACACACACACACATACACACCAAGCTTATATATAGTTAGTTGGAATTTGTGTCTTTTGGTTTGCTTTACTTATTTGTGAATAAATATAATTCTTTGGAATCATATCTGCTGTCTGTTTAATGTTACACAAGAGCAAATGAAAAGCCAACCTCTGCTGCGTCAAGAACTCCGAAATCCTTCAGGCGTTACTGTTAATTTTGGTTGTTGTCATTAATTTAATTATTAATCAAACTCCAAATTAATAGTTTAGCGTATTTTGAGACTGATATCTTTAACTGGCTATCATTTTTCCCTTTATGGGAATGGTGCTCCACGAGGTGATTTAATGTTAATTAACATTATTTAACATAATTATTAATTATTACTAATAATTTTTAATTTTTTCTGATAGCCAATTAAACCCCAACATATTTGGTACCTCCATGTGAAGCCTAGTGTCTTGACCCCAACATTTATGGTGCCGCCGAGTGAGGGAAATATATGTTGATTCCCAACACTTCTGTTGTGGAGACAAAGCAGCAGCGAGCTTCTTTTGCGGAGACAAAGCAGCAGCAGCCCGGATCAGCTGTTTACAGCGGCCGGCATGCAGTTACACCTATCCAAAACATAATGTTAGCGTTTCTAAACCAAAAGCCAACAATGATGCGGTTGCAAACTAAATTTAAAACACATACATACCCTTGATCAAAGGTGGACACATGTGTACACACACACGAGGAGGGAGGAAGAGAGATCTCCAGCAGTCATCAGCATTTACCCGTGACCACACTAGCATTAGCCACATATTAGCACACATAATGCCAAGAGAGAGAGGACACTTACCACAACTAAATGAGGGGGCACATATGGTGATCAGCATGAAGCAGCACCCAAGCAGGCACTACAAAACACAACATTACGACCTTTAAAGCATGCAACAATGCAACCAAACAGCTAGCAAGAGGAAGCTGGGAGCAGCCATACCTGTCGAGGCAAACACTTCGGACACGGAAGTGATGCAGGTGGGAGCGCAAAGGGAGAACGGGGGGGAGGTCGGTCACCTTCATACCGAGCTCACCTCGCTGATTGGTTATCAGCGTTGCTTGTCACGTGGAGCAATATAATGCATAATGAAATGAACAACCATTTCTATGCTGCTACATTCTACCCCTTTCTGCATCGTCATCCCAACAACGGACAAAGTAAAGCTGATGCCACAAGCTAGCTCCAGGGTCTAAACAGGGCAGAAACAGCATTGGACATAGGAGCAGTCGGCACATCTCTAGCTGGAGATGTGGGAGACGGTGGATATTAGAGTGGTGGCCCGCAGTTGACCATGCGGTACGGTGTGAGGCCACGTGGCTTGAGCCAGGACCACTGACTGATGGAACAGCGAACGACGTCGAGGCTACAGTAGATGGAGCTGTCAAAGGGCCACACCGAGGACAGTCCGGATCAGGTACCGGCACCTGGGAGCATGACTGAAATACCCACAGAAGGTGGCTGCCCAAGAACAAGTAAGTCACAATCAGAGAAGCGCTCATCCTCAGAGAGTGGCTCTTCCTCAGGTGGTGAATCATGGGAAGAAGCACTACCAGGTGAGTCCACTCTAACCACAGCCTTCAACATGGTGCGGAGGACCTCACTGGGCTTGGTCTGGTCGTCTACTGGCGCAATAGTATACACTGCTCCCCCTTGCTTGGGTGCACTCAACACTTGATGCCTGACAGAGCTCCAACGATCGTGGGTCTTGTGGAAATCCCTTGCACTGAAATCACGCAAAAATACCACCTAACCTTCACTCAGTGGCAGAGATTTAACACTTGCTACCTGCAATCTTGATTGGGCTTGATGCTCTTGAACCCATGAAAAGGCCCACCAACAAGACTCTCAACTCCACCCAACAGGAAGTCTGCCAGCAGTCCCGGCTCTTGGCCGAACATCAGGAAAAAGGGAGACTCTCCTGTAGCCTGATGGGGAGTTATGTTATAGCAATATAGGACCTGGGGTAGACACGCATTCCAATCCCTTTTTCGGGACACAGGCAGGGTATGCAGCAAATTGTGAAGCGTCTGATTAAACCGTTCCCACTGACCATTCCCCTCTGAGTGGTATGGGGTAGTTTCACAACTCCATACAAGTTGCACAGCTGCCGGATGAGAGAACTTTCAAAGTTCCGGCCTTGATCGGAATGTAACCATTCTGACACCAGAACCTAGGCCATAGTGGCGGCGCGCTGATCCCAAGTGGGGACAGCTACTGTGTATTTACTGAAAACATCAGTCAGAACCAAGACGTTTTCCACACCATTCTGGGCAAGCTCCAGAGTGGTGTAATCAGTGGCAAGGATTTCATTAGGGCGTGATGCCAACAGATGCCCCATATAGCTGCCAGCTTTTGGGTGCACATCTTTGGCCACTTGACACCTCTCACAGGTCTGAAACCATCGGGCCACATCCAAGGACATACCAGGCCAGTAGCATCGAGACTGTAGGAGCCCCAGCATTCACTCCACTCCCTGGTGCCCATGCTCCTGGTGGACTTGGGTCAAAACGAGTTAGCGCACTAGGCAATTCCTGTCTGACAGGAGCAACCTGTTGAGAGGTGTAAAGCTCACAGGCGGTGTACTGTGACATGGCTGCAATAGCAGCTTGAGTTGCCTCAGCTTTCCTCAACCCCAAAGCTTGCTGCAAAGGTTTGGACGTGGCAGTACTGGGGAGCATAGCCTCCATGTCCAGGGGGCTAGGAGGGTGCTGACGAGAGAGAGCGTTTGCATTGGTGTTACTCCTCCCCGACCGGTACATAATTTCAAAATTGAATGAGGCTAACTGGGCTGCCCACCTCTGCTCAGTGGCAGCCAGTTTAGCAGAGGACAGATGACTGAGGGGGTTGTTGTCGGTGTATACAACACACTTATTGCCCTACAAGTAATCTCGGAGCTTCTCTGTCATGGCCCACTTAAGGGCCAAGAACTCAAGCTTCATTGAACTGTAGTTCTGCATGTTCCGTTCTGTAGGGCTCAGGCATCGACTAGTGTAGGCTATCGGCCTCACCTTGCCAGCCTGCACTTGAGAGAGCACTGCTCCCAAGCCACCATGGCTTGCATCAACCTCGAGAATGAGCAGGAGGGCAAAATCTGCATAAGCTAACACTGATGAAGTGATAAGCTTAGCTTTCAAAGCTTCAAAGCTCTGTTGGCACTTGTCAGTCCAACACAGAACACCACGATCATGCTTCTTACCAGTCTTGGCGCCACCGCACTCAGCCACCGCCTTATGTAGAGGTGCTGCCAGCTTGGCAAAGCACTCCACAAAACGGCAGTAATAACTGGCAAACCCAAGAAAGGACCACAGCTCCGAGGCAGTAGTGGGAATCGGCCAATTGGCTACCACTTCAATTTTGCTCGGATCTGTGGAGACGCTGTTGCCAGAGATCATGTGGCCCAAGTAATGTACTTCTTTCTGGAAGAAAGAGCATTTGCTGAGCTTTGCTTTGAGGCCCTCGTGTTCAAGTTGCCCCAGCACCACCTTAAGTCTCTCCAGGTGTTGTTCCACAGTGGAGGAGAACACAACGATGTCGTCGAGATATAACAGTAATGACTGGCACTGTTGGTCACCAAAGATCTGCTGCATTAAGCTCTGGAAGGTGCTGGGAGTGTTACAGAGCCCAAAAGGCATCCTGTTCCACTCGAACAAGCCAAATGGTGTGCAGAAGGCAGTCTTGGACCGATCCACCTCAGTAATTGGCACCTGGTTGTAACCACTGGCCAGGTCCAGGGTGGAAAACCAACAAGCCCCAGACAAAGCATCCAGAGACTCCTCTATGCGTGGCAGAGGGAAGGCATCTTTTCGGGTCTTACTGTTGAGCAGTCTGTCAACGCACATGTGTATACTACCATCTTTTTTTCATACCAACATGATGGGAGACACGTAAGGGCTGCTACTTTCCCGAATGACCTGTGATGACAGTAACTGGTTAATGTGCTCCTTCACAACCTCATATTCCGAGGGAGGAATACACCTATAGCTTTGCCTGACCGGAGTATAGTCAACCAGGGGAATGTCATGGGAGATGAGATTTGTGCAGCCCAGATCTCGCTTGTGAGCAGAAAAGACAGGTGTGTACTGCCTCAGCAGCGACCTCGCCTGACACGGTTCCTCAGCAGACAAGGAGGGCAGGTCCAAGTTCTCCACTTGCTGCTGTACATTAGGAGAAGCTGTTTGTGAGGACATGGTGGCCACACCTGAGGGCACCTCAGTGACACCTGAAGGCAGGCTGATGACATTTACATGGTACATGTGCCAACAGCAGTGTGGGGATGCCATACCACATCGGTGGAGCCAACATTAAAGATGGGTATATAAGCAGTGCCCCTGATTACTCAGACCAAGGCAGAGGAAGCAAGTAACCCATCTGGCAAGCCAGAGTCCGAGGTAGCCAAGGTAAGGGATCACCAGACCGTTGGCAGCTCTAAACTCCAACCAGTGACATGAGCGGAGGCGCTCCTGGCCCCAGGGTTCAAGATGCTGGTGGAAAAAGCTTTCAGAAATTGTAGACACCATGGAAGCAGTGTCTATCAAACAAGGAATCTTCACTCCATCCATGTCCACATCCAGATGGGGACAAGAAGAGATCAGCTTTGAAGGAGCATCACTGCTGCTTGAAACAGCTTCTGAGCCAGTCACGGCCCCACCCAAACTGTGGCCCTGCAGTTCGGTGGGCACTGGTTTTCCGACACCGAAGCAGAACGAGACGGCCGATTAGGGTTGGATGGGGGTCGTGAGGGGTCTTGTGAGCGAGAAGAACACGCACCCCATCACACTCTCGTGCAAAATGTACAAGCTGATTACAACGCAGGCAGATTAGGGGGCCAGTATGAGGTGGACGGCGGTGCTGATGGGAGTTCTGTAGCTGTGCGATGCTTCCCATGAGCTGATCAAGCTGCTCTTGCTGTCGTGCCAACATCTCTCTCATCTGACTCATCTCAGATGCCGATGAAGGAGCAGCAGCCTGGGGGCCGCCTCTAACACCATACTGGACACCATACACTGAGGGGACGGATTGACTGTGGCCTCGCACACCGCTGGGTAGACCCTCACGCTACCACCGGCTTGCCTCTGTCCTAACATCAAGACAACATCAAAGTGTAGTTGGGCTGCCCACTTACCAACTGCTTCAACTCAAGTAGCAAGGAGCTATTCAGCACATGCTCAATAAACTGGTCTCTCAGAAGGGCTTCGGTCCTTTGCATTTCAACAGGTGCATGCTGCTTCACCCTCTCCATGGGACCCATCAGAGCGAGGGTGAACTCCTGAAGTGTCTCTCCCTCTTGCTGCTTCGTGGAAAAGAACGCCTCCTGCTGGGCAACGTACGACACCGAGCACCCATACAGCTCTGTTAAAATGGCAAGTATTCTGGCAGGGTCCTCTCTCTCCGCGCCAGAGTGGTACTTGATCTCATCTCGGGCTTCACCCTCGAGATGGTCAAACAGGAAAAATGCCTGGTCAGACTGGGAAAGATGACGAGCCCTCATACATGCCTGCACCTCCTCCATCCACTCACTCAGCCCTATCCCTGTCCTTCCCCTAAAGATGGGACACTTCCTATCTCTAGGTACAAATGTGAGTCTTTCTGCTACAGGGAGACTAGAAGTGGAAGGGGCAGCCAGTGGTGCTGTGGAGGGAGATGGTTGAGCACTAGAGCTAGCCTGTCCCTGCCACAATCGCTCATTATCAGCTTTTAACTGTGCGACCAGCTCTCTAAGTCCCTGCAGTTCTTCCTCCATGATTACCACAGCACACTATACTACACGTCACAACGGCACCACAAAAAGCCAAACTGTAGTAAATACCTCACCAGAAATGTCGCGAAGATCCGCTAGGAACCACTGCTGCTCTTTCTCCAAGCTCTCCGATCTGCATACAAAAATAACAAAATTCATACACACAGCAAAACACAGGAAATCAACAAAAGAACAAAAAAAAAACGACAAGGAACACACGTCTCAGCCATTTAGGCGTGTAAATCCTGCCGACAACGCCAAGTTTGTGGTGAAGGAGGGTGGAGATATAAGTGTATGATGATGCACGTCTGCATGTGCCTCAAGAATGTGATCATGCCTTGCATCTTCTAATGACAGAAACGGGTAACACTTTACAATAAGGTACACAAAATTAAAGTAGTTACTGAGGAACTAATGAGGAACTAATGAGTAACTAATGAGGAACGAATGAGGAACTAATGAGGAAAAAATGAGTAGTTACTGAGGAACTAAGGTACATAAAATTAGAGTTACTAGAGTAGTAGTTAGAGTAGTAGATGAACTAACTATTAGTTAATGGTCAGTTCTTCATTAACTCATGATCAAATTTCAGAGGAGTAGTTACTGAGGAACTAATGAGGAACTAGCTATTAGTTAATAGTCAGTTCTTCAGTAACTCATGATCAAATTTCAGAGGAGTAGCTACTGAGGAACTAATGAGGAACTAATGATGAACTAACTATTAGTTAATGGTCAGTTCTTCAGTAACCCCTGATCAAATTTCAGAGGAGTAGTTACTGAGGAACTAATGAGGAACTAACTGTTGGTTAATGGTCAGTTCTTCATTAACTCATGAGTGGTTAATCATGACTTAATAATTAGTGAACTAGTTACTTCATCAGTACAGAATCATTACTCAATAACCCGTCCATTAGTTAACCTTTTTATGTCCTAAAGTAAAGTGACACATAATAAGTAGTCTTTCATTACTTCTTCATCATCTTTACAATTAGTTCCTTAACAAATAAAATCACAGACAGCAGGATTCTTGACAAGAGTTTAATTAATTATTTTTAATTAATTATAGTTAGTTCATCATTAGTTCCTCAGTAACTACTCCTCTGAAATTTGATCATGAGTTACTGAGGAACTGACCATTAACTAATAGTTAGTTCCTCATTAGTTCCTCATTCTTTCCTCATTCATTCCTCAGTAACTACTCTAATTTTGTGTACCTTAGTTCACTCAATAACTTCTCAATAGTTCGTTGTTAGTTCCTCAGTAACTACTCCTCTGAAATTTGATCATGAGTTACTGAAGAACTGACCTTTAACTAATAGTTAGTTCCTCATTCGTTCCTCAGTAACTACTCTAATTTTGTGTACCTTAGTTCCTCAGTAAGTACTTATTAGTTCCTCACTAGTTCCTCAGATAAAAGAAAGCAAGTGTGAAAGGAAAGAAAAATAAATAAGTGATAAAAGAAAAATATAGACTAAAAATATGATAAAAAAATAAAAGCCATAAAAAGGTAAAAGCAAGAAAAAAATAACCACAAAAAAAGAAAAAAAAAACAAACATAAAGCGAATATTACAAAGGTTGGTCACAACTTGAATATCCGACGCATTAGTTCACGTGGATTTAAAATGCATCATCATAGCAGTTGTTCAGAGGGGAAGGGAGATACAATGTCAATAACAGTAAAAGAAAAGAATAAAAATAATAATCATCAAAAGGGAGGTAAAAATAAAACAAAAATAAAGAAAGCAAAAAGAAAAAAAAATGTTTACCAAATGTCATCAAATTCAGAGTCTGAGCTGGAGTACTGAGGCAGATGAGGGACAGGAACTGAAGTTGAAATTTGATGGTCACTATTAACGTTATGGACATACATGGAGGACTGAATTACCTTTTTGGTAAGTACAGTAGACAGCCATTTCAACACACGGGGTTATGGTGCAGAGTAAAAAGAAAATAATTACGACTGGTACAATCACTGTAAGGAACCATGATGACCATTCTTGACCCCAAGCCTTCAACCAAGAGAACCGTGAATCATCTGCAGCTGGTGGGGGCCTAATGGCATCTTGCATGTGTTTGATAATGTTGGTGATGTTCTCGTATTCATCAGGAACATAGAAACAACAGGAGGCATTAAGTATCTTGCAAACACCTCCTTTTTCAGCAAAGATGATATCGAGAGCGAGTTTGTGTTGAATAACTGCTGTTCTAATTGCAAACATTTGTGTTGACTAAAGTGAGAGCTGCTTCAGTTCGGTTTGCCAGAGAGAGAACAGACCAGGTCAGTCCATTAATTTTGTTCAGGGCTGCAGCAGTTCCCCCTCCTAAAAATAGAGACCAGCCAACATTGACATTGGGGGAAGTCCAAGGATCAGCCAAAACATAACCGTCGTATTCTGAAGGAACGCCGGTGATATCTCTGCAATCTTGGAAATGTGTGGTGGACTGAATGTTAGTGATAGTGGGAACCTTCTTAAGGAAGACTGTTGTATCTGTGGTAACTATTGATGGGTGGCAACAGCCAGAGGTGGCAAGCCATGATAAGCTTTTCCACCGCAAGACCACATTATTCCTGGTTGGAATGAAAGATGTTTAAATGGACACGCAAATCTTGTCAGTGTGTTATTAGGCCATCTATGGGAGCAAGTAGTTGATGCCGTGGTGTTTACAAATGTTTTAGTTTGACAGCTTGACTGTCCTAGATGAGGCCCTAATGATGATGCTGAACAAACACAGGTCTCTGCATGTTGCAGGGGAACATCAAATGTCATGTTACTGGGGGTTAAATGGGAGTCAGTGCAGGTGATATTGGGGTGTGCTGTAACTGAGACATTTTCCCTTAGTTGTTGGCCGGCGATCAGTAAAGTCATCATTCCCAGAGGGACAGTGCATTTGCCATGGTCTTCTCTGCCCCAAGATTCCTTCATGTGACCTTGTGATACAATTTTTTGCCGTGAGTGGTCTGGCTTGCCATCTGGTTGACAAAGAATGACAAACCCAACAGTCACCAGGAATCTTCAGTTCCTTTTTGTGTAAAAGGGCTAAGGCACATGCATTGTTGTCGTTGCACTGTCTGAGGGCTTGCTGCACTGTGTTCCCTCTGTGGTCCATGACGTTTAAGTTGTCCAGGTGGTAGTTATCTATTTCAGGAGTTGGTGGGATGGACTTAACATTTGGCAGCATGTTAAGTGGAGCGTCATGTGAGTGCGGTGGCCCATTGATCACGATCCTGAGTTGTCTGTACATATCGGAGTTTGGATATTCGATTCCACACCAATATGTACCTGCATCAGTTGGTCTGACATTAGAGATGACGATGCGTGCTCCGTTGGAATGTGGGATTTTGGTCATGCTAAAACGAGAGTCTTTGTTTGGGGCAAGGGTTTTGCTCGTGGCTGCCACAACCAAATGCCAATCACGCGGTCCACAGGGATCTCTGCACAGATATTTGTCATATTCAGCATAATATGCACGAATTTGACCAAATCGTCGAATTTCAGGATAGATGTTGCAAGTGAATGTTGCACCCTGTCCTTCAGTCAGGGTGACAGTCTTGGCGGGCTCGTATGTGTAGGCTTCTATCAGCATCGCTGAGCATGATAGGAGCAGGATCAGATGGTGCATGATGTGATTTGATGGGATGAGAAGGTTGTTGTAGTTGGTCTCCCACGTCTAGCTGGTGTCTGCTGCATTCACGGAGTTATCCCTCGTTGTTCTCTCCTGTGTTCGTCCGTCGTCACGTTGCCCTGGTTGGCAGTTCAATTCCTTCGTCGGCTCAGGGATCCTCCTGCAGTGGCTGGCGTGGACCCACGTTGCTCTCTCAGCGACCTTCACAGCGGTGTGCGCTGTCAGGAGTATCTGGAATGGACCTCGCCACCGTCTGGAGTGCCAGTGCTTCCTTCTCAGGTCCTTTATCACCACCCAATCACCGGGCTGGAAATCGTGGAGTGGGGTGGAGGCTGGTGATGGGAGGGCTGCTTTCACTTGCTGAGAGATGAGAGAGAGAGAAGATGATAAGTTTTTGCAATACTGTAATATGTCATCCTCACAAAGGCCAGTGGAGGGGAGTGGTCTGGTTACAGGCTCTACTCCTAGGGATGGAGGTCTGCCGAAAAGAATTTCAAAAGGACTCATGTTTACTCTGGACCTTTTCCTCATTCTCATGTGTAATAGAGCAATAGGCAGAGCTTTAGTCCATGGCAGTCCTGTTTCCTCACGACATTTGGCTAATTTGGATTTCAGGGTGCCATTTTCCCGTTCGACAGCTCCTCCACTGGCAGCATGATATGAAGAATGTTGTCTGAGATCAACTGCAAGGAATTTACTGATTTGGTTTATTGCGGAATTAACAAAGTGTGAACCATTGTCACTGCTCAATCTTGTTGGTATTCCCCATCTGGGAATTATTTCAGTTAACAGAGCCTTTGCTACCACTTGGCTGCTTTGATGTTTTGCTGGAAAAGCTTCAACCCATTTAGACCACATGTCAACCATCACCAGGCAGTGTTTCTTCCCTTCTGCTGGTGACAGTTCTATGAAATCCATCATTACATGTTCGAACGGCCTGTTTGGTGGTGGGTGTGCAGCGTGTGTCATTATTTTGTTCTTACCTGCATTATGTGTTACACAAGTCATACATGATTGGCAAAACTTCTGTGCGTAAGCCGAAAAACCTTTGGTGAACCAATGTTGAGTCAGGGCATCCAACATTCCCCCTTTTGACACATGATCCATTCCATGTGTCAACTTTGCAAAATGGGGAAAGAAGTGTTTAGGCAGGCAGGGTTTGTTATCGGGGCCCCACCACACGTCCTCTTTCTGCATGGCACCGCAGCGTTTCCACAGTGTCCTTTCCTGTGGTGTGGCAAAGGACTGCAGTGCTGTGAGGGAGCTGGGAATAGAGACTGGGGTTGAAACAAATGAAGGATTAAAGTTGGCGGGTTGGAGTGCAGCTCTTTTGGCAGCGGCATCAGCTCTTGCATTTCCTAGGGAGATGGAGTCTGAGTTTTTAGTGTGAGCAAGACATTTGCAAACAGCAATTGATTTTGGGAGCAGGATTGCATTCAGAAGATCTGCGACCTTGTCATGATGGAGAATGGGTTTTCCGTCAGATTTTAAGAATTGTCTGTGTTTCCACAGAGTACCAAAGTCATGCACAACGCCAAATGCATATCTAGAATCAGTGTAGATAGTTACTGTCTTGTTGTGTGCCAGTTTGCATGCCTCTGTTAATGCTATTAGTTCTGCCGCTTGTGCAGAATAGTGAGAGGGGAGTGAATCTGAGGCAAGAGTTTCATGGTTAGTGACAACAGCAAATCCAACCTTGTTATGTCCAGTTTGTGGATCACGTGAAGCAGATCCATCTACAAAAAGAACCAGATCTGGGTTGATTAGTGGAGTTTCTTGTAGATCTGGTCTTGGAGAGCAAACCTGTTGGAGGACGGTTACGCAGTTATGTTCCTCTCCATCATCTGGCGTGGGAAGGAGAGTGGCAGGATTTAACACATTACATCTTTTGACAATGATGTTAGGCATTTCTAGAAGTACCGTGTTATATCGTAACTACCGCGCTGTGGAAAGATGGGAAGTTTTTTGTTCAAGCAGAATCATGGACACAGCGTGTGGAACTAGGAGAGTTACATCAGAATAACCCACAATGTCTCTGGATGCCATAATTGCTTTCTCCGCGGCAGCCACAGCTCTGATGCATCTTGGAAGGCCCGCTGCCACGGGGTCCAGCTTAGAAGAAAAGTAAGCTACAGGACGTAGCTTGTTCCTGCAACAGAACAGAAGTTATACATCCATTCTTCTCATCTACAGTTTGAGTAAAAGGCCTAGTTGGGTCAGGCAGACTTAAAGTCAGAGCGGTTTGTAAAGCGAACTTCAGCTTAGTGAAAGATTGTTCAGCTTCAAGAGTCCATGTGATCTTATCTTGTGACTGTAGATTTTTTCCATGAATGAGGGAAGAGAGTGGTGCTTCACGAATGCTGTAGTTGAATGTGTAGAATGTAGTAGAATGAACTGTCTGCAATAAGAACACATGCCAAGAAATGGCATCATCTGCTTCTTTGTGATGGGCTTAGGAAGGTTTTGAATCGCCTCGATCCTTTTTGGTGAAAGCGTCTTCCCTTCAGAAGTGATGACATGACCTAGGAAAATGACCTTCTCCTGGACAAATTGAAGTTTAGACAGGCTTGCCTTGTGGCCATCGCTTGCCAGACGTTTCAAGAGTTTGACTGTGTCCACTTCACATTGCTCTCTGGTCGGACTGCAGATCATGAGGTCATCGACATACTGTAACAGGGCAGTGCTTGGAGAGAGAACAAGAGATTCAAGACTCTGTCTGAGAGCTTCGTTGTAAATGGTGGGACTTTCACAATAGCCTTGACACAGACGAGTAAATGTGTAGCCTCGCCCATTGAAGTTAAAAGCGAACCAGAAGGAACACTAAAGAAAGCATTAGAAAGGTCCACCACTGAAAAGAATTTTGCATTAGATGGAACTTGAGACAAGATGGTGTAAGGATTTGGAACGTTTGGGGCTCTGGGTTGGACTGCTGCATTCACTGCTTGTAGATCTTGAACAAAACGCCACTCCGTCGGTTGGTCCTTATCTCTGATCTTTTTCACAGGAAACAGAGGTGTGCGCACTGGAGAGTCGTCACAAGGAACAATTACTCCTGCTGCTTTAAGAGACTCGAACACTGGTGTTATACCATCAATGGCTTCTTGCTTAAGTGGATATTGAGCTTTGCAAGGTCTGAAGTCTGATTTTGGAGTAATGACAACAGGTTCACAGTTTTTTATGAGGCCAACATCATGCTTACTGACAGCCCACAGTGTCTTTGGGACTTCCTATAGGGCTGTAATAGCTGCTGCTTGTTCTTCAGACAAAAAAAACCAAAAAAAACAAACAAAACAAAACAAAAAGATTTAGAAGTGCTTGTAGGTACCAGCTGGATTTTTCTTTGAGTGTGCACAACAGATGTTAACGTTTTAGAGTAGCACTGCAGTGTTAGTGAAAATAAAACAGATCGATCAGATGTTTCTTGCCAATCGGCTGCGCGCTGACATGATTTTATAAATGGGCCCAAATCTTCCCGGTTATCTGTGTGTTTTTGAAATGTGAGGTGTGGGACTGAATGGTCCATGGTGTACATGTCACATTGAGTTGGGGTGAGAGACAGTGATATAGCACACTATTGAACGTGTTGTGTTCAATAAATGTGTGTCAATGTGAGTTTGTCAAATCTCTCCCTCAACCAACCTTCCTCATATGGCTCATCAGGTCCTGGTGACACATGAGAGGTGCAATGCAGGTCCTCTGATGTCATAAAATCTGTTGAAGCTGTTGAAACTGTTTCTCTAGCTAAAGTCACAATCTCAGAGGCAGCTGATGGTTGCAATTTCCATTGATATGCATACTGTAGGTCTGGGGTGTTGTGAACAAAGGAGTGTGAAAATTTTGGCTCTAGATCCGATAGTCTGTGAACTTTGACACCGTCTGGGGTTGAGATCAGACAAAGGCCTAATTTGCACATCAAGTCCCTGCCCATCAGGTTAATGGGACAGACTTGAGAGAGCAAGAATGCATGTTTGGAGCTTGTATTTGACTCATCCGCACATTTGAGTTGGACAGTAATGCTTTCTCTAATTGTTTGACCTGATGAACCAACAGAGTACACATAATCTCCACTTAATTTTGTTGTGGTTTTTTTTTTTTTTTTTTAGTGAATTCTAAAACTTTTATCACAGAAATGTGTGGCTCCTGAGTCAACTAAGAATACAACATTTTGTTCTGTGATGGTCAATGTATGTTGTGGAAACTTGTTGAAATGATCATATGTGTAGTGAACATATATTAGAGCAACTGCATATGTGTTGTCTGAACTTTCAATATCTTGTGTATTAATCTCCTCTGTGTGTGTGTGTGTGTGTGTGTGGTGTAGTACCTTCTTCCGGCCCCACAAGTTGGCTTGGCTTGTCAGCAGGAGTCCATCTCTCTCCAACAACCCTCAACCATTTTCAGTCTGACTTCTCTGCTGTAGAGTTTTGAGGTATTTCTGTGACAATCACGTCTCCAATGCCCACGTTGGCCACAGAGGAAACAGACATCACTTGGAGGTTTTCTTCCCCAGTTCTTGTGTCAGCCTCGTTCTTTTCCTCTATGTTCATAACCTGGTTGTCCATGTTCTCGGACTGTGTTATACATGGTTATTGTTGCCATGTGAAGTTCCTTCTGTGTTGTCTCTTCTTTTTCTTTATCTTAGAGAGTATTTGGTCATGGGCATGTATGGTGTGTCTGCGAAGTTCGGACAGGCGTGCATCATTCCAAACGATACAGGCACTTGTAACAGCTGAGGCAATGTCCGGTTTTAGTCCATTTAAGAACCAATTGCAGAGATGAATTTCCCACACATCTGGAGAATCGCTTCACTCATCAGGTAGTTGGAGGCCACTGTAGGTGTTGAATGGTGGGTTGCCGTTGAGATCTGGATCCAGCTTCAAAGCCGCCAACTGTGGAAACAAAGAAGAGGAGACCTGCGAGTCTGGTGTTCTTTGTGTGTGTGAATTTTGCTTTTCATTAGTTTCAACCTATTCACAATTAAAAGCTTCTCCTTTCCACATCTGTAAACATTCTTTTTGACCTTCTATAATTTCAATTTTTCAATTTTTTTTTTTTTCTTTCTCACAGAAACTTTATTTTTCCTTCTCATTTCTTGTTCTTTGCCCTTCAGTTTTTCTTCTAATTTTGATATGTTTTTTAAAACTGAGGGATCCCCCTATTGGGAAACCAAACTCAGCTGTCCAGACATTTAAGTATTTTAAACTTTTATCCCCATATTTCCTTCTCATTACATCCACGACCGGACCCTCCAGAGGCCGAGCCTCAGCGGAGTTTCTACTCCCGTAACTACTCATTAGTTCCTCAGTAACTACTCTAATTTTGTGTACCTTCGTGTTACCGTTTATTTATATGTGTTTTCCAAGAAGATTTGTCAACTATGATGACTCCCTGCAGCTTGGTCAACCTGCACTTGTTTGATACATACCCCTTTAATTTTCATATTTAACTGAGGATTTCTACTAATGTTATGGTGTGAGCCAATTACCATATAGTTGGTTTTAAGTTTGTTGTTATTTACCCAGTCCACAACTGCTTTTAACTCTTCTTTCAAAACTGAATTTAGCTCACTCGTAGTGAGTGCAGACGCATATATGGTCGAGTCATCAGCATACATTCCTATGTTTGCGACTTTCAGAACAAGTGGCAGATCATTAGTGAAGATAGTGTACAATAATGATCCCAAACAACTCCCCTGGGGTACTCCACACAACAAAGGGTCAAACCGCCATGTATGGTGTGGTGTGATGCACTCTGGGAAATATATATCCAGCTGTATGGGGCCATGGTCAGATATGACAATGCTGTTATACTGACTATCCTTGACCATAGGGAGAGTTATACTATCTACAAGGAAAAAGTCGATCCTGGAAAAAGAGTGGTGAACTGGGGAGAAGAAGGAGTATTGCCTAGTAGTTGGGTTGTGTCTCCTCCAGGGGTCAAAAAGTCTGTATGTGTTTATAATTGATTGAATAACTGCACCTGAGTTTGAGATCTTACTATTAGGTCTGGGATTTGATCTGTCTAGTTTTGGGTGTAAAACACAGTTGAAATTGCCCCCTAGTATCAACTGGTTGTTATTGAGATCTGGTAATACTGCTATAAAGTTAGTAAAAAAAACAGTGGGTTGTCCCAGTTAGGTCCGTATACATTAGCTAATGTTACTTGGGTACCGTACAATTTGTCAGTCACAATAACATATCTACCCCTGGTGTCACACATGGTCTGTGATGGGATGAATGGGATGCCTTTTCTAATCAAAATCGCTGTACCACATGCTGTATCCTCATTTTTTGGACAGAATAATTGCCCTATTCAAGCTTTCTTTAGCTTTGTGTATTCATTTGATCGTAAGTGAGTCTCCTCAAAACATGATATCACTTTCTAATGTTTTTATATGTGCAAACGCCCTACTTCGCTTCACTGGGTTATGGATTCCCTTTATTTTCCAACTCAAAAAATGAATATGGCCTGACTTTTGTATATAAGACATTGTGCTTCTAGGATAAATAAAAAAAATAAGAAAGTGAGAAAAAGTCCCTGTCAAACTACAAAACTAAAACTAAAACTGAGCCTTAAATCACTATGCTGATCTACTGAACCTGTTGAGATCGCACACCCCTCTTCTAGCACTGTGCTGCAGATAACCATCTAACCTATCCTCCTAACAGGCCCCAACCATGATATATATAAATTGGATTGAACTTAGAATGAAAATTATTTGCATGTGTCACAATCTGTAATTAGGGAGAGCCTATGACTTTGTTTATATTTGCTTTTTTTGTGTGAACATATTGTGGTGTGTTGTGCCAATTAACTCTCCCCAACACAGCTGTGGTGCATCCCACATCAGTGAAGACACACCGGTATGAGGTTTGCCCAATCAGTAGCCGGCATTCTGATCGGACTGAGGAATTTATATAAGGCCAGAGGATCTCGCACAGCAGCGGTGTGTTTTTTTTGTCCTCGGGTGGCAACAGAGAGAGGAGACTGCCTGTGAAGAGCAGCCCAGCCGGTGAGAGCAACTGCGGGCATGCTGAGGGACTACGCATAGCCTGCTTCGAGCAGAGCCATCCTGGCCGGAGTGGAGAGGCAGCCAGCTGAGGGAGCGGCCAGATTGAGCTCTACGGACCTGATATGCTTCAAGCCTTATTGGCACCAGGCGAGTGTATCTCCAAGCCAGTTCCCTAATTTATATGATCTGTTATTGGTGCACACATGGGTCTTTTCTGATCTCAAGCTGATAGGAGCAGTCACCGGGGATCCAGGGAGAGAGAGAGTGGTCTGCAGACGGGCAGACCTGATATGCTGTAAACTCGTTGACATCAGGCGAGTAAATCTCCAGCCATCTACATTAACATTGTTTACTCTTGGTACACACAAGGTTGTTCCCTCTATTCCCCAGTTTCACCGCAGGCTCAAGAGACGGTCCCAACTCAGCCACGTACAACCACGCCCTCAAGATTCCCTCCCCAAGGACGCACGGAGCTGGGATTGGCCAGTGCACAAAAGTATAGGGGTAGTACCAAGGACTGTGCACTGGTGCCCCCTGCTGGTTTTCCCAATACTAGACATTTTCTTAATTCCCTTTTTCGAATTTCTAATGATGGCCATCTTTTACAAATAAACTACAGTGATTTTACGTCTTCGTGGTCCGTGTATTCTTGTGATCCAGAGATATTAAAGAACCTTGTGACACATGTAGCCAACAACAGGCTTCGTTGCCATTGGAGTGTGGAGCCACTTTTATTTGTTATAGTGTACCATGCTCCTGGCCCATATTCTGAATTTGTTTCTGAATTCTCAGAGTTTTTATCCAGTTTAGTTCTTAAATCAGATAAAGATATTATTATAGGTGATTTTAACATTCACATTGACGTTGATAATGACTCCCTGGCTACAGCGTTTATCTCATTATTAGACTCCATTGGCTTCAGTCAGGGTGTACATGAGCCCACTCACTGTTTCAACCATACCCTCGATCTAGTTCTGATGTATAGAATTGAAATTGATAACCTAAAAGTCTTTCCACAGAATCCCTCGCTATCGGATCATTATTTGATTACTTTTGATTTATTTTTACTCGATTACACGCCACTCAGCAACAGTTACTATACTAGATGTTCATCAGATAGTGCTGTCGCAAAATTTAAGGAAATGATTACTCCGATGATTAAATTCAATACCAAGTCCTTCAGTAACAGAGGTTTCCCGTGCCGACTTTAACCTTTCCCGAATTGATCATCTTGTCGATAGCGCCGTAGGCTCACTGCGAACAACACTCAACTCTGTAGCTCCTCTTAAAAAGAAGTTAACAAAGCAAAGAAAGTTCGCTCCTTGGTATAACTCTCAAACATGCAAGTTAAAACAAATATCGCAAAAATTTGAAATGAATTGGCGATTAACCAAACTGGAAGAATCTCGTTTAATCTGGACAGACAGTCTCAGAACGTATAAGAGGGGCCTCCGCAATGCCAGAGCAAACTATTACTCAGCATTAATAGACGAAAACAAGAACAACCCCAGGTTTCTTTTCAGCACTGTAGCCAGGCTGACTGAGAGTCACAGTTCTATTGAGCCTTGTATTCCTTTAGCCCTTGGCAGTAATGGATTTTCTGAACTTTTTTAATGACAAAATTCTAACTATTAGAGGCAAAATTCATTACCTCCTGTCCTCAGATAGTACCTATCTAACCTCAAACACAGCTGTAAGACCTAATATATATTTAGATTGCTTCTCCCCAATTTCTCTTCAAGAATTGCATACACTGAGCGCTCTCTCTCGCCTACCGCTCCATTAGGTCCCACGGAAGCTAAGTCTCCCTGGAAGTGATGATTTTGTCGCATTTATCCAATGACCGTCTCGCTTTGCTGCATGAAATAAAACTGCTCAGCGCTGTCTCATAGGAATGCTTGGAGGCTCCGCATCCACCGTGCTGACACGAGAATGTATGTCAGGGAGGTCGCATTTGAAAACTGGTGATAAACAGCCGACGTTTGAACATCATAGTCATAATGTCAATAGTGCATATTTGACAATTTCTTTTATGAAATTTTAGAGGAAGTTCAGTCTCCCTTGTTGTCTCCCAGCAATCGCCCCTGCTACATGCTAACAAGCAAACAGGAAAAAAAGATGCTAACAACACTTTCCATTTTGATAAGTCTGATAGTCACTGAATTTGGTGCTCAGCTGTTTCTCCTCTGAGGCCCTGATCACACAGCAAGTGTTTTAGCAGCTGGTGGTGCCTTTTTGTAATTGTTTTTTTAAAGGTATTTTTTGGGGCTTTTTAGCCTTCAATGGATATGACAGACAAGCGTGAAAGGGGGAGAGAGAGAGAGGGAGTGACATGCAGCAAAGGGCCACAGGCTGGAGTCAAACCCGGGCCGCTGCGGCAACAACCTTGTACATGGGGCACCTGCTCTACCACTAAGCCACCAGCGCCCCTTGTAATTGTTTTTAATGAAAGTGAATGGATGGTGGATTGATTACACAAGAAGGTTAGTTTAAGGACGTTATGGGGTGGTTGCCTGGCAACTATAAAAAGGCGTTGTTTTTTTTTAAAGTGGCATTCAATCTAAAAAAAAAAACAAGGCAGTGTGGTACGCCTCACATTTTGCAACCTGCAAAACATTTTCTGTGTGATCGGGGCCTGAGTCTGACCAAAATTCGAACATGTATGGCTAAAACTTTTCAGTGTTTCTTGATGTGCACTGCTCTTTCAAACCTATTGTGACCAGCAGTGGTGGGCCAGACACACAAATTCCAGCCCCCCCCCCCTTTTTAATTTTTTAATTTTTTTTTTTTGAAATTCATGTTAAACAAAATATTTATTACAGCAGAGTTAATGTACTTTAAAATGTGTCTGGAGGAGGAGTTTATTGTTCATTTATTAATGCATCAATTCATCATTAAATAATGCACATACTGTCGTCTGCTGTTACTCTGTAATGTAGTGAATAAATTATTAGTGCATGAAAACAGACATTGAAAATAAATATTGAATAATTTACTGGGTATCTCCAGCTCCCCTCTCCTTCTCCTCCCCCGTTCCTCTCTGGATAGTCTCCTATAAATTTTAGAAGGCGGTAAAGGGCAAGTTAATGGAGAGGTTTATAGCAGGCTGTAAAAACGGTCCATCTCTCTCTCTCTCTCTTTAATTTTTTCTCTCCATTTCATCCACGATGCCATCGTCATGGTTCGTCTCCTTCCCATCCTTTTTTTTCTCCCCTCTTTTTATCTTTATATCTCACAAATCACTGCTCTATGAATCCTTCCATCCCTTCATCAACCTTACACTGCTTTTGGCCTGCGTCTGTTTTTTCCTGGTTTTGGTTTTTTAGTCCCAATGATGGTGATTCATAATGCCACAACACAAAGAAATGGTTTCACAGTTTGGTGTGGAAGAACTTTAACAGCCCAGAATCACCAGGGTTTAATTCACACTGGATGATTTAACAGGTCACAACCTACAGTACAGGCCAAAAGTTTGGACACACCTTCTCATTCAATGCGTTTTCTTTATTTTCATGACTATTTACATTGTAGATTCTCACTGAAGGCATCAAAACTATGAATGAACACATGTGGAGTTATGTACTCAACAAAAAAAGGTGAAATAACTGAAAACATGTTTTATATTCTAGTTTCTTCAAAATAGCCACCCTTTGCTCTGATTACTGCTTTGCACACTCTTGGCATTCTCTCGATGAGCTTCAAGAGGTAGTCACCTGAAATGGTTTTCCAACAGTCTTGAAGGAGTTCCCAGAGGTGTTTAGCACTTGTTGGCCCCTTTGCCTTCACTCTGCGGTCCAGCTCACTCCAAACCATCTCGATTGGGTTCAGGTCCGGTGACTGTGGAGGCCAGGTCATCTGCCGCAGCACTCCATCACTCTCCTTCTTGGTCAAATAGCCCTTACACAGCCTGGAGGTGTGTTTGGGGTCATTGTCCTGTTGAAAAAGAAATGATGGTCCAACTAAACACAAACCAGATGGGATGGCATGTCGCTGCAGGATGCTGTGGTAGCCATGCTGGTTCAGTGTGCCTTCAATTTTGAATAAATCCCCAACAGCGTCACCAGCAAAACACCCCCACACCATCACACCTCCTCCTCCATGCTTCACAGTGGGAACCAGGCATGTGGAATCCATCCGTTCACCTTTTCTGCATCTCACAAAGACACAGCGGTTGGAACCAAAGATCTCAAATTTGGACTCATCAGACCAAAGCACAGATTTCCACTGGTCTAATGTCCATTCCTTGTGTTTCTTGGCCCAAACAAATCTCTTCTGCTTGTTGCCTCTCCTTAGCAGTGGTTTCCTAGCAGCTATTTGACCATGAAGGCCTGATTCGCGCAGTCTCCTCTTAACAGTTGTTCTAGAGATGGGTCTGCTGCTAGAACTCTGTGTGGCATTCATCTGGTCTCTGATCTGAGCTGCTGTTAACTAGCGATTTTCTGAGGCTGGTGACTCAGATGAACTTATCCTCAGAAGCAGAGGTGACTCTTGGTCTTCCTTTCCTGGGTCGGTCCTCATGTGTGCCAGTTTCGTTGTAGCGCTTGATGGTTTTTGCGACTCCACTTGGGGACACATTTAAAGTTTTTGCAATTTTCTGGACTGACTGACCTTCATTTCTTAAAGTAATGATGGCCACTCGTTTTTCTTTAGTTAGCTGATTGGTTCTTGCCATAATATGAATTTTAACAGTTGTCCAATAGGGCTGTTGGCTGTGTATTAACCTGACTTCTGCACAACACAACTGATGGTCCCAACCCCATTAATAAAGCAAGAAATTCCACTAATTAACCCTGATAAGGCACACCTGTGAAGTGGAAACCATTTCAGGTGACTACCTCTTGAAGCTCATCGAGAGAATGCCAAGAGTGTGCAAAGCAGTAATCAGAGCAAAGGGTGGCAAGGAATGGACATTAGACCAGTGGAAATCTGTGCTTTGGTCTGATGAGTCCAAATTTGAGATCTTTGGTTCCAACCGCTGTGTCTTTGTGAGATGCAGAAAAGGTGAACGGATGGATTCCACATGCCTGGTTCCCACTGTGAAGCATGGAGGAGGAGGTGTGATGGTGTGGGGGTGTTTTGCTGGTGACGCTGTTGGGGATTTATTCAAAATTGAAGGCACACTGAACCAGCATGGCTACCACAGCATCCTGCAGCGACATGCCATCCCATCTGGTTTGTGTTTAGTTGGACCATCATTTCTTTTTCAACAGGACAATGACCCCAAACACACCTCCAGGCTGTGTAAGGGCTATTTGACCAAGAAGGAGAGTGATGGAGTGCTGCGGCAGATGACCTGGCCTCCACAGTCACCGGACCTGAACCCAATCGAGATGGTTTGGAGTGAGCTGGACCGCAGAGTGAAGGCAAAGGGGCCAACAAGTGCTAAACACCTCTGGGAACTCCTTCAAGACTGTTGGAAAACCATTTCAGGTGACTACCTCTTGAAGCTCATCGAGAGAATGCCAAGAGTGTGCAAAGCAGTAATCAGAGCAAAGGGTGGCTATTTTGAAGAAACTAGAATATAAAACATGTTTTCAGTTATTTCACCTTTTTTTGTTGAGTACATAACTCCACATGTGTTCATTCATAGTTTTGATGCCTTCAGTGAGAATCTACAATGTAAATAGTCATGAAAATAAAGAAAACGCATTGAATGAGAAGGTGTTTTTTTTTTTGTTTTTTTTTTCAAACTTTTTGCCTGTACTGTATTTCCGGTGTCCGTGTAGGCAACCCAATCACCAGAATAAATGTTGGCATGTTACGTTTCTGCAAACCAGCAGCGGGTTGTTCAAAAACACTCATGTTTAGTGTCTAAAAAGATATTGGAAACACAGCGAGTACTTGTTTAAAAACAAACTGTTTTGTTTGTGGGTCTCAAATAGTAGTCTGGAGCTTGGCAGATATGTCTACATTTTCTTCTGGTGACTGGGCTGATATGAGAAGTGACGTGCCTTTTATGTAGTTAAACTGTGGCACCTCGGGTACCTTATGTCCTCCATACATGCCATCTCCTCAGCCTATTCAGTAATTTCCCATGCACCCCGCCTCATAAGCACACCTACCTGCCAGCTTATTGCCTGTTCACTCATTTCCTGCTCCTGCTGGTCCTCCACACCCACCTCATCAGGCTAATGCAGCTCATCTGTGAATCTTTACCTCCTGTCACAGACATTCCTTGCCAGATTGTTCTTTGCCTCATGCAAGACTTTCCAATGTTTGTTTTTACGGACTGCTCCCTCTGTGTCAACCCTGACCGTCTTTGACTCACCTGCTTCATCTGATCCCCAGTAACCCACTCTGCCTTCTGTCTTCGACCAAGAGCTCTGCTTCTGCCCTCCTGGTCCCTGTTCACCTGTTCCCTGTGGCTGTCTGGAACAAATGTCATCCAACTTTCCAACGTGAGTTTACCGGTTCAATCACCTATGATCTTCTGAGCTGTGGTTTGCTTCATAGTGCGGCAGTACGCCCTGCTTTTGAGTGTGCTCTGCAGATTCCACGTTTCATCGCTGCTGTCAACCTCACCATTGTCCATGCTTAGCATCGGAAAGACTGCATTGTCAGTGAGTACTCCTGGTGTTGGAATCTCAGCTCTCCTGTCATCGCTCTCTGCCTACCCCTTCTCATTACCATTGCACGCTATTGAACTGTCTGCTGTGTGTGTATGCCCGGCTGACTCACTTGTGTGCTGCTACAGCATTCCACGTAGAGGGCTGCGGACTGATCCTATCCCCTGGGAACTCTGAAATGGAACATTGACTGTCTCTGTTGCCTCACCAGTCTGCACGCTCTGTATTTATTGGAGTTGTGTATTAAAGGTCAGTATAAACTGTTCTGTCTGTCCCTGGTGTTGCTATTGGGTTTAAACTCCACCTGTTACAAACTGAGAGGAAGACTTTTTTCCCAGCTGAAAAAGCCAAGCAATCATCTGAAAACACTCAACTAGGATCAGCAGTGCGCTTTGGAGGTGCAACATTTTAATGCCTCCATGCTGGCTATAGCAGTGGTCGGAGGAACTATGTTTCCGGGTTGTCTATCCCGTCCTTGTGAATGCGATAGCTCAAAGGTATTTCTTCATATTTGGCACAAATGTCTTCTTGGACTCATCAATGAACTGATTAGATTTTGGTGGTCATATGTCAAAGGTCAAGTCTATGTGACCTTGTCTGTCTCATTCTTGTGAAAGTCAAGAACACCTTTAGGACGTTTCTTTAAATCTGACACTAACGCCCATTTTTTTGCTTCACACAAATGTCTAACAGGATAAAATAATGAAGTGATGACAGTTTATGTCCAAAAGGTCAAAGGTCAACGTCACTGTGACATTATAATGTTCTGCATATTACATTGTCCATTACTCAGCGTCATAGCTCAGTAACAAAATGGGAGACATTTGGTTAGATAGTGCCGCCCCCAACACACACAAAAAGCATTGTGCTGCGGGCGTCAACCGGATTTCTATTACACACTCAAGTCCGTTAGGCTGGAAAGTACAAAATAGCGCTTTTTCAAGGGCGGCGATGCTGAAAAAATAGGACAATAGCGTAAAGTGCTGCGGCGCGGCACGTCAACGTGCGTCAAGCCGCCGCCAGTGTGGGTTTGTAAATAGAAAATAATGGGGGCGGCTGTTTTGATGCGCGTCGTACGGCGCCGGTGTGTTTTGGCCTTCACTAAACATTATCCCGCTTAGAACATGGCTTACTACTAAAACATTCAAATGTTACAACTGCCATCAATATTATTAAACTGCCGGCAGAGTGTATTGACAGAGGAGAGGCATTCACCGGACAAACGGGAGCGGAGGAGAGTATTTTACTCCACTTCTCCTGGTTGGAGAGGCTGGGTGCCCAGTAGCTGCGGTGGCGGCGGCAGGGGGGTGGGGGTAATCACTGTCCAAGGGCTGCCATAGAATGGCAACGAGGATGTCAGCCGACCAACACTTACTACCTGGTCCCTGGTTGCGGCGATTTGCGATGCTGGCCAGCTAGGAATGAACTAGCAGCCAGTACAGTACAGTCCTCTCTCGTCTAGCTAACATTTAGCCGTGTTACTTACTGATACGTTAGAAAGAAAGCTAGCTGGACACCGGTGTTGAAGCCTCTTTGGTCACAGAGCTCCCTCCATCTCTTGAACACCTGACTGAGGTTTACTCTTGTTTTTCCTCTTCTTTTAACACTCTCGTTTTTGTGCATCCTTGCCTCCTCAGACAGATTAGCTCGTTTTATTTTGGGAGGCCGTTTTTCACTTATCTCCAAACTTTGTCCTTCTCCCACTGTGCTCCTGACTCAACTGTCTCATGCCCCGGCCAGTTCCTCATAAGGACCAGCTCCAGTCCCTGATTGGCTGACCGACCAGTTTGGCAATACATGATGCATTTCCTGCCATAAAGCAGAATTTTTCCGTGAAAATTCGTCCCCGATGGCACAAGCTTATTGCAAAGATTGCAAAGCAAGCTATAGCAAAGCTATTAAGTAACCTACGTAAACGCTGATTGTCTGATTTTACTGTGTATACTACCCTGTGCAACCCACATTATTTTCATAATGATATATATAGGGAAAAATGCTGTCTGTTGCTTCCTTAATGTTTTCACAGACATGAAAGAGAAACTTGACTGCTGCATGGAGGCATGCAACCACGGGGCGGTAATTCTAGTTTAAGCTGAGACACTTTGGGTGTGTCTGGTTGATGATACGGAATAACCACAAAATAAAAATGTAAAAATGTTCGCACAAGGTAGAGTACTTGCTCTGAATGAAGTAAGGACTGAAGCACGTTTGGGGAGAAGACAGACCTGCACGTCCATGTGGCCAGCAGTATTCATTTCATTATTGTTGTTGTTCAGCACGTGTACATTTATCCTCTGCCTCCTCTGCTGTGACTAGACGGCTTTGTAAAAACTGACAGTGACAAGCGCAGTGTTTTACTCAAAAACATTTTTCATCTCTCAGAAACCAGAAAGAAGCACCAAGTGTGTAGCACTCAGTGCAGAATAGATGCTCAGTGCCTCGTCACTCTGCTGGTATTTGTATCAAAGTGTATGTACAGCACTGTCATTGCAAAGAAATTAAAAAAACAGGCCAGCCTCAGGGGAAAAAAACTGCAAAACTCCTGGTATTCACATAAGAAACCAGAGTTTATGTCACAATCCAACAGCTGATCCACACTTATTTTAGCCGTAACCACCATCTCTACCAAACCTGAGTTTCTAAGTTTCCTCATCATCACCATAGTTGGTTTAGATAAGATAAGATAATGATAGTTAGTTCCTTCACACACTTTGGGTGAATCAGTCTATCTCTGAAGGAGCTCTCCAGAGCTTTTATCTCCTCCTGCAGAGGATGGGAGTCGTTAGTCCTCAGAGATGAGAGCCTGGCTGTCATCCTCCTTTCTCCCACCACCTGTACAGAGTCCAGGGAGCATCCCAGGACAGACCTGGCCTTTTTGATCAGCTTGTCCAGTCTCTTCCTATCTGCAACTGAGACACTGCTGCCTCAGCAGACCACTCCGTAGAAGATGGCTGATGCCACAACAGTGTCAAAGAAGGTCTTCAGGAGCGCCCCCTGCACTCCAAAAGACCTGAGCCACCTCAGCAGGTAGAGTCTGCTTTGGCCTTTCCTGTATAGTGCTGTTATGTGATTAGTCCAGTCCAGTATATTGTTAAAATGAACACCCAGGTACTTATAAGATGTCACCATCTTAATGTCCTTTCCCTGGATGTTCACTGGTGTTCGGGGGGAGGAGTCTGCACCTGCGGAAATCCACCACCAGCTCTTTGGTTTTCCCCCCGTTAATCTGAAGGTGGTTCCTCAGGCACCAGTCCACAAAGACCTGGTTCAGTTCTTTGTACTCCCTGTCGTCCCCATCTGTGATGAGGCCGACTATGGCAGAGTCGTCGGAGAACTTCTGCAGATGACAGGTAGGGGTGTCGTATGAGAGGTCTGCAGTGTATAGTGTGAAGAGGAACGGTGCCAGCACTGTCCCCTGCGGGACCCCCGTACTGCAGACAGCTAAGTCCGATACACAATCCTGGGTCCTGACATACTGCGGCCCGTTGGTGAGGTAGTCCAGGATCCAGGAATTGAGGTAATTAGCCACCCCTATGTGCTCCAGTTTGTCCCTCAGAAGTGCAGGCTGTATGGTGTTGAAAGCACTAGAGAAGTCATAGAACACGATTCTCACAGAGCTTCGGGGCTTCTCCAGGTGAGAAAGAGCTGTATGCAAGAGAAAGATGACGGCGTCATCCACCCCAATGCCAGGCTGGTAGGCAAACTGCAGCAGGTCCATTGAAGGGCCTACTGCGGGGCGGAAACAACACAGGACCAGGTGCTCCAGATTCTTCATGAGGTGCAATGTTAATGCCACTGGTCTGAAGCTGCTGAAGTCCTTGGGGTGCAGAGTCTTGGGCACAGGTACCACGCAGGATGTCTCTTCCCAGCCTCAGGCTCAGGTTGAAGATGGTTTCAACTATCCTGCACAGTTGGTCTGCGCAGGACTTCAGGAGCCTGGAGCTGATGCCGGCTGGACCCACAGCCTTCCTCATGTTCATCCTCCTCAGCTGATCTCTCACCTGACAGGTAGTGAAGGACAAGCTGGAGCAGGGGAGCTGTGTGCTGGGGGGTGGAGGTGATGAGGTGGGGGGAGGAGTGGGGGGTGGTGAGATGTCCGGGGGAGCGGACAGGCCTCTGGCCTGGGAGTCTGGTTGTTTGTGTCCTGAGATGGTTTTCAGACCTCTCCAGACTCCGCTGATGTCGCTCTGCTGCAGCTGTTCCTCCATCTTCTTTTTATATCCTCCCTTTCCCCACCTGATGTTTCTCTGTAGCTCCGTCTGCATGGCCTTCAGCTCCTCCCTAGTTCCAGAGTTAAAAGCTCTCTGCTACTCCTTCAGGAGAGCTTTTATATTTGGAGTAATCCAGGGTTTGGTGTTGGAGAAGCAGCATACAGTCCTGGTGGGTACAATGCTTTCCACACAGAAGTTAATATAATCCGTAATGCATGATGTCAGTCTGTCAATGTCCTCCCCATTGGAATCGTTGAGTACCTCCTACACAGTGGTCTCGAAGCAGTCCCTTAGGGTCTCCTCGGCCTCTTCAGACCACCTCTTCACAGTGGGGGTGGTTGCTCGTTCCCTCTGTATCAGAGGTTTGTAGACAGGCAGAAGATGAACCAGGTTGTGATCAGCTCTTCCCAGGGGGGCAGGGGGGATGAGTGGTATGCCTCCTTGGTGTTGGCATAAAATACATCCAGTGTTTTATTGTCTCTGGTGTGGCAGGAAACAGGGCCTGAGGGTGCTGTATTTGCAGCCTACTCGTAACAGAGTGGAGAATGTCACAAGCAGACTCAGCTTTTGGTCTCATGCCAACAGCCAGCAGCTCAATGTCCCTGCAGCAATGCTGTTCCTTGATAGTGATGTGCCCAGAGTTACACCATCTATCATTCAAAAACACAGCCAGCCCTCCTTCTTTCCTCCTACCGCCGTCCGCTGTCCTGTTGTGTCTGAATCCATCCAGCGTGGCGATCGTGTCCGGTACTTCCGCATTCAGCCATGTCTCTGTAAACACCAGCACGCTGCTCTGCCGGTACTCCCTCTGATGGCAACTCAGCACCGACAGCTCATCCATCATGTTGGGGAGCGATCTTATGTTAAACGACAGACAGGAGGACGGGTTTGTACTGTCTCCTCCGGTATCGGCCCTGCACTCCGGCGTGACATCCCCATCTCCTTTTCCACAGCTCGCGGGTAATATCGTGCCTCTCCATGGGTCGTAGCCATAGAAAAATAGGAGAAAGACCGCTATGAAGAAAGAGGTCTTCGTCTCCATACCAAAATAAAACATAAGTGCTGGCTAGCTAAACTGAAAAAAACAGCTTGATAACAGGCATCCGCACTGGGGGCGCCATCTTACCATTATCATCATCTTTCCCTATTTTTGACTTTATGATGGTTGTTATTGACAGATATTTTAAAGGGAAATGTTTTAAAAACGTCTTTGGATGAAGTGGAATGTCGAATGTGAGTCAGTGATGGACCTCACTAATCCTCTTGGCAACAGGCAACATTCAACATCTCTAAAAGAGTGGAGGCTGTTGGAGCTGCACATTAAAGGACCTACAGACTCATGGCTTCAATGCTGTAATGTCCACATACTTTTGGACATGTATTGAATGTTGTGTCTTCACACAAAGCAGAACTTGTGCTCGGATTTTTCTTTTACGTGAGTTTTAGGATGAAATGTTGCATCAAAACATTGTACATGCCTGAGGAGAAAGAGATCGTTCCTCGTCCTTCCTGGAGGTCACGTCAGACCTGTTGTCTTGAATTACAGCAGCTGAATTCAGCGGACTATCCCTTTAACCCCCGCTGGAATGCTCACATGTCCGATTGATGACACAGGGCTTCCCTCAGCCTCCTCTGAATGGGACAGACTGCACAAAAAACAAACAAAGTGAAATTTGTGGATGCTATTTGGGTGTTTTGTCTCAGATGGTCCAATTGATATGTGAACGCTGAAACAATGCAGCAGGATGTCACTGGTGTTTCATTACACAAGGGATCTGATCCATACTCCATCAGAGTATGGATCTTATTTATTACGACTCTTTGTCCTTTTTTATATTTGTTGTCACAGACTGGTGTAATTATTGCTAATTATTGTGATGATTCCTTTTATGACTGTTTCTAACTGTTTCTGCAGCAGGTGGACAAATTTACAGCAAGCATACAGGAAGGTCACTCACTGTTTAAAGTTTTATTTGGACGTTTTGTGCTTTTGTTAGATGACATGGGGGAGAAACTGGAGATAACATGAAACACAGCAACAATGCTTCTTTGATAAGATGTAAAATCTGGTGAAAATATTGAATCTTTGGAATTCATTTTGCATAAATTTGATCACACTTAGTAGTTGTATTAAATCATGTTATAACTAGCTAAATGTCTTGACCCCGCTGCAGCCCTACAACTGACATGCTTGCTTCCCATTTTTAAAGGACACACCACAATTGCCCACAGTACACTGCCTGGATGTTAGGTGGCAGTACTGGTCTAGTTCTGGTATGAGTAGTGCTAAAAGCAGCTCTTTAATCTGCTAACCATATATGAACCTTGAGTTAGTAGGCCAACATAACTGCAAATGTAATAAAACTGCAACACAGCACATGAAAGGAAGCAAAGACAGCTTAGACGAGGGCTCCCCCTGACTAAGAATTTTCCCAGTCGACCAATTGTTGTCATTTAGGGCCATTTATCGACTAATCGCCTGCATGTTTACAATATTAATTTAATTATTAAATATATTATTTGGGCGGGGCAACATAATGGTTTAAGTTAAAGGTCTGAGAAAGAATAGTAAGTAACACTGTTAACACTGTGTTACATCACAGAGAAATACAAAACCTTCATTAATATAGACCTATATTTTATCCACAAGTGCACATCACACACTGAGTGAGCCACCTGTTAATTATGCTGTCGGCAAAGCAGTAATAATTGTGCTAAGTGGCTAATGGGCATGTAGCTACTTCCATGTTTCGGATGATACATCATGTTTGTAGTTGATGAATGAAGATGAGTTTACATATCACCTTGGGTTTGTCCTTTACCTTCTAAAAATGATCCCACACTTTTTATTTCCTGCCCAACATGTTATTAACTAGCCTGTGTAATAACTGCAGGTACCAGCCCTGGAAATTAGGAGCTGAAAACATGATGTGTCTTTAACCACCTGGAAATGCGAGGTCAGGTGCTGGGTGCTACTCTTGTGGCCTTTTTTGTTCCAGATTTCAAGAGTGTGGTGGCAGGTTGTGTCTGAGGTTGCTAAGCAACCTTAACAAGCATTGTATAGCCTATTTACCTGAAATCCTGAGTGCAGAGCTGATCTTCTTCCAGGCGCTGTTTGTAAGTGTCTAGGCCAATTGTCCATGGGACAGATGTAAAGCTCTGGGTAGCCCTGCACTAAAGTGATCAACTTTACCATATTTATGGAAGAAGGAAAAGATATCTGTCAGCTGTGATTGGTTTGTAACATGACTCCTGTCTGACTGCTGTGTGTGGCCTCCTCCTGTGTCTGTCCTTTCAAATGAAACTCTCACATAGTCCAGCCATATAGGTTTTGATTTATTTTGACAAGGAGCTCCTTAAAGAGTTAAGCCTCTTTCACACAAAGTGCGATTTTCGCGGCGCCCAGAGCAAGCGGAGAGCAAGGCGCGCAAGACAGGATTTGGGGGAGTACAGGCTCGTTGAGGAGCTACAGCTCCATGGTGATCGCTTCCGGGTCTACTTCAGGCTCTTCTCTGCTATTGAATGTGCAGAGGTGTCGTCACAGTGCGTTGCGGTGAAATTAAAAAATTTTCAATTAGAGCGCAGGCTGGCGGTGTGCAGACGCCACGGCATGCACCCTTTCGCTCGCCGCTCAGCTCGGCGACAGAGCGGTGCGCTCTTGCACCGCGGTACCACATACACAATGAATGAGTTCGTCGGCGGAGGTCTGCGCTTTGCGCACTCTGTCTGGGCTTTACACATTTATTTAATTGTGTGGGTTTTTTTTCTGTGACTAAGCAACCAGTGAAATCTTGCCAACTACGGACCTTTTTGGTTGATTAATGTTTGGTCGACTATAAGGAGACAGCCCTAGTTCAGACACAATCCATTTTCTAGATCTGACATCTTTCTCCCGAGCTACATCCTCCAGCTACTCCTAGAAAAGCAGGATGTGGAGTTTCCACAGGGAGGAGGCTCCTAATGACATATCAAATCATATTTACTGACTCCTTTTCAATGGTGAGGGGGCAGTGGCCCTACTTTGAGCTCCTTGACCCTGGATGTTTGAGCTCCTCACGTCTACTGATGTACCAATAATCTCATTCTTTCAGTCATTCTATAAAGCTCATGACTGCAGGTGAGAGTTGGAAATAGCTTTGCTTTCAGACTCAGCGCTCTCTTTTTACTGCCACAGACCAATAAAATACAAACAAATGTCAACTGAAGTACACTCACCGGCCACTTTATTAGATACACCTGTTCAACTGCTTATTAATGCAAATAGCTTATCAGCCCATTACCTGGCAGCAACTCAATGCATTTAGGCATATAGACATGGTCAAGGTGACCTGCTGGAGTTCAAACCGAGCATCAGAATGGAAAAGAAAGGTGATTGAAGTCACTTTTAACGCAAACATGGTTGTCGGTGCCAAACGGGCTGGTCTGAGTAATTCAGAAACTGCTGATCTCCTGGGATTTTCACACACAACCATCTCTAGGGTTTACAGAGGATGGTCCCAAAAAGAAAAAATATCCAGTGAGCAGCAGTTCTCTGGCTGAAAATGCCTTGTTAATGCGGAGATGATGAGGAGAATGACCAGACTGGTACAAGATGACAGAAAGGCAGTAATAACTCAGATAACCACTTGTTACAACCAAGGTATGCAGAAGACCATCTCTGAATCAACAATACGTTGAATCTTGAAGCAGATGGGCTACAGCAGCAGAATACCATAACGGGGGCCACTCCTGTCAGCTAAGAACAATAAACTGAGGGTACAATTCACACGGGCTCACCAAAACTTTACAATAGAAGGTTGGAAAAATGTTGCCTGGTCTGATGAGTCTGGATTTTTGCTGCAACATTCGGATGGTAGGGTTAGAATATTGCATAAACAACATAAAAGCATGGATCCATCCTGCCTTGTATCACTGGTACAGGCTGGTTTGTGGTGGTGTAATGATGTGGGGGATATTTTCTTGGCATACGTTGGGCCCTGTTACTGCCAACTGAGCGTTGTTTAAATGCCACAGCCTAACTAAGTTTTGCTGACCTTGTCCATCCCTTCATGACCACAGTGTAAACATCTTCTGATGGCTACTTCCAGCAGGATAACAAGTCATGTCACAAAGCAAAAATCATCTCAAACTGGTTTCTTGAACATGACAATGAGTTCACTGTACTCCAATGGCCTCCACAGTCACCATATCTCAGTCTAATACAGCACCTTTGGGATGTGGTGGAATGAGAGATTCACATCATGGATGTGTAGCCAACAAATCTGCAGCAACTGTGTGATGCTATCATGTCAATATGGACCAAAATCTCTGAAGAATGTTTCAAGCACCTTGTTGAATCTATGACACCAAGAATTAAAAAGGGGGTCCAACCCAGTACTGGCAATGTGTACCTAATAAATACCAATGGAAACACTGTCACAATGCCTGTGCTAAGCTGACACCATCACAACACCAAAACAAAACCAACAGAAACACCAAAACAACATCAACATGATGTGCAAGAACACATATAACTGCAGTGCGAATTATTGGAATTATAACACCAGACTGACTGACTGACAGACTGACTGACTGATGGACACACAGATTGATTGATTTATTGAAAATAGAAAGAAGAAAAAACAGCACAGATGGAAGAACAGTAGGAAGGAAAAAGGAGAAGAGGAGGCCTTCAGGAGTGTTTCCTCTCTTCCCTCAGCTCTGTCTTTCTCCCTCTCTCATAACACAAACACAGAAATCTAATTACGGCGCTGTTTGTTTAGGAGCTGCAGACAGACAATAAAAAGCTTAAATTACCTTCCTCTAGCTGAGGAAACAAGTAAGACCGAGAAACAAGTCTGAAAAATCAAAGATGACGCAGAGACTACAAGAGAGCAGTTTGACGTTTATTTACTTTTTTAATTCAATTCAATTCAATTTTATTTATAAAGCCCAATATCACAAATCACAATTTGCCTCACAGGGCTTTACAGCATACGACATCCCTCTGTCCTTTGGACCCTCACAGCGGATAAGGAAAAACTCCCCAAAAAAACCCCTTTAACAGGGAAAAAAAAATGGTAGAAACCTCAGGAAGAGCAACTGAGGAGGGATAATAAATTAACAGTAATCCGCATGACACAATGAGAGAGAGAGAGAGAGAGAGAGAGAGAGAGAGATGCAGGTAATGACAGTAGCTTACAACATATTGAAAGTAATAATATTATAGTTGCAGTTCTGGCTACTGTGGTACAATATGCTGAAAGTATGTATTAATATCTGGCAGTATACATGTGTGACAATAATCATATGTGTATAATAACAGTAGAAGTATGACTAATGACTAATGATGGCAGCAGCAGCAGGAGGCATCTGGCAGGACCACGGCAGCAGCACAACCACACACGTCACGCTGTCCAGGCACCGCTGCGATATGAGTTAATCTGAGAGACAATGGAGCACAAAGGCTCCGGAGAAGAAGCCGAGTTAGTGACAGCCAGAATGGCCGAGTTAGCAAGATGCAGTAATAGAATACGAGAGAGAGAGAGAGAGAGCAAGAGAGAGAGAAGGAGAGAGGGTGCCCGGTGTATTATAGGGGGGTCCTCCAGCAGACGAGGCCTAAGTCAGCCTAACTAGGGGCTGGTATAGGGCAAGCCTGAGCCAGCCCTAACTATAAGCTTTATCAAAGAGGAAAGTCTTAAGTCTAGTCTTAAATGTGGAGACGGTGTCTGCCTCCCGGACTGTAACAGGAAGATGATTCCACAGGAGAGGAGCCTGGTAGCTGAAGGCTCTAGCTCCTGATCTACTTTTGGAGACTTTAGGGACCACGAGTAACCCTGCGTTCTCAGAGCGCAGAGTTCTGGTGGGGTAATATGGCACTGTGAGTTCTCTAAGATATGACGGAGCTTGACCATTTAGAGCTTTATAAGTTAACAGTAGGATTTTAAATTCAATTCTGGATTTTACAGGGAGCCAGTGCAGAGAAGCTAAAACAGGAGAAATATGATCACGTTTCTTAGTTCCTGTTAGTACACACGCTGCTGCATTCTGAATTAGCTGGAGAGTTTTTAAGGACTTACTAGAGCTACCTGATAATAGAGAGTTACAGAAATCCAGCCTAGAGGTAACAAAAGCGTAGACCAATTTTTCTGCATCTTTTCGGGTTAGAATAGACCTAATTTTCGCAATACTACGCAGATGAAAAAATGCAGTTCGTGAGGTTTGTTTTAAATGAGAATTAAAAGACAAATCTTGATCAAATATTATGCCGAGGTTTCCTACGGTAGTGCTAGATGCCAGAGCAATGCCATCTAGAGAAACTATGTCATCAGATAAAGAGTCTCTGAGTTGTTTGGGGCCAAGAACAATAACTTCAGTTTTTTCTGAATTTAACATCAGGAAATTGGTGCTCATCCAAGCTTTTATGTCTTTAAGGCAGTTATGGAGTTTAGTTAATTGATTACTTTCTTCTGGCTTCATCGATAAATACAACTGAGTATCATCCGCATAACAATGGAAATTTATAGAGTGATTTCTAATTATGTTACCTAAAGGAAGAATATATAGAGTAAATAGGATTGATCCGAGCACAGAACCTTGTGGAACTCCAAAAAACAAACTTTGGTACGTAAGGATGATTCATTATGAACGTCAACAAACTGAAAACGATTAAGATTTAAACCAGCTCAGTACAGAACCTTTTAGGCCAATTAAGTGATCCAGTCTCTGCAGTAGAATTTGATGGTCAATTGTGTCAAACGCTGCACTAAGATCTAATAAAACAAGTACAGAGACAAGTCCTTTGTCTGAAGCAATCAGAAGGTCATTCGTAATTTTAACTAGTGCTGTCTCAGTGCTATGATGCACTCTAAATCCTGACTGAAATTCCTCAAATAAATTATTATCATGGAGAAAATCACACAGCTGGTCTGCGACTACTTTCTCAAGGATCTTTGACATAAAGGGAAGATTAGATATTGGCCTAAAGTTGGCTAACACCTCTGGATCCAGGGTGGGCTTTTTTAGGAGAGGTTTAATTACAGCTACCTTAAAAGACTGTGGTACATAGTCTGTTAATAAAGATATATTGATCATATCTAATATATGAGTGTTAACTAAAGGAAAGACCTAGTAATCATTCTATTGTTTTTAGAATATATTTTTTTATTTTTTTAGAATAATTTTTTTGGTTTTCATATTTACAAGTATCCATGATACATACATAAAACATAGAAACAAAATACAAATAGACACTTAAGACAAAGACAAAGACTTTTCACCTATGCATATTGACATTCAGACACAGACACATCATAGTGGGGAAGGGTAGGTGAGTCCTGTCCTCCTTTTCTCTCCCACCTGACCTTAAAGGGGAGGGGGAGAGGGAAAGAGAGGAGACAAGGTGAGTGGATCTTCTTATTGAATTTCAAGAGCTGTTATTATTGTATTCCAGATTTGGATGAATTGTTGTGCTTTTCTTCTCTCCTTAGCCACATTATATTCCATTCTTACTGTTTGCAACATATACCGCTTCCAGTGGTTAAAGGAGGGAGGTCTAGTGTCTTTTCAGTGCAACAGTATTAATTTTTTTTAAAACCAGTGATGAAAGCAGAACAATCCAGCCCTTTGGATATCTTAGGATGAGATCACCATGCACGTTATTAATGAGACAAAGTGATGGAGTTAATTTGATACTTACCTTACAAGTCACTTCAAGCCATTGATGTAGTTCTGCCCATAAGGGTTTTATTTTATTGCATTTCCAGAAGGCATGGAGCATGGAGTCCTTCTTTATTTTATTTTACACAGTTACTTGATATATTTTTATTAAATTTATGTATTTTGTCTCTTGTATAGTAAATTCTCATCATCATTTTATATTGTATTAGGCGTAGGTTTTCATTCTTAATTAGTTCACGTGTAACTTTCCATGCTTCTAGCCAGTTGTTTGTGAGATTACTACCTAGATATTTTTCCCAGGTGCTTATTATCTTGTTTAATGTTATTTCTGAGTTATTTGAGTTTTGCAATTCTTTATAGATTTTTTGAGTAAGTTTTGAAATATTTTCAGTTTTAAAGAGTATATTATCTGTTTTGCTACCTATAGATAAGTCAAATTGATGAAATAAATCACCTCGTGGGGCACCATTCCCGTAAAGGGAAAATGATAGCCAGTTAAAGATATCAGTCTCATAAAATACGCAAAACTATTAATTTGGAGTTCTTGACACAGCAGAGGTTGAGAGAGAGAGAGAGAGAGAGAGAGAGAGAGAGAGAGAGAGAGAGAGAGAGAGAGAGAGAGAGAGAGAGAGAGAGAGAGAAAGAGAAAGACAAAGACGGGTGTGGTGATCAAAGAGCCGTTTGGTCTACAAAACAAAATGGCTGACAACAGAGGACTACAAATGGCCGAATCAAAGCTGGTTTCAGGTCAGGGGAGGTGTTAGTCCGACCATGTGGTCAGGACAAAGACAAAGGAAAAGAAGCAGGAACTCTGAGATGCCTGTTTGGGTGTAGCTCTGTTGAAAGCCTATTTATTAATGAGTCTATGTCAATGTGATTTGTGTTGCAAAATGATCTGGATTAGTGCAGTGATTGTTTCGTTGTGTTCAAGAATCTGTTTGTGAACAGTATTAGCAAACTAAACACGTAGCTTTGGCAAAGCCAATTAATCAATGACCTAACTGCAAACAAACACAACAATAACTCAATGACAGCATTAAATTACATACAGCAAGTTAAACAGTCTTACTTAGCCTGTAAATCTGTGATGAAGCTATGCTCAGTCACTACATTACCGATCCTTGAGTGGATGGGAGAAAGAGTCACTTGGTGGTGTACTGCTTTGTTAGCCGGCAAAAGAAGGCTGAGAAGAGCTGTGGTTACAGCTACAGTCTTTGCTATGTCCTTTGTTCCAGAGGTGAAACTCCGAGGAAGCTGGTCGCTCAGGGTTTAGCAGAGTTAGACGCTGGGTGCTAACTCACTTGGTTCTCTTTGTTGCGTGAAAACTAGCTGCAAACCTTGTGTTTGCAAGAGAGTCTATGATCAATTGCCCTCCCTTTAGTGGTTTGGGGCTATGGAGCAAGGGTCTGGGCCTCTGGGCTGTTCCAGGCCCAGCTGGAAAGAGGTGTGGGCTGCTCCGCAGTTCCTGAGTAAGAGAGAGAGATCTGTTGAAAGGAGCAAACCTTCAACAGGCCTGTGACATCAGAGTCACATGTCACTGTAAAAGTCCTGTCCAATCAAGTGGTGAGACTTGCGTCTCACTGAGGTGTGAGGTGAGACCTCCTGTGGAGATGGGTGTCACATAGCTCTCTTTGTTTGAAAGACAAAGAACATGAGGAGGAAAAAGCCTTTAAATGTCCAGTGGTGATTTTACCAAATGATCTCTGTGGTCCTGTGAATCCCAACACATGGATGACATGACACTGGTGACCACAACAATGCCATGTACAAAGAGACTACTAGAGAAGGTAAATAAGAACCTCAAGTGGGCCAACATGAAGATCAAGCCTAGTAAGTCTGGAAGCATCTCAATACACAGAGGGAAGTTAAGTGATTGGAAGTTTGTCATAGATGATGAGGAAATCCCAACAATTAGGGAAAAGTCAGTAAAGAGCTTAGATAGGTGGTACAATGTGGAGTTGAATGATGAGGAACAGGTGGTGAAATTTAGAAAACGTGGCTGAAGGATTGAATAGAAGAGATAAAAAAGAACTTCAAGGAAAGCTGAAGTTGTAGTGTTTGCAATTTGGGCTATATCCTAGGTTAATGTGGCCATTATCAGTTTATGAAATTCCAATATCCATTGTGGAGAGAATTGAAAGGTTGGTTAGCTCCTATATTAGGAAATGGTTGGGCGCTCCTAGGTGCCTAAGTAGTGTTGCATTGTATGGAAAAGGGATACTTCAGCTGCCAGTAACTAGTTTAATTGAGGAATTTAAATGTACCAAGGTCAGGACAGAGCTCTTGTTATCTGGGAGTAAGGTGGTAAGGTTCTAACGTGGTTGTTAGGAGTGTGGTTCCAAATCCAACCAGGGGAGGAAGTGGAACCCAAGATCGGCAGTTCAGGAGGCAGAGGCTGCTCTTAGGCATGCAGAGTTTGTAGGTAATGTTCAGTTTGGCCCAGGAGGCCTGGGGCTTGGCTCAGGCAAACCGGTATGGAATAAAGCAGGTCTCAAAATAAAAGAAAGCTGGTTGTGGAACAGATACGTAGACAGGAGTAGATATTAAGGGGCGCAAAGGTAGAGGCCCAGGCTAAACAGGGACAGTGGTTGAACTGGGTAAGTGTAGAAAAGAGGAAGCTTAGTTGGAAGGACCTGTGGAGTATGGGGGAGAATTGTATTAGATCGGGTAGGGGAATTGGGGAATCATATTAGATTCCTGGTAGGGGCTACATACAATGTGTTACCAACCCCCCAGAACCTAAAACTGTGGGTAAATGAGGACCCATCATGCCCATTGTGTTCAGATACCACAACCTTAAAGCATATTTTGTCAGTCTGTAAAGTTAGCTTGTCATAAGGCCGATATACATGGCGACATAACCATGTGTTGAAATGTTTAGCTGCAGGCACTGAACGAAAACAAAGACAGGTAAATTCAGCAGGTTTTAAGAAGAGGAGTTTAGCAATTCAGTTTGTCTGTGAGGGGCAGAAATACAGAAGGGATAAGTTAGTAAGGAGGCAAGGTTGTGGCTGCCTAGAAGGTGCTTGTGATTGGGAAATGCAAGTAGATTTAGGGGGAAAGCTTGTTGTTCCCCAGGAAATAGTTTGTACCAAGCAGAGGCCTGACATAGTGTTATGGTCAGTGAGTCAACGGATAGTTTGTTTCATTGAACTGACAGTTCCTTGGGAAGACTCAGTGGAAGAAGCCTATGAAAGAAAAAAGCTTAGATATGCAGACTGAGCAGAAGCTTAGCAGCGAGGATGGTGTCGTTTATTAAATAGCGATGATGTGAAGGTGATGAAGGAGACTCTGCTGACACTGTCTTGCTTGTATATAGAAAGGTTTATTACAAGAAGTACAGCATCAAATCAAGCTCCTAGGATTGCCTGTGAGAGTGTTTGAAGTCAATATGAACTGCTCTGAATAACAGCTCCATCTACCCTGCCAATATAGATTGGTTGTTTTTATGAACTTTGAGACAAGATGTGACAGGTGACAGAGAGACAATCTAGATGGAATCCAACCTTTCAACCTAGCTTATCAATCCTTGACCTGGGCCATAATTAAGTCTTGACCTGGGCCCCTAACTGATCATAAAAGACACCGGTCATCACATAACATGGCACGTCAGATACTACAATGGAAAACTACGATTGTTTGATAAGCGTGCTGATGAATTAATAAGTAATTGATGGAGTTATTAGTTTGATTAGTCACTTCCCTAGTTAGGAGGGTGGTGGCCCAAATGTATTATTACGAGTGCAAATATTCTAAAAGAGGTATTTCCCCTACATCAGGAAGAGGAAGGTTACTTAAGTGTGGGAGTGGCCTATTTGAATCCCTTTTGTTTGAGACCATGCTGCAAGGTGAGTGTGTTTGCTGATCCTGTGAGTTTATCTATTTAGCTTATATTGGAGTTATGCTATATAACGTGTGAAATAGAGTATGGTGAATGTGCTAGGAAAGGTAGTATCAGCACAGTCTCTACATGGAGCTCGCATGAACAGAGCCAGGGTTTGTTGAAGGTGGCAGTGCTGTTTGGGTTGAGAAAGCCATGTGTAAGTAAGGTAAAGGAGGTTGTTGGGTTGGTGCGGGGAGCAGTGAGACCTGGCATTAGGGGAGTGTCTCTGGGACACCAGAGATCACTGTCTAGCCTCCTGGAGGTGTTGTGGGACCAACTAGACAAAACACTGGTGAAAGGAGGTTCCCACCCGATGACCCCAAAGACATGTTAGTTATCACTGCTCACTGGTCTATATAGTTAAGCCTTGCTATAATAGTTTATCATAGGGCTTAGGAGGTTATTCACTGAATGCTGATCCTTTCTCTGGAGCACAAACTTCTTGTGTTTATTTGAATGAATGTCTGAACATCTTTTTAAAGTAGCCTATTTACTGTAAAATCCTCATCTAACCATAGATCCACCCCACACACTGAAACACAGAATCTTTTCAAAATTGTACAAACACAATGCTTTTTTCGATTTAATTATCCTCTTAAATTATATGTCCCCCTCTCTATCACAAAACATTTTTAGAATATTGCCCAAAAGTAGATTATTTGTTGTTTTGTACATTATTTGTACTGTTTTAAATTTAACCAAATCCCCACATATCAATGCATTTGAATGTAAAAACAGTGTGTTCATATTCCCCCTTAAATCCAACATCATTTACAATCCTAATAGCTTTTTTTGTAATATGGGTAATGTATATAAATTGCTTTTATGGGTGTTACCCCAGACCTCTAGCCTGGAAATCCAGACCCAAATCTAGAAAGATTTAGGGTCTGGCCATGAGTAATGCAAATGGCCCAACTCGAGGGGCGGCACAAGTGCATTTGTAAATATCACTGCACGCAACTGGATAACACTACGACCAATCAGAACAATACATGGGGTGACGTATACGCTTAGCGACTAGCGGAGCTAACTGGTAGATTAGACTCTTGCTGTATCCGGCTGGAAAAACAGCAAAAACGTCCTTCTTGCAAAGGAAAGACTCGAGCGCCGTCTTCTGTTCCTCTTTTAGAGAAAAATCCAAATCTAACTCGTTCATTGTAGCAGCCAAAGCCATTTCAAACAACTGATGTTCATCCATAGCCATCTTGCAATGTTTACTGATTGATTCCAGACTTCGTTGTTGCAGCACTGTCGTCATCTGTGTAGCTCGCCTCTGGCCCATCTATATCAGATACACCGATGTGATTGGTGCAGCTCGGTTTCATGGGCATAGGTAATGAGCATCATTACTGATTGCCATAGTGACTCGCTGAGCAAATTCAAATTGTGCTCTCACGAGAACTCTGGATTTCCAGGATAACAGACCTCCACACAGTATTTAAGATCCAGTAAGACGAGCGAGCAGTAGATGATATATAGTGATTTATGGTCCAGTATGTGTCTTGAGTTTCCCATAATGCACTGCTCCCTTCCAGCTTTGATTGAATGTGACTTATTTGAGGTTTCCAGCTGATTCATGGACATTATCTATCTTAATTCACATTTGCATAAAAAAATTTCGATTTCCAAATTACATTATTTTGGTGTTTAGGGAGTTTGCTTTTGTCAAACTGTTTTTCACTTTATTAATTTCTGTTGTGTTCTCAGTCAAAAGCAGCTGTAAATCCTCTTTGGAGAATAGTGGTATCATCCCCTTCAAACACAAATTTTAATGTTTTTGAAGTTGACATAAGTCATTAATATATTAATGACTTATGCCAACTTCAAAAACAATTTTTGTCCCAATACTGACCCCCGGGGTACACCACAAGTAATGTGTTTTTTTTAAAGAATTTTTTTGGGGCTTTTTAGCTTTTAATCGATAGGACAGACAAGTGTGAAAGGGGGAGAGAGAGAGGGAGTGACATGCAGCAAAGGGCCATAGGCTGGAGTCGAACCCGGGCCGCTGCAGCAACAGCCTTGTACATGGGGCGCCTGCTCTACCACTAAGCCACCAGAACCCACAACACGGGTAATGTTACAAAATGATGATATACATTCCACCATTTGAACAAATTGCTGGCTGTTTTTTAAATAACTTTGTAACCAATTCAGTGCTATTTCCCTGATGTCAATTTTTTCAGTTAATATGTTGTGATAAATAGTGATGATTGTGATCATTGATTACAGGCACCAAATTATTTTACATCATAAAAGTACAGGTACTAGATTCCCTTATATGATTGATTTCAAGCACTGTATACCTTTGCATTTACAACAAACACTGGATTTCTTCTGCAATCACATAATAAATATGTATCACATCAGCTGACTGACTGAAATGCCTTTGGAATATTGATTACAGGCACTGGATGTTATTGATCATCACATTTCTAAAAGTGTTAGTAACCTTCATCAGGGTCTACTTTATACATATATATAAACATTCACTACTGCTTTTTTAAACACTTCCAGCCTATCTTTTATCCAAATTACTAGAGGGTGTGTAAGTGTTCATCAGCCTTCTTATTAAGTGCCAGACAGGCTACAGTCCATATGACTGACAGTAAAGCAGACAGCACACTTCTGAATGTCATGACCTCTGAGATCCTCCAGAGTCATTAAACCAGCTGATTCACCGAGAATCTTCTTCTCAGAATCAATTTCTGACAGTTGATGTGTTTTCACTTCCACTTATCAACCATGTGATGTCTACCAGCTCTTCAGCTGGGACACTTCTGTACAGTGAATGACAGCTTTGGTAGAAATTGGATTCTCAATAAATCTCTACTGAAGTCTTTAACCAAGGTAAGAATATGAAGATATGATTGTTTTACACTTTAGTTTTTGTACTGATTGAACATTCACTAAGCTTAAGAGGTGCTGGTTGTTGTAGTTTGTTATTTTCAGACAGAGTGATGCCAGCTGTTCCCCCTGTATCCAGCTTGTGTGCTACGCTAAGCTAACTGGCTACTGACTGTAGCTTCATATTTAGCAAACAGCAGCCAAATCTCAAAAAAAAAAAAAAAAAAAAAAAAATGCTAGCATTGTTTGTTAATGCAAACCATGGAGAAGTTACGTTTGTATGTTTCATACATATCACATCAACGTTTGTGAAGTGACGAAGTGAGCTCACTTTGCAAACTTTTTGCATCGCCATACTGCCAGGTGGCGTTAGGGGCCATACACATGCTACATTTTTTGCACCCTCAAATTCATTGTTTTCAATGTAGATGTGCGGCAGGCACACTTAAATGCCAGAGCAGGCTGTTGCAGCCTGCAGGCGTTCCGGAGTGCCTATTTTTCAGGGCGCGACAGCTGCACTCTGAGGTAAATCAAGTTCAATTTTTGGAATGCAGCAGTGCACACCGTATGTTATGTGATGACGAACAACCAATCACAGCTGACAGATATATTTCCCTTCTTCCATAAATATCAGTTTGTGATAAATACAGTAGCTAACATTGATCAATTTGGTGCAGAGCTGTCAGAGCTTTACATCTGTTCCACAGACATTTATATACATACACATTTATAAACAGCGCCTGGAAGAATATCAGCTCTGCACTCAGGATTTCAGGTAAATAGGCTTTGATACAATGCTTGACAAGGTTGCTTAGCAACCTGAGATGCAACCTACCACTGCACTCTTGAAAGCTGGCACAAAAAAAGGCATAATATTCCGTAATATAAGGAGCTGGACAGGAGGAAGGGGATGAGTCGTAAAAACCCTGGACTTTCACCTGGGAGGCAGCTGTTTGCTTCCTGTGTAAATGTTGAGCCACAGTGTTTTTTTTTTTCTTCTTTCTTTTTTTATCTAAACCTAACTACGTGCTTTTGCTGCACAAGGAAATTAATGTAAAAACTAGGTGTTTTACCACCGTTGTTTCTTTTGAAAAAGACTGTATGTATCTAACAAACAGAAACTGTACATTTCCTGAGAAAACTGAAGTGTATTTTGAAAAGACACAGTTCATATGACAAGTGTACATTGACAAGTCAGCAACAGATGCAGGAATGCACCTAGTGCATCATATTTAGTCAGAAGAGGCCACTGACAAATCAGTGATACTTGATGAGATGGGATGAGAACTTGTTCGACTTTGTCATCAGGAGGTGAAGGGGATGGTGGAGGCGTGACACCTCAGCAAGATGGTAGTCAAGTTGCAGAAAATTCTTCAAGGCAAACATCAAAACTGGTTCTGAAAAGTTTTTTTTACCAAGACATTCCTGTGCTTCCTGCTGGGATTGTGTCATGTAAAACAGGTATTTTAAGTCAAAAACAAACTGCAACCTCCGAGGCTGAAAAATGACACCAATGCTGAAGTGCCAAAAACTGCAGTTCCTCTAATGCCCGCTTGAGGCTGGCTCAGAGAGCAAGTCAATGCCCATAGACTCCCATGTTAAAATGTCCAACTTTACAGCAGATAATCATGTTTACAGCCTGGTACACAAAAACAGTTTTGATCTCTGTAGCTAATTTCAACATCTGTGACAACTGTACAGGGGGTGAATTTTTCTTTAACTCACCTGTTTACATTTTTTAAGGCTTAAAGTAACGTATAACCAAAGGCAGGCAGCTTAAAGTGACAGGCTGTCTGCAAGGTGTTGCTGCACTCTGTGAGTCAGATCCCCCCCTCACTCCTCCATATCTCCACCCTCTTGTCCAAATATGATCACTTCTGGCTCCAAAAAGAAACAAGACAGCGACGGCTAAAAGGCCGACTTTGCAGCTTGAAAATGGGAGTTAACAAACCAGTGGGTGACGTCACGGTAGCTACATTCATTACATTTACTGTCTATAGCCAAAACATGTTTTCATAACCATAACCAAGTGTTTTTTTTTTTTGTTGTGCCTTAACATAACCACATGTTAACCACAGTGTTTATTAATTGTACTGCTACATAGTACATTACAAATGTAATGAATCCCTGGTTTGTAGACGCAAACAAGGCCAAAACTGATTACAGCTATTGTGTTGCATACAGACAATAACAGTGGAATCGATCTGAACATCTACTTCTCCACAAGACAGCAAATAAAAATATTTGCAAATAAAATGTTGTATTATTCCTTTATAGACAGTTAAAAAAAATACAAGTTTGAAAGAAATGAAAGAATCTGACTGAATTTCTCTCAGGGTAAAGTAAAGAGGCTTATCTATGCCCTAATAACAGATAGTAAATGAATTAACCATATGAACAACAGCAACTTGTGTTGTTACTCTGAGACACTCGTGTTGTGTATAAGTTGCTTTGATTATGGATCATTTATGAACAGTAAGTAGCTAGGTGCTCATTATGACACATATTTAATAATGATAATAATAATAATAATAATGATAAGAACTCAAAAACGAGTTACAAGGTGCTGTACAACAGAGATGAAACATATCACATACAATACAATTGTCAGCATAAAAAAACACCAAGAGAAATAGAATTGGCCTTAAAAAATTTACTTAAAAACACCCATCCCCAATTAGGTAAACATACAGTACAGCAATAATAAAACAGGATTAAGAGAAGGCCAATCGATAAAAGTGAGTCTTTAGAAGAAATTTAAAAGAATCCACTGAGCTTGCCTGCCTGAGATTGGCGGGCAGGGAGTTCCACAGCTGCGGAGCACGGACAGCGAAGGCCCAGTCACCTTTTGTGATAAGATGGGACCTTGAGACCATAAGCAAAGCTGAGCCAGCGGATCTCAGGCAGCGTTCAGGTTTGTAGGGTAAAAGCAAGTCACGGATATAGGCAGGAGCCTGACCGTTTAAGGCTTTAAAAACTGGTAGTAAAATCTTAAAATCAATTCTAAAACTCACAGGCAGCCAGTGGAGAGCAGCAAGGGTTGGAGAGATTTGGTCACTTCTCTTTGTACCTGTTAAAAACCTGGCAGCAGCATTCTGAATAAGTTGCAGTCGACGGATATTTCCCTTGCTAATCCCAGAGTACAGAGCATTACAGTAATCAAGTCTTGAGGAGATAAAAGCATGGACAACCCTCTCCAAGTCAGTAGAAGAGAGGAACGGTCGGATTCTTGCTAATTGTCTCAGCTGCCCAAAACATGATTGTACTACCTTCGTTATCTGTAAATCAAAAGATAGTTCTGAGTCAAGGATGACACCAGATTTAGATTTAGTAGAGGGGAGACTTTCAGGATTGCAGGTGCTGGAGCTAGATGGGGTGAAGATGATATAACCTCTGTTTTTGACTCGTTTAGTTGGAGAAAGTTGTTAGACATCCATGTTTTTATATCTGTCAGGCATGAGAGAGCATGGGAAACATCTGAAGAGCCAGGTTTCAGTGGTACATACAGTGGTGGAAAAAAGTTTTCGGACACCCCATGCATTTGTGAAATATTGCATTAAGAATCACTCTTAGGTCTTCAAGTGCAATTTCTTTTAGTACAGTCACAGCCAAAATACTAAATAAATCCTAAAAAAGCCATTAAAAACTTAAAATTGATTGGTTCCATAAAATACATATGAAATTTTGAGTACTGGGTCATTTTGGTACCAGTGATGAAGGTCGTTCTTTTTATTAAAAGACACAATTTTTGTTGCCAAGCTTCGTGTCTACATAAAGCCAGCACATTTGAAAGTTCTTCAGACACAAAAATGGCTAAAACAAGGAACCTAATGCAGGAAACATGCCTGAAGATAAAGATTCTCAGCCAGGAAGGGTACAGCTGCCGCCAGATAGCCAGGAAGTGCAGATGCAGTCCTTCAGCAGTTGGACACACTCTGCAGAAATACAGATGAACCAACAGCTTGGAAGACAAACCAAGATCTGGGCGTCCAAGGATTTCTTCAGCAAGAAATAGCCGCATCCTGTTCCGCATGTGCAGGCAAAACCGCTGAATGACATCACAGGAGCTTCAGCAGCAGTGGTCAAACCAAACTGGTGTCCAGTGTTCCACCCGCACTGTACGACTTTTAGATCATGGCTTAAGGTCCTACAAGGCTATCAAGAAGCCCCCGATCAATGAGAGACAGAGGTTAGCCCGGCGTCGTTGGGCCCAGGCACACAAGAACTGGACAGCCAGGAATTGGAAGAAGATTTTGTGGTCAGATGAGTCCAGTTTCCAGCTTTATCTTCCTCCTACTAATGTGAGGGTACGCAGAGGGCCAGGTGAAGCATTATCTCCAGCATGTACAGTACCTACTGTCAAGCATGGTGGAGGCAGTATCATGGTTTGGGGATGCATGAGTGCTGCTGGTGTTGATCATCTCACTGTCTGTGATGGCACATTGAACTCTACCAAGTATTGTACCATTCTCGAAACCCACGTGCTCCCTTCTGCGCGTGCACTGTTCCGTCGAGGTCAAAACTGGATGTTTCAACAAGATAATGCCCCTTGCCACACATCCAAGGCCAGTAGAACTTGGCTGCAGGAGCACAGTATCCAGGTCTTAGAGTGGCCAGCTCAATCCCCGGACATGAGCCCCATTGAAAATCTGTGGTGGATTATCAAAAGGTCTGTTTCAAAGCATAAACCAAAGAATTTAGAAGATTTAAAAGCAGTAATTCAAGAAGAATGGGACAAGATTACCCCTCAACAGTGTGAAAGGCTCATGGGGAACATGCCAGCCAGGATTAGAGCTCTACTACGTGCCAGTGGCAGGACTACTAAATTTTAATTCGATGATGTGATGGTTTATTTATTTTTTGTTCAGTTTTGAACACATTCTCTGTTATTTGTTGACTTTGATACCGACAATGTCGAGAACTGACATATTGAAACTGTCAAGAATTTGGTTTTGTTAGTTTTTCTTGTAAACAATAAACAAAAAAATATAATTTGTATTTGTTTGTATCTGTCTAATGCAGCCACACCTTTTGAAACACAAAAAAGATTTTTCCACAAATATTTCATGATAATATTTGAGATTGTGTAAAATTTTAAGGGTGTCCGAAAACTTTTTTCCACCACTGTATAACTGTGTGTCATCCGCATATAGATGAAAATTTATGTTGTGCCTTTGAATAATTCTTCCAAGGGGTAACATGTAAATGGAAAAAAGGAGGGGCCCCAAAATTGACCCCTGGGGGACCCCACACAAAAGGGGAGCATGGGAGGAACAGGTATCACCAAGAGACACCGTGAAGGACCTGTTTGTCAAATATGACTTAAACCACTAAAGTGCCACACCACTGATGCCAATAAGGTGTTCCAGATGGCTAATTAAGATGTTGTGGTCCACCGTATCAAAGGCTGAGCTAAAATTGAAAAGTAAAATTAAAATTGAGCAGAGCCCTGAGTCAAGTCATTTGTGACCTTAATAAGAGCAGTCTCAGTACTGTGTTGGAGTGAAAGCCTGATTGGAACTTCTTAAACAAGTCATTGTTGACTAAAAAAGCAATCAGCTGTGAAGCGACGACTTTTTCTAAAACCTTTGATAAAAATGGCAACTTTGAGATTGGTCTAAAATTGTTGGCATCCAGAGTGGGCTTTTTTAAAAGTGGATAGACCAAGGCATGTTTAAAACAGGATGGAAAAATGCCAGTTGACAGGGAAAGGTTAACAATGGCTAAAACATCAGGACCAACCGTCTGAAACACAGATTTTAAAAACCAAGTGGGCAAGCAGTCAGAGAGGCAGGTGGAAGATCTTGAGGCTGAGACTATGCGCTCCAGAGAGGACAAGGAGATTTTGTTGAAATTAGTTAAAGGAACGTGGAGGTGTGAGTCAGTGTCAGCTTCTCTACGGATGGTGCCAAACTGCTGTCGAATCTGCATGACCTTATTTACAAAATGGAGAAGAAATTCTTCACATTTCTCTGGGGAGGGGTCAGGAGACAGGCCGGGTGCAGGCCGAGTCACAGAATAGATCATATTAAAAAGTACTCTGGGATTATTGCCCTGGCTGGCAATCAGGTTAGCAAAGTAGGTGTTTCTGGCCATTTTGACAGCATGCTGATAGGAAGACATGAGTCCTTTAAGGGAGGCAAGGGAGCCAATGTGCTTGTCCTGTTCTGTCCGCTCTGTCTTTCTGCACTGTCTCTTTAAAAGTCTAAGATCTTCACTCAACCATGGGCATGGAGAGGGAGTCTTCATTTTATATCTTACAGGTGCAACAGAGTCTAAAATAGTAGTGCAGGAGTTATTAAAATTACTGACCAATGCATCTACAGAGAGAGGGAGCTGTGGATGGTTACTGAGGGCATCACGCATTGAAGAAAAAGCATGGCAGAAAGTTGGAGCAGAGAGTGAGCTAAGGGGACGAGAGCGGATTTGTGAGGTGGGTATAGGGATTGGAAAGATGTGAGGGACCTTGAAGAAGACTGCATTGTGATCAGAGGCAACGAAGTCAGTCAGAAACACATCGTCCAGACAGAAACCGTGGGAAAGGAAAAGATCCAGGGTGTGTCCTTTAACATAGCTTGGTTGCTTTACAAATTGAGTCAGATTAAAAGAGTTTATAAGAGTGATAAACTCAGAGGTAAATGAGGAGGCAGAAGGACAGCAGACATGAATATTAAAATCCCCTAGAATTAAAACTCTGTCGAACTGTGACAAATGAGAGATAGGAAATCAGAAAATTCCTGTAAAAAAACAGCAGTAGATTTAGGGGGCCTGTACAATAAAATGCATAAAATTGGTAGTTCGTTCTTTAAAATGAAACTAAGACACTCAAAGCTGGAGGCCCAGCGAGATGGGGGAGCAATTGAACACACTTCTATGGATAACAGCGAGCCCCCCTCCTCTGCCTGTCATTCTGGGCTGGTGAAAAAATGAGTAGTTGGGGGGAGATGATTCAATAAGGGGGGCACAGTCATCAGGATTTAGCCATGACTCTATGATAAGAAATAAATCAACATTGTGTGTAACAATAAAATCCTGGCAAATAAACGACTTGTTGGAGAGTGATCTTATATTAAGTAAGCAGAACTGGGCTGAGTTATTGATGAATTTGACAGAGTATGAGCCTAAACCTGAACTAACCCTAACCCAAAATTATTTTAGTGTTTATGCAGTTGAAAAAGTTAATTAAACTGTAAAAAAATGCTGCAGAACTTTGAATATGAATCCTGTTTGAGAACTGAGACGGATTACAGATAAACCTGTGCAGATAGCAGCATCCTACAGACTTGAATGTTCAAGTTTGGATCAGACAGTGACAGTCTCCAGCTTAGATGTGTTTCAGAGCTGATGAGGACACTCGGATATCTTAAAGACTTCTCTTTTCCGTTCCCATCAATCCACTTCAAACTCGCAGCCAGCCCTCCCAACATAAAACAGACCAGCAGATGGAAATCTCACCGTCTCATATCGTTGGATTTTTTTTTCTCTATCCTGTTTCTGCTCCATGAAATCAGCTCAGAGCTGCATCTCCTCAGTCTGCTGCTGCTCACATTTAAAATGTAAAAGCAACGATGGCTCGTCTCACTCCGCTTCTATTCTACTTCTCTGAGAGTAAAAATAACTTGCACTCTCTCAGCTCCACTCAGAGTGTGTTCATATCTGTGTGTGTGTGTGTGTGTGTGTGTGTGTATGTTGGCCCTGACCCTGTTGTTTGAAACCATTTGAGGAAACGTGTGTTTTTCTGCACTGCTCTTACTGTTATGTCACTCATTACAGGATAGGTGTGTATGTGTGTGATGAAATATACATCTGAACGCACACAGGACGCTTTCTCTGTGCATTTCCAAGGACATCAGAGCCATATACATAATATAGTGTACATGCACGCACAGTAGTCAGAATGTTATGTATGTACCAAAATGCACTTTAAGTACCTATATACTCATATAACTGTGCCATATGTGCATGTTCTCAAACTTCCACACCCTGATAGTAATAATAAAGTTCATCATGATGAATCATTAAAGCTGCAGTAGGTAGAAAGCCTGAAAACAGTTGATTTTTGAGTCTCATCTGAGTTAGGTTTTGTTCATCTGAGCCTCTCCTACCAGACGAACACGCAAGTGTTTTATCCTACTTGGTTCTATTTCTCCCTCTCTGGGAGCCTCGGCTCTCCCTCAAAGTGCAGCAGGCCTCCCCATCCCTCCCTCGCGGCCCCGCACATACTCCTGAGCCTCGCTATCCCTCACCGCGCAGCAGCCCGCCCCAACCCTCCCTCGTGGACCCGCACATGCTTCCGAGGCTCGGCTCTCACTCTCCGCGCAGCAGCCCTCCCCATCCCTCCCTCGCGGACCCGCACATGCTCCCTCGGCTTGGCTCTCACTCTCCGCGGAAAGCCCTCGGCTCCGCTCCCACGGCTGACCCTCGCGCCCTCCGGCCGGGCCCAGCCCCACCTCACCCGTCCCCTCCCTCCAGGGCTCCGGGGAACCAAGTTCTGTCTTCCTTTTTTTGGGGTTTAGCCGTGTAGGCAGTTGTAGCCAATGCTGGAATAGCTATTTTACCTTGCTCTCCCCTTCTGCCAGCGGCACAGGAGCGCGCATATGCAGTAGAACAGCCAATAGGAACGCAGTCTGAGCTGACCTTTGATTGGTTTATGCACATCGGCACAATACTGATTCTTTAGAAGCTGAACACAGAGCCATGGTGAGATGCAGAAACCTATTGTTTGTCTCAGACCACTTGATTTAAATTATGCTTAGAGGATATTATAAAATTTTTACTCAGTTATACCAAAACAATGTTGCCTACTGGAGCTTTAATGAGCCCATGTTAACATTTAATCAGCTGTTTGAAACACACTATAATGTACTGAGAAGATAAGAGGATGTGCTTAAGCATTCATTAATGTACTATATGTCAATAAGAACAACATTCCAAATGAAGACATATTTTACATCATGGCAGCTCTGTTTTGCAATATTAAGGGTTAAAGCCTTGGTGTAGATGTGCTGATTTATTATAATTTAAAAAAATTTTTTTCACAAAGTCCCATGAGATGGTACGCAGTAGACACATGATATTTTCACCAGTGACTGGAAGTTACATGCAAATGCTGCCAAAGAAATATGAGCACAATTGACCTGATATGATTCAAGGGCAACTTTGAATACTCTTCTACACCAAAAGTCAGATCTTTCACTGACTTGAGTTGTTCTTTTATCTCAGATATGTTAGGATGTTACAAACCTTGACATGTTTCAGCAGAAACTTCAGCCTTCCTCAGAAGTGTCACTTGGTGGTGGTTGTGATGCGTCTTTATCAGCTGATCTGTCAGTTAGCTGATATTAGAGAGACGTGACCCTTCTGTCAAAAACTGACAGGACCGTCACGCCACCTGCTGGGACAAGGCCAGAGTCATACACACCAAGGACAACAAATACTGGCACTGGATCAGGGAGGCTATTGGAATAAGGAAGCGGGGCTCAGGGACAATGAACAGGGACGAGGAGGCATTCATGCTTTCTCACACCTGGAGCAGCATCCTGGAGAGGCAGCAGACGGACAGCAGGTGGCGTGACCGTCATGTCAGTTTTTGACAGGACGGTCACGCCTCCCTAATAATAGCTAATTGACAGATCAGCTGATAAAGACGCGTCAAAACTGCCACTGAGTGACACTTCTGAGGAAGGCCGAAGTTTCCGCCGAAACATGTCAAGGTATGTAACATCCTAACATGTCTGAGATAAAAGAACAACTAAAAAATCGCATGTTTGACATCTCCTCCTAAACTGTAGGTCTAATTTAAACCAGATTATCTGTGAATCATTATTAGACAAAGCTTATCAAAAGTTATCAAAAGCTTGTTGATACCTCATTCTGTTTTGAAAATATTTACCAATGAACTTTAAAAGGGGCATGGCTCAGCACATAAATACGGCTAACTCCACAACTATTGAGCCAGTCATGTTCATTGACTTGGCCAATAGGGGGTCACAGCATTGCTGAAGAAGGGCATGGCTTGGCACAGATTTGGCCATAAATGAATGAGCATCTGTACGTTCATTATAAAACTTGATAGTTATTTTTAATGCAGGCGTCGGAAACTGTCAGAGGCTGCAGCTTTCAACTTCAAACAATCCATGCTGGCTTGAACCCCAGAAGCTGTATTGTCTTTAATTATTTCTTTATACAGCAGCCTGTAGTTCTGGGTGACCACAAGGTGAATTAAAATTTAACACACAAATAAACCTGGAGATCTACTTAGGTCTATTTTATAGTAGTACATTATAGTATAACGTATCCCTTTGCAACTAATGCTTGTGAGCCTTTGTGAGAATTGCACTGTTTTATGCAATTCCAAAAATGCAGCTGCTAGTACTTCTGGGGCCAGTTCATATGACTATTTGAAGGAATTTTATGAAAAAATCAGTACAGATTCCAACTGAAAAAATCATTTTTTTATGAAAATTGTGCCCTCCAGGAACATCAATGATGAATCAAAAATGACACATCAAGTTAAAGCATATGACTGAAACCATAAGAAATGTAAGTGAACTTGTTTCTTTTAATGTGTGAGCTTGTGAAGTGTGAACTCGCACTACACTGGCTAGCGAGATGAAGATGTTGTGCTTCTCATGCCTCTTGACAAATGAAAAGTTTTACTGTCAGAGGATGGTGAGTTTGAATGATGACAGTTGGTAATCTTTGCTGTGTGAATGAACAGACATCCTGTTCCTGTCCTTCACTTTTATCCGACCACTGTTTTTGTTACCAAATACCACGTGGTCCCGAGGAATAGATTTTAGATACATTGTTAAAATAAATATTTTTTTCAGAAAGCTGTGACTTGGTTGTTGATCATCATCTCTCCCTGTCAAATCCAGACTCTGGTGATAATTATCTGTCTGTCTGTCACTCTCTGATTGTGATTGGTCCACAGAGGCTGATGTGTGAAGTAAACAAGTTAATTATTAATCTCCTTAATGAATTATACACTCTCTGTCTTCATTCATCAGCTGCCAGGAAACTAAGTCATATTTCTCTGTGTCTGGTGATGTTTCAGCAGGAAGGATTCATATTTCAAACAGCCAACTGGAAACAAGAGTCAGGTCTCCCCTCAGGTCTCATTCAACCACACTGAGTTTAACTGTCTTCAGTCTGTGTTTGTCGTAGCTTCATTTCTCAAACTTTGACTGGGAACACTTCGACTTAACTATAACAAAGTCCAGCAATGTCAGACAGCATTGACCATTTGTTCAAATGCCTTCAACAACATATGTTTAAGTCACTGTAACCTTTAGCAGCTGTGTGAATAATGACTTTTGTCTTTCAGAGGTAAACTCTAAAGTAGTGTTTTCCATATTCAATCCTTTACTCACTAAAAGTAGTAATATCTCAGTGCAGAGGTGGAGGACTCGAGTCATGTGACATGACTTAAATATGACTCCAGTCACAAATTTGAGGACTTCTGTTTTGCTTGACTAACACTGATGAAAGCCCTGACTTGACTTTGACTTCAGACAGATGACTTGAAATAACTTGACTTTTTAAAATTTAATATTCATTCATTCATTTCTAACCGCTTCATCCTCTTGAGGGTCGCGGGGGGGCTGGAGCCTATCCCAGCTGACATTGGGTGAGAGGCAGGGTACACCCTGGACAGGTCGCCAGACTATCGCAGGGCTGACACATAGAGACAAACAACCATTCACGCTCACATTCACACCTATGGACAATTTAGAGTCACCAATTAACCTAGTCCCCAATCTGCATGTCTTTGGACTGTGGGAGGAAGCCGGAGTGCCCGGAGAGAACCCACACTGACACGGGGAGAACATGCAAACTCCGCACAGAAGGGCTCCCACGACCCGGATCGAACCGGCAACCCTCTTGCTGTGAGGTGAGAGTGCTAACCACCACAACGCCGTGCTGCCCCAAAATTTAATATATAATATTTAATATATATGTGAGTTAAGTTTTTAATAGTGCATTCAGTATTGACCATGCTTTGCAACCAGTGACACACTGTCAGCTCCGGGTAGTTATGCACACACAGTCACCTCTGTGAGAGCCAATACATGCGCTTCTAGCTTTATATGCTCAGGCTCTCCTCTTATCTATACGAGGTCCTTATACAGTGCGTAATGACTGTTCCTGCCTGCTGTCCCAACTTAGGTTTACATCTGTGTGTGCATCCGTGCGCCACAAGATAGTTTTCCCAATGACTTTTTTTTTTTTTTTTGGCCTCCTGTCCCTGCTCTGCTCAAATTTAACAGTGCGTTATTATCTTAATGTGAGTGGAGTCTTTCTCTCTGACCAGAGGGCTTGGAACAGGAGAGGAAGTATTTAAATCCTTTACTCTAGTGAAAGTAACTAATACTATTCTGTAAAACTACTACTCTGTTACAAGTCAAATTTCTGCATTTAAAGTGTTACTTAAGTAAAAGTATAATCAGGGAAATGTACTTAAAGTACAACTTAAAGTACTGTAAAATGTCCCCTGTCACTGTTGTAGTCTATGACTGTATCTGATCTCATTAGATGATTCTGAAGCAGGATTTTACTGTTGGAGTTTAGGTGAAGTTCATTTTGAACTCACTAATGATTATTTTCTTGATGGGTCAATTAATTTTCTCCATTAATTGATTAATTGTTTGGTTTGTAAAAATTCTAAAAATCTAAAATCTGTTTTCTCCTCTGCAGCTTTCAGCTGTCATTCTAGGCAGAATTGCCGCTGACAATTGCTCACCTTACCTTTTTTCCCCGCAGTCTCTGGTTGATTGTAACAGCCTCATGTGATTCCTCAGCAGCAGCGGAATCATCTCTCACTCATCACGTCCTCCAGTTCAGGCAATTTCGCCTGTTATAAGTCATATTGCCGACGTGCGTCTTCTGCCTCTGTTTCCTTCTTCAGTCTCGAGCTCAGCGTCGTGTACGGATTCAAGATGTGGGCCCAAACTACACATAACATGATTTGTTTCTTCGGGACACGTTTGCATACGTACACCCGGATTGCCACATGGAGTCCCCCTTTACTCCGGCCAAGCTTCCACACACACCTTGCTTCAGTCCCTGAATATGCTTCAGCCTCCGCCTCACACACTCACTGCACACAAGCCATTTTTTTTCATTTTTGGTTTGCCTGGTCTCTTTGTGTATTCATGCTTGTATATCCTTAACCCCGTACTGCTCAATCAAGTTCTATACCTCTTTTTTCCCGGAGATATTCTAAAAATAGTAACGAGAGTCGTCTCATGTGGTATACGACATGAGCGACCCCCGAGGGTTAACTGGGTCAGATAAATAACGTATACATAGCCCCAGGTGTCTGCAAAAAATACATTTGTGTTATGTTTTAGTAATGCATCACAGCACTTAATACACATACACATGTGGATACATAAATAGCTGTAGTGCCTCCTCCACCATGAGTCCTTTAGATCAGTAAAATATGGTTGATGTTCAGTATGTTTTCCAGATATCAATGTTGATTGACTTCTCCTTTTTTCAGATGCACCCCTCTACTTTGAGTGACGAAGCCAGTCTGGGGGACACAACCCTTTCACCATCTGTGTTTGGGTGTCCTCTCTGCCCCAAATTTAAAACCAAAAATGAATGCGCAACCCAGAGGCACATGAAAAACCATATGGAAAATGCAGTTAATTTCCATGGTATGTTGATAAGATATATGTGTTTGAGATCATATACTTCTACATGTAACAGTAATGTTTAATGATATTTGTTTGGGACAAAACAAGACATTTTAGGCTGCATCTTGGGATTTGGCAAACAGTGGTTGATATTTTATACCATTTTCTTTCTTCTTTTATAGACTAAACAAATAAATTATTTTACTGTTTTTCCATTATTTTTGTTGTTGTTGTTTTTTTCTACTTTTGAGATCGATATGGATATCTGGAATAAAAACTTGTTCACAAAAAAGAGAACTTCAAGTCTACTTCTTTATATTGCAACTGTAGCCCAATAAATGAAAGTGCTCACCATATTTAATCTTTTTTAAAAATTAAATCAACTAAAATTCATGTGTTTGCTGATTTTCTGCAATTTTTGTAGGTTTAACTTGTTGGGGTCAATGTTATTCCAAACAAGACATGATTGTATTTAAAATAATTTCTGAAATAATTGTATTATTATTATTATTATTATTATTATTATTATTATTATTATTATTGATTTATAATATATATATTTATAATTGTTGACTGCTTCAAAGTTTGTAAATGTATTGCTAATATAAAAAAGACATACTTAAAAATTGACTTCTGGGGAAAAAAACAAAACAAAAAACTGACTTCCGGTATGGACTTCCAGTATGTAGACACGAAGAAGATTAACTTCCGGTATGGACTTCCGGTATGGATTGGATATATGGCGGCGCCCTTGTCCGCCATCTTGCCTGCAGCTGGGTACTCTTGTTTAAATGGGAAAACAATTACCGTAATACTGTAACAGCGGCGGGCCTCAATTTTTGGTTCATTGGGTTTCATCAAAGTAAGCATATTAAGCAGGCACATTATGCACTCTGTTCTCAATTGTATTCGCTTTAAGTTAAGCAACTTTTCCTCTTCGTCTTCATTCATAAAAATAAATAAATTCACGTGCGCATCATGCCACTATCTTACCACACTTCCTGTATCATTTCAAATCATAAGCCCCTCAGTGATTCTCTGGTGTGGGTTGCGTGGGTTTTACAGGTGACTGAAAATATACTTCTAGCATAGTCAGTTAAAAACGCCTCATCGTAGCACTCATATTTACTCGCATTCCCTTTCTTTCAGGAAACAGCGTAGTTTGCATGCGTGTCTATGCATGTGCTTTCATAACAGCTGTTCATCAGGTGGCAGTTCTTTACATCTGCTAATATTTGATATCTTGCTTTCTATGAATTATTGCGTTAAGCTAGCCTCTATGAATAAGTAATTAATGAATGTTTTAAATAAATGAATAAATAAATATAAATAAAATACTCAAAGGATAAGTCTGGCGGCCTCTATTGCAGTACCATCTTACCTCCATCTGCCTGATGCGTTGTCATTTATCATATTTAGAACTCGGCCGCCTGGATCATCACCTGCACCAAATCATCTGACCTCATTACCCTTGTTCTCATTCAACTTCACTGGCACCCTGTACAATACCACATCCACTGAAAAAAAACAAAACCTTCTCCTCACCTACAAAGCTCTCCACAATCTAGCCCCCACTTACAGAAGTAAGTGGGAGAAGAAGGGGCTGACCAACTCAAATAAAATACTTTCAACATTTTATTTGAGTTGGCCAAAAAACAACAACAAGAAACAGCTCATAGAAAGACTGCGTGCTCTTACTTTCACATGCGGAAATGACCTCGTTAGCTGGGTGATCATGTGCTATCCGAAGATGGCCGAGTGATAGGAATGGATTTTCATTCGGACCGACGGAAAGTTTGTCTCAAACATCTGTGTGTGTAAAAAGCAAATCCACACGTGTAGGACTGAGATCCACAAATGTTTTTTCGATTCACAAATAAAAACTGTGTTCATAAATGCCTTAAATGTTAGGAAGATATTCACAAATGCTTTTTATTTATTAATTAAATTAAAATTAAATTAATTTAATGTATTCACTGATATTTTTTGTATTTGTGGAATGTGTTTTATATTTACAGATTACACATTTACACAAAGATTGTGTGAAAGATCTGAGATCAGCATAATAAATTAACAGTAATCCGTATGACACAATGAGACAGAAAGAGAGAGAGAGAGAGATGCAGGTAATGACAGTATCTTACAACAACATTAATGAAAGTAATAATATTATAGTTATAGTTCTGGCTATTGTGGTACAATATGTTGAAAGTATATATTAATATCTGACAGTATACATGTGTGACAATAGTCATATGTGTATAATAACAGTAGAAGTATGACTAATGATGACAGCAGGCAGGACCACAGCAGTATATATATATAGCAGTTATAGTTCCCATAACACATGCACATCAACAGCCAAAATATGTGGCGCCTTGACATTCCTAAAACACAACATCTCTTCAGACTAACAAGGACACTTGTTGTCCTCCCTGGCTCATAATCTTGGTGTCTGAGCCTCCCTGGCTCGTGACCTCTTCTATTAAGGGAACTCTGACTGTCATGCGAACGTTCATATAAAGCAAATGAAGATGAATAATGAAATAATAAAGAAAAATGGAGATAAGAAAACTCAAAAAAGGTAAATAAAAATCAAAACAATGAATCAGGTAAATATGGTGTCAACTAACCTAATGCTAAGTGTAATCAATGTGAAGTAGTGTAATGTAAAAATGTGATTGCTAAGTGTGATAAAATGTGATATGCTAATCAAACTACTAATGAATCAATGTTAATGATCAAAACATTTCTAAACTAAAACACATAAATGTGAATCAGAATAAAACTTAAATGAGTGACTCCTGTGAATTGTAAGGAGGAGTCCACAGATTCATCTGCACGTAGCGCCCTACAGCAGATGATACCATTGATGTAATCAAAGATCTCACACAGGGAACGATGCAACACATAAAAATGCACAGCATCAGCAGAACCACTATGACAGGAGCAAACAGATGCAATAATGACGCTTTCCATCCACTCAAAGAAAACCAGGACCAGAGGTCCATACCTGCTCCAAGTTCAGTGTCACGGCTCTTCTCCAGATGCAACAGGTCATTAAGATGAGCAAACACATGTCATGTTATCAGTGATGTATGTATGTATGTACCGCAATCAGTACCCACAATATGACAAACCCCCCTTGGCTAGCCAGGACTAAATCCATAGCCATCCTGTTCAGAACCACATTTCTGAGGCCCTGTACTGCTGGTGTGAGTGAGCCGAATCTTGTAGCCATGTTGTCTGTGAGATTTTCCAAGTCCACAGCTACAGCATCAATCTTGTGTGCATTGTTTACTGTTCCCCACCTTCGCAGGAGACCCCCAAAACGCTTCTCCACAGGGGCCACCCTTACCACAGCTCGTCTTGCTCTGTGCGGTGGGTAGTAGTGATCATAGTCTGTATGAAAATGAGTCAAATCAGGAACAATAGTCACAGCAGGCAGCAACTTAGCCAAGTAGCACCTGCCACACCATCCAGGCTGAAGTGCCTGATGAACATGTTTGCCACACACCCAGACGTGTTGTCTGAGCGATCCATACCCATCACTGGGTAAGCCATCTCCGTCACCAAAAGCACCTGGAACGAACCGTTCCACTTGCAAGCTTTTCGTTTTTTTCGTCTCAGATCTCTCACTACAACGTAGTCGCCTGCATTGAGGTCATGCAGCTTCCCTTCCGCTGGTTTGGGCAGGGCAGCTTTCACCTGTTGGTGGATTTCAGACAAAACAGAGGACAAGGTTGCACAATATCGTAACATTTCATCCTCGCAGTGACCAGTGTCTGGCAGCTGCCTTTTAACAGGCCCAGTCCCAGTATTGAGAGGTCTGCCAAATAAGATCTCAAATGGACTGAATCCATTTCTGCTCCTCCTTCTAGCCCTCATGTGCATCAATACAATAGGAAGAGCTTTTGTCCATGACATCTCCTCACACACTTTCACAAGTTTGTTTTTAAAAGTTGCGTTTTCTCTCTCAAAAAACCCCTGCAGAGGTTGGGTGATATGCACTATGGTGTCTCAGATCAATACTCACCAACTCACCAATTGGAATTTCCCACCTGGAAATTATCAGAGTCATCAAAGCCTTCGCCACTGCTGCTGCATCCTGTTTAGCTGTGGGAAAAGCTTGAACATATTTTGAAAACATGCACACAATCACCAAAACAAACTTTTTTTGTTTAGCTGTAAGTTCAGTGAAATCCATATGGAAGTGATCAAAAGGTCTTTCTATAAAAAGGTATACTATAAAGTATAGTAGCACAGATCACACATCTTTTGCAAAACTCTGTGGCATAACTGGAAAACTCTCTTGTAAACCAGTATCTCTGTATCCTATCAACCATTCCCCCCTTTGACATGTGGTCCAAACCATGTGTCAATTTAGCAAAGAAATGGAAAAGGTAGCGAGGGAGACAGGGCAGGTCATCAGGGCCTGTCCACACTTTAACATCCACAGTACATCCTGCTTTTTTCCAAACGGCCTTCTCCGCCAGAGAGGCCCTTATCTGCAGGTCTGTTATCTCAGCCGTAGCCACGACTGTAGGAGTAGAAGCAGGGGTTAGTGAGGCGACATGCCAGGCTGAAAACAATGGCAGCTTTGAGGCCGCTTTTGCAGTGTTAGTGTGAGCTTCACATTACACACAGCAATTTGTTTTGGCAGCAGCACAGCATCCAAAAGAGCAGACACAACATATGATGAGCAATAGTTTTCCCCGTTAAAGTTAAGAAATCCCTATTCTTCCAAATTTGTCCAAAATCATGAACCACACCCCAAGCATATCTGCTGTCTGTCATATGTCATAATCAGAAGGTTGTCCCTCATGCTGCGGCACTGAAGGTCCAACAGCGTCAGCTTGAATGCTCTGAGACATCAGACTTTAAATCCTTTAAGATATCCAGTTTCTGAAGTTGGTTTGAGATACCATGCAACATCTCTCGGTCCTCGGCAGTAAAAGTAAAGTTATCATCTGAGTCACGTGAGGTCAACATATCTCGGCCTCGCTTTGAATCCGGTTGTCTGTTTCTAGCCATTTCTTTATTTTATTTATTTATTTTTTTTATATACTTTATTAATCCCCCTGAGGGGAAATTCAGTTTTTCAATTTTTTCACTCCGTTGTCATTAACACACAGGTCCGAAAGACACACACATGCACAAACAGTCCCCCATCTCAAGAAATCAGATGAAAGTCAAAACTTTAGCGGTACAGCAGAAGTGTAGCGTACGCAGGGACTTCAAACCACGTGGCGTCTGACGGCGTCTCGCAAGACAAAGGTTGAAGGCTCACCTTTTCTTTTGAGCATAAATATAGTTTGTTCTCTCCTTCTTAATTTACCAATCGCCGTTGTTACATTGAACGACACCACTTACATACAGGCTAATAAAGCGTCATTTTTTCAGCCAATATATGTTAAATTTGTGATGAGCTGATTGAACTGCTTCAGTCACTATACCTCACGGTGGCCATCGTCCCTCTCACTCTTTACACTGTTTTGGAGGGGTTCCCTAATTGGCTACGGATTCATCACCCTCCTTATAGCTCACCATCTCGTCGGGGTCTAATCGCCAAAGACTTTTCACATTTTCATTCTCATGTGCACTTGTCATTAAAAATTTTCTTTACCAAAACTAAAACACAAGTCTCTCCTTATTGAAATGAAGCTCAGTGTAAGTTCAGTCAGGAAAGACCTCTCTGTGCTCATTCATTCACAATTCCTTCTCTCTCACTCTCACTGCTTCCTCCAATCAGCTGCCTCCGGGCATGCACTCTTCTAGCTGTCCTATCGTAATTAGCCATGACCTCCATCAGCCAATCAGGTTGTCACTACGAGATTTTAAATCTGTTCTCTGCTCTGCTGCTTTCAGCTGTCATTCTAGGCAGAATTGCTGCCCCTCCTCCACCCGTTCACCTCCAGCCGTCACATCCAAGGTCAAAGACAAGCCTGAAGACTCATACCTCTACTCATCCAGATCATCAGCACCCATCCATCTAATCCTAATCTCTTCTTCACTTCCTCTACCACCACCAGTGTCTAGACCCTGGGGGGGTTCCCTAATTGGCAACGGATTCATCACCCATACCTCACCATCTCGAAGGGGTCTAATCGCCAAAGACTTTTCACATTTTCACATTTTCATTCTCATGTGCACTTGTCATTAAAAATGTTCTTTTCCAAAACTAAAAAACGAGTCTCCCCTGATTGAAATATAATAAAAAGCAAAATCAGTAAAAAAAAACAAAAAAATAAATCCTCACATTTGTGAAGCTGGAACCATGAAATGTTTTTGCATTGAAAATTACTTACATGACTATCAAAACTATCAAATTTATTTTCTGTCAGTGCGACTCATAGTTTCAACTGTACTTGTACATTTTCATATGTTTTGAGTGCAAAATCTTTATTTGTAAAGTTACTCGTAACTAAAGCTGTCAGATATATGTATGGTAGTTGACATATATGGTGAAATGAGAAGAAAATACTCAGATTTGTACTTACAGTACCTCAGCACGTGTTAGTTACATTCCACCACTGGATGCAGTTTACTTGACTTGTTTGACCTGACCAATGACTTGACTAAACTTGCTTGACTTTTAGCAAGGACTCACCTTGACCTGCTTGATTTTCACCATAGTGACTTACTCCCACCTCCCACCTCTGCCACAATGTTGAATTATTGTTACAAGTAAAAGTCCTGCATTCAAAATCTTACATAAAAGTACAAATGTATTATCAAATTATATACTTAAAGTAACAAAAGTAAAAGTACACATAATGCAAAATAATATGTCTGATATTATTGTATTCTAATTGTTGACGCATTAATGTCTTCATCATGTCATCAAAAAATCAAACCAAAGGCACGCACATCTCACCGTGGGAGGGCAGGTGCTGAGTTGATCGTCGTAGATAAAAGAAGGGTGAATGACTCGCAACACTGCAGGACTCTTATATAATTTATTGCACCGTGACATACGTTTCGAGTTGTGTGCTCAAGCACACAACTCGAAACGTACGTCACGTATATATACATCATACTATACATATATATACATACATATGTATAGTATGATGTAATAATATTACATCATACTATACATTCACAATTGTATGTTTCCATACACACATTACATGTGCATTAAAATTAATAGTTCCACTTTACAATAAGGTACACAAAATTAGAGTAGTTACTGAGTAACTAATGATGAACAAATGAGCAACACATGAGGAACTAATGAGGAACTAATAATGAACTAACTATTAGTTAAGGGTCAGTTCCTCAGTGACTCATGATCAAATTTCAGAGGAGCAGTTACTGAGGAACTAATGAGGAACTAACCATTAGTTAATGGTCAGTTCTTCATTAACTCATGATCAAATTTCATAGTTAATCACGACTTAATAATTAGTGAACTAGTTACTTCATCAGTACAGAATCATTACTCAATAACCCATCTATTAGTTAACCTTTTTATATCCTAAAGCAAAGTGACACATAATGAGTAGTCTTTCATTACTTCATCATCATCTTTACAATTAGTTCCTTAACAAAAATAATCAGACAGCAGGATTCTTGAGAAGAGTTTTATTCATTATTTTCAGACCACATACACGCTAATATGACCATCCATGTTATTCTGTACGATGATGCCTTAGAAATAAATATGATTGTGTGCCACATTTCAGGTGGGCTAAGCTTAAAGAATTTATCATGGGGGCTGCGTGTAAAGTACTGTATACTGATCACACCGTTGTTCACAGTACAGTTGTTTGAGGTGCACAAAATTTAAAGTAGTTACTATGAAACAAATTTGGAATGAATGAGGAACTAACTGTTAGTTAATGGTCAGTTCTTCAGTAACTCCTGATCAAATTTCAGAGGAGTAGATACCGAGTAACTAATGAGGAACTAACTATGAGTTAATCATTACCTACCCTAGAGTAACCAGGTAATACAGCAACAACACGCAATATAGCAGAGGCAGACATATACAACATGGCAGCAATAAGGTAGCAGCAAGGAGTACAGGAGAAAACAGCAAAGGGAATAAAATAAGTAAATACAGTACAACTAAAACACTAATAAAAAATTGGTTACTCTTTTTGTGTACCCTAAAGTAAAGTGAGACATCAAAATGAGTAGGTAATGAGAAGGGAATCATTACCTACTCATTTTGATGACCGGAGGGTTGCACAGCCAGTTCGCCTCCACTAGCTTCCCAGCTAGCCCCGGCTCTCCGTTTGGATCCAACCGGATCACCGAGCCCTGGTTTCTTATTCAGGTTAAAGTGGGAAGAAGCAGCGGGTTTGTCGGGCAGCTGAGTGAAGCTGAGTTAAGTGGGGCCTGTGGAGGAAATACCGGGACCGTCTGGATGGTCCGTGGAGGTGCTGCGGTGATCGTCTGCACAGATAGGAAACCCCTCGACTGACAGGATGTACTGTATCACTCCTTCACTCCGTGCTACTTTGTTGATTTCATGCATTCAACGGACTTCTGGTTTCCCGTTTTGCGTTATTTCCTTTCACACAGGCCCAGAATGTACGTGCTACTTGGCTGTCGGATGTAGTCTTTTTTTTTTCACAACTTTATTTAAGACAGGAAGTTTACAGAATGCAGATCTTCAACATTACACATATATGTCATATATCACATATGCTAGGGGGGTATAAGAGTTTATAAGAAAATGTTAAAATGATCACAAATATTAATGGTTTTGATTGCCTTTTGAGTATGGGAAAATTTAATGGAATCGATGTAACAAAAGCAACAAAAGAAGATTTTCTATGTGTAAACTTACAATTGTGAATGTGAAATCTTGCCAAAAGTAAGATGAGATTAATAATAAATCTTTGATTGGGTTTTGCCGTATTTCTGTTAAAGTCAAAAAGTCCAAACAGCACATCCCTCCAAAACAGCTTAAATTCTTTTTCAATATTGTTCGCAATAAAATTACAAATATCACTCCAGAGTCTTTTGACAATGGGGCAGTGCCAAAATAAATGAGTAACAGTTTCAAGCATCGGGTGTAGTCTTTGTAGTGTGTTCAAATGCAACTGACACAGGGTGACGTGATGGCGATATTATTATCTGAAAAATAATTAATTAAACTCCTCTCAAGAATCCTGCTGTCTGTGATTTCTTTGTTAAGGAACTAATTGTAAAGATGATGATGAAGTAATGAAAGACTACTCATTATGTGTCACTTTACTTTAGGACATAAAAAGGTTAACTAATGGATGGGTTATTGAGTAATGATTCTGTACTGATGAAGTAACTAGTTCACTAATTATTAAGTCGTGATTAACCCCTCTATGAAATTTGATCATGAGTTAATGAAGAACTGACCATTAACTAATAGTTAGTTCCTCATTAGTTCCTCAGTAGCTACTCCTCTGAAATTTGATCATTAGTTACTGAGGAACTGACCATTAACTTATAGTTAGTTCCTCATTAGTTCCTCAGTAACTACTCCTCTGAAATTTGATCATGAGTTATTGAGGAACTGACCATTAACTTATAGTTAGTTCCTCATTAGTTCCTCAGTAACTACTCATCTGAAATTTGATCATGAGTTACTGAGGAACTGACCATTAACTAATAACTAGTTCATCATTAGTTCCTCAGTAACTACTCCTCTGAAATTTGATCATGAGTTACTGAAGAACTGATCATTAACTAATAATTAGTTCATCATTAGTTCCTCATTAGTTCCACAGTAACTACTTTAATTTTATGTACCTTAGTTCCTCAGTAACTACTCATTAGTTCATCATTCGTTCCTCATTCTTCCTCAGTAACTACTCTTATTTTGTGTAGCTTAGTTTCTCAGTAACTCCTCGTTCGTTCCTCATTAGTTCCTCATTAGTTTCTCATTAGTTCCTCATTAGTTCCTCAGGAGCTACTCCTCTGAAATTTGATCATTAGTTACTGAGGAACTGACCATTAACTTATAGTTAGTTCCTCATTAGTTCCTCAGTAACTACGCCTCTGAAATTTGATCATGAGTTACTGAGGAACTGACCATTAACTTATAGTTAGTTCCTCATTAGTTCCTCAGTAACTACTCCTCTGAAATTTGATCATGAGTTAATGAAGAACTGACCATTAACTTATAGTTAGTTCCTCATTAGTTCCTCAGTAACTACGCCTCTGAAATTTGATCATGAGTTACTGAGAAACTGACCATTAACTAATCGCTAGTTCATCATTAGTTCCTCAGTAACTACTCCTCTGAAATTTGATCATGAGTTAATGAAGAACTGACCATTAACTAATAGTTAGTTCCTCATTAGTTCCTCAGTAACTGCTCATCTGAAATTTGATCAGGAGTTACTGAAGAACTGATCATTAACTAATAATTAGTTCCTCATTAGTTCCACAGTAACTACTCTAATTTTATGTACCTTAGTTCCTCAGTAACTCCTCGTTCGTTCCTCATTAGTTCCTCATTAGTTTCTCATTAGTTCCTCATTAGTTCTCCAGTAACTACTCTAATTTTGTGTAGCTTAGTTCCTCAGTAAATACCCATTTGTTCCTCATTAGTTCCTCATTAGTTCATCAGTAACTATGCAAATGTTGTGTACCTTAGGTCCTCAGTAACTACTCATTAGTTCCTCATTCGTTCCTCATTAGTTCATCAGTAACTACTCTAATTTTGTGTACCTTAGTTCCTCAGTAACTACTCATTAGTTCATCATTAGTTTCTCAGTAACTACTCTAATTTCTTGTTCCTTACTGTAAAGTGTTACCTCATGATGCAATGATTCATGAAAACTTTTCATATACTGTATTTGGCTCATTTATGGGACTCATCATCCCATCATAGCTCCATCTGAGAATGAAGGAGATTATGCAAGTCAGAATTCATTACACAGCAATTCAGCAATTCAATTAACCTCATCCTCATGTCGACAGAACGAAGAAAGCATAAGCAAAACCTTTACCAGTCTGTGTTCTTGGGCTCCATCAGATTACAGCTGAATAAGAGGATATAGCAAATTATATTAAAATATATGAACTCTGTGTAATATTTCTATATTTTCTGTATATCAGACAGGCATTAACGCATCACATTACAAACGTCACTTGATGTTATCTATTAACACACTTTGCAATCTTTCCCCATCACACTTCACGTTGTTTAGCTGCAGCTGCAGCTACCGTAATAGATTTTTTTTCATGTTTTCATTTGTGGTCACTAAAATCTCATTTGGGATAAAACAAGTGTCTTTCTGCTTTCTGCCACTGAGAATCATGTTATCTGCACTCCACTAATGATGTCTTTTGGTGCTCGCTGTGAATGCGCCTCTCTCAGGCTGAACATACTCTGAGTTGATTGAATTGATTCCGATCAGCTGTTCTGGAACCGAAAACTCAGAGTTTCTCAGCTCAGGCTCAGTCAACGATTAGGCTCAGAGTTTGCTGAGCCTGCTTTCTGAAATAGGGCCTAGGTGTGGGACGTGGGTGAAGAGGACAATAACAGGCAAGCAGAGACTCAATGTGGGGGCCTGTAGCGCGAATCACAAAGCGACCTTCCAGAAACAAGCCACCAGAGCCTGAAGCGCAGCAGCCAGTATCCGTTCGCCATGAATATCGCAGCCTGAGTCAGTAGCAGCAGTTACTCCCCAGGAAAATATTTATCTCTGTTTTGCGTAAGGCTTGCTGCAGGGCTGGGCAGAGGGTGGCATATTTTGGTGTTTTGGCAGCATAATGGTGGCTGTTGTCTATCTCCCTAGAAAGGTTGGAGGGCCATACATAGGCACTTGGCAGCAACAGGATAGCCAACAGCCAGACATATGGCACAGCTACTGGCACAAGAGGACGATGGCTTCACCTGACAAAGGACAATAATTGACTCTTGGGGAGAGGAGCCTAGTGAAGTGATTTTAAGATGTTTTAATCATCTGTGTAGTATTGTATGGAGTCCTAGGGCCCCTTCAACCCCAGGGGTGTTGTATAGTATAGAGTGAACTGGACCCAAATGCATGACTCAGACAACTTTTCAGTTTACAGTGGATTTATTTTCAATAAAGCAAGAAAGACTCAGGAGAAACAGCAGGCAGGCTGAGCAGCCTGGAAACAGGTTGGCAGGCTGGAGTGGCAGTGGTGTGACCGATGAGTGTGGATCTGAGGCACAAGGAAACAAGGGTTTAGGCAAAAAATCCAAGAGGAAAAAAGAAATAAGCACCAAGTAGGCAGTAGTTAGTACCGCAAGGTAGGCTGAATGATCTGGCGGAGAATAGACTGCAGAGCCGGAGTATTTGTACTGCTAGGGGTGATTAGTGGCTGCTATTGTTTTATTGTTGTATTATGATTCATGTCAGTTTTTGACATAATAATAATCTGGTTCCAGTTTCTGAAATCTTTTTTACTGCTTTTCTGTTTTGAATCACAGCTAAATACATCTCTTTGGTCAAATTGAATAAAAAAGCCTTAAGGATCATTGTAGAGTGTTGAAACATTGTTGGAAGTTATTAAGCCATTATTTTTATATTGTTAAAATACTGGTTGAATGTTACCAAAGGAATGGAGCAATTTAATATTCTGTGCATTATCGAGGTCTTCCTATACAGTATACAAATTGTACTTCAAATCTATTCTATTCACCCATTTGTCTGTTCATCCGTCTCTTCTGCTTCAGTCATTTCATTGTGAAACTTTTAGAGAAGTGACTTTCTGCTGCTCCAGAAGAAAAAGAAAGAAATCCCATTTTCTCCAGCTGTGAGTCAAAACCAGACTCTTCTCTCCCACTCTGGTTCCGACTCCATCTTCTCTACCTAGACACAATGAAAAGTGACTCATGTATGATTCACAGCATCAGTGATCATTTGCTGGTGAGCGCCGTGGTGTACGTCCTGGAACATAAATAGCACAGGAGTGCATCCTGGGAAAAATATAAAAATCCACCTCTGCTGCTAAGGATCTGTGTTGATTTTTGTTCATTTTGAATCATATCATGTGGTTTGAAAAGTGCTTATTAAAGATTCCTGCAGTGCGAGGAAAAAATCAGACACAATCTCTTAATCGGCATCATAAAACTGGTGTTTTTACCTTTAGACTGGATGAATAATTTAGTTGTCCTACATTTTACATCAAAACAAACATTTGAAAACAGCATCACAGAACTCAAACTGCGGATTGTTATCGACGGACTGACCGATCTGTGCTACAAAATATGGAACAATATGTTTGTGAAGTAAGACTCAGAAATAATTCAACTATTGTGAGAGTGTGAAAAGTAATCCTAAATCCGAGTGTGTGAAAACGTAAATAAACTATTTACAGAAAATAAAGTATATAAACAAAACAGATATTTGTAGTTTTATTAACATTGTGTGAATGTAAAAGCATACTTTGTCCTGAACATAGTACATAGTACACTGATTGTTCGTACATAGTATGATTCTGTTTTTCATGGATAGTAATAGTGCTACTGTTCATCAGTACATAGCCATAACCCTTCTTTTTATTGTGCATAGTAATAGTCCTATACTGTTTATTAGTACATAGCCATAGCCCTGCTGTTTCTCATGTATAGTTCAAGTTTAAAGTTCAAATGGTTTTCATTGTCAATTTACTGTATGTGCAGGACATACAGAGAATTGAAATGCTGTTTCCCTCTCACCTAGTATTAATGTCATACATTTTAAGAGCTAAAAGAAAGCTAAATTGGAATGATAATACTAATAATAATAATAATAATACAATAGAAACAACATATGCAAGTAAAAATAAAAATAAAATTAAGCAGTATAACTAAAAGACAAGACACTCTAGAAGATACTCTACACCGCTGTCCAATCAAGGTGATCAAGGTGCATGTTAGAGCAGCCTATGGGATGTACGTGATGTACATGTAGTACAAATGGTGCAAATGGTTTAAGTAAAGTGAAGTAAAGTGTACAGTGGAAAAATAAACAGTCAGCAGTATGTAATATTATTAATATAATAATAATATAACATCGGGGTACAGATGTAGTGAGTCTATGTGCAAAACAGCAGAGGTAGTCTTTATGTGCAGTGGGTGTAATTACAGTCCAGTGGCAGGGGGCAGATGGGGGAGGTTATGGATAGAGTTCAACATCTTGACAGCCTGGTGGATAAAGCTGTTTGTGAGTCTTGTGGAGTGGGCCCGGATGCTCCGGTATCTTCTCCCCAAAGGCAGGAGGCTGAAGTGGGAGTGTGAGGGGTGGGAGGTGTCATCAACAATGCTGATAGCTCTGCGGGTAAGGCGGGTGTTGAAGATGTTTGTAAGGGAGGGCAGAGGGGTACCAATGATCTTCCTGGCTGTATTCACTATGTATTGCAGAGTCTTCCGGCAGGAGGCAGTGCAGCCTCTGTGCCACACAGTGATGCAGCCAGTGATGACACTCTCAGTGGTGCCTCTGTAGAAAGAGCACATGATGGGGGTAGGACTCTTGCTCTCCTCAGTTTGCGGAGGAAGTAGAGTTGTGTTTGAGCTTTCTTTGCCAGTGATGTGGTGTTGTTGGTCCATGGGAGGTCCTTGAAGATGTGCACCCCCAGGAGCTTGGTGCTGCTCACTCTCTCCACAGCAGCACTGTCAATGGTCAGTGAGGGATGCTGTGGAATTCTTCCCCTGAAGTCCAGGACAATCTCCTTGTTCTTCCCCACACTGAGGAAGAGATTGTTGTCCTTACACCACTGAACCAGTCGGCTCACCTCACTCCTGTAGTTGGCTTCATTATTGTTGGAAATGAGGCCCACCACAGTTGTGCCATCCGCAAACTTGACAGTGTGATTGGTGCTGTGGGTTGGCACACAGTCGTGAGTCAGCAGTTTGAAGAGTAGTGGGCTGGGCACAAACCCCTGCGGAGCCCCTGCGCTCAGCGTGATGGTCTTGGAGGTGTTGCTGCCGACCCACACATTTTGTGTCCTCCCAGTTAGAAAGTCCAGCACCCAGTTACAGAGAGAGGTTTTGAGTCCCAAGTGTCTGAGATTTTGTATGCTGAACTGAAGTCTAGGAACAGCATTTGCAGGTAAGAGTTCTTTGAGTACAGGTGGGGGAAGGCTGGATGGAGAGTAGCGGAAATGGCATCCTCTATGGACATGTTTGACTTGTATGCAAACTGAAACAGGGAAGGATGGACTTGATGTTCTGCATGACCAGCCGCTCGAAGCATTTCATGATGGTGGAAGTCAGTGCTACAGGCCGATAGTCATTGTAGCTGGATGGGTGGGGCTTCTTTTGAACTGGTGTTATTGTGGCAACTTTGTAACAAGTGGGAACAATCTGCTTGGCTCAGGGAGATGTTGAAGATGTCCGTAAGCACATCCTTGAGCTCCTCGGCACAGTCCTTTAGGCCACGACCAGGTATGTTATCTGGTCCAGCTGCCTTGCGTGGGAGAATCCTGGAGAGGGTCCTCTTCACGCTGGCTGTGGACAGACACACAGCCTGCTCACCGGGGGGAGGGGTTGTCTTCTGTTCTGGTGTGTTGTTCTGAGTTTCAAAGCAGCCAAAGAATTCAGTGAGGCAGTTTAGCAAAGAGATGTCACTATCGCATGTCCGGGGTGGGGGTGTATAGTCTGTGAGGGTTTGGATGCCCCTCCAGAGACTCTGTGCTTCTCCAGTGTTGCTGATGTGTCCAGATAATTTCTTGCTATATTGAAGTTTTTGCTTCCCTGATTCCACGGGACAGATCAGCTTTTGCTGTTGCAAGGCCTGCGGTGTCACGGACCTCAGGAGTCCTCAGGAACCTGTGAACCCCTCTTGTCATCCATGGCTTCTGGTTAGCACGATTAGTGTTAGTTTTGGTGTGAGTGACATCATCAATGCATTGAGTGATGTATGCTTTAACAGCCTCAGTGTATTCCTCTATGTCTGCGTGGTCATTGTTAGAGGCTGCTTGTTTGGAAATGTCCCAGTCTGTTGATTTAAAGCAGTCCTTCAGAGCATGGGAGGTGTGTGTCGGTCATGTGTTGGTCTGATGGCTCTCACTCTGGGTCTGTATGCAGGTCTCAGCATGATGGTGATGTGATCAGAGGCCCAGGTGGCGAAGGGGGGAGGCCTTGTATGCTCCCTTGCATGCTGTGTAAAGTTCAAAGTGTTGTCTCCTCTTGTTGGAAAGTTCACATGTTGATGAAGTTTGGGCAGTAAAACCTTTAAACCTGCATGGTTGAGATCCCCAGCAGTGATGAGCCATCCATCTGGGTGCGCTGTCTGTTGTTCACTGATGGCCTGGTAGAGGTCATTAACTGCCTCGCTGCTATGGTGATTGAATTTATTGGTCGCGTTTGAATTTATAGGTCTCTGATGTGATCATTTTGCTCCTGTCCCAGTCCATGATGTGGTTATTTCTTCTGCAGTGATCTGTGATGGCTGATTTTAGGTTTTCCTGTTCTGCTTTGTCTTTTTGTGTCCTTGCCCCACTGTCTCTTTTTCGCATTCTTCTTGATGTTCTTTTTTCCTTGTGTTGAATGATCTACCTGTTTCCCCGATGTATGTTTTCATGCATGATTTGCATGGTATTTCATATATGATGTTGCATTTCTTGTCCGGTTCTATTTTGTACTTTGGGTGTACTAGTAGCTAATGGAGTTTTGTGTGTAGTAGTACCTCCAGTATTGATGTGATGTTTTTTCATGATCCATTGTATTGGTTCTGTTATCCCCCTGATATATGGTATGGTTATTGTGTTTTGGTTTTTTTTCTTTTTGCTTCTTTTCTTTGTTTTTGACTTGTTGTTTTCCTTTGTTTATGGCCCATCTGGGATATTGGCAGAGTGTGAGTGCATGTTATATGTGTTTTTCCTCCTCCTGTCTGTCTTAATCTTCGGTTATGATGCTGGCCCGTTCGTACAGTGTTCTGATAACTGAAAGTTTGTGCGCTGTGGGGTGTTCTGATGTCCAGAGCAGGTACTGGTCCGTGTGAGTGGGTTTCCTGTAAACTGTGATCTTGATGCTGCCATCTTCCTGTGGTGAATGTTCATGTCCAGAAATGATATGGTCCGGTTTATTTCCGTTTTGTGTGTGAATTGTATGTTGCCAGTGTTGTCCATGGTATTCAGATGATCTGTGAGTTCTTGTGTATGTCCAGCTTCTATTTTCTCCAGGATGTCATCAACGTATCTTTTCCAGAGTGTGGGTCTGCAGTGTGTGGGTGCTGTGTGGATGGCTTTTGTTTCCAGGTCCTCCATGAAAAAACTGCTCATTATTGCGGATAGCGGATCTCCCATTGCGAAGCCTTCTGTCTGTCTGTAGATGTTTCCTTTGAACTGAAAATAGGTGGATTTGGCAACTAGGTTGAGAAGAGTGGAGATGTCTTCAATGGTTTGTGCATTTTTTCAGGGTCCGGTCTTCCTTGAGGCATTCCTGTACAATGTGTAAGGTGACGTTAACAGGGGGTTTTGTGAATAATGACACAACGTTGTGTGAGATGAGGATTTAATTTTTTTGTACTGTTGTGCTGTTGAGCTCTTGTGCCAGTTGTTTGGAGTTCTTGCAGTGGTGTTCTGTTGTACCGAGGAGGGACTTGATGATTTCCGCCAGAGCTTTTGCATCCGGTGTTATTTTCTTGGTTTCCAGTAATGGTTTTAATAGTGATTTTAGTGTCCTTTTCTTCTGTGGTTTTTTTTTTTTTCAATATTTGATATGTGTTTCTGTCCGCTAGCATGGTTTCCATCTGTTGTTCATATGTTTCTGTGTCTGTTACAACTGTTGTTCTTCCTTTGTCGGATGGTAGAATGGTGATTGTTTTGTCCTTTTTTTTTTAAAGATTTTTTTTGGGGCATTTTGCCTTTAATGGACAGGACAGGTAAGCGTGGTGGGGGGGCGACACGCAGCAAAGGGCCATAGGCCGGACCCGAACCCAGGCCACCACGGCAACAGCCCTGCACATGGGCCACCACTAAGCCACCAACGCCCCTGTTTTGTCCTTTTTGAGTGAGTTTATTGCTTTTTCTTCTTCCTTGGTGATGTTACTTCGTGGAAGTTTGGCTGCTTTTAATATCCCTGCTACTGCATTCCGGAGTTCTGCTTTCTGTCTAGGAGTTTGTGGCATGCGAGTTCTGTGGCTAAGATGTATGGTTCTTGTGGTATTTTTTTAGGTGTGATGGTGAAGTTTAAACCTCTTGTTAACACTGTTTTTTCTGTTTCCGTGAGGGCGCATTTGGATAGATTTCTCACCCATTTTTCATTGAAGTGTGTTTGTTTGCTTCTGTTTTTTCTTTCTATTAGTTTAAGTTTTTGATCTGGCATTGTTTTGTTGTGGCAAATTCCTGTTCGTATGTGTGTTTTAGGTAAGCGTTTATTTCCTCCTCCATATTCTGCTCCACCATGTAATGGTCTTTGAAAATGTCCATTTCCTTTTTTATTTGTGTGGTGATTTTGTCAACTTTGTTTGGTGTTGCTCTTATTCGCTCGCGGATAAGAGCCTTTTTTGCTTTGTTTATGATGTTTTCCCCATTTTTGGTGGAAATGGGGCTTTTGATGTTGAGGCTTGCAGGTATTATGTCCTCGTCTCTGCATCGGAGGTTAAATCTCAGGTGATTTTTCTGGCGTGCTCGTGTTTTTTCCAATCTCTCCAATCGGCGGAGTGCTTTGACACAATCATGTCCAAAACTTCCACGTAATAGATTGATAAGGTTCATACTGTCTTCTTATTTAGAATATTTTAAGGTTTTCTTATATTCAGACAGACAAGATGTAAGGAGATGAGTTTTACCTGCTTGACAGTTTCGACTGAGACTCCAGTCTTCCTCAGAAGCATCACCCGACGTGATGCCGACGTGTCATGTATCAGCTGGTAGGCCTGACAGACCAATCATAGTCTGTCAAGCCAACCCTGCCTCCCGCGTCGTTGTCCGTTCTCTGGAGAAGGGAATCCTAGGTATGCGAGACAATAAATTCAAACGGTGGATAAAATAGGCCATTGAGATCAGGAAGTGGGCAAGCGGCACCATCAACCGGGACGAGGGGGCGTACACCCTCTCACAGTCTCAGTCAAAACTGTCAAGCAGATAAAACACATCTCCTTACATCTTGTCTGTCTGAATATAAGAAAAATAATAGTCCTACTGTTCTTCAGTACATAGCCATAGCCCTTCTGTTTATCATGCATAGTCATGCTCCTACTGTTTTTCAGTACATAGCCATAGCTGTGATATTTATCAGTACATAATTAAAGCCATGCTCAATACATAGCAGTAACCCAGCAGTTTAGAAATCTTACCCTGCCCAGACTAGCCTCTGAACATGAACTGTTTACTGATTACTCGACCCATGCTCCCGAAGGAACACTTAAACTGTTTGACCACCTCTCCTGCATTAATGGACAGAAGGACTGTTTGGCCCTTAGGTTGCTCCAGAGGTTGTGCTCAGCACCCCACCCTTTGGACCAAAGGGGGGATGTTTGGACCTCAGCCACATGTATTAAACAATAGAGAGGCCTTCACAAAACACACGAGTCTGAGAACAAAGGAAACGTGCCAGGCCTCCATAGGTCCAGCAACTGTCAAAGGTGTAAATCCCTTCCAAAATTCAAACTCTTGGAGAGTTACTGATAGGGAGACCTCAAACATTTGAATTTAACCGACCTACAGTGGGAGCCACTCAAAAGTTCCCGTTTCCAGAGCTGCCAAGTGTCACACTTTGAGTGTGACAGTCACGCAATTTGACCCATTCTCACACCACACACCACACTTGACATTTCTCACGCTTATATTTCCCCATTCAATACTCTATATTTATTTTTTTCATGAAAATAAACTTTGGTCCTTGCGGCTTGCCGTAGTTCGAGTAACTCTGATTGACTGACCGAGATAACCAATCCCAGACCAATCCATCAGTTCTTTGTGCCTAAATCTAACCAACCACGGAAGGCACCACGCAATATAAACCAATCAGAAGCAACATAAGGCGGGTCTTGGTGTCTCCAACTATCTTTCACACACAACAGCGCTGACATTTAAAACCCACTCAACGTTCTCCTGCTTGGTAGAAGACGGACGGTAGGTAACTACCCAATTTTGTTCGCTGTTGATTCGCTGTTTCTCCTTGAGTTTCTGGTTAATATGTACTGTTTTAAGGCTGCTATAAGTCTATCATTGTCATGTATTTGTTGCAGAGCTGTGTAACATTTATTTGCCTCTTCTCTTGGCCAGTTCACACTTGAAAAAGAGACTCTAACTTTAGTCTCGATGTGTGTGTGTGTGTGTGTGTGTGTGTGTATGTTTGAGTGTGTGTCAGAGTTACAGACTTGTAAATATCAATTTAGACCCCCTAAAGCAGTGTTTCTCAAAATTCTAAATTTCAAGGTCCATCCTTAACTCTGACAGTGTACAAATGTTCCATTTGTACACTGTCAGAGTTACAGACCTTGTAAGGATCAATTTAGACCCCCCTAAAGGAACCCACAGAGTCCCTGGAATCCACTTTGAGAACCACTGTAAAACAGTATTCAATCAAACAGTAACATGTAGCTATCTTTTGAAAGATGCTAGGTAAGAGGAAGAGACAGCAGAGAGATCTGCTGTCATTCTGGGCAGTGCCAGTGACAGCCCCCCCCCTTATGCACCCCCTGAAAAAGAGAGTGCAGAGGGCACAGAAGAGACAGAAGATCAAGAGAGATCAGATGAGATTGAGGACAGTGAGGACGAAGATGTAGAAGAGATACAAACTGAGAACACAGAGACAGAGGGTGAGACAGTAGAGCCAGCAGAGAAAACAGTGGAGATGAGAGTAGACACAGGGAAGAAGCAGAAGGCCAAGAGTGGAGCAGCCATCTACAGGTGCACTTTTAAAAGGGAGTGGACAGCAGAATGGCCCTTCATCACTGTAGGCACAACCACCTCCTACTTTTGGTGCTCTATATGCAGACACGAGAACAGCTGTGCCCATCAAGGAAAGGCAGATGGCACAAGGCATATAAAAAGCAAAGCGCATCGTACCAAAGAACAGGCAGTACAGTCAACAGCCAGCATTGCACCATATTATGGCCCAGCCACTATTGGTGGCATGACAGCTCAGGAAGTCAAGGTACTACATGCTATTCAGCTACTAGCAGTGTTATGAACACTGCTAGTAGCTGAATTGCACTTGTAGGTTATATCAGCATAAATACATGGTAAATGAAACAAATGCCTTGTCTAGTCTAATGTTCATTTGAACTGTTCTTATTTGTTTATTTTTGTATGTAATAGTGTTTTTCTATGGACCTTGAGTCTGCTGCTAAGACATTCATTCAATCAAAAAACACTTAATGTTTTATTAATGTTTTTTACATGATTTGCTTTTTAATTACCTCCTTTCTGTTGCAGACAAGGAGAGCTGAGGTAAAGGTAGCAGTGTCAATGGTGGAACACAATGTGCCATTTGCAGTAGCCGATCACTTCAGCCCATTGCTAAAAGAATGCTTCAAAGATTCCCCTACTGCACAGAGCTTCAAGTCTGCCCGCACAAAAATGCAAAAAAGCAGTGGCTCCTCACTTTAGAAAGGACCTGGTCATGAAGATGAGGACCAATCCTTTCACGTTGATCAAAGATGGATCAAATGATACAGGTCATTAAATTTTCCACACTTTCCAGCACCTGTTTTAGATATATTAATCAGAGAACAGACACACACACACAATTTCGGTCTGATGTGTACCTTTAATCTGACATATATGATATATGTACCTATCATTACAGGACGTGAGAAGATGAACCCGCTCACTGTGCGGGTATATGACAGTGACTTCAGCAAAGTTGTCCACAGGTTCCTGGATATGTGCCCCACCAGCGGGCCAAACTGCGGCACAGCTGAAGTGATCTACAAGAAGATGGATGAGGCCTTGCAGAAAAACGCCATACCATGGAGAAACTGTGTCAGTCTGTCTGTTGATAATGCTCCTGTCAATACAGGAGCAAGGAACTCCATTGCATCCAGAATTCATCAAGAACATGCCAGCATCTACATCCGTGTGTGCCCTTGTCACATCATCCACAACACTGCCAAACAGGCTGGCCAGGCCTTTTTGGAGGTGAGTTGAATCATGTGTGCTTAAGACCTACCGTATCCGTTATGCCTAATGTCAAGTCACACAGGTTGTTATGCTGTGCGGTGTCATGAACCAATGACAACAATGTCTTGTGACTATAAATAATCATGTATTGCAGGTGTGTGGATTTGATCCAGAGGATCTCGCTGTGGATGTTGGATATTGGTTTAAAGGAAGCACCAATCGTAAAGGTTACCTGACAGGTATGTATGTGCAGTCCCAATGTAGTACAAATTAAATCCAGAAGAGTTTGAGCAAATTGGCATTAAGATGTTCCATTCTTGTCATAGAATTCTGTGAGCTCCATGGAAGTGAGTATATGGAAATGCTCATGCATGTTTCCGTTCGATGGTTGAGCCTGGAGAAGTGTTTGACTCATATCCTGCAGCAGTATGCGCCACTGGCCAGCTACTTGAAGTCATTAAGTAGGCATCACATTTTAATGATCCAAATGCATGGTTATTAGAACAGACTGAAAAGTAAATGTAGTATGTAGCATGCACAACCATTCTTTTCTCTCTCTTTTTCCCACAGATGACAAACAGCCAAGGTTCAGGAGGCTTGTGGAGGCATTCTCTGACCCAATCACAGAGGTGTACCTGCTCTTCTATCAAGCAAAGTTTCCAGTCTTCTCCACCTTCAACCTCCTCCTCCAGAGAGAGAAGTCATCCATCTTCCTTCTACATGATGAGGTAAATTGGGAAGGTTGGGATACAGTTTGCTAGTATGATGTACTATCTTTGTTCCTTTTTTATTAGCATGAAATAAATGTAAATTTGTAAATCTTTTCTGAAATTTTTAGATGAGGGGTTTCATCCGCAAGCTGCTCTCGAAGTTTCTGAAGCCCGCAGCATTGCAGCTCCGGGAACTGCATGAAATCTGCTTTAAGGAGCCATCCAACCAACTGCCAGGTAATTAGTAATTGTCCAAGTTTTACATCAGAATATGCACATGCACTATCCACTCACTGATCTCACTCAACACAGTTTGTTAGAGGGCTGCAGTCATCTCGTCACACACATGGGACCACAATGGAAACAAGTCCCCAGGACTTTTTTGTTGAGCCCAAATGAGTTACTGACTATGCTGTTTGCATTTCTGTCTACTATCTACTAAACTATTCAATCAATCACTGATATGATGAAGATACTTAAAGGGATGCTTTCAAGTTAGCTATTGTGGTTTCTGATGGTGACTAAAGTGACTCAACACAGTCTTATTCCTGTCTCATACTGACATGTTGGTGCATACAGCATCGTTAATGACCTCCGCAGTTGTTGATTTGTGTCTCTTGTAGGAGAAAAGTTGGTGATTGGCTTCACTACTCGAGCTACACTCAACAGGCTCCTTGAAGCAGGAGACATTACACCGCAGCAAGTGCAGAGGTTCCAGCAGGCAGCAGTGGCATTTCTGGAAAGGGCTGTGGAGTATGCCATCAAGAAACTCCCCATGAAAGAGCCTCTGATAAAACATGCCATGTTTCTGGATGTCCAGCAGAGAGCAGAGTGTGGAGTGGAAGATGCCCTCTACTTTGTCGACAGCTTACTTGGGGTATCAAGTAAAGTACATTTTATCTATAGTGCCAAATCCTAACACAAGTTATCTCAATATGCTATACAAGTAGAGCAGGCTTAAGACGCGGCTGTTGTCACATTTTCTTGTTTGATGACCACATCTGAAAAACAACCCCTGCTTCAGTTACACTACTTTACCAGATCAGTGCACATGGTGTTCTTTTTAGGTTTCCTGAACTTCTCCCGTACAATGGACCTGAGGAGTGTGACAAACTGAGTGAGGAGTTTCTGGACTACCAGTCCATGGACATTGCCATGCCTGAAGACCCAGCAATGTTTGACTTTGAGAGCTTTTGGGGGAACATGGCATCAATGAAGAATAAGGTAAGAATTATTCTGTACTCATGGGAATACCCATTGACATAATCAACTTAATACTACACAAAAATACTTCAGAGTAATTAGGCTTCCTATGTGACCGGTATGAGCAGATTTGGCAGGCTGTCTCGTATTGCCAAGTTGGTTTTGGTACTTCCTCATTCAAATGCTGATGCAGAACGAGTTTTCTCTGTGGTTGGACTGAACAAAACCAAAACCCGAAACAGTTTGGCTCTTGAGGGATCTCTATCATCCATCATGACAGTGAAGATGGCGAGCCTTGAGCCACAGTGTTTTAAGTGGGAGCCCCCTGCCTCTGTCATCAAGGCATCAAAATCTGCGACACCTACAACATGAGACATGTCCCCAGCTAAATGATGGAGAGTTGGTTGAAATGAAATATTGACAAATAAATGTATTTTGTCAAAATTCTTGTTACAATTTTCATTTCTAATTTCTGGTTAATTAAGACTAGCATTAGGAGGCCACAGTGCAGGGAGAGCCGCTGGCATGGAGGTGAGGACATCAGTCTTAAGGTATAAATTGACGTTAAAACAGGCCAAATCGATGTTAAAAAAGGCCAAATTTTTTCCGAACGCACCATGACACTAAAGTCTCACTCTTGTCATTTTCTGAAACTTGGCAGCCCTGCATTTCCATGACTGAACCTCGGCAGGTCCGCGGCAGGTCTGTCGCAGATCCATGACTGCTCCGTGCAAGCCTGCCGCCTGCTCCGAGTAGTTAATTTTATTCCCCCGTGATGACGTAGGAAATGCAGCCCTGACTTGTAACGTCCCTGACCTGTGTGAAAACCAGTTGCAATGCTTCATTTGTCCACAGGGAGGAGCAGTGATTATCACCAAAATACTGTAATATCTGCAGATTTGGGAAAGACGGCTTATCAGCTGGTCCATGGCTTCACGGAGCCACTATTTAGCCCAGTAGCATTTTATGACTAGGTCGAATTACAACTACTGTATGCAACCCATATCTTTTAAAATAATATTACCATGTGAAAAGCCAAGAGGACGCTCTCTTTTTATCTTTCAAAACCTACTTGTCCCTGTGTTTCCCATTAATTAGGCTACCCCAGTGTAATTAAACTCCATCTCATTTACCATGCTTTTTGTGACTTTTTTGCCGTGTTATCATGATTCAAACTGAGGTATTTGGAGAAGATCCAAGAAATAAATAACATTGATCCATACAAGCTACCTGCAGATGGAGCAGGGACCTAGACGCATTGCCACCCTGTACCTACATGCAGTTGGTTCACTACTTAGTTTTCGGCATTAGTTACTATACTATGCAGGAATTTAAAAGCCTGAAATCACTGGACAGTCCCACTAAGACATGGCATAATGTTTACATGTGTTTTGTGTGTAAAAGGCAGCCGTGGACCACACTTTGCCACGATGACACACACACTCTCACTCGCTCACAAGGTGAGAACAATACCAGGCGTTGCGGTGTGTCATGGCTGGTAAAAATGTTAGTTAATAAGTTCACCAGCAATTTGTTTTTGTAGAAAGAGTGTCCCTGATACTCTGGATAATCCACAGACCTCACTGTCAAGATTTTTTGTCATAGGGACTTCAGCTGAAAGCACTTCCAAGGAAAACTAATAACACTGGGTCACTGTTTCTGAAAAGATGTGTTGCTTTTGAATCTGTTAAATGTTTCCAATGTTGTGAGCATCGCGAATGAAATGCCTTCCACCGTACTGGAGGGTGGAGGCATCAATATCAGATATCTCAAAATAAATCCAAAATGATCCACATGGCGAGATAGCCGTGCATCAGCCAGGACGCGCATCTCTACTGTGTAGCCTCCTGCTCAGACGCAGGCAGCATATATTTCCCTCTCTGCACAGAGATGCATTTATTTATAGTAACCACGTTTTATAGTGAGCAGCATATACATGTCCTCTACAAATCCCGACCAAGTTTGGATGAATGAGTCACACGCAATCTGACAGGAAAGAATGGCTGCTCATCGGTCCCGTGCGCCGCTGTATGCAGGACGCATGGACTTCATGAGAGGAGCGAAAGGATCCACGGTATAATTAACCACAAAATACGTAAATGACTTCATATTACTGGCGTGTAACACTCATTAATTCTTAAGCTGAGTTCTCTACGAAATGAGAATGTCCATTTGAAATAATCTTCTCATGTTTAATGTCTGAAAATGAATTAAATTTGTCCAAGGCATCAAACTGATCTTTGTGCATGATGATCTCAGACACACTTGACTGACTTATATTTTCATTAGGCTATTATTTTTTCGTTATTGTATAATTATTTTCAGTAAATCAGGCAAGCTTATTCTATTGGAATTTATATTTATTTTTGTATGACATTTTACACAGCTGCAATGTGCAGCAGAGTGGTATTTCCCCAAAATGTAATAAGAAAGACAGTAGAAGTTTTTTTTTGCCATTTACGTGTTTTTATTGAAGGTGCAAACACAATTAGGCTACACAACCAACGAAAGCCCAGGCGCTGTGACTCTCGGTCAAGCTTTCTGGGGGTCCTCTGTCTCTCATTAATGCGGTCTCGGATCCTGTGCCACTGGTCCCTAGACAGATTGGGAAAGTGCTGTGTCACGTGGTGCTGAAATCCCCGCTGCTGCCAACAGCAGACCGGGGGAGAAGAAAAGACACTGCTTTGCTCTGTGCTTTCAGAAAATAACCATCGTTCGGTCTGTTCGTCCCTGCAGACAGGGGCAAAAGGATCAATGCGCAGCCTCCGTTTCCTTTCTGATTGTGTCCATCTTGTTCATTCAAACTTTGTAAACACGGTTGGGATTTGTAGGGGACATATGTATGCTGCTCATTATAAAATGTGTTTACTATAAATAAATGCATCTCTGTGCAGAGAGGGCTTAAAATCTTCATCAGTAGGTCAACAGGAGAGAAGGTCCACTTTTGGAAATGCATGAAAGTCAGGAGCTCAGACTTTTCTTTTTTTCATTCAAGGTTACAAATAATGCTGTTATGTTCCTTAAATGGCTTGATTTAGTTATCAAAGTTTCATTTTCTTAACAATAAATATGCCGTGTTCATCCATTCTAGTTCTCTTATAAATGCATGTTATTATAAAATAACTTCAAATCAAATCCTTAATCATTGATAAGTTTGCGTGCTTCCCCCACAGGTTTCCAAATTCAAAATAACTCGTAAACAAACAAAATCTTCAGTATTAGACCTTTTCAGTTACTTTTCTTTCATTTTTTGAAGATGTGATCTCACTGATTAACTGAAAACAATTATACAATAAGGAAAAAAATAATATCCTAACAAAAATGAAATTCTAATCAAGTAAATAGCCTTCAGAAAATGCATCAGTTAAAGCTTATTTCTATACTTCTGCCCGCTGCTGACACGCGCAGTGTGCGACTGAAATGTCTGCACTGCAGCACTGCAGCTGTGCCATATTCCACAATATCCAAACTTCAGAATAGCGGATCCTTGAAAAAAAAAAAAAAAAAAAAAGACGAAGGGCTGACATTTCGAATAATACAGGCAAGAATTTTTGTAATGGTGGAACTTATGAAAAAAAGGTGAAGGACCGCCAGTCCGAATAATGGAAGTTAACGTTCGAAGAGGCAAGGTTTTGGAAAGGCAGACAGTTATCCCTGAAAAGAGACATTGCTATAGAAATGATACACTTCCACGTTTGATAAACTGAATGACTGCAGGCTGTTTTTTTGTGAGAGAGGCGCCATCTCATGGCGATACCCTGCAACTGAACTAGTGGCCGTGTCTAGAATTAAAATAGGAGAGGGAGGGGGGTGGAGCCAGCAAGGCAGCTGGCTGGCAGCCAGCTGGCATTTGGCTGGGATTCGACAGGCAGCCGGCTGACAGCTGGCTGGAAGGGGAACTTTTGAGTGGCTCCGACTGTAGGTCGCCCTTTTTCTTGACTTGCTGGACAAGGAAAGACACCTTTTTCTATTTGTTTTAACACTCTACAGAGAACCAGAGGAACGCCACACAGCCCCGCCGTCCCTCAACATCTGCAGAGTTTGGAGAACACCCTTTCTCCAGAAGACCACCGAGGCCCCACTTCTTCAAACGAGTCGACTTCGCTGATCCCTCTTCTGCCACACCAAGGACAGCCCTGTTCATCCCGCTGTAGGATGCTACAGCGGCCCCATGCTCTCATCCTGGAGCAACAGAGGTGGACAGGAAGCACACCTGTCACACCAAGTGACCCTAGTAGGAGAGCTTTAGTCTGGGCAGAGACTTTATTCTTAGCATGTAATCTATCATCTGTGACCGTGTCCTTTTTGATGTTCTGGTCACTGATCACTGATTGCTGTTTGTTGTTGTACTCGCCAGAGCAAATTGATTGTGTTTCATTTGGTGGATAACCTGCTGTTGGTTTGTGCCAGCCGCACACTCACAATATGCCACATTCCTACCTGGAACAAAGACCAGCAGACGGTAGGCTGACCCAAGTTAGTCTACCGGCCTCTGAGGGATAGGAAGGCGACCATTGTGTTCCTCCACAGCCGCTGTTAGCTCGCGCCAATTCCGAGCATGCACTCTCCCTTTTTTAACCTGCCTTTAGCAAATCCCAACACATGTAAACGTGTTAGTCAAACTGAAATCATACTAAATTGAGTTTCTCAAAGTCGGACTAACACACCCAGATAATGCGATTGGGAAGTCTGTGTGTACCTGATCCCTGATTGTGTCTCCCGCACCTGTGTCTAATCACTCCCCATCAGCCCTGCATATATTCCCTCGTGTGTCTTGTCTCGTTGCCAGTTCGTCGATGCTCACTGCTCACGTTCCAGCGTTTTTTACTCAGTCATAGTCATAGTGTGTTTAATCCTTGCCTGTTTGTGACCTTGCCTTATTGCCTCACGTCTTGGATACCTCTGCCTGGTTTGTACTGCTTCCTTGTGTATTTACCGCTGCCTGGAATAAACCTTGTTTTATTGTGTGTAACCGGTCTGAGTCGTGCATTTGAGCCCTGCCTTTTCTGTGCCAAAGTTCATGACAACACATGTTACAAATAACTGCTGGATGCCCTTGTTGGGATCTATGCATCACCAAGGGGCACTATTACTATTACTATTAATAATAACTAATAATTCTAAATAAATTCTAAATAATGTGACTTAATTTACATTAAATCCCCTTGTGGGGCACCATTCCCAGTTAATGATATCAGTCTCATAAAGTTCACTAAACTAAACTAACTAAGACAAATCATCTGTGGTCCAGTGAATCCCAACAGACTTGTGCTTCGGCGTTCCTTACAGAGCATAATTAGCATGTATGACGAACACATTCTCACTCCGACCTTTTCACATATTTATGTTGGGTCATGGACTTTTAATGTCAACATATGACTTACAAGGTACCCTGGAAGTGCTTGTTATTGACATTCTGGGACACTGTGTTAACGTCAGCCTGTTACATGCATTGTCTGTTTTCAAAATACACTTCTGTTTTCACAGGAAATGTACAGTTTCTATACAGTCTGTTTCAAAATAAACATACTACATCAGTATAATATGAATTGACATTTTTTCCCCAAAATAATACACACGTGTGGATGGATTAAGGAAAAAAGAACAGGGTTTGGCTTTACAATTTTATGGCAGGCAAACACAGGCCTCCCGGGTGAAAGTCAGTGGACGTTTTGCTCTGACACTGGCATACACCATTAAACAATAATGGCAAATGGCCACATATTATTGCTGACATGAATGGATGGCTTTTTCATCTGTGTCTGATGCCAGAAATCACTGACCAAGCGTCTGGTTTTGACAACTTTAGAGTGAGACAGAGTTGGCATGATGTGAAAAGTATTCTAACAGATACATGTAGACAGCCTTATGGATTTTATCTCCACAACATATAAACACAGGGTAATATTCAAAGTATATCCCTGGGTCTTTATTTTACTTTGTGTGTGCTAAACTGGTTTTCCACCTGCAGAGTGGATGAAATCCTGTTGATATTTCTCAGAGATGTGTACTATTGTACTGGCTGCATGCCAACATGAAGATGTCATGATGGCATTTACGTAGCAAAAGAAAATGTGCCTGTTACAACTGTAATATGTTACATTTGAGGCAACTCTCCCCTAATAACCCCAGCCCTGCTGTATCAGTTTACAGTCATAGCCCTGTTTACCAGTACATAGCCACAGCCCTCCCACTATTTCTCTCTATACCATGAATTGTTTTTCTTGCATTTTAAATCTATCGTAACTGATGAAGAAATGATAAAACTACAAAAGGTTTACGTAATGTTTGTTTCATACGTGATTTGGGGTAAATATTAATACAAATATCTGATCACACCCTCTACATGCTGATCAGTGTATCCTGTAGATTAATCAAGAGTCTGTTTAGTTTGCTGTTAATGTTGCTGAAAAGAAAGGTGATTGAAAAGCTGCTCTATAAATTGACTGTAGATGTGTGTGTGTGTGTGTGTGTGTGTGTGTGTGTGTGTGTGTGTGTGTGTGTGTGTAAAGAGTAAAAGTGAAGTAAAGAGTACTTGAGGTAGTACTCTGAAGTAAAAGTGAAGTAAAGAGTATAGATATGGAGCCTAATGAGTAATGATAAATAACTATAAGCTTCTTAACTGTAAGACATGTGTGATGGCTGCTGTGTGAAAAGGTAGGATTCAAAAAGAGATAATGGAGTTTGAGATTAATAGCGTGCATACATTGTGAAGTAGTACTTCTCAACATGAGCTTGTTTGACATGAGCTTGTCAGGCGAGAAACTATGATGAAGAAGGGTTAACCATTTAAATGACCGGTCTCAGATGATTAAAAAGCCTAGGCGGAGAAAAGTGAAAATGTATTTTTCCCTTAAGGAGTGTCAAAATTAAATTCCTATTATAGTGGAGCGGCTAAGAGCTGATTTTAGGCCAAATCATTCAGTTGGTGATACAAGCATGAAAATTGGCGCGAGTAGTCTCCATGGGTCACTTGACAAGAAACCACTCACAGCCACTTAAAATTTTAAGATGGCAGCCATTCTTCGAGATGGCCACCTGGATCTTTAAATTATGTATTTCCCCATATACATTTTTTGGGTTCCTGTGTTTGACTGTGTTTTGTCTTACTCCTTGCCCTTGACCTGTCCGATTTGGTAAAACCTGCCAGAAGTTGCCTTCCAGTGGCACAGCTCTCAGGCTTTTCTGAAGTACACAAGCTCCCTTATCACAACAAGGTAAGAGTCACAAGGGAGGTGTTTTTTTTTTTTTTGCCTTTGTCTTGAACTTAACAGACAACTTTGTCAAATAATTACTAAGGGATGGGGAAACAAAAAGTAAGAATACTAAAGTACCACAGCTGTGGTTCTGAATGGACAGTGCTCCAAAATAATAATTGAGCAATATACTAAAGAACTAAACTAAAATGTGCTTCACTGTTAAAACTGAATACGCACTGATGTGGTAATAGGGAGCCGAGCCATAGGTCTACACCTGAAAGCACAGGTGGCCAAGGGGGAGCAACCCTGGCAAAAAGAATAGGCCTACACACATACGTATTTAGCAGGGGCAACTACATAGACATGTGCAAGTGAGTCCATATCTGAAGCACTTACACCTTCCAGTACATGCCTTGGTGCACCCACATTTGGTCAACTCTCAACAATTCTCCGCAATAGGTGGAAGAGGAGTCCAAAAGATTTTCCACTCTTCATCTTGTTTCATCCATCCCCAGTCAGATGGGCTTGGCATTTGTGGCTGTCGCTTCAATGCCTGTCCCCACACATATCCAGCCTCATAACATGCACGTCTGGCATGCTCTTTGAGTGCTGCTTGAGTTGGTGGGATCAGGTCATATGGTCTTTGCTTTCTGGCAAAGAGATCAAGCCTAGCCCCGTTTACAGTTGTGACATCGCTGGATCTGTCATACATTAGCACAACAAATCTCTCCAAAGCTTGCAGGTCGCTGTCATCCACTGCAGAGGGGCAATCGCTGAGTTTTGCAAATGTGTTTGAGACCTCATCACACACGTCCCATGTTTTCCAGGCAGACTTCTTTGATTTTCCATGGAAAGCTGACACAGTGTCACAACCATTAAAGGCATGGAAGAAAAGGATACCACATGTTTTTCTGGTCCTATGGCTGAAACCACCTCATGTATTGGGATCCATCTTGTCTTCTCTCCTTTGCCAAAAGTCTCCCACATTTTCTCAAGGCCAAGTTGCATCAAAGAGGGCATAACAGAAGTAGCTATGATTACGATGTCTGTGTCATTGGCATAGATCATCACAGATTTGTGTCCTTCATTCACTGCATGCTGGGCATGTAGGAAAATACGTGTGTCTGCCTCTTCATGACTACATGGGGCTACTGCATCCAGGTTAGCACCTTGATTACTAACAGCATGGTCCCCCTTTGTCACAATGACTTTGTTGGCTGTTTTCATTTCTGTAACTTTATCAGCAATAAACTGGAACAACTCCTGCTTGTTGTTTTCATCCCGTAGGAAGCTTTGCCAGTTTGATGGAGTTTTGCCTGTGCCTGTTACTCTCCTCCTGATTGCTTTTCCGCGTTTTGACCTTGCCTCAGACTTCAGACTGGACTGCCAGTATACATCGAGCACAATATCCATCCACTTGTATGTATAGCTGTATGTCTCTATTCTTGCAAGTATATCATTTGTTGCATATTTATCAAATGTCTTGGGTGAATGTGGTGGCAGTGTATTCATCATAGCTGATCCATCCACTATGAGAACATCTGTTTCTGGCTTTTCTTCAGGCAGCGTCACTTTTGCTTGTAGTATATCAGTTGTGATTTAGTACATGTGCGGAGTTTCCCTTGATCACTGAGAGAGGCGAGAGCTGATTGGTTCTCCTGCATGAAGAACTCTTCCAAGTCACACTGCCTGTTCTGGCAAGAGATGAATAGTCGGGAGAATAGTCGGTAGTCATCCTTAAGTTCCTTCCATTGAGTTTGTTCCACTGACAGCTGGCTTGTGCTTGAAGAAAGTCACCATATTCTTCTTGATAGCCTTGTAGAAAGAGCACTGACCATCAATGCTCTGTAGATCTGTCATGAAAGACTTAAACTGCTCTTTGCCTTGTTCGTGATGCACTGCGATCAGCTCAGCTGAACTGGCATCAGCAATGTCCTTTGTGTCCAACACAAGCAGATCATTTGATTCTTCCATGAAAGGGTTGCCCATTTCACGCATCACTGATGTGAGTCGTTTCACTTTCTCAAAAAATGCTTTTTGAGCAGCCTCAGTTTGTTCATGGTGACGATTTCCTTTCTTCACATCTTTAGCTCCTGACACCGCTTCATAGTTTGCAACTAGACGGCTCACCTCTGGACCTGCTAACATCCATCTTCTCAGTGCTGATGGGTTCTCTGCTCCCCCATCACCTTTGATGACAGCATTGTTTTGTTCATGAGCCAGATCAGTTGCGACTGCAGAGAAAGCTCTGCCTGATTTGTGTACTACAAAGTTCCCCTTGTCAAACTCTCTTGCCACTTCTGGATGTTGTGCCTCGATGCGCATCATGTCTTGGAGGTGTATTGGAAGCCATTGGGCATAGTAAACATTGTTATTAGCAAAAAAGTATGGTACAAGTTCAAACAGTGACTCACGGTACAGTCTGAAGTTAGCAAAATGATTGGATCAAAATAAAAATGGTCAACTCCATCCTATAAATGAGAAACCAAAACTTGAATTGTAGGCTCTTCTGCTTAGCAAGAGCATTAAGTGGCTGGTCAGCAGTTATGACAGGCGTTTGTCCTGGATTCAGGAATGCCACTGTGTTGCTAACTTTGTCCATTACATGCTTTACTGTTGCGACAGAGTGGGCTTGGTCTCGGAGGAGGGGAAGCAGTGATGTAATGCTGACTTTAAAACCCATGCTCCTCCTTTGGGATGCATGTGGGCTGACCATGTTATATCCACAGAAGCATCAACTGCTTGGGTTAGGCTAACTTTCTCCAGCCAGTCAAACTCGGGTGCCAAGTTTCTACTGAGTACAGTGAGGTCTGGCAAAGGCCGGTTATCTACAGGACAGGGTTCCGGGTTTTTCTTGTTGAAGAAAGCTGGTTGGATGTTCGAGAAGGATTCAGGAATCTCAGGAACTTTGTGTGGTCTGTACTCTGAAAGTTGGAGTGGTGGCCTTATCTCGCCCTCATTGTAAGGGTTGGATGTTGGAACATGGAAATACTTGTACCATGAAAGGATGCATTTGCCATTGTTGCTGTTGGATTATGATCAATGTTGTCCATAGCAGACGTGGTGAAGAGTCCCTTTCGCAGAATTGGTAGGCAGACAACCCCATCTACCACATACTGGTTCACCACAGATTCTCCCAGCAGTGCAGAAACCAACACCCTGTCATAGGAGATGCAAATTCCATTCTCATGAAGTATGTCAATGAGTTGACGCTTTCGTGTCTTCGCATACACCACCATCCCGATGTAGACAGCAAATGGAGTTTCACGGTCTTTTGAGTGCCTGTGGGTTGCTGCACCATCTTTGCACTTAGTGTTGCAATTGTATTGCAACAATTGTGCTATTGCAATGTCTGATTTGAATACCCCATGATTCAAATGTGGCTTGATATCCACGCCATGTTCGATATTGCAGATGAACTGAAGAAGGGTTGGTGGAATGGATTTCTCAACAAATCCCTCATGGAACTTGTTGTCAAACTTTGTCTTGTGATTAAGCATCTCTCTACGTATGATGCTGGCAGCCTTAGCTAGGTGAAGGGCTTCAGCATCATTGTATTTTCTTGCATCAGACAAAACAGACCTGATGTCCTTCTTGAAAGAAAGCAGTACATCACGTCCTGTCTTGTGTTCTTCTAGCTCAGTTATGCTTGAAAGCAGCTGCTCCTTCAGTCTAGTGGAATTCACATTTGGTGATTTGACACCCAGTTGCTGCAGTCGTTGCTTGTAAAGAGAGACAAGATCTATAAGCTTAAATATAACTGGATCTGTGCCATCACTTGTGGACTTGTGCCTGTGATGTAGATGATTCTGAAAAAGCTGAATGATACAGGTTATGGCTCCCAGAGCTTCTGGAGTTCTGCTCATGCTTGAGGGCATTAAGATGGGCTCGCTCTCTGTTGTACAGTCCAACAAGACAGGTGGGATGGTATTTTAATTCCTGTGCAACAACATCAACTGCACTAAGCTTTGCTAGAAGCTTTGTGTCACTTAGATTCCTGGCACATTCATTAAGCCTTTCATTAACATTCATTGTCATCACATCTCTTAAGGGGGACAATGCACTCATCTTCACAGATGAAGCACAATGCTTGCAATGGTTGGGATCTTCTTGGTCTCTTGACCTTGATACCTTTGGTATCTTCTGTTTCTTCAGCAGCAGCACAAGGTGCTCTCTTTTGGGCCCTTTCCAACTTTGTGTTGTTGAACAAGAGTCTGCAGCTTAGATGATACCTTGCCTTGTTTCTTGTCAACGTGCTTTCGATGCCATCACCTTCATCTAGTCGGAGTGGATTTAGTAAGATAGGGAGAGCATCAATCTCGGCAAACAATGAAACATTTCTTGCAATGTTACCATAACCAGTAAGATCACGTTCTCTGTTGAATAAACTCTGTTGACGAAGTTTTTCCTTCGTGTCCTGCTGACAAAGGCGACATTTGTCCCAGTTAGTTTTCTTAACTGTTATAACCTCTGTCATGTCTGCAGCAAAGGCCGAGGGTTTATCCTTTTACCACCTTGTACAAAGCACTTTCATGTATGGGATACAACTAGGTTCATGCCTTAGCCCTACACCTAGTCCAATCGTTCATCCAATGCCATTTAAATCCCGTGTGATCTGTACACCATCCGGTCAACTAAAACCCTGTTAACCTTGGTTCGGCTCTCCCACACTGGCACAACCTGTCAATTCAGGTGCGGCTATCTAATTGATTTGGAGTAAATTAGATAACATTTGGGATACTACTTTTTAATTAGCTGACATTGAACCCCATGCTGAGTTTAACAGTAGTGATATATCACCAGTGCGCCCTGGTAGTGCAGATATTCACTCTTCACTCTTCTGATTTACTTCTAATCACCAAATCAACACAACTGTATTTTGATGTCTTTTTCATCGCATTGCATATAAAATATATAAAATAAAATTACACTAAATCCTCTTTACTGACAAAACCCAATATGTTTATATGAGAAAATGGATCTCTTGAGGATCCAGTAGGTGGCTCACACCAGTTTCCATACTTATATTAACTGCTCCACTAAGGTGGCGGCCTGGCGGCCATCTTAAAAAATGGCTGCCATCTTGAAATTTCAATTGGCTGTAAGCAGTTTCTTGTTATTTGACCCATATAGACTGTACATGCCAATTTTCATGCTTGTATCACTAGCTTAAGGATTAGATCACTTAACTGCTCCACTAAGGTGACAGCCATCTTGAAAAACAGCCGCCATCTTGAAATTTCAATTGGCTGTGAGCAGTTTCTTGTCAAGTGACCCATGGAGACTACTCATGCCAATTTTCATGCTTGTATCACCAACTGAAACTTTACATCACATAACTGCTCCAAAAAGATGGCGGCCATCTTGAAAAATGGTCGCCATCTTGAAATTTCAAGTGGCTTGGGGAATATTCTTGTTAAGTGACTCATAGAGACTGCTCATGCCAAATTTCTTGCCTATATCACCAACTAAACAATTACATCACTTAATTGTTCCATTAAGGTGGTGGCCATCTTGAAAAATGGCTGCCATCTTGATATTTCATTTGGCTCCGGCAATTTTCTTGTCAAGTGACCCATGGAGACTGCTCATGCCAATTTCCACACTTGTATCACCAACTGAAAGATTATGTCACTTATCCGCTCCACTATTAGGCCTAAACGTCGACGTATAGATTAAAATAAAGACGTATTGCGACTTGCGATCAATTCAGTTGATCGATTAGATTAATTGGTCCAGCAATCTGGTCCTGGGTTGCATTTTTCATCATAATCTGATAAGACAAACGTCACCTGGAGCTGCTGTCAGTCAGTCTCATTATTTGTGCATGGTCTAATTTGACCCGAGCAATAAATTGAATAATTGAATGTTTATTTTTATGAATATCAAAAATTAATAAATAAAGTGTTAAAAAAAAGAGTCTGAATTATTTCACAATTTCATGGGGAGCGTGTGTGAATAAAGCATCAAACCTTAAATAGGTAAGTGCCTTGGTACAGACATGAACACATTTTGGAGACAGTTTGCCTGCCTTTTATAGGAATGTGTGGACTCCTGAATTTCTATTTCATTATATAGGATCTGAGTCTTCTTCACGCAGACACTTAAAGTAGTTAAAACCTCTTCTACTCCACCCACATTTTGGAGCAAAAACGCCTAAAATGACATACCCAAATTAAAATGACTAGCTTCTGAACCACTCTGACTACATGCATTCATTCAGTCTTGCCAGAAAGACAACTCCCTGAAGTTTCTTGTGAAAGTGTCAGAAACACTTTAGGTCAGGGATTCTTAACCATGGGGCTGCGGCCCACACTTGGGCCGTGAGCGCCACCTAGAGGGCCGCGAAACAAATTCAGTTTTACACCTGTGGGCCGCAAGGGCCGCATACTGTTATGTTGACACACTCAGTTACAATACAGCCTCCCACCACTTGGTGGCGGTAATGCGTCAGTCCGTTGTTTAACAGTTAAACAATGGACTGACGCATTACCGCCACCAAGTGGTGGGAGGCTGTATTGTAACTTTCATTAGGGACCCCGGCTGAAGGGCGAGGACCCTCTTGTTTTTGGTGCGTTTATTATTATTAGGGACCTCGGCTGAAGGGCGAGGACCCTATTGTTTTTGTAGCGTTTATTTTTCTTTCTTTCTTTCTTTCTTTCTTTCTTTCTTTCTCCTTTTTAAACTGGAATTTGACCCCCTAAACATGCTCCAAAACTCTTTTAGTACATGAAAAATTTATCCGAAAAGTGCCAAAATGGCCTCTCTAGCGCCACCTAGCAGTCTAGGCACACTAAAATGGCTGCTGTGGCTTGTAGGATTGACCTAGAAAGATCAAACCAAAACTGGCTTGTTCGTCTCATCAAGGACTACAAATTACGCACTCGCATCCCTGACCTAAACCCAACAGGAACTGAGCTATTTCACTTTCAAAGTAAGATTTTGCCTCAAAAATGCTCTTTTTCAAAATTCCTTAAAAAATCTAATCCTCCTACACCGTTTATCGTGTCGGCTTCAAACTTGCACACATTACCGATCAATGCGTCCTTATCAAATATTCTGTATAACTTTTTCATTACTCGAATGGTTTGGATTTAATGGCATCTTCCAGGTGATTTCTTACAAAACCTCCTGATGATTTTTTGTGCCACCTAGACACACTAAAATGTCCGGTGCAACCGGTAGGAATCCCATAGAAAGACCAAACCAACACTGTCTTGTTTGTCTCATCAAGACCTACAAATCACGTGCTGTAACTACTGACCTAAGTCCAACAGCAAGTGCGGTAATGCCCTTTCAATGTAAGATGACATTTTTCACAAATCCTGTCTCTCAAAAAATATTTCCTCCTACACCGTTTATCATAACTGCTTCAAACTTGCACACATTACAGGTCTACCCCTGGTGAACATCACTGGTGAAGGATTTGTCATTACTGGAATGGTTTGAATTTGAGAAGCGTTCTAAGGTGCAGGACACAACTCCTCTGTAAGAAAAGAGGAGGGCCAACACATCGTAAACTTGTGACTAAGGTCACATTTTTGAGTCCATAGACAAACAAGCTTTATATGTCTGCGTTCAGAGCAAGTTTATCTATCTGGTGATGCTTTCAGATTGAAGATCGGACCCACGGTTTGGGAACTGGGAGGACTAGTTCGAGACATTTTCAACCCATTCTGCTCTCACTCTCTCGGCCTGTCAGCCAATTGCAGTCCTTAATTAACATAACAAAAGCTTCACTTTGACAGACACAAGCGTTTGTGTGTATGTTTGTGTGTGTGTGTTACAACAACATTAATGAAAGTAATAAGATTAAAATTATGATTCTGGCTATTGTGGTACAACATGTGGAAAGTATATATTAAAGGTGCTGTATGTAAGAATGTGGCCAAATGTACTGGGGACACTGCTAATTCTGCTTGCCGTGCTGCTGTAGCTCAGTTGTAACTGTAACTGATGCTGAGACTCTACTGACTGTGCGACTGGTAGACGGCAGTGGGTGGAGCAACAGGCCAAAATACAAATTCAAAACACAAACATGATTTGCAAAATTTTTTTTAGATGCAACTATTCTGGCTGTACTATTGTCGGTGAGATCAGTATGTTATATGAACATTATTCCTTAGTCTCTGTGACATTAGGAGGATTTTACCACTATTTGCTTTAGATTTCTTACATATAGCCCCTTTAATATCTGAAAGTACACATATGTGACAATAATCATATGTGTATAATAACAGTAGAAGTATGGCACACACAGACAGACACACACACACACACACACACACACACACACACACACATGTTCAAACCCTGCCCCCCATCAATATATCTCGTCTCTCTCTCTCCTCTCTCTCCTCCCTCTCTCTCCTCTCCCTCTTTCTCTCTCCCTTCCCCTCTCTCTCTCCCTTATCTCCCTCTGTCTCCTCCCTCTGTCCCTCTTCCTCTCTCTCTCTCTCTCTCTCTCTCCCTCCCCCTTTCTCTCTCCCTTCCCCCTCTCTCTCCCTCCCTTATCTCCCTCTGTCCCTCCTCCCTCTGTCCCTCTTCCTCTCTCTCTCTCTCTCTCTCTCTCTCTCTCTCTCTTTCTCTCTCTCTCTCTCATGTCCTGTTACTGCATGGCAGTAACTCTGCCTCTTCTCCAGACCGTTTGTGCTCCACTGTCTCTCAGGTTAACTTCTATCACAGCGGTACCTGGATAGTGTGACGTGTGAGGTTGTGCTGCAGCTGTGGTGTCAAATGCCTCCTGCTGATTCTGTTATCATTAGTCATTAGTCAACTCATCTTGAAGTGCCTGTGCTGTCACTTAAGTACATGCAGTCTGTCTGACTGTGTGTGTGTGTCATACTTCTGTTATTATACACATATGATTATTTTCACATATGTATGCTATCAGATATTAATTCAACATATTGTACCACAATAGCCAGAATTATTATAATATTATTACTTTCATTAATGTTGTTGTAAGCTACTATCATTACCATCTGTCCTGCATCTTTCTCTGTCTCCCCATCTGTCTCATTGGGTCCTGAGGACAGAGGGATGTTGTATGCTGTAAAGCCCTCTGAGGCAATTGTGATTTGTGATACTGATTGATTGATTGATTGATTGATTGATTGATTGATTGATTGATTGATTGATTGATTGATTGATTGATTGATTGATTGATTGATTGATTGACTGATTGATGTCCTCGTCAGTAGTTTGGTTTTCAGAAGTTCTACTCCCAAGCCATGGGTTCATTGCCAAAAATGACCTTGCGTTATATTGACATAGATTGTTTTATCAACATTTTGCCTCTCACAAATAATTCAAAATCTCTATGTGAGCTGGAAGCCGAAAAAGCGTGAAGCCAAGGTCCCGACAATGCTGCTTGCAGCTTTAATTATTTTGAATGTATTTATCACCACATAATATTATTTGTCAAATTTCTAATTTTGTTTATCAGTTGTTAAATATGTTCTTGTAGCACATTTGTCCCATGAATTGTTAACCTGTTCGGCATCTTGACAGAGGTGTAGATTTATATCCACATGATAAATAAATGTTTCTGTGATGATCACATTGTATCATGTAATTTATTTGATATGTTTTTAGCTTATTAATTGGAAGTGGATTTGATCTAGTTATTGAATACAAATCAAACCAAGAGTAAGATCAATTTAACATGTTAATATCTGAATGGGCCCCGGGCCACATTGTACTAGAAAAGTTGGGCCCAAAGGTCGAAAACATTTAGAACCCCTGCTTTAGGTGGTACAGAGACAGAGTAATGGGCCTCTGAAGTCAGTAAAAAATTGAAGATTTTGCCTAAAATAATCGCAAGTAATCCTTTCACTTTTCCCGTCGAAAAATGGCATGACATGACTTGTCACCACTCATCACGATTTTGGACTTTGTGTGTTTAGGCTGCTCTGGTGCGAAATACATAATAAATAAGAGAAAAATGATGTTACTTTTGAAAAGTTGAGAGCTTCCTGAATTCGGCAATACCAAACATCACATGGTTTGATGACGTAGTGCGACTGGGAGATACCATTTAAGAGAGGAGGAGGGGAGCGAGGACGTCGGCATCCTGGCGGAGTTAAGAGAGGTTAAAATTACAACTTTGATAACATTATACTTGGTCTCAGTGTTACATTTCTGCCTTTATAGCAATAAACTATTGATTCCTCCTGAGGTTGGCAAACTCATTCAGCTTTTCTTTAGGACTGACTGTGGTAATACGGTGGTTTATGATTAAACTTTTAATCAATTTGACTCAATTTGAGTGATTTTTCTCTCCAATTATTCCTTGGGCTGACAATAAGAAAATACAAGGGTCTCATTACATAATGCCAAAGATGGGCTCTAAAACTTCAAATACAATTACCCCCGTTGACATAGTAGAGAATAAACCTCTCATTAAAGGTATTGCAAAGATATCTGAAAAATTGCATAACGTTGGCCTGACATTGATCAACCTTGGCCGGTGGAAGGGACCCTTAACCCAGAGGTAATTAAACTAATGCAAGTGCTTGCGTCCACATACAAAGCAGAGCAAAAACAGGGTAAGCAGGGACAGAGACGTAAGGAAAAGAGACAGACAGAGCTTGGTATTTTGCAGCTGTTTGAAGATGAGGGACAGAAATTACTAAAGGCCTCTAAAGATACGAGGGAGAGACACACAGAGGAGATAGGGAAGAATTTAGAGGAAGCAGGAAAGCTGATAGGGAAAGCTGACATACCTTTTTCACATACGGCCCCAGTGAGGAGCCAGTATACCTTATGAGAAGGAGACTAAGTACACTAAAATTTATCCCCAACTCCCAAGGATCAGTCAAGAGGGTAGCTACCATACTGAAGATGAAGACAAGCAAATAGTGGAGACCAGGAAGGCCAAAACAACCATAGTGTTGTACCCCAAGAGCAAGAGGAAAACGGCACATCTGAAAAAGGAGAGCGGAAATAGGTCCAGAAGGATGGATCAGGGTGACATGGATGAGGCCATCTGCGGATATGATCCAACAATATTGGTGAAAGTAAATGATCAATCATTGAAAGTGATGGTCGATAGTGGAGCTGCTTTCACCTATATCCGGCCTGAAGATGCTACACATCTCCCCATGTCCAGCAAATTTGTGCGGACAATCGGGTTTGAGGGTATAAAACAGCTGATTCCCTCCATATATGACAGAAGTCATATATTATGACTTCTGTCATTTGTGTTTTTAATGGCCTGAGGTCTTTTTAACATCATGCCGGAGGACTACAGTTGAAAATTAGCCTTTGGCTAACACCGGCACATTTACAGCAATGTTCATTAATGTGCACTGTCCTCTAAATAAATAAATAAATAAAAAGAAAAAAGAAAAATAAAACCGATCGAGCTCTGCTATGGAATCTAAAAGACTACAATACCCATACTGGTGTCAGAACACACACCCATCACACGCCTGGGAAGAGATGGTCTATGCAGACTGAATTGTACAATACTATGCACACCTGACGGCTGTCACATGGAAGTGCCCTATAACATTTGTCGTCAACTATTTATGACAACAAAGACTGAGACTTTGTCACTGTTTTGGATCGAAAATCTAAGGCAAGATCTATTGAAGCCAGCCAGTGTGGGAGAAGTTTATTGCGGCAAACATGCCTGATGCTAGGCTCCCTGAGTATCCACATCACTGCAAGTTCAAGTATTTCAAGAGTGCTGCCCAATCGAGTCCAGATGAGTGGCTGAGTCGTCAACCAAAGCAAGTTCAGCTTAGCTCAAGCTGCATAATTTTGGGACCACAAGGGGCAGCTATGAATATAAACAGGGATGATTATCTTGATAAAGAACATGATATTGAGAAAAGCATTCCACATGTGACTTTGATGATAGCTGAAGGCTATGAACAGAAACACCGAGGAGTAATGGTGGCAGAATCAGAAGAGGCCATCTTTGTACCAACAAAAGAAAACAGGGCTATCTGGATAAGTGAAGACCAACAATTCATAAAGATTATGATCTCAGATGACACATGAGTCAATTCTCTGTGTGAAGTCAGACTCAGATCTTATGAGAGAAGAGATGCTGCGACAAGTTCCCGAATGTTTGTGGTCACGACACAGTACAGACACTGGACTTGTGAAATCAGCCCAGCCAGTGAAAGTTGAACTCCGACTGGGAGCTGGAAAAACCAGTACCCACCGAAAGAGGAGGCGATCGGGGGGATTGAACCACAAATCAAAGGACTATTGTGAGCATATGTTTTGAAGATAACCGAGAACCCCCAGAGCAACACACCCCTACTGCATGTAAAGAAACCAGATGATTCTTACCGCTTGGTACATGACTTAAGAGCGGTAAACAAAGTGGTGACTGATTTCCCAGCAGAAGTGCCGGACCCGCATACCTTGTCAGCCCAAATCCCGCCAGATGCTACACACTTCACAATGATAGATTTGTGTAGAGCCTTCTTTGGTAATCCCCTTAGTGTCGAATCTCAGGGCTTGTTTGGATTTACATATCAGGGTCAATTTTATCAGTACCAGAGACTTCACATGGGGTTCGAGCATAGCCCTCATGTGTTCAATAAAGTGCTGAAAGACGATTTGGAAGGTATAGGTCAGATATTGAATAGCACTGTTGTTCAGTATGTAGATGACATCATCATCTGTTCACCAGACAGGGAAACATGTCATAAAGACTCAATTAAGTTGTTGCAGACTTTGGCACAGCGGGGACACAAGGTTTCTCAGAAAAAGCTACAGTATGTTCAGGAACAGGTCTGTTTGGGGCAATCAATAACCAGCCGTCTAGAAGGTATTTGAAAGACTCCAAAGCCCAGGACAGTCAGAGAAATGATGACGTTTCTTGGTATCGCCAGTTACTCTTCGGTGTGAGTAGAAGATTACACCAGACTAACAGAGCCTTTGAGGGCTATGATCAAAGACACAGGGAATGGCCAACTCCACTGTAATCTCACCTGGACACAAGATGGCCAACTGGCCTTTGAGACAATTAAACAAAGGTTGCAGGAGGCCCCAGCACTAGCACAGCCTGACTATTCTAAGAATTTTATGCTGTATGTGTCCACTTCCACTGGAGGTAGACTTGCATGTGCAGTTTGTTGTCAGCCAACAGACACAGGGATAAGTCCTCAACCCGTTGCCTATCATTCTACTGCCTACTCAGAAGTGGATCTGGGGTTACCACTGTGTCATAGAGCAATGTCAGGAGTCTATTTGCTGTACGAGATGGCATCAGCTGTCACTATGGTCTACCCTGTGACAATCCTCACTCACCATAGTTTCAGAAACCTTTTGACCATGCCTAGACTCAGAGACTATAACAGGCTCCTGGAACAGGGAGATCTTACACTGGCAAGGTGTAACACGGTAAATCCAGCTGAAACTTTGCCAACTTCAGAGGACGGAGAGCCGCACAATTGTGTACAAGAAGCAGAGAAATACTCAAAGCTCTGGTCAGACTTACAGGCTCTCCCGCTGCATGAGGCGGACCTGGAATACTGGACTGATGGGTCCTGTTACTGGATAGGAGAAAAATTGAGAGCTGGTTGCGCAAGAGTAAAAGCCCAGGGCTCTGAATTTGTTATCGAGAAGGCTGAAGTAATACCACAGCTGGCATCGGCGCAGCTGGCCGAGCTTGTGGGCCTGACTGAAGCTTGTCTGCTGGCAGAAGGTAAACGGGTGACAATATATACAGATTCGGCTTATGCACACAATGTTTGTCGCTTTTTTGGTTCTGTGTGGAAAAACAGAGGGTTTAAGACGGTTCTCCCATACAGCATTATGCACAAATAATAAAACTGTTGCATGCTATGATGAAGCCTAAAGAAACAGCAATAGCTAATTGTGCAGCACATAAATGAGACATGTCACGGGTCACACAAGGTAACAAAGCGGCTGATGAGGCTGCAAAAACAGTTACAGGGGCAGACCAATCAGGTAAGGTTCTTCTGATCACACATGAGGTGGACCTGGAAGAGAAAATTATACTCAGAGATGTGATTTTAATGCAAGAAGCAGTTCATGCAATAGATAAACAGCTATGGCTGGACAGAGGTGCTAGTCAAGATTCTACCGGCCCGTGGAGAAACCATGAGGGACTGATGGTAGCACCTCCTGACCTGCTAGGTCTTTTGATTCAGGAAGCACATGAGCAAGCCGATGTTGCAAGGGGGGAGGTCAAGAGAAAAATCACAAAAGAGTATAGTTTTTGGGCACTGTACCTGCTTGAACAAATTGATCATGTCATAGGCAGATGTACTATCTGTCTGAAAAACAATGTAAGAAGAGAGGTGTGATGGTCCCTCCTGGTTACATTCCAACTCCAAAAGGCCCCATACGTGAGCTAGTTGTAGAGTTTGTCGATGTGATAAAACCAGTTGGAGGTAAAAGATACATGCTAGTCGTTGCAGACAGATTTTCACGATGGCCAGAGGCCTGTCCAACTAAGCGGAAAGATGCTCAGTCTGTTGCCAAGTTCCTATGTCGTGAAGTCATAAGTAGGTGGGGGCTTCCAGATCGAATATCCTATCCTTTATCCATTTGAAGTTGTTCACAGTACCGGGACAGCAGTCCTGGTCAAAGGTTCTCCGACGTGGTATCACCTATCGCACTGTGTCAAGGCGCCAAGAAGAAGAGGCACCACGCCCTCAGAGCCAAGATGCTGAAGGCTCAGAGGAGCCAGGAGAGAATACAGGAGAAGCAGGAGCCCAAGAGGACTTCCAGGATCAAGATCCACAAGGAGAGGCTGACCACGTCATGGACACTCATGATGATCATGTACACATACCCGATGATGCCAGGGATGACCTCACAGTCAATAAACAGGAAAGAAGATTCTGTGACATCGATTTACAACATGTCCCAGAGACAACAGAGCCGACTCCCCCAGAGTGTGATTTGCCGAAGACTCCAGAGGGCTGTGATCTCAAGAGAACCCAGAGATCCAGTCAGACCAAGGAGCCCAAGGTCGGTTCGACAAAGGGTCAGACCAAAACGTTTCAAGGACTAGGATTGAAGTGACTGTGGGAAAGTCAGCGCAGCTCCCATGCAAGTGTACACGATGGAATATCGGCTGGGGTGACCTTCGCGCCATGTGGGAAGACAACCACGGCAGGAACCTTGACTTATCAGGAACGTCCCTAACAAAGAAGTATTTGCTGCTCAACGATCACAGGAGATTGAAGATTGAAGGAGACTGTAGCCTCTTTATACGTAAGGTCCAGCAGGAAGACCAAGGAGAATGTAAGTGTTCTTACTATGACCCACAACTAGAGAGCGAGAAGGAGCGTGGCATGTGGTCAGGGTCAGTCTACGGAAAATTACTAAATACTAAAATTGTAACTCTGGTGCTAATAAATGAAAGCACTATCGCAAAGCCGAGAATTTTTGAGGAAGCAGGAGGGCTGACAACCCCGATATCAACCTCCCAGTTTAAAGTAGGTCAAGTGGAGCAAAATTGCATTGTTTCAGTTCTGAAGGTTACCAACAGTATAAGAGCATCATGTTCAACTACAGCTACACCTGAGATGACTTCTATGACTCCAACTCCTTTGAAGACCATAGTCGAGGCCAGTCTAAAATGCCATTGTTAGACAGAAATGACTCTGACGGAGACGATGAGGCAGTAGTGATAGAAGGTGATATGATTGATGTATCCATTCTGAATGTCTAACTTCATTATAGTTTGATCATTTATTTGTTATTTTGAGTGAGTCATGTATACGTGTTCGTTTGATTTTATTTGGTTTGGTTTGCTGTGTGTGATATTTTGGTAAACTGAGTTATTCTGAATAAAAATTAGCTCACTGATGCAAAGAATGAGTGGTTATTGACAGTGGTGTTGCCTGGAGCAGAGGTGTCCAAACTCTTAAGAGGAATCAGAGTGATTAAAGGGGGGAAACGGAAATGGAAATAATGAAGAATAGTGAGAAATGAATAAAAATGGAAAATAAAAATGCATAATAATTCAAATTTGGTTGTATTTCTTTTATTGGGTGTTCATTTGAGACTGTGTTACAATGTTAGTATGACATGACAGGTGGAGATAAGCAGAAACACATGCCATGCCATACAAAGGAATATGGAGATAAATGGGGGACCCTCTGAGAGCAGCTAATAAGCTATTTTTGATTCCGGAATTAGACTTTGGACATGTCTGATCTAAAAATCACATAGTAACAGAAGTTGCTTAGTTACAATGTATTGCATAGTATTTGACGTTTTTTGCAAGATACTGGTTTTTTCTTTCTTTTACAGATGTAAACAGGAAACAGTAAAAGCATTTTGCTCTGCTGCTGTAGACAGTCTGTCTAAATGATGCCTTGAAGCCTGTCTGATTGTATGTGGGGTTTTTTCTTCATGTCGGCATGTTAAGCTTGTATTTTCGGACTCTGGAGACACTCCAATAAATTCGCCTATACAGTATTGTACCAAATTGGCCTTTGTTTTACTGTGTTTCATACACCGGACCCCTTGGTTATCTTCTAGAAAATGAGCTTGTAATTAATTTATTTTCTTTATTTTCTGTGAAGTTAAACACAAGACTAATGATAATTAAATGTCTGCTCGCTGTCTGTGGTGCTGAAATATGCGTCGAAATAGGTCCGATGTTTTCACTGCTCTCACCAAGTCATGCATTACATGCAGACATGAGGTATTATGAATGTGAGAAACAGCTTCATGTCCTTTGAAACAGTTTTCAATAGCATAGTATGTACTTCTGACAGGTCAAAGACCAAAGTGAAGATTTATATAAGTTCATATTTTTGAAACTCCATCATCAGTAGCTCTGTGACATCATGTCATATTGCCATACCTTAGGTTTTACTGAAACGACGCCTCTGCAGTAAGGCGCCACTGTCATGTTGTGTTTATGCATGTAGAATTTACATCCAAAAACCTACGTGGAGAAACTAAAGGAATGTACACATCAGTCTGTTTTGCACAGACATAGAACCTTCTGAAACTGGAGAAGGGAATGACCACCTTTGGTTAGGAGGATGGCTTTGTATCTCACTATGCTATCAGAAATGAGCTAATATTATGAATATGGATGAGGATGTCTTACAGGCCTTAAAATGTGGAGCTTGGGGGGACAGAGGAGCGAGAGTTTCAAAGATTGGCTGAAGCTCTCTCAGATTGCTGCAGAAATCTGATCTGATACCCTAGCTTGCTAATAAAGTTCTCTTGATCCAAAACAAGCCTGTATCAGCAGAGTCTTTTACTTCACCATCATCTCACCATCTTTTAGTCACTGCAATAAGAAAGATAAACTACAGTAGACAGAGGAACATAGCAGAGGGTAATTTTACACATTAATAAATAAAAAAAGTAAAAACACCTAATTGAGTGTAAACAGAACTGTAACGTTACAGCTTACTTATGTAGCCAACTGCTGCTGTCCTCCGTTTCTTTGTGGGCTGCTGCTGCACAGATCCACTGTATTCCTCACCCAGAAAAGGAATGGAGTCCCTAATCAAAAACACAAGTTACCATCCACAATTACTGTTTCAGAAACTAACGTACTGGAGACATAAAATAAAATAGTCTGTCATTGTGAACTGTGTTTAATAGACTGTATATATTATCATCCTGTTTACTGTCTTTAAAATGAAGAAACACGTATTTATGAGTTGCTGGAGTGTCATTTATGTTTTTACACATTTTTCTCAGCTAATGATAAATAATTATTTACCTGATGTTTTGCTTGCGGTCAGTGAACCTCTGGATGACTCCTGTGATGTAGACCGAGTCGATGTTCCTCTTCTGCAGCTGGTTAAACAGCATGTCCACGTGTGGCATGATCTTGTGAAACAACACCAGGAAAAAGCAGAAATTTTCATCGTCCAGCATTTTCACAAAGCCCCCGGTCTCTCTGACAGTTAGAGGATCAAAGTCACCAGAGTCTCTGATGGTCTGGAAACACTGAAGGAGGTCATCCCTGTGCTCATGCACAGTGTTAACAGCACGACTGTGGAAGTTCCACCTGGTTGTCTAAGTTCCAGGAAGTCTGTGTGCCACCACTTGATCAAGTGTAGCAGATGGCTTTCTGCTCCCCTTTCCGCGTTGTGTTGTGTAGTTAGCGAGTGAGACACACACTGGAGTTGAGTATCTCTGGCATTTATTCTTCACAGAAAAAGAAAAAACACAGGCGTTATGCACCACGAGCCACACACCATCTCTCCACCGCTCAGTTTCAAGCACACACAGCTCTACTGCCCAATATACGGTATATAGCTCAAACTGTAATATTTATAGTGTAAAAAAAAACAGCGCACTGCATAAAATAGTATCCAGCCCACATTAAAGCAGGATACAGAACACAATGAAAACATATATATAAACTCTTTTCCACACATCTTCCAGTATAAAAAAAATCATTTCACCCACATCAGCCCGTTTTCTTTATAATACATGAATATCAAGAACATGAACTAAATTAAACACTTCAAGCTAGCATACCTTCACAGAAAAAGAAAAAACACAGGCGTCACATACCATGAGCCACACAGCATCTCTCCACCACTCTACAAGAGAACATTAAAATAAAACTCACATAAAACACAATAAAACTCCACATTACATATGAGGTAACACAGTTATTATTTAGCCAGCACATGCTGAGCACAGCCCAATAAGATCAGCATGAAAAAGAAAGATGAAGAGCAAAAACAACGTTTCAGCTAGCATAAGACTTAGCTAACTCTGTATGAATAATAATCCAGTTTAAGATTCAATTTACAAGTTGTTAATGCAGAGGCTAGACCAACAGGTTCATTAGCATGTTACATTACAGCATACATCAATATATTGTGATTTTAAATGGAGAAAAATGAAAATAAATCAGACAAAGGAGAGAGCGCTTCATAACGTGACTCACCAGTTTTGAGCACACACAGCTCTTTGACGCCACAACAATTCCCCAGGGGAACAAAAAAAGGTATGCAAATGGAAACCACTGAAGGAACCTTTTTACGGGCAGGAAACAGTTTTGGGGAAGTTCACAACACAAAAGAAGGACTTTTAAAATAAGAAAATTTGACTCGGCTACACAAGCACACTGGTTCGCTTGAATGACCGGGAGAAGAATGCAGCAAATACACCAAGGTCTGAAAAGCAGTGGCGGTTCTAGGCCAGTTTCAATGGGGGGGCTAAGTAGGGTCAAATATCTAAGTGTGAACAATAAGATATATATATATATATATATATATAAAACTTTTGGCCTGTACTGTATATATATATATATATATACAGTACAGGCCAAAAGTTTGGACACACTTTCTCATTCAATGCGTTTTCTTTATTTTCATGACTATTTACATTGTAGATTCTCACTGAAGGCATCAAAACTATGAATGAACACATGTGGAGTTATGTACTTAACAAAAAAAGGTGAAATAACTGAAAACATGTTTTATATTCTAGTTTCTTCAAAATAGCCACCCTTTGCTCTGATTACTGCTTTGCACACTCTTGGCATTCTCTCCATGAGCTTCAAGAGGTAGTCACCTGAAATGGTTTCCACTTCACAGGTGTGCCTTATCAGGGTTAATTAGTGGAATTTCTTGCTTTATCAATGGGGTTGGGACCATCACTTGTGTTGTGCAGAAGTCAGGTTAATACACAGCCGACAGCCCTATTGGACAACTGTTAAAATTGATATTATGGCAAGAACCAATCAGCTAACTAAAGAAAAACGAGTGGCCATCATTCCTTTAAGAAATGAAGGTCAGTCAGTCCGGAAAATTGCAAAAACTTTAAATGTGTCCCCAAGTGGAGTCGCAAAAACCATCAAGCGCTACAACGAAACTGGCACACATGAGGACTGACCCAGGAAAGGAAGACCAAGAGTCACCTCTGCTTCTGAGGATAAGCTCATCCGAGTCACCAGCCTCAGAAATCGCAAGTTAACAGCAGCTCAGATCAGAAACCAGATGAATACCACACAGAGTTCTAGCAGCAGACCCATCTCTAGAACAACTGTTAAGAGGAGACTGCGCCAATCAGGCCTTCATGGTCAAATAGCTGCTAGGAAACCACTGCTAAGGAGAGGCAACAAGCAGAAGAGATTTGTTTGGGCCAAGAAACACAAGGAATGGACATTAGACCAGTGGAAATCTGTGCTTTGGTCTGATGAGTCCAAATTTGAGATCTTCGGTTCCAACCGCCGTGTCTTTGTGAGGCGCAGAAAAGGTGAACAGATGGATTCCACATGCCTGGTTCCCACTGTGAAGCATGGAGGAGGAGGTGTGATGGTGTGGGGGTGTTTTGCTGGTGACACTGTTGGGGATTTATTCAAAATTGAAGGCACACTGAACCAGCATAGCTACCACAGCATCCTGCAGCGACATGCCATCCCATCCGGTTTGCATTTAGTTGGACAATCATTTATTTTTCAACAGGACAACGACCCCAAACACACCTCCAGGCTGTGTAAGGGCTATTTGACCAAGAAGGAGAGTGATGGAGTGCTGTAGCAGATGACCTGGCCTCCACAGTCACCGGACCTGAACCCAATGGAGATGGTTTGGGGTGAGCAGGACCGCAGAGTGAAGGATAAGGGGCCAACAAGTGCTAAACACCTCTGGGAACTCCTTCAAGACTGTTGGAAAACCATTTCAGGTGACTACCTCTTGAAGCTCATCGAGAGAATGCCAAGAGTGTGCAAAGCAGTAATCAGAGCAAAGGGTGGCTATTTTGAAGGAACTAGAATATAAAACGTTTTCAGTTATTTCACTTTTTTTGTTAAGTACATAACTCCACATGTGTTCATTCATAGTTTTGATGCCTTCAGTGAAAATCTACAAAGTAAATAGTCATGAAAATAAAGAAAACGCATTGAATGAGAAGGTGTGTCCAAACTTTTGGCCTGTACTGTATGTATACATATATATATATATATGTATATAGATATATATATATATATATATATATATATATATATATATATATACATATATGAGGATGGGGACCACCACCCCGGTCTGCCACTCCAGAGGCACTGCCCCCGATGTCCACGCAATGTTGCAGAGGCGTGTCAGCCAGGACAGCTGTAGCGTGATCAACACTGTTTATTCTGGATTCACACCAATGGACTTTCACTCAGCTTCCTGACATCAAAGACGAATCGGTGACCAACCACTGGATCACTTCAGACAGACTCAGCCACATGGTCTGAAAGGTGTTTCAAACGTAACTTTATTATTTAACATATTGGTGTTACCCAGGAAGAAGATCCAAGCGAGATGCCACTCGGCACCAGGTCCCCTAGGGTGCAGACGTCTGTGTGTACTGTATGCTCATGTGATACCAACCCCTCTCCCTGTGATTGTCTTTTAAGAGGACAGACAGAAATGCGGATTCCAGGAACCAACATGTTGAGTGTAATTTTATGCCTCACCTTTTTTTCTATTTCAATGCATATACATACACATGTACATATATCTATGATGTTATATCTATGATCACCATGTATAACATTTAAATCTGAATTAGTAGTGTCTGTTGACCACTTATTTATAAGTGGGTAATATCCTGTTGCAGACAACGTGTGTTTGGTACCATTCAATAGCAGACAGCACCATTGTTGGTAAATATGGAAGCATTAGAAATGTTCCAAGCTTCATTAACCATCTAGGAAGCAATTAAAGTAAATTGAACTTTAAGGTACAGGAGGGGAGAAGTGAAATGTCCTGCCAGGGACAGTGAACTGCTCCTACTGGACTCAGCCTGACACAGACAGCTGGCAAGGCCAATCACAGCGCAGAGGCCAGAGCCTGCCTGCCAGTCTCAACCCCTTGAGACAACTATAAGATGAGAAGAGACTTTTGTCTTGGGGAGTGAAAAGAAAAAAAAGAAAAGAAGAGAGAGAGAAAGAGGAAAAGAACTTGAAGAAGAACTTTTGAGAAGCCGGCGGGCCATGCTGGGCCCCATCCAGCGTGACTCGCCGGGCAATTTTATGGCATCCTGAACATGCTAAAACCCAACAGAAAGAACTTTGTGCCATAAAGTCTGCCTAACTCCTGTGTCCTGAACCAACAAGGTCAGGACTGAAGAAAGGCAGACTCCTGCATGCCCACACTGGGTGTGTGAAAATGACCAAAAAATGGCCAAGCTCACCCGAGCCAAAGTTGCCATGTGGGCTCAGGAATGCCCAAAAACGCCCAACAGCACCAGGAGGTTCAACCGAGGAGAAGAGAAGGACCAGCTGAGCAGACTGCCCCTTGGGACAGCACCAGGAGCAGTTCACACCAAGGAGCAGCGCTGCTTTTTCCTCTTCCCCCTCCAGACCATCTTCTTTCTGGTCTGCTACAACTCAGGTGAAACAACATAATTTTCCTGTGCTGGGATTTGATGCGTAGTTTAATAAGTATGGTAGGGAGCAGTTTTCAGATGTTTCCTTTTTTGCTTCCCATGCCTCTCAGCTGTTGAATGGTGCTTTTCACAGGTCCATGTTAAAGTTTCCTCTGATGATTATCTCACCATTGCTCATTGCTTCATCTGGTTCACTCTGGTCATTCGTTCATTCATTCATTATGCATTGCTGTATTCATTTCATTCCACTCATAGTTGCATTTACTCATTGTCTTGTTTGTTGTTAGTTGTATTGCGTCTTGGTCTCCTGTGTCAGTAGTGTAGAATAAATGTTTGTCTGTAAAGTCGTTGTCTTGGTTTTCTGTAGGATTACATTCAGTCACTTTACGGGTGCAAAGATTGTGGCTATTTGAGCTCTATTTGAATTGACAGTTGATAATTAATTTCCCCAAAGTGCATTAAACATTCTTGTCTGATCAACAAGAGGTGTGGTTTTATTAGTCTGACTGTGAAATTATATCGCTGGATAAATAATTCAAGTGGTTATGTTTAATAATTCTTATTAACGTAACTTTTTTCCTAATATTGAGCTAATCAAACCCTGTAGTATTCATGGTGAAAAACGTAGGCACCTGAATAAGCTGTTTATAATCAAATCAAAATTTACATATGTAATGGTGGAGAATTTTGGTGAGCATTTATTTAATGAATGCTGCCACAGAATAAATTATAAATTATGTAACATCAATATTTCCTACACAGCCCTACAACATCCACACCCTTGAGATATCCAGGGCGAATCTCACCCAGCCCCGGGGCTCCGCTGCCGCGGAGTTGCTTCACTACCTCGGCGACTTCTGCCCTAGAAATTGGACAACCCGCCCCCGAGACCCCCGGCTCTGTTTCCTCACTGGAATACGTGTTGCTGGGATTGAGGAGCTCCTCAAAGTATTCCTTCCACCACCCAACAATGTCCCCAGTTGACATCAGCAGCTCCCCGCCCCCACTGTAAACAATGTGAGCAAGTTGCAACCTTCCCCCCCTGAGGCGCCGGACAGTTTGCCAGAACCGCTTTGGAGCCGATCAATAGTCTTTCTCCATGGCCTCACCGAACTTCTCCCACGCCCAAGTTTTTGCCTCCGTGACTGCCGCTGCTGCGCTCCGCTTGGCCCGCTGGTGCCAGTCATATACATGCCATAAAATCGTTTTCTTGGTGTTTATTTATTTATTGTATATGGCATACATTCAAAGCGTTTGCCTTTATTTTCAAAAACTACAGTAATAGTTTTAAGGTAAAACTAATATAGATATATTTAATATTTGATAGAAAATAAAAAGGCAGCTGGTGAAACTAAATGTAATGCAGGGGAGGAGCAGCAGTTTTTTATAAAGATTTCACTCAGGAGATCTCACAGAGCTTATTCGTTTTGATTTCAGCCTTGTTCTGATTGGTTTATGACACTATCATCTAGTGGAATTTAGAGGGGCAGGGCCAAAGTTTTTAATCAATAAAAACAGCAGAGCTGCATCAGACTAAGTTTGGGATTCGAAACTATAACTGAACACATAATCAGAGGACTGTGCAACAAAAAGTGAATCAACAAACTCTGAATGTTGTCACACTGAGATACTGAGGCCGTTTATCCTCCTCGTCCTTCCTGACGACCTCATTAGTTTGTTAGCAGCTAATTAGTTTGAAATGAGCAGATTGTTTGTCTGGCTGGACGCCTGCTGGCCTGCTGAGTCAGCATTTTACACTGAAACCACCGTTAATACAAGAACTCACTGACAGAGTGTGTTAGAGAGCAGTGTTGTCAGATAGCATTAACACTAACAGGCTAAACAGCTGTTAGCGCCCCCTGCAGGGTGCAGGGCTCATTACAGCCACACTATGAACAAATACTATTATACAGGACACAGACATGTAGGGCTCTAGTTTCGCAGACCGGGCGAGGCGGAGGCGCAGCACACCTGCGCTTCGCCAACTGGGTGTGGCCAGGCGGATTTTGTAAGGCAGAGGCGGAGCTACTCCTCTATCCCACCTCTGTCCCTCCTACCGGCGCAAGTCGGAAAGAGGGAGGAGAGAAGGCGTGGAGTGGGTTTTACACAGTACATTCACATCACACCAATCAAATGAGCCCCTCTCCTCGCCCTTAAATGCATCGCGTGAAGGCGTAATGAGAGTTTACTCAATAGGCCATGGCGGAAGAGAGCAGCAGCGTCAGACGGCCAAACTCCTCCCAGGAGGAAACTGATGTTGTGGTCCAGGAAGTCCAAGCTCGCAGCGTCCGAATATATGGAACTGCGAGCAGACCTCCACGGGCTGATGATGCAAAGGTAGCCTGCGAGGAGGTCACACCAAACCGTTTCTTTTCTTTTGACTTTTCTAAGATGACAGATGCTGAATATATACTCCCTATCTGATGCTGTGGCTGTGTGTGGTTGGCTGAGAGGAATGTGAACTCATTAGTTTGCAGCTGTGTTAATCAAATCAGGTTGGGTTTCCATTACACGTGCCAAACATGCCAAACGGTGCCAATCCCCTTTGATCTGACATCAGATGTGACGGGACAGTCGATATAGAGATACATTTATGTGCTGATTACAGATAGTTGCATTGAATAGTGTTTTTTTTTTATATTTATTGCATCGTTAATGTGCCTGACATTCTGGAAACCTGCCTGTGAGGTTTTGGTGACGTGTGCGCACTGTCCGCCAGTCAGCCAAACTTAGTAAATTTTAAGTTAATAACTTAAAAATTATGGCGAAAAGGTAGTTTCTTGCAACCCTAGAATTAAGATAAAAATATTCACTAACAAAAAACACTTCTGGTTGCTGGTAAGTAGTGTTTAACTTTAGATTTAACAAAAAAATTAAAACCTTCGGCGCGCAATGCAACGCATGCTGACAGATGCGCGACTCAGAGCAGCATGTGTCACTGACACCAGACTCAGAGCGCAGCGGACCAGTGGAAAATGCCACCATCAGCATATTACTTTACATCAATAAAATCTATTTTATCATTATTTTGAGTCACGTTGAAAGAATTTAGTCGTCTGTGTTCAAACAGGATAATAGGTCTCCATTCATTGCACGTCAGGCTTTCTATTTCGTTGTCGGAGATGTTTTCTTTCTTTCTTAATTACATGGTAGCTATTCTCCCTTAACTCACCAGTAAACAATACCTCTGTCCATTTCAAATAACCCGTGGCAATAATAATATCCCTGTTCTTTGATTTACTGTGAAACTTTTTTAGACAATTCATGCAACAATCAGACCAGATGACTTCTTTACTTGGCCTAATGGTGTTAGTGTTGCGTTCAAGGTCCCCCAAAAAAACGGGAGAAAAAAAAGGCCGAATATTCAATTTTTTTTCACAATCGAATCCCATGCCATCGAACGGAACTTCCAAGCTTCAAATTTTTTAGGTCAGCCCTAGCGGTGGGTGACGAGAGTATCCAGGAGCCAGCCATCACGCACAGCGCCTGCCTGCATTCTGTTCCCTACGCTGCTGTGCGTCAGGATGAATGAGTCATGTGTGGAGCAAGGCCACCGTGCCACTACATTTGTCAGAACCATGTTTGAGGCACAAATAACTTGTACATTGATTGTATGCACATTTTTACGTTTCACAAAGACAAATTCATTTTCACTCTGAGCCCTTATAGCACTGTGAATGCAGTCAATTGTGCTAATTACATTTGGAAAACTGGACATTGCTGCAAATTGCCTTTAACGTTGGTCTGTTCACCCACAGTGTAAGGAAACGTGATGTATTGACTGGTCATGTTAATAATGCCTTCATTCATCTTCTAACCGCTTCATCCTCTTGAGGGTCGCGGGGGGGCTGGAGCCTATCCCAGCTGACATCGGGCGAGAGGCAGGGTACACCCTGGACAGGTCGCCAGACTATCGCAGGGCTGACACATAGAGACAAACAACCATTCACTGCTCTAGGGAATCTAAATCGCCTTATTAGCCAGTCATCATCCTTCATTCATTTATTCATTCATCTTCTAACCACTTCATCCTCTTGAGGGTCGCGGGGGGGCTGGAGCCTATCGGGTGAGAGGCAGGGTACACCCTGGACAGGTCGTCAGACTATCGCAGGGCTGACACATAGAGACAAACAACCATTCACACTCACATTCACACCTACGGACAATTTAGAGTTATCAATTAACCTAGTCCCCAATCTGCATGTCTTTGGACTGTGGGAGGAAGCCGGAGTGCCCGGCTTCGGGGAGAACATGCAAACTCTGCACAGAAGGGCTCCCACGCCCGGGATGGAACCGGCAACCCTCTTGCTGTGAGGCAACCACCACACCACCGTGCCGCCCCAGTCATCATCATGGGCAAGGAAATCTTGGTTGTCCCTAAAAACTCTCTCCATCCTGATCCTACCATTGGCGTTATCTTCAAGCAGTGCCAGCGCATCCATTGTGCAGCATTATGCACGGCTGTCACCACGCTATTTATATGCTCACTCAGCAATTAGACTGATTGTTACACACCTTGTCACCTTGTGATTGTAATAATCAATCACTGCTATCCACTGCTCTATATCATTTGAATATGGAAGTATGATATATGAACATAGTGCTGCAAATACAGTAGTAGGCCTAATGGCTCACTAAAGGAACACATCTATAACACTTTAGGCTTGGGTGTTTATGATTACGTGGAGCTATAAGTCTGATATGTGATGATATTAAATGTATAAGATGAATCTGGCTAGAGGATCAAAGTTTACTTTCTCCCGCCAAGTTTATTTTATAAATCACAATGTTTGTGTTTTGTGAGTAAACAATGCTTATAAATGAGCCCCCTGATATGTATGGCGCAGGTGCTTGGACTGGCCTTGGGATGTGTGTATATCCCAGGCCGTGCATGTACTATGATCTATTAGCCATAGTAGTCTATTAGCCTGCCAGGGAGCCAGTCTCCCAGTGCTTGGAGCAGCTCCATCTGTCTCCTGGCTTGATTTTATTATGGAGCTTCATTCTACTATTATATTTGGATCTTGCTGATGTTTTTCTTTTAAATTCACACAGTGATAACATACTGATGATGCAGTAGTAATATATTGATGATACAGTGATAATATATTGATAATATAACTCAACACACAGGGCCAGTTGTTCAAAGGTAATCTGATTGGATTTTGGTTATCGGATTGGATCAAATCTTGAAAATGGGTTGTTTAAAAGGGAAAGAAGGATTCTGAAATCGGATTAGATTAGAATCCAATCCTAGTTTTAATCTGGATCAAACCTTCAGTTTGTGTTGTTCAAAACGTTTCAGTAGGATTTGGATAAAATTGATCCATAAAAACAGGATTATCCTGATCCCAACAGGGGGTAGGATTACAAGGTGGATTTCAGGAAGAAAATGTAGTAAAACTTTAAAATTGGTCAAATAATACATTTGTATCATTTAGTGTATATACTTTTATTTATATTTTGCACTTGACTTGTTTAACCGTTACAGTGATAAAGTAAATAAAGTAGACATAGGCTGCCAAATAAGCCTTTCAGTATAGTAAAGTCAAAATAAAATAAAAATGATCTTGTGAAAACAATGAAAGCGTGAAACAATCCCCCAAAACAGATTTCAATAACAAACAAAAATATATTAAATGTTTCTGTCATCACTGTTTCATTTCAAAGAAACAATCATCAGAGATGAAACTGTCAAAAATAATGTCTAACAATTGCATCCCTGACAACACGTCCAGTCAGTCCCTCATTCTGACAGAACGCCAGAGGTTGGTCTGGTTCTTCAACAGGCTCAGGTGCATCATAAACACCATCACAGAGAGGGACATTGCACTTGGTAGCGATGTTGTGCAGGACAATACACGCAAGTATTATGTTGCATGCTCCCTGTGGTTCCACTCGCAAGTAGTTAAGGCATGCAAAGCATCTCTTCAGAACTCCATTTAAACGCTCAATTGCACATCTTGTTTTGCAATGAGCAGTGTTGAAGCGTGCCTGCGCAGGTGTGGTTGCTGCAAGAAAAGGAGTCATCAGCCATGGTAGGAGTGGATAGGCACTGTCTCCTAATATTACGCCATCCGGTCAGTTGGTTTGGAGCTCTCTGTATAAAGCCCTCTCTCTCAGGATACGTGCATCATGAACAGACCCAAGCCACTTCACCACACAGTTTGTGATGATGAGGTCAGCGTCGCCCACAAGTTGGATGTTGATGCTGCGCCTCCCCTTTCGGTTGATGTACTCCCAATCCCTCTCATGAGGTGCTTGGATATGCACATGAGTGCAGTCAATAACCCCAATAGTATTGGGCATGTTCCCCAAAAGAAAAAACTTGTGCTTGGTCTGTGCAATCTGGTCATCCTTTGGAAGTGAAACAAATTGATTGACCAGGCTGGCCAATGCAATTGACACAGCTTTTACTACATCACTCACAGTTGATTTGTCCACTCCCATACTGTCACCAACAACTTGGTAGAAAGTCCCAGATGCATAGAAGCGCAGACCAATGAGGACCTGTTCTTCCACAGACAGACTGTGACTCCTTCGGGTTCTCTGTTGAAGCTTTGGCCTGACAAGGTCTGCAATGTACTTAATATCAGCATTCCCAAAGCGAAAGCGAGCATACAGTTCTTCAGTGGTGTATTGCTCCAGTGGTTTTGCACGCTCAACGTATACCCTTTGACGATATCCCCTTCCACCAAAATGGTGGTAGCGATGGACAATACCTGCCATGTCAGTGCCTCTCTCTGAGAAAGGCTGAATATAAAATGGCTGTCAAATACCCACCCACTCATTGGCTGATGTGCTTTGGCTTGTGTTCAATTAAATCAATCATGCCCAAGGCCTATAAATACTATGTTCACTACAACAGATGAGGTGGAACCATGGACTCAAAAGAACCTAATTTCACTGTTGCAGAAACCCATGCACTGCTGGAGGGTGTTAAGTGCCATTATGCCTCAATAGTAGGAAGCTCTGTTGCAAGTGGAATGGTGTCTAACAAAAGGAAGAAAGACATTTGGGTTGAAATCACCCAGAATGTTAATGCAATGGGATCTGGCCAGAAGAGGACCTTGGAGCAAGTTAAATTCAGATGGAAGAATATGAGGGCCAGAGCAACAAAGGACCTTGCTGAAGCAAAAAACACCAAAACGGGCAACAAACCCTTTAAGAAAGGTGAATACACGGATGTGGTTCTGGACATTATTGGAGGTGAGAACTCTAAAGCTCTGCACGGGATTCAAGGTGTTGTAGGGGATGGTGAGCCTACGATTGTAGAGGAAAGTGAGCCAGTTCCTCCTAATGCAGAGGAAACATTCATTCTGGATCTCAGCACTATTTCTGAAGAACAACCTGGATCCTCACTGGTAGAGCCAGCAGTCACAGGAGCTCAGAAAAGAGGCTTAAAGCGTCCTTTGCCAAATAATAATGATGATGCCTATGAATTACTTCTCAAACGAGAAACTGAAAGAGCAGAAGCACAGATACTCCTGGCAGAGGAACAAATCAAGCTGACCAAACTGCAGCAAACCAAAGTGAAACTTCAGATCTGCCTCCTAAAAGCACGGCTTGAAAATACTGGTCTCTCCTCCTCAGATGAGGAAGAACCCTGAACATTCTTTATTTTGTAACTATTGGACATTTAGCCTTTTTATTTAAGACATTTTCAAAATATCCACAATGTATTTGTTAATGTATATTTGTTTTGTATTTGTTGTGGCTCAGATGAGGGGTCATAAAAGAAATTATGAATGGAAGTGGATGTTTGTTATTTTTGTGTTTTGTCTCAAAATAAAAAAAACACTTACAGTGACCCCATGTTGGCTCTTCTACCTGTTGTTCTTTACATGGCTGTAGCCCACATTGTGATATGTTGTCCCATTTTGAGCACTGGTAATCTGGATTTGGTAATCTTGAAAACTGTGTATCTGGATCAGGTTGATCCAATCCAATGTTGCTTTGAAAAACCGGCATAAAAGTAAGACGGATTACCTGATCCTGGGTAGCAAAAAATGGAATTTCCAAATCCGGATAATTTTGATCCAGATTAAATGTTTTGAACAACTGGCCCACAGTGATTATGCTTAGATTTTGGTGCTTTTGATTACCTTTTAACTCAATTTGATAAGATATGATATACATACACACACAGACACACACACACACACATATACATACACACACATGTATGTGTATACATATATATATATATATATATATATATATTCACATGAACATAATGATAAAATTGCTGTTTAAACAAAACCTCAACAGTACCTTCTTGGATCAAATAGACTCAGGGCCCTGAAACTGTAACATGGCAAAGATCAACACTAAAAAAGAAAACACACACACCTCAGGCTGTTCACCTGACACTGGAGTATGGCTGCAATAAGGCACACACACATGCGTACACACACACACACACACACACACACACACACGCGTTATGTAACTTGATGGTGAGACACACACTCACTGTTGTTTCATTGTGTCCCTGATGTGTTCAGTCTACACACCTGGACGGGTTCTTCCTCTGTGGTTTATTCATTAACTTCCTCTTTTGTCTGTTGCTGTTTACAGTCAGAACTGATATTTGACTTCCTGTAAACAACTGTCTTAGACATACAGAGGAATTATTGTCACATTTTACTCCTTTATTTGTCCATCCAGCAGAAACATCACAACCCTGAAATACCATAAAGACCATAAAAAAGTCTGTATTTACATTATTTTAATTTAACCACAAATTCACTTATTTAAGTAGCAAATTATCAAACAACTACAAACAACATATACTCTCAACCATTTAAAAAAGTACATCATGTTGTCAGTGTTTCTTTTTTTTCCTGTGAATTTGAGCATTAATTAAAATTGACCACTTTTAAATCCAACAAAAAAATCAATAAAAAAAAAAATAGAAACAGCCAGAATTTGGCAACATGGAAACAAGATTTGGATCTACATGAGCAGATGAAAATAAACCATTGTTAATATTTTTTTTTTACATTTAATATTTTTAAACTGTTAACTAAATGCATAAAATGTGAGAAGTGCTTAGTAATACAATTGGTAGTAAGACAACAGGGTCTTGATTTTTTTTTTGTCTCTGTAGTGAACAAAATCATGTTATTCTGACATGGTGAATGTTTTTCTTGCTTTCTGTAGAGCAGCAACTGTGTGTGTGTGTGTGTGTGTGTGTGTGTGTGTTATTTTTATGCATTTGACTGAAATTCAAAGTAACTTCAGAAAGTTGAAAAAGATGTAACACACACACACACACACACACACACACAGTGATCTGACTTGGTGACAGCTGCTCCGCTGCAGCTGAACTCAACAATACACTGCTGAATAATTGAGTGTGTGTGAAGGTGGAAAACATCAGGCCTCGCCAGGAAACACACACACACACACACACACACACACACACACACACACAGGAAGTCTTTAATGAATGTGACAGGTAATCCTTCAATCAAAAGAAGTACACATGCACACACATGCACACACACACACACACACACATTCCCTTGACCAACTCTTTCTTTGTATCTTTGCACAAGACATCAACCAGCAATATATTGTACTTTAGAAAATTCTAGTATTTTGTCTTAGTAGAGGATTTGTCAATATTATTAGGGCCCGAGCAACGACGAAGTCGACCGCGAGGACCCTATTGTAATCGCGCTGTTTATTATTAGGGCCCAAGCAGGAGACCTGCGAGGTCCCTATTGTTTTTCTCCCGATTATTTTTTATTTATTTATTTTTCTTCCGCCCATATCATCGCATTTTTCAATGCCTTAACATACCCCAAAACTCACCAAACTTGGAATATAAGCCGTCCTGAATTTCCACCACTAGGTGGCACTATTATTAAGGACAGTGCGTTTTGGGTACTTTGTCGCACATTCAAAAACCTTATATCCACGCGTTCAGTGAATTGTGCTGAATCTCCTGGTATAGGCCACGCCCATTTCCGCCTACTGTTTTTTTCCGCAAATTCACAACATGTCGCAAACCTACTTTTTTGAACTCCTCCTAGGCAATTTCACCGATTTGCATGAAACTTTGCACACAGCATCTGTGGACCCTTCTGACAAAAGTTATTAAAAGAATTTTGATATTCCAAACAATACTCAAGTTATTAAATAGCAACTTCCTGCAGATTTTTGTAGTGCTGCATATCTCCACATTGGTGTATCCGAATGACATGAAACTCAGGTTACCACTTCCCCATGAGCCCCTGAGGCTCTGTGCAAAATGGGTGATGACCCATTTTGACCACAAGGTGGCGCTCTTTAAATGGAAGCATTTTATATCTCAACAATAACAGTTGGACCATAACACTCATGGAAATAAAATTGGTAGGGGTGGTACAGACTGGCCCCTGTACCTCACACACCAAAAATGGCCAGCAGGTGGTGCTATTTTCAATGTAAAAGCGTTTTTGGCTAATAACTCCCACATAATATGTCGCACATTGTTAAACCTTCTATTTACGTGTTCTCTGAATTCAGCTGAATTGTGTGGTGAAAGCCACACCCACTTTCACGGTAACTTTCCATTCGCTAAATCGCGAAAAATGAAAAATGTACTTTTTCAAACTCCTCCTAGACGATTTGACCGATTTGCACCAAACTTTGCATGTAGCATATGTGGACCCTCCTGACAAAAAGTTATTAAAAGAATTTTGATCGTCAAACTGGTGGCAGTCTAATTAGTGTGAATGGAAGTAAATTGGAAAATCTTCAAATGCTCTTCAAAACTCATCGACTTTCAACCTCTTCCTGGCCCTCTCTGAGCTAGAGACACCATGTCAACTTTCAGAGTCAGAAGACCTTGAACGCATTAACTGTACATAATTATCTATCTTTATCTTTATTTCGTCCATGACCAATATTCTTTTGTTGAAAGAATTTTTTTGTTGTTTGTATGAACACTGGTAGATAACTATCTTGCCACCAGGTGGTCTTTGGCTGCTCCTGACGCTACCTTCATAAAAACAAGAGACCGCACATGCGCAGTTACGCACTCTCAGCTGATTGTAAACAGATAAGATGGCAACAAGATGCAACTTCAGTGTTCATTTAAAGCTAGACGTTTTGAAATATTCCGAACAAATGTCGGGGAAATACGCCACGGGGCATATGACGCCTGGTATGCATAGGATGGCAACAAGACCTTCACAAAAGGAGGGAACATGAGAGCAGCTGACAAACGCAAGATAACGGCTTACCGTCTCCAGGTCCAGTAATTTCCTCTTTGGTTGGTGTCATGACTGCCGAGTACCTGAACAACCGAGCCGTGGCGGAACACAGGTATGTGGCGTGTCAGAGGAGAAATGAGCCGTTAACATTTCTCTTTGTGTTAGGTAACATTAATGGCGTTAGGCTGACCAAATGTCCTCTTTTGCCCGGACATGTCCACTTTTCACGTCCCGTCCAGTGCGTCCGGGTTTTTTTTATAAACTGATAATGTTTTTCCATGTGTTTGTGTGTGTGTGTGTGTGTGTGTAGAGTGTCGCACGGCTGCATATTTCTGTTTGAAACCAAACCGAGCCCGACATTATTTATAACCAAAGCACTGAGTTTGTTTCACACAGTTGTTACAGCTGAATTATTAATAAATGGTTGCGTGTTGACGTTCACCACGCTATCCCGACATGCTTTAGGTAACTTATAATTTGTGGTTTATTAGCGTTATAAGCGTTCAGCCTCTAACGTGTGTATAGCGCATCTCACTCGGTTAGCACTTGGCTAACTCCCAGGAGCATTCTCGGTGGTTGATGTTAGCCCAGACATGCCGGTGGTTGAACACTCGCTGAGCTAATGTGGAATAATGTTTGACTCCGTGGTCTGTTGTAGAGCATTGTGTTGTGTTTCATGCACGTGCAGGTGTACGGGGGTTGCCGTGTGTTTGTATATCCGTTATTGTTCAATAAACATGCATTTTATCTCGGGGTGTCTTGAAATTTTCTTCAGCCCTTCTTCGTCCTGCAATGAATGAGTGCACCGGCTTTCTACTGCGTCACAGCGCCACTTCAGCGGTGGGGAGGTGTATTGCACATCAGTAGTAAGTGTGAAATCAGTTACTACATTACATGTTTGATTTTAATGTTTATGGAGACGTGAATCTGTTGAGACCGGGAACCCCCAAACAAAAAACGGGGTTCGTTTTCAAGACGTTAATGCAATGAACGTATTAGTCCAAGGCTAGTGCAGTATGTAAAAACAGGTCGTGTCTTCACGTGTCCGCGCTGCCGTCTCGAGACAGCTTCGCGCATGCTCCCAGAGCACTGGGCTTTCTGGGAGATGTCGTCAATTTGGTTGCTTTGGGTCTTCTGTGTTGTGTTTGACATTGTTAAATATCTAAATAATGTGAAGGTAGATTCATGTTATATGTATGGCAACAGTCTTGTTTAGAATGATAGCTGATGGAGAAAATATTAACCAGATAAAAGACTTATGTTCTATTTATTGTGTGGCAAGTGGAAACAGCTTGCATATGATGCCTGCTTAGGGTGTGCAACCATCTTTATCTTTGGAAGCCCATTTTCGCCAGTAATGGAAAAAAAGAATTTGCTATTCCTAATCAGAATTGTGAGATAAAAAGTCATTATTACAAATGTAGCCTAGTTTTAAAATTAAATTTGTGGCATGTTGTCTTGTAAGGTGTGTGGCATCACGGTGGCTGCAGATGGGACAGAGGATAAGATGATTCACTGTTTCAAGGCAGGACAACTAGTACACTGTGGTGTAGTCAATAGTAAATATTGGTGATTTACAAAAACACCAAAAACGATTTTTACTGTTAATGTAAACATTGTTACTATAAATAATACAGTAATTTCTTTGTAATACTATATAGAAAATATTCATTTTTATTGTAAAGACAGGTTTACATAAATATTTCTGCTGTTTAAATTAAAAAAATATATAGTATTTGTATTTTCAAATTTGGCTATGATTTTTTTTTTAAAAAAAAAATTAGTAGAAAGCCTCCTTCAAATAGTAGCCTGCCCCTATTTGTAGCCTGGTCCCAAACTATTGTTTTGTTAATAGTAGCCCCGGCTACTATTTGAGGAAATCTGTATGTATGTAACATACAGTCACTGACCACTTTGTGTACACCTGTTTAATCTAATGCAATCCAGTAAAACGATTATACCATGAATTTTTTCCCTGAAGCTTAAACATTTTCGGTTATTGTTGACATCGTCTAGAAAGTGGTGATTCTACTTTGTTTATTATTGAGGTCATAGTGAATGGTGGTGGTGTACTGAGGTGGCCTCCTAATTTTGTTTAATTGAGAGGGACAGAATATTAGGAACACTTTTAAATATATTGCACTCCAGTACACCAACACCACCCACTATGACCTCAATAATAAAGTAGAATAATCACCTTTCAGACAAAAGCTGAAAATGTAAAAGCTTTGTAAATGTAGAATGTGTGGCAGAGTGGTTGGATTGACTTGTATTAGATTGCACAAGTGTACCTAATAAAGTGGCCAGGAAGCCCCACATTTACACCACCAATCCATGCCTGCTCTGGATTTCCCCGCAGCCCCTGGTTGCACAACAGTCTCAGCCCCTGAGACCATGCTGATCAAAAGTTATTAAAAGCTTTTCTCTATGTCAAGGGGTGTGGCTACTATGACGTTGCCCTCGCCACCAAATATGTTTGGCTTTTTGATGGCTTCAGCGACATCATATTCACATGAAATTGATACACAGGTCAAAAATGGCGAGCTCATACATCTGATAGGGGCGTCGCCCATGGGGGGGGGACAAAATGCCTCTATAGCGCCCCCTTGAAATTTTCAACATACCCTCCCCATAGGGGTTTTTTTGGAGTAGGAAGATGAAATGTCACACCACATCAGGGTTAAATTACTCTGAGTTTTCACATAACCGCTTCAGTGATGCGTGCTGCTTGCCCCCCGGGTAGACGCGGGAGAGCAAGGGCCCGGTCACAGCTGCTTGCAGCTTTAATTACATATGTAATCTGTTCATCATTTTCTTGATTGTTTAGTCTATACAATGGTTTTTCATTGACTCATATTAGACATATGAAAGAAACAAATCTTAACTTTTGATAATCAAAAACAAAAAAAATGTTTGGAATCTTACCTTGGAAAATCACTCAAATGCTGACATTATTATCAAAATTGTTGAAGATAATATTTTTCTTGACCGACTAATTGAAAAATCAGTTATTTGTTGCAGTTCTGATCACATTAGTAACATTTAGCTTGATCATAAAGTATTGTACAGTATTCTTCCAGCCAAAGGTTTGAGTTCAGCCACCTCATGTTCATTTCTTTATTATACATCCTTTATACAGTGTAAATTTCATAGATACATTACTACAATCTATATAATTTTTTTGTTTTTGTAAATAGTCCACTTTGCACTCTGTTCTGGTGGCGTGTCTCTTGCTTTGCCTATTTACTACTAACGCACCATTTCATGTGCTCAGCTGTGCACCTCCACCACAAGGGGGCACTGGTGTAACAGTCAACAGCCTTGTGTGTAAAAATGTGTAAATATAATTAAGTCATTTGCGTACATGTTCAGTTTCAAATGCAAAACTTGTGTTTGTGCAATATGCTGTTTATGTTTTTGTGTAAGAATCCCTCAACTTTTATCAAACGTCTGTCTAAAGTAGTTTTAGTGTCTTGTAGTGCTGCGTGATGATAACAAATTGGAACCTTTTTAATTCCAAGTAGTTTTTACATGTAAGAGATTTTGTCTTGGTCTTTTTTACTGCATAAAAATAAAAATAGTAATCGACATTGAAATAAAATCAAGAAACATACATATAGAATAAAAAATGTCAATTAAGGGTAGGAGAACAAATACTATAAAAATATGTACAGTGTATCTGTTTTTAAAATGACGAGCTGCACAGTTTTGTGCAGGGATGTGACAACAAAGTTCACAGTTTAAAGTATAAAAGATAACAGTCCAAAAGAAATATACCTCAAGGTCCACTTACTAGCTTTTTGTGGGGCTCTCAGCCAAATCTCACGACCTTCATTCGCAGATGTTTGTTCAACACATTCTCACTCCAACTACGTCACATATCAAAGTTTGGTCACTGACTTTCCACATTAAGATACGATGTGGAAGGTACCCTGGGAGCGTTGGTTGTTGACATTCTGTTACATGCATTGTCTGTTTTAAAAATACACTTCTGTTTTCACAGGAAATGTACAGTTTGCATACAGTCTCTTTCAAAATAAATGAACCACGTCTGTATGACATTGCACATTAACATTTAGTTGTCTTCAGCAACACCCCAGCCAGCATGTCCATGTGGGGCCCACAAGGGTTAAATAGGGGCTATGTGGGTACTGAGTGGGCATGGGCTTGAACTGGGCAAATTTTGCAGGTCCCATGTGGTTTCAGTTACATGGGCCCCACATGTGAAGCCCATGTGAGCTGGCTGTATGGGCCCCATAAAGTATATATGTGGGATAAGTGAGTCTGGGCTAGAACTGGGTAACACGGACATGGGCCCTATAGGGAACATAAATGGGCTAAGTGGGCATGGTATGGAACTGGGAAACACTATGTGGGATCCATTTGTTTTTAGTTACATGGGTGCCACATGGGGAGCCCATGTAGGCTGGCTAAATGGGCCCCATGAAGTATATATGTAGGCTAACTGAGTCTGAGCTGGAACTGGGTAACATGGACATGGGCCCTATATGGAATACAAGTGGGCTAAATGGGCATGGTATGGAACTGGGAAACACTATGTGGGACCCATTTGGTTTTAGTTACATGGGTGCCACAGGGGGAGCCCATGTGGGCTGACTACATTGGCCCTATAGGGAATATAAGTGGGATAAGTGGGTATGGTATGGAACTGGGAAACATTATGTGGGACCCATTTGGTTTTAGTTACATGTGTGCCACATGGGGAGCCCATGTAGGCTGGCTCGATGGGCAGCCAGCCCATGGGGAGCCCATGAAGGCTGGCTCAATGGGCCCCATAAAGTATATGTGGGATAAGTGAGTCTGGGCTGGAACTGAGTAACATGGACATGGGCCCTCTATGGAATATAAGTGGGCTTTGAATTGAACTATGAATGGTCGTCAGAGGAAGATGAGGGAGGGGAGAAGCTGAATACATCTGAGCGTACATCCAGGTTTGTCAGTGTTTCATCAGCGGAGCTCAATGACTGGTTCTGTGCCTTTGATCTCTGTGATCGCCAGTGCGAGCCAAATCCTGAAGACCCCAGAGTCGTTTTAGAAAACCATTTCAGCAACACTTCAAAATCTTGCAGGTGTGGTTGGTAGTAAAACTCACCGGGTCAGCTGTGTCATCTGAATCAAAGTCCAAATCAGGGTGGCCAGATGGAGACCTTGTCTGCACAGGATGAAGAGAAGGCACAAGCACATTGTAATGATCAGTACTATATGTAGTACTTACTAGTCTTACAACAAATCACAAGTTTCCCCATGATATAGATCAAGGTTGATGGCCTGACATTACAATATCTCCAGCAGACTACTTCTTACTAATTTTTTCTCCCTTCAGGGAGTAAACATAATATCACACTATACAGGAAAACCCTGTATGGTGTGATATTATATTGATTCTTTGGAGAAAGATACAATATCTGGTGATATAATTAAGTCTGCCATGATACAATTTCAATTCAATTTAAAGGACTGTGATTGAAATGAGCCAATATCATAGACCCATTCAACACAATCAGTTACATTTACAGTATATTAACTGACAAAAACAACTAAAGGCTAATTATTGAACTCTTCCAGATATTCAAATGAAAAATTACATATTCTTTTTAATAAAAAGAATGAAATAGATTTGTTATACTCATTGGTCTTTTGTAGTTGTAGTTAAGGTTTTTGTGGCAAAAAAGCTGGCTAATTTCAAAATAGATGTTTTTTTTTAATTATATTAGAAACAGCACAGACTTGCAAATGGCTGCAAAAAGGAAATGCATTTTCTTAAACTTAAAACGAAAAAAAGACAACCTTTTGGTTTATAGATGAATAAGCATTATGTTTCATCATAACTCAAACAGCTGTTTGTGTGCAAAGACAATATTGTCACTTTGCAGCAATACCACATCATTGATTACTGAAACGATATGTATGATATTGATGTATCGCTGAACCCGTCTCACCACAAATTTGAAGAGCACATTACTCTCTCACCTCAACATCTGCAGTGTGTGGATCTTTGCAGTCATCCTTAAAAGAACATACTCAGGTAAGACACAAGTTATAGATCTTTTGAATAATAGACTGAATTTCATATAATTCATACGTGTTATCATATACAGTACAGGCCAAAACTTTGGACACACCTTCTCATTCAATGCGTTTTCTTTATTTTCATGACTATTTACATTGTAGATTCTCACTGAAGGCATCAAAACTATGAATGAAAACATGTGGAGTTATGTACTTAACAAAAAAAGGTGAAATAACTGAAAACATGTTTTATATTGTAGTTTGATGGTGGAGTCATTCCCCAAAAGAGGCAAAAAAAATATCAAATGAAACTCAATGAAGTTTCTCTGCAACTGCAGGAAAATTAAAAAAAAGTAAGGGAGTTTTGAAGAGGCCTGAGCAAAATGTATGCTTTTCTTTCAATGTGTTCTGACATGAGAATTGATCTTTAGAGCAATGTGTGATTCAACCGGCTAATCATATCACCCAAAGTGTCTGCAGGTCTTAAAAATGCTACATTTAATTTAATTTATCCATCTTTTACTTTGTATTTGTCGGAATGAGTCAAGCTTCTACCACTGAATACTGCCTTTGTACTTTATACTTGCATTTAATGAAATTTAATTTAATTTAATGAAATTTAATGAAAAAGATCTGATACAGGATAATACAGAAGTGCACTGCATTCACTGGATAAAAAAAATTAGACACCGTATGTGGTAATTACGAGATCCTGATCTCATAATTACGAGATGAGGATCTTGTAATTATGAGATCAGGAAAGGTGCCACATTAGCCACTGCTTCGCTCAGAACCACATCCACGATGGGGCGTCGGAACTACTGTAACCAGCTGCCACTCGGGTGGTGCCATCTTGACTATATCCCATATCTTTATTATAATGTGTATATATTGTAAATTACAACGGAGTATTACACTAAGCAAGGACAACAGTGCGCACCGTATAAATTTTATCTATTTAATACTTGAGATTTAGCCTATATTGTTTGGCATTAATTTGTGACAGAAAAGAACAAATCTCATTCTGCAGGGAAACGCATGTCCTTACTGTGCATATAGAATCTTGAATCTATGTTTTATGAAGACCCTGTGTGCGCTCAGAGCTGTGGCACAAGTTACGCACTGAAATCTGGCGGAAGAAAAATAATAATAAGACGAAAGATAAGCAGGCTGTGTGTGACTAAGTTAATTACAGAACGTGTCTTGAGAAATAGCTTTCAAATTATTTGAAAGCTATTTCTCAAGACAAGTTCTGTAATCAGGATACCTTGTCCGCTTTCATTGTGTTTATATCTTAACAGGAGCTGGCCACTACCGTGGTGTTTAAACTATCAATCGATGTCAGGCACATCACTCACCACTTCATCAGTGCATAGGCTAAGTCACACACAGCCTACTTATTTTTCGTCTTATTATTATTTTTCTTCCGCCAGATTTCGGTGCGTAACTTGTGCCACAGCTCTGAGCGCACATAGGGTCTTCATAAAACATAGATTCAAGATTCAATATGCACAGTAAGGACACACGTTCCCCTGCAGAATGAAATTCGTTCTTTTCTGTCACCAGTTAATGCCAAACAATATAAATCTGAAGTAGGCTATAAAATGGATCAAAATTTATACGGTGCGCACTGCTGTCCTTGCTTAGTGTAATACTCCGTCGTAATTTACAATATACACACATTATAATAAAGATATGGGATATAGTCAAGATGGCACCACCCGAGTGGCAGCTGGTTACAGTAGTTCCCGACGCCCCCTTTGTGGATGTGCAGTATGTGGTTCTGAGCGAAGCAGTGGCTAATGTGGCACCTTTCCTGATCTCATAATTACGAGATCCTCAGATCCTTATCTCGTAATTATGAGAAAAGATGTCTAATTTTTTTATCCAGTGAATGCAATGCGCTTCCGTAGGATACAAATCCTCTACATCAGACTCAAAACAGTAACAGTCATACAGTACAAAAACACTCAATTATACAGTTAAAAACTTCAATAATCTATACATGTCATTTAAAATACATATAACAAAAATATCCAAGATAAATTCTACATTACCTCAACAGTAATCAGGCTACAAAAAAAAAAAAAAAAAAAAAAAAAAATCATATCTTTGCTTTGTAATATTCTAAAAAGTCCTCATTCGACCAGAATTTATCAAGCCAATTTTTAAAAGAATTCACTAACGGGCCTGCACTACTTCCCCTGGAAGCTCATTCTATACTCTTACAGCTCTAAGTGTGAAAAAGTGTTTTCTTTTGTCAGAGCAACACATTTAGCTGTTGGAAAAATGCAGATTAACTCTGATAACCACATTTCCACATAAAAAACTACTTCTACACTGGACCACATATACACCACTTACCTGTAATGCTTGAATAACTTAAATTAAATTAAACTAAATTAAAATTAGTTTAAGATATACTGAAACAGTCTTTGAAAATACCTTTTCAGTATATCTTTGTCTGATACCTGTAGACACCCTGAACACTACTAGATGGATATACAGTATATAATGACAATTAAAAGTTTCCTGCTGAAAAAAAAATCACCTCTGAAAGGGATTATTGAGCTGTGTAATCATTATATTCCCAAAGTAATTGTGTTTATAGTCATCAGTTCACTGTGTGATGTGATATTTTCTGTATTGTATGCCAAAACAGCATGATATGGAGCTGCTCTTACATAAGCTACATTAGGACGACACACAATTTAGATTTGGTCTTTTAGGGATTTCTGAATATTGACAAACTGTGTGCACGTGCTTCTGTCTCCACTACAAGTAGCTAGATAACATCACTTAATAAATTTCACTAAAAATAGTTGATGTTTCTTATGTCAGTTAGTCATGACATATTTCGTTCTGTTGTAGGTTGGAGGAGCAGGAGAGGATCAGAGCAGCAGTTGAGGCTGAAAATGATACTCTTCGTGCCCTGAACATCAAATTGCAGCAACAACTGCTGAAGAGGCTGGACACCAATCCCTCATCACCAGGAAACTGCAGTGGTGATGACATTTCTCTATATGAAAAGTGTTCCTAATATTTTGTCCCCCTCAATGTATGTGAATGGATTGAACAAAAATATAAGGAAGACTGCTTAATATAATGCACTCCAGTACACCATTAAGTCCGTTTTGGTGTAAAAGCCAAGATTCAGTAGAATTTGAATTGGGCACCTGTAATAATTGTATTTAGAAATTGAATTTGAATGGCATAATTTGAAATTGAATTTACTCTTTGAAACTGAATTGCAATAATTTGAAACTGAATTTAGTACAATTAAATTGAATTCTTTGCTTTGAAATGGCATTTTATGCTAACTGCACATTCAAATCAAATCAAATTTTATTTAATATACTGTAGTGCTTTTCATACATATAAAATGCAACTCAAAGTGCTTTACAAGTTAAAACATAGAACAAAAAAATTTGACACAAAACACAAACAGTGTTTCAGACAGTTTAGTCAAATAGTTCAGTTCGCAGATTCAGTTTTCAAACTTCAATTTCAGTTCTCAATGTCAATTTCAGTTTACTGAGACACATTTCCGGTCCATAAGGACGAGTAATCGAGCACAGATTCACAGAAGTCCTATTCAGTCTGTGACAAACACTTTACGGCGCAGTTTGTGAGAGCTGAGTTAATGCCAAGCAAAAATGTCCCAGGACTAGTGTTGTGCCAAAAAAACGACTGCAGCCACCTCGCCCATGTATCATTCGTTCATTCCATTTTCAATTTAAAATCAAAAATCAAAAAACAAAAAAAAACGGTTTGTTTTTAAATTATTCGTTTAATAGGCCTAATCTAATTCAAAAATACAAAAATTTAGATTTTTCATTTGATCCAACTTGCGTGACCCGGAACTATTAAAGCGCATTGCATAAACTGGATAAATAAATTAGAAACCGAAATAAGGATCTTGTAATCATGAGATAAGATCTCGTAATTATGAGATCAGGAAAAGTGCCACATTAGCTACTGCTTCGCTCAGAACCACATACTGCACATCCACAAAGGGGGGTCGGAACTAGCATTACACTAGCTAAGCAAGGAGATGTTACAACAGTGCGCACTGTATATATTTTGATCTATTTCGTACTTGAGATTTATATTGTTTAGCATTAATTGGTGACAGAAAAGAAAGCATTTCATTCTGCAGGGAAACGTGTGTCCTTACTGTGCATATAGAATCTTGAATCTATGTTTTATGAAGCGGAAGAAAAATAATAAGACGAAAAATAAGTAGGCTGTGTGTGACTTGATGTACGTATGTGCGCTGATGAAGTGGTGGGTGCCTGACATCGATTGATTTCAGCACCACGGTAGTGGCCAGCTCCTGTTAAGATATAAACACAATGAAAGCAGACAAGGTAATTATATAACTTGTCTTGAGAAATAGCTTTCAAATTGAATCAGAGATTAAATGTTTTTTCAATAGAGGCAACTTTTTAAATTAGGCTATTGCTTTCTTTACACTTTCTGCATCCATTTAAGATTTTGCTTGAGATCGCTCTTTAAGAAGCTCTTAACAGGAGCTGGACACTACCGCGGTGCTGTAACTAAATCAATCTATGTCAGGCACATCGATCACCCACCACTTCATCAGCGCATGTCACACACAGCCTATTCATTTTTTGTCTTATTATTATTTTTTCTTCCGCCAGATTTCAGTGCGTAACTTGTGCCACAGCTCTGAGCGCACACAGGGTCTTCATAAAACATAGATTCAAGATTCAATATGCACACTAAGGACACACGTTCCCCGCGGAATGAAAATTGTTCTTTTCTGTCACCAATTAATGCCAAACAATATAAATCTCAAGTATGAAACAGATCAAAATATGTACAGTGTGCACTGTTTTAACATCTCCTTGCTTAGTGTAATATTAATGTGCCTGACGCGACTGGATCTGTGAGCGTTTGGTGGCTAAGAAGAGTGTTAAGAGTGGGTCAGCTTGATCTTACAACTCCTTCTTCGTGAAAGATCTTCTTAAGCTAAGAGCGATCTGGGAAACGCGGCCATTATCATGTCAACATACAGGGAAAATGTGTCCAGAGTTTATGACATTTACTGGGAGAGCTAGAGCCATTTGACTAAAGCTGACGTTATTACTGCTGTAGCATGATGTTATTAGGCTAAATACTACATTTCTAACAGTGTCTGAGCTGATTTATTGACACAGCATGCTTGTAGGCTGCTGTAACGTTAGGTTTACAGAGGAAATAACAGGATGTGGCTTAATCGTGTGAAAATATCCTTAGTGAAACAGAAACAAGCTTTAGTTAGGGGACAAGAATCAAGAGCCACAAAGACTCATGTAGGCTATGTTAAAGGTTACTTACAACCGGTGTATTTACTGTAGGCTATGTGTCCGGGGTCCTTCGCCTGTGGAACAAGCAACGTGATCACTAACTTGTCCCCAAAGGAATGCATGTTTCTGTTAAGCCTATGCGTTTCACTAATGTTCTATATGTATTATGAAGGATGTCAGACTGGCCAATCAGTGGCAGAGCTGGGCCGGAGTCACTAACAGTGTAATAGTTTAAAAAAGGTAATATATTAATCTGCAATAAGTTAAAATCCTGTTGAAGTTAAAAAGCTCATATAGGTAAAAGAAACAGTTCATAAAAAAAGGGCTGAGATGTGATTAAAAAGACCATAAAGTCACTATAAATATGAGTTAAAAAACAGTAAATGTGAAGAGTTAAAAAAATGGTTTAAAAACTGTAAACTCATCAGATGTTTAAGAAGGGGTTAAAATATTGCATACTCTCTTATTCATTTCATTGTTTGTTTTACTTGTTACAGTTAAAAACTAAGCTATAATAATCTCTGTCTTCGACTAAGGAGGTCTAGATCTGTCAGGATCGGGGATCGATTATTTTTGTCTGCGCCCTCATACAAGGGATATCGCGCGCAATGTTTGCTTCACTTCACTAAAGCTCTGGTTGAGGAAACACTGCATCACTTGTGTGATTATCCCTATTTTCTAGGTATGTGGTCGATATTGTGAACTGTGAAACTGTTTCTCATAAATTTCTAAGATGTTTTGACTGTGAGGAGAACATTTATATGATACTTGAGTAAGTTAAAACTATGTTTACTGGGTATTTAAAAGTAAGTACGAGCGAGCGAGACTGCCGCCATCTTGTATAAATACGCCAAGTGTCTTCATTGTTTACGTGTGTATATGCACAAAAGTGAATGTATTTTGCACAGTTTATATCCTGTTATGTAGTTACTTGATTTGTTCAAGTTTATTTGTTTAATTAGCAACTTTTGTATAAGGGTGTGAGTTCACTAAGCTACTTCTCATCAGATTTACTGAGGAGAATGAACTAATAGGGAAAATGTGAATTACATTTGAGGAATGCTGTATTTTAATTTATTAATAATTTAGATCCAGTTGTTGTATAATGCAATTTGTGTATTAAAAGACTGCAGGTTTAGATTGTTAAATTAATGTGCAGTTTAAAAATAAGTGGCATTTAATCACATTATTTGAGCTGTAAACATACTTATACAGTATATGCAGATGTATTTTTGTGCGAATGTACTCTGTTTCAATTAAGGTATTGTTGTAAAATATGATTTGACTCACTTCACTAAAGCTCTGGTTGAGGAAACACTGCATCACTTGTGTGATTATCCCTATTTTCCAGAGTGCAACAACAGCGCATTTCGACTGACACGGAACCGTGCTGGTTCCCGAACCTAATCAAGTAGGCTACGGCATGAAAGACAAACTGACATTCTGTTTGTTGTTGGTTATTTCCTTAAAAACTACGAGTTTATTCTTGTAGTATTATGACTCTAACCAGATGAAACACTGGTGAAAGGAGGTTCCCACCCGATGACCCCTTGCCATATTAGCTTATCATAGGGCTTAGGTTATTCACTGAGTGTTGATCCTTTCTCTGGAGCACAAACTTCTTGTGTTTATTTGAACTAATCTCATTAAAGTACGACTTTAATCTTCCGGGTCACGCAAGTTGGATCAAATGAAAAATCAAAATCAAATTTCAATCGTGGCCCATTTTTTGATTTGCTATTTTTGATGTGAGCATAAAAATAAGAAAAACAAACCGTTTTTTGTATTTTTGAATTTGATTATTAAATGAATAATTAAAAAAAATGTTTTTTTTTTCGTTTTTTGATTTTTGATTTTAAATTGAAAATGGAATGAACGAATGATACACGGACCGGATATGCACACCACACTTTTCAGACTTTTATTTGTAAAAAGTCTTTAACATCACATATCATATTCCTTCCACTTCACAATGATGCGCTACTTTGTGTCGGTCTATCAAATCAAATCCCAATAATATACATTTAAGTTTGTGCTAACATGACAAAATGTGGAAAAGTTCAGGGGGTATGAATACTTTTGCAAGGCACTGTAGGCTATAGCATATACAGTACACAATATATACATATATACAGTATATATGTAACATGTAGACATGCATTAAATATTGCTAGTCACTTAGCTGTTTTTGTTGCACAAATGGGAGGAGCTGACACTTTTATTACATGTGACAAATAGATTGGTTGATTAATATTTGTTCTCTTTCTAGCTGTCAGAGAGACTGCACCAAAGCTACCCAAGACATCACAAAGTAAGTGCAACAAAAATATCACTCATGGATTCTTTAAAATAAGGCCTGTATTTACTAAACTGGTATAAATGAAACTGTGAAAGTTTAGGCCCTGATGCAAGTTGGTGAATTGAGGCACGGTGTCACTGTTGAAGTTTACATTGTGTTCTTTTGCAGAGTCTGACAGTGAGAATCCAGAGGAGCAGGAAAGGGTGGAGCTGAATCTAGAAGGAGATAAAGTAAAATATTTGTCCTGTTTACTATAAATGCATACAATACATTGCTACGACAAGCATACCTCCAAAACTTTAACAGCTATTCTATGTACATTGTTTGGGTCATTTCAGATTCTTACTAAAAGAAAAATAGTACAGATATAATTTTTCAACCTGAAACTCCATGGCTTTGGTTTGTTTCCTGTGAAGACATGGAGAACATGTAAAAGAAAAAGGAATTCATTGAGTACACATGCTACAACACCCCATTTTGACCCACAGACACCAAACTCACTCTCACTCACTCACTCACTCACTCACTCACTCACCATATGCAGAAACTGTAGAATGTACATCTGTAGTACGCCTACCCTCAAATTCAGTGCACCATGTCTTGTGTAGGCATGCACAAACACAATTTTATCCACCTCAAAATTAGATATATATTTTTCATATGTACTATATTTCATTGACAGCAACTAAAATAGTGTTAATTTTGTCCATGTTTTGTATTTCTAATTTTTGTAAATCATTTGCATTCTCAAACAAATTTCTGAGTCATTTCTGGACCCCCCCAAAAATTGACAGTTTGGTTCTATTTTTTCTTGTATTTGTGTAGGTATATAGAACCAAACAAGACCTCTGCATCTGTATTGGTTAGCCTACCATCGAAACTTATAGTGTTTTGACTTTTGTATGCAAATGTACAATCTGATACCCTGATTACTTTTGTTTTGGATTTTTGTCAGATTCACTTGGGACAAGGGGTGAAACTCAGAAGAGAGCTGTGGAGAAGAATAAATAATCACACCCGTGATTCAATGTTTGTGAAGGAGCTGGGCGTGGCAATATGGGGCACCAAGACTCTGGGGGAAAGGAGCCTTACAGGCAAGGAATGCCCCACCACCAAAACAAAAAGGATGCCTTTAACCCCAGAGAAACTCCACACATTGAAAGGTATGAAATTCTTAGCGGTAGAAACCACATTGTCTTTGCAGGATGCCAACAACTGTTATTCATATGGAGTATTAAATCTTTCTTTGTTCTGGTGTGACAAACACTGTTTATCTGTGCAGTCTGCTTCAAGGACTGGCTTCAGACAAAAAATGTGGATGAGGCAGAGCTCTGGGCCAGACTGGGAAAGGCTGGACGGTACCTGACAGAAAAAATAATGGACATTAACAGACAAACAAAAAAAGCCATTTAATCATGTTTTTAATGCAGGTGTTGGGGTAAGTTTGCTGTTTGCTATGTTTTAGGGGGATGTTATGTTATGTGTTTGCTTGTTGTTCTTCATTCTTTTGTTGATCTTATACATTAAATGCAGATGTTGGGGTAAGTTTGTTGAATATGTTTTAGAGGGTATGTTAATAATATGTTATGTGTTTGCTTGTTCTTTGCTTTTGTGTTGCTCTTGTATATTAAATAGCCATACTGTTAAAACCTACATTGTCTTTATTTTGGTAGTTTTGAGCATGCATGACATGAAGAGGCATTGTTATATTTTCATATGTTCTGACTTTTATCATAATTCCAACATTCAGTCCCACCTTGATAAACAAGTTAACATCCTCAATATATCTAGTACTGTTGACCAGCATAATATCACAGTTTCCTATTTTAGTCATCACTAGCATTATGTTGTCTTTTGGTGCTGGGATGCTGGTCACCAGTAGCCTATTATGTTTTGTTCTGATGAACCCAGCATCCAAGCAACCAACACAACCAGCATAAACCAGCATACCAGCATACCAGCATCAACCATCAATCAATCAATCAATCAATCAATTTTATTTATAAAGCCCAATATCACAAATCACAATTTGCCTCACAAGGCTTTACGGCATACGACATCCCTCTGTCCTTTGGACCCTCACAGCGGATAAGGAAAAACTCCCCAAAAAAACCCAACACAGTGGAGCACAAAGGCTCTGGAGAAAAAGCCGAGTTAGTGACATCCAGAATGGCCGAGTTAGGAAGATGCAATAATAGAATACGAGAGAGAGAGAGAGAGAGAGAGAGAAGAAGAGAGAGGGTGCCCGGTGTATTATAGGGGGGTCCTCCGGCAGACTAGGCCTAAGTCAGCCTAACTAGGGGCTGGTATAGGGCAAGCCTGAGCCAGCCCTAACTATAAGCTTTATCAAAGAGGAAAGTCTTAAGTCTAGTCTTAAATGTGGAGACGGTGTCTGCCTCCCGGACTGTAACAGGAAGATGATTCCACAGGAGAGGAGCCTGATAGCTGAAGGCTCTGGCTCCTGATCTACTTTTGGAGACTTTAGGGACCACGAGTAACCCTGCGTTCTCAGAGTGCAGAGTTCTGGTGGGATAATATGGCACTATGAGCTCTCGAAGATATGATGGAGCCTGACCATGTAGAGCTTTATAAGTTAACAGTAGGATTTTAAATTCAATTCTGGATTTTACAGGGAGCCAGTGCAGTGAAGCTAAAACAGGAGAAATATGATCTCGTTTCTTAGTTCCTGTTAGTACACGTGCTGCAGCATTCTGAATTAGCTGGAGAGTTTTTAGGGACTTACTAGAGCTACCTGATAATAGAGAGTTACAGTAATCCAGCCTAGAGGTACCAAAAGCGTGGACCAATTTTTCTGCATCTTTTCGGGTCAGGATAGGCCTAATTTTCGCAATATTACGCAGATGAAAAAATGCAGTCCATGAGGTTTGTTTTAAATGAGAATTAAAAGACAAATCTTGATCAAATATTACTCCGAGGTTTCTTACGGTAGTGCTAGAGGCCAGAGCAATGGCATCTAGAGAAACTATGTCATCAGATAAAGAGTCTCTGAGTTGTTTGGGGCCAAAAACAATAACTTCAGTTTTGTCTGAATTTAAAATCAGGAAATTGGTTCTCATCCAAGCTTTTATGTCTTTAAGGCAGTTATGGAGTTTAGTTAATTGATTACTTTCTTCTGGCTTCATCCATAAATACAACTGAGTATCATCTGCATAACAATGGAAATTTATAGAGTGATTTCTAATGGTGTTACCTAAAGGAAGAATATATAGAGTAAATAGGATTGGTCCAAGCACAGAACCTTGCGGAACTCCAAAACAAACTTTGGTATGTAAGGATGATTCATTATGAACGTCAACAAACTGAAAACGATCAGATAAATAAGATTTAAACTAGCTCAGTGCAGAACCTTTTGGGCCAATTAAGTGATCCAGTCTCTGCAGTAGAATTTGATGGTCAATTGTGTCAAACGCCGCACTAAGATCTAATAAAACAGAGACAAGTCCTTTGTCTGAAGCAATCAGAAGGTCATTTGTAATTTTAACTAGTGCTGTCTCAGTGCTATGATGCACTCTAAATCCTGACTGAAATTCCTCAAATAAATTATTATCATGGAGAAAATCACACAGCTGGTCTGCGACTACTTTCTCAAGGATGTTTGACATAAAGGGAAGATTAGATATTGGTCTATAGTTGGCGAACACCTCTGGATCCAGGGTGGGCTTTTTTAGTCGAGGTTTAATTACAGCTACCTTAAAAGACTGTGGTACATAGCCTATTAATAAGGATATATTGATCATATCTAATATATGAGTGTTAACTAAAGGAAAGACCTCCTTAAGTAGCCTAGTTGGGATGGGGTCTAAGAGACATGTTGATGATTTAGATGAAGAAATCACTGCTGTCGGCGGCAAGGTGGTGTGGTGGTTAGCACTCTCGCCGTACAGCAAGAGGGTTGCCGGTTCGATCCCGGGCGTGGGAGCCCTTCTGTGCGGAGTTTGCATGTTCCCCCCGTGTCTCCCCGTCTCTCCGGGCACTCCGGCTTCCTCCCACAGTCCAAAGACATGCAAATTGGGGACTCTAAATTGTCCATAGGTGTGAATGTGAGCGTGAATTGTTGTCTGTCTCTATGTGTCAGCCCTGCGATAGTCTGGCGACCTGTCCAGGGTCTACCCTGCCTCTCGCTCGATGTCAGCTGGGATAGGCTCCATTATGCTGGTCCATGCTGGTCCATGCTGGTCTGGTCAAAGCTGTTTTTTTCAACAGGGATGTAAGAGTATACGTTCTTCTTCCTCCTCACCAGTCTTGGTTACATGGTCAGGCATGAATGAATAAATGAATGAATTTTTTTATTGAATGGACTTCACAAATATAATCAAAGGTCACATGGACAGACCAGATACAATGTTAAAGTGGTTGTAGCACAAGTGATAATTTTCACCACCAGTCCATAGGAGTCTTTTACACGTAGAATACATTGCATGTCAGTCAAATATACAGAATATATATATATATATATATAGAAAATACAGACTTGAAGTCATAATCATTAATGATCTTAAGCAAGCTAGTTTGTGTCTACACGTGTGTACACTGTTGCTTTGCCTGTAACCACACTTTGAGCCCTTTGTTAAAGGTGTGGACATTAGACTCAAGTTTTAAAGGGGTTAGCTACAAGTTCAATTCCTCCCAGCCAGTAGGTGTCGCACCCACACTCGCCCACTCTCGCACTAACCCTTCAATTGTACTGATTGCCAGATACGCCAAATAGTAGAAAACACATCTGAATCTGCCCCGTTCTAGGTCTGCTTGAATTTGTGACATGTAACGCCGGGACGATGCCATTTCTCCACAGAGCGATCACGATCTGGCACCCCCTGAGCTCCACCTCACGTGACATCTAATGCTGTTGGCGCAGAGATAATTTCATGTCAACATTGCCAACGTAACCAGATGCAAATATTTATATATTTTGGACCCGTCAAAATTTATAAAATTGTTTATACACTGTTTTTTTTCAGTCAAAGTAATACTTTTATTCTGCACCCCTCTAGACGTTCTGTGGATGTAGTTTTTTTTGGAAAAATTAACCGTTTGATGACGATGTTGTAGCTGTGAGTGTCACTTTGCTTCATGTCACAGTCACACACCATTCTATATCCTGACCACGGAGCATGGGTAGCCCACACGCAGTGTCCTGGACACCCTTTTACATCTTTCCCGACAACACAATCCTCCAATATAAGGATACCCTTGTTTAGCTTAGGATGTCTGCCACAGTTCAGGTCAGGTACATAAAAACTGAAGTCCGTTTCTCTCTTTCTCCACCGACCATTGTGACCACAAGAAAGGGTGGTGTGCATGTTCTGTGTTACGCACCTGGCTGCGTGCTAACCTATATTGTCATTGTCATCTTTTACAGAGTTCTACAGCAACAGTCAGAATGGATGATGGTGACCTAGAACAGCCCACCACATCTACAACCAGCCTCCCTGGACAACAGTGCGGTCCAGTGACACAGGTAAGTTAACAATCTCTTTCACAACTGACCACTGCGGCCACAGGAAAGGGTGGTGTGCATGTTCTGTGTTACTCACCTGGCTGTGTGCTAACCTATATTGTCATTGTCATCTTTTACAGAGTTCTGCAGCAACAGTCGGCAGGGACTATGATGGTGACCTAGAACAACCCACCACCTCTACAACCAGCCTCCCTGGACAACAGTGCGGTCTGATGACACAGGTAAGCTTACGTTCTCTTTCTCCACTGACCACTGTGGCAACAGGAAAGGGTTGTGTGCATAATTTGCGTTACTCACCTGGCTGTGTGCTAACCTATATTGTCATTGTCATCTTTTACAGAGTTCTGCAGCAACAGTTGGCATGGACTATGATGGTGACCAAGAACAGCCCGCCATATCTACAACCTGGCTTCTTGGACAACAGTGCGTTCCAATGGCTGAGGTTAACCACAAACTTGCCCTCCATTCAGCTCCACATCCTCCAAGTGAGGTACTACGAACCCCAAATGCTGAGGAGACAAGAAGACAGCACGAACTGTTATTAATGATTTTAAAACTTAAGCATGGACTTACCGATGAGGCACTAGAAGACACCCTTAAGGTTATAAATGTGATAAGCGGAAAGCATGCTGTGTCTTCCACCAAACATTTTTACAAGTCATTTGATGAAATTAGGAACAACATCCAGTTTCACCATGTATGTGAAAGGTGCACACTCTCAATGGACATTAAGGGAGACAATGTCATATGTAGTCATTGTCAGATTACTTGTAACACTAATGATCACATGAAACAGGGTGGTTTCTTTATAGTATTTCCACTTACACCCCAGTTGAAGGACATCATGGAACAAACTGAGATAGTTAGTCAGTTGACAAATCAAAATAGTGCTCACTCTGGCCTGTATTCTGATATCACGGATGGTGACCTGTACAAGAAATGTGTCCAAAGCAGTCAAGCTCAATCTGCTGTCCATATAAACCTTACATTAACTTTTAGTTTTGATGGTGTACCAGTATTCAAGAAGTCGGCATACAGTATTTGGCCCCTTCTATACACAATCAGTGAGTTGCCACCTAATTTGAGAGCAAAGCATGTCACATTGTCAGCATTATGTTTTGGTTTTGAAAAGCCAAATTGCAATACAGCCTTGGCACCCTTTGTTGAGGAATGCAGTAAACTACACCAAGAAGGATTTGACTGGATCAGCACAGATGGGGTTCATGGCAGGTCAAATGTGTTTCCACTGGTTGCTGTTTGCGACTTAGTAGCGAGGCCTATGGTCCAAAATGTAAAGCAGTTCAATGGCGAGTTTGGCTGCTCCTATTGTTTACAAAAGGGCACTGTTACAGCAAAAGCTCGAGGCCACATTAGAGTGTACCCCTACGAGGAGAATACAGAACTGAGAACTCATGCTCAAACAATGGAATTTTCTAACGAGGCTGTAGCAATGCACACCCCTGTTAATGGTCTAAAAGGACCATCTATTCTGTCTGCATTACCATCTTTTGATATCATACACGGTAGTGTACCCGACTACATGCATGCCTGTCTTCTTGGTATAGTAAGGACATTAACAAGTATGTGGGTTGAAAGTGACAATCAGAAACACCCATGGTACATAGGAAAATGCATTCCAGAGATAGATAGCACACTTCTGCAAATCCAACCCCCCTCATGTGTGTCCAGAGTGCCTAGATCTTTAAATGACAGAAAGTACTGGAAAGCACATGAATGGCTTATGTGGCTTCTGTATTACAGCATACCTACACTTAAAGGGATTTTACCAGATCGCTATCTGTTGCATTGGGCAAGACTTGTGAAAGGTTTAGCATTGCTCCTGGCTGAAAGTGTCACCCCACAGCAGATCTCAGATGCAGAAATGTTGCTCAGAATGTTTGTGACGGACATGGAGAATCTCTATGGTACAGCTTACATGTCCTACAATGTCCACCTTTGCCTTGTGAGAGACTGGGGTCCCCTATGGGCTTACTCAGCTTTCGTATACAAGTCATACAATCAGGACCTTCTTAAAATGATCAAAAGCACACAAGGAATTCCTTTGCAAATAGCAAGAACCTTTCAAGTTCAAAAGGCTCTGCCATGTGTGCCAAGAAAACTCTAGCTAATGCCTCTTCTGAAGTTATTGAAACCTTTGAGGATTTGGTACAGCAAAGGTGGGTACATCATGCTGTTAGATGTGAGGAGGTCACTTCACTAGGGGGGACTAGAGAACTACCTAGCCCTTCACAATGAGGTAGACTATGTAAAGAAAGATCAACAGGTCAGTTATTGTGATTGTGAGTGGTTCTAAGGGGTGAAGTCAATCATACCTGTAGAAAATCAAGAGAAAGGAAGAGGAACTCTCATGTCGTCACACTTACAGATAACAGTCCTTTCATGGTTGAAACATTTGTCATAGCTGATCTAGGAAAAGGAGAATCGTGCTATGCCATCGGTCAGTATTTTGAGGAAAAACGCCACAGTTTTTTTGCATCCATGCTGAACCCACACCATTTCATACCAGTCGGAAAAGTTCTTGGGCACCTTACAGCTATACCTGCCTCGTCTATTCGTATGAAGTGCCTATTTATGGATACGCCAAAGCTACGGATGAACTATGTTTTTACATTCATGAATAGATATGAATCCATAACGTGAGACACCTTTGACAGTGTCGTTGTCAAAGGCTGTAAGCAATCTGTAATCTTTTTCATATCTTTTACCGTTTTTGATTGGTGCCTCTCAGAGTACCATGAGCAAAAGTGGAGAAATTCTCACTTTAAAATGGGTGTGTATTGCACGGAATGCTGTGAGCTAAAGTGGAGAGGGCTCTAAAAATCGTCTAAAACTTTTGTCTTTAACTCGCTGCCATGGCCACAATTTTCACTGTACAGACACAATTTATACCACAAAACGTAGGAAAATTTGTCCAGCTCACAGATATGTTGACATGGAATCTCTCACATGTACACATTTTTGCTGAGTGGCTCCAAAGCGAAGGGAGCGCCCATTTTTTTCTCATTCACTCCCATGTAAACTCTGAGGAGAAATTTCTGGAAACAGCTTAGGTGCAACACATTTTAAACTCGCTCCCCTGACCACATTTTTGACTTGAGAAATATAAAACGCGACACATGCGTTCACGAGACGTGGCTGTCTCTCAAAATCACTTTATTTTCTTGCTTGGACCAACGGTTTGGGTATGCGAAGCCTTTGTTCGAGGAGTTAAAACCCATTATAAACAGCCTTTGGGGAGCTGCTCTCCTTAGCTGTCTGTGTGTGCCACAGCTGCAGACAAGTCATTAATCGCCATGACAACGGCTGCACACACACACACACACACACACACACACACACAGACACACCCACACGGCTCTCTCTGTCTGTGTGTCTCACAATCTTTAAAGGACAGATTACAGCAGCAGAATCTTCATTTCAAACGGCAAATACACATTAGTAACACCTAAAGTGCCAAAATGGGCTCTCTAGCGCCACATAGGTGCACTAAACTGGCCATTGCAGGCCGTCGGAATGTCGTATCAAGATCAAACCAAATATGGTGTGTTTGACTTACAGATCATGCGCTGACACCCATGACCTAATTGCATCAGGAAGTGAGCTACCGAGCCTAGAGGCAGAGGACCCCCCCTATTGTTTTTGCTGGGTTCTTACAGAGCAGTCCTTGCCAAAGGCGAGGACCCTATTGTTTTTGCTGCGTTTATTAGGGACCGAGCAGTCCTCGGATCCCCCCTATTCTTTTTGCTGCGTTTATTATTATTAGGGACCGAGCCCTATGCAGACATGACAGGGGCTCCATTGTAACCCTTTAGGTGCCAGAGTTTATTGAGGAAAATATTCCACTTTCATTTCAACATTTCAAAAGGCTGTGGCTTGAAAGTGGTGAGAGATAAAGCCATACTGTAAATGAGAAAACTTTTCATCATGGCCCCAAGTTTGTCATGGGAGTAAATTAACTCATCTAATTTGCATATTGTGATGTCACTAAACAAATATCTAAATTATAGATTACATGTTTGTATGTTTTTTTAAAAAATATATATTTTACAAACAAATATCTAAACTATGTTTGCACATTTATTCTAACATATATGTGATCAAAAATATCTAGTCAACAAATTTCAACAATTATTTTGGAATATATCTCATAAACAAATATCGAGACTAAATGTTTGAGCATTTATTCTGAAATATATGTTTTAAACAAATATCTAGACTACATATTTGCACATTTATTCTGACATATATGTAAAGAATAAATATCTAAACTACATATTCCAACAATTATTTTGGAAAATATGTCAAATACAAATATCTAGACCACTTACTTTACCATATATTTAGAAATATATTTCAAAAGCAAATATCTGTTTTACATGTTTGCACATGTATTTCAGAATATAAGTTTAAAGCAAATATTGCATATATGTACATATATCATAAAATATTTTGGCAAATATGTCACATATATGTACATACATGGCCATATATCAGATTTCTGTATGGGCAAGCCTCAGACTGCTCTGAATGCCAGCTGATGTCATCTCGCAAGTCAACATATTCCATATTTCATATGCTCACAAGGACATGGTTTCTATAGTTTGTTTCCGTTGCTCCAGAAGCAAAGGAGCAGGACAGAGTGGGCTCATCAGGATCTAAATAGCTTTTGTGGCTTAAACAGTTTCAGAAAAAGGCTAAACTGAGGGGCTGCATAAACTACGGTACAAGACAAAAAAGCATTTTTTTAAGACTAAGATTCATGCAAAGCTCTCGTGGAGTCTGAGGATAAAACTGGAAAATGAGCAGATCCCCTTTAAGCTCACTAAAGGTCTCATCATTGATCTTTGCAAGTCATTCTTAAGCACATTTAACATGCTTGAAAATGAATTAGGCAAGCAAGATAGGACCGAGATCCATTTGAGTACAAGAACACAATTTGAACCGTTAAACCAAGTCTTTAACTGCTTATTTTTTTCGCACTTCAACTACAGATCTATGTACCTGCACAAGTGCTTGGCTGTGCATTAGGATGTGCACTGGTGGTGGACATCTCCTCTGGTGGGTTGTCTTTCAGAAATTTGTTTTTGTTTTTGCCGCAGACACGACAAAAGCCTGGGGAAGCTGTCACGGTAGAGCCACAGAATGGACAGTAATGTTACATCTATGGGGGAAAAAAGAGGAGAGTTTGCAAGGTCGGTGAGGTTATGTCAGAGACAGTGGATAGTTTGTTTTCCTAAATATTTAAACAATATTATTACAATATTATTATCTGATTAACGTAATCTCCCTGTGGTCTTACCATTATTTACCTGCAATGGAGTTGTCATCTCCTCACAGCTTAACTTCTTTTTGCCCTCTGCACCTCTGCCTGTTACATTTATTTTTACACACCTTCTCTGCTCTCCCTTTCACCTCTCTCCACCTTCCTCTTATTGAAAAGCCTGTCTGATCTCACAGAAATACGTGAAATGACCACGACCTCTTAACACCGCATTCCGTGATGGCAGCACGTAATGGGTTGAAATTACGTGCTGCCACCACAAAAACAATGCCAATGTAAAGTCAATTAGGATCCTCTCCCGCGGTGGACACACGTATTCCCTGATTCAATCACGTCATGTCAGCCTCGTTTTCCTCAATATCTTTAACATTCCTGTATACACACAAAAACGCGGAAGTGTCCTTGATATTCAAACGGCAAATATATTCCTCTGTTATAATTTATAATTAACAATAATATTGATAATAAGAACGTGATAATTCGGCTGTTCTAGATAGTTGTTATAGCCTATTCAAATATTCAATTCCAAAAACGTCGTTTCTAGAGAACTTGCTAAAATATCTGAAATGAACCATCATGCCTACTGTTTCTTAACATATTTCATCTAGGTGCAGTATCATTACTAGTTCAGCTTTACTAGACATTTCATATATTCAGTAGATGTATCTTTTTACGACCCTGTTTTACAACAAGCTGCAAAAAAACTACATTAGAGTACTACTATCTAAAATAACTATGATTAGCCAACATCCTTGCTTTTTTTTCTTAACATAGTTCCTCTAGATTCAGTGTAATAACTACTTTACTAGATATTAGATTTATTCAGTAGATCTATCTTTTTACAACCCTATTTTTACAAGCCGCGAACGAACCTACTGTCCCAAAAACGCCGTTTCTAGTGTATTAGCTAAAATATCGAAAATTAGCCGACATCTTTACTTTTTCTTACCATAGTTCATCTAGGTGGAGTGTAATAACTAGTTCGGCTTTACTTGGTATTAGATATATTCAGTAGATATATCTTTTTACAACCCTATTTAGAGCCCTACTTTGCAAATCACAAGAACTACAACTATGTTGCTGATATGTATCAAACTGCATGGCGCGGTCCCAGGGAATTGTAGTTTTTTAAAAATCTAAGTGTTTTTCCCAGATTTGGAAGTTGTAAATACTGAATTCAGAGTACACTGAATTCAGTATGAATTCAGAATCCCCTTTAAGGGGATGGTAAATATTTTAAATATCTAATTTCTAAATGGGTGAAAATTACAGTTGGTCCCATGTCTGTACCCCCTTTAGTTGCTGAGTTATTAGCCCTCAAACATGCACTGAGGTCAAGGTTCAAAGGTCAATGGCTGAAAGCAGGAGCCATGTAGAATCTTCATACTGACATACGTTACTCTTCAGGTTGAGACCTTTCCAATGATGTATTTGGTTTAGCTCTACGACAAAGTTTAGATTTTTTCATTTTTTGGACACAAGCCATGCCAGGTGTAGTTTCAGAGAGCACTTGAAGGCCCAGTGTATAAAATGAGTTTTGTTTGTTTCTTTGCTTGTTTTTTTTCTTTTTTACTGTAGATAGTTACTAACATTAGTCATCCTCAGACAATACAATACTACTAAAAAGTAAAACCAATAATAACAATAATGAAATAAGCAAAAATAATATTAAAATCATATTGAAATTTTAAAATCTATTTACAGAGTGGAATGGTAGCCTAATAGATAACTTAGATAATATTTATTATTGTTTAGACACTTTATTATTGCTCAGATACTATTTAGCCTATTATTGTATTTACTTTTAGCATGTTCTACTTTTGAGTAATTTCCGAGAAGTTATGATAAAAAAAAATAAAAAATTACAGACTATGGAGACAACCTCTTCAATGTCTCACGTCAATTAATTAACACTATTTGTCGGCTTTTTATAATGCCTTTTTTTTTTTTTTTGCTGCTGTCTCCAGTTGAGAGTGATGATTTGCTAAATACATTCTACAATATTAATTAGATTAACATTTGGTGTATAATATTGCTGGCTATATGACATATTTTAATAAAAAAAAAAACAGAAGAATAAAAGAAATAAACACCGAAATAATTACTTTCTTTAATTGATGCTCCTCTCTGACACACACACACACACACACACACACACTGAACACGTGATTGAATGAATGAGTGAATGAACATTAGAAGTGGTTCAGCCACAGTCCCGCCGGCTGGCGTGGTCACATTGAGATTACATTTGTTTTTTATTACTAACAAAATGTTTTATATTGACCGTATGAATGGTTTCATTTTCAAATAAATATTTGGAAACGAAAATATGCTTTGGTGTACTTACAGAGTTTTGCAATATGTATATAGCCTACCTGTATCAAAATGTATAATTTTCAGCAGCGGTTTGTGTGACAGCTGCCACGGTCGGAGGTATAACCAGCGGGGCAGCCGCTGGTTCTGTGGCGCTGGCTTGGGGTCCGCTCTTCCCTGGTGGAGTGGAGGGTGGCCGGGTTGCCAGGGGCAGACGGCTCCATGTGATGGTGTTTCCTCTCTGGTTCTTCCGTGCTCAGCCTTATTTTTATCTTTTTATTTATTTATTTATTAGTGGCGTTTGGATTCAGTTACGGCAGACGGATGGCAATCTGAAATGGAATGAAGCCCACAGACGGAGGACAGCAGCTACAAAACAGTAGTGGAACGCGCCCCATCTGCTCACAGCACAATGCTCTTAAAGCTCTACACCATCAAAAGCTGGCAAAATACATTTATTTTATTTAATGGCCTTGACATTAACCTTTCATATTGTTGAGTTATCAAGAACACTTCCGCGTTTTTGTGTGTATACAGGAATGTTAAAGATATCATTGAGGAAAACGAGGTTGACGTGACGTGATTGAATCAGGGAATCCGTGTGTCCACCACGGGAGAGGATCCTAATTGACTTTACATTGGCATTGTTTTCGTGGTGGCAGCACGTAATTTCAACCCATTACGTGCTGCCACCACGGAATGTGGTGTTAAGAGGTCGTGGTCATTTCACGTATTTCTGTGAGATCAGGTTGCACTGATCAATAATTCCAATCATATGTGGAGACGAGGTTGAAAATAAACTGATGTTAAATGCAATCAAATCTCTGGGGTGTCCTGGAAAGTAACGTTAGTTACAGTAACGTTAGCTAACATTGCTACTACAGACACACTACTCGTGTAGAACTCAAAGTCTCTAGCACGCTAACGTCAGCTGTGTAAATCAGCTTCACTTTCATTATACAGTAAAAGATGAGGGCCACATGTAAAAAACAAGAAAGAAAGAAAAATAAAAAAGAATACATACCTTTCTGTGTTGCCTGTCCCGGCTCCAACTTTCCTCCAAACATAACTTTCTTCTTCTCGCTTACTCGTCTGTCTCTCAGGTCTGGCCTGGAGCACTTGTACTGTTGTAACTGAGCATTCACACCAAAAGCGTCATGAGCGCCAGCGGTTGTTCAGGTCGTTGGCATCGCGCCACCTGGCAGCTCTGGCAGGGCTTGCAGAAGGCTGCCAAGGGGCGGGGCTTTCTTTCTTTCTTCACTGTCCCGCCTTGAAAATATACACGGTCTGCAATTGGCTGCTGCTCGCTGCTGCTTCGGTGGCGTAGCTGCTCATTTGCATCAAGTTGAGCTTCTCTCAACTTCACAGTGATGCTCCGGTCGCTGGCATCACGCTGCTGGCTGCTGCCGATGCTCCAGACGCCCTTCGTAGTGAGTGTACATTGAAAACGAATGGCTGCCGGCCACTTATGACGCTCATGGCAATTTTGGTATGTATGCACATTAAGAGTGGCTATGCAGCATTTTCTTTTTGCATTTGTTTTCTTATTTGCAGTGTGTTTAAGTATATGCAGCACGTTTCTGTATATGCAGCGCTTTCCCATTGCATTTGTTTTCTCATATGCAGCGCGTTTCTCTATTGGCCACCGTACCTAAGGGTCCATAGTCATACCTGTAAATGTTGTGGATGTTCTGTGGGGTGTACGGATTCAAACAGTAAGGCTCCAGGCTGGATGGTGTATCAAACATGTAGGATGAACTGGAACCTGGTTCATTACCCCAAAACCTAATAGGTAAAAAAAGACACAAGGCATACTGTTTTACAAGTAAGCAAATAAAGACTCAGGAGACAACATCACTGCATAGAACAAATACTGATCCAGGACGCAACATGTGTTTTACTATGAAACTTTGATTTCATGATGCAGCTACAGTAAATGTTCATTATTTGACTAAAAAAAAATATGCATTTTAACATCAGTTTGGACCACTCTACTTACTACATTATAGTAGGCTATAATCCTATACAGTGAGGTGATAGTTTTTCTATGGCAGGCTACGTTGTGCCAGTAGGTTTAGTACAACAATAATGGTCTTTTGAGGAAGAGAGGAGGGAGAGAGATTTTCTATTGTAAGGACTCTAGAAACCCATTTTCACTGAGACATATTGAGGTGAGAGGTAAAGAGACCCCTTTAAGCTTTTAGCAAAACTCATACCAAAATGACCAAAAAGTTTTCTGTAGGGCGAGGGATCAAGGAGGTTGATTAGACTTTATTGATTACATTACATTATAATGCTTGAAGATAATTTGGAATGAAGGGTTTGAATTATTGCATGTGATTATTATCAAATTCTAGGCTAGCAAGAGTAATGCAACAACAACAACAACGACAAATAAATAGTAGATGACACAAACGTGAGGTCATGTACTCTTCAAATAAGTGAATAAAGCGCTGTTTAACAACATTATTTGATGTGGTTTAAGGCTTCAAGTCACTGAATAGTGTTCAGACATTCTCGGAACCCATTGGCTGTATTCTGTGTTTATCTTATTTACATGACGGAATGTCATTTCTGTCTCTACACGTTTACAATTCTCCTCTGCTCTCTGTATCGCGCACGGCGGAGTTTCGCCCTGATGCCCACACACGCGCACACACACACACACACACACACACACACACACACACTAGAGCACGACTTGGGCCACATTTTCCTGACCCAACCACCAGCATGGCACTAATGGAGTTGAGCCTGTGTTGCGTTCAGGCGTTGCCATTGTCAGGTAAATAACAAAGCCAAAGAATTCTCAATAGGCGCTCCAGCCAGTGCGCTACAGAGTGATGTTAATTTACCGGAGGCATTTTATATCTGGACGATTTTTGGAGACTATGGCAGGACAAATTATACTATGATGCACCGCCATAGTCTCGTCAATGTATGGCAAACACTGTTCACTCACCTCGTCTGTCAGCTAGCAGTATTGTCGTCATCCTGTCAACTGAATTAAAGTATTCCACGTTCCGCCAATATGTCAGATAACTTCCTGCACGTCATTAAAAAAAAAAAAAGCTGTCCGGTGTGTTAATATGTTAACCATTCTGTCTGGGGCTTCTTCTATTTTTTTTCTCTTTGAAATTTTTACCAAGGTCCAGACCTCGGTGACCTCATAGCTGGCTACGGCCCTGGTTGCTGCTTGCTGTTGTCCAGTCAAAAAACTCATAGTTGGCCTACAGAAAGTTATGTTTGGTCAATGAAAACAGAAAACATATGTCATCCCATTCAAACCAAGCAAGTAAGACTTGCACACTATGTCGCAACATTAGCCTGCAATTCTGTCCTCTATTACTAACATTACACACTTTAAAACTCAACAGACTACCTCCGCGACGCGGTCCCAAGCGTCATTCTTTAATTTGGTCTCTGTAACCGAACAGCGACACATTATAAAGGACTGAGTGGGCGCGAACGCAAGTAATAAACTTCTCAATATCCATTGTCGAAACAAGTGTGCTGTAGAAACCAAAGTTACATGGCTTGTTCTCTGGGACCCGCTTCATTGAAGCACATCAGCATTCCGATTGGTTGCCACCGAACTGCGTCAGAGCTCATTACCATGAAGTTAAATGAGTTTTAACTCCCTTCTGGACCGCTCTGGTCACTTTGGTCACCCAAGATGCACGGCTAACGAATGACTCTCATTAATTTGCTGTCAGCTGCTGGAGGACAGAAATAATTCTCTGGTGAGGTCACATTACCATGGCATAACCCCACATTCACAGAGTATAGGCGTAGCTGTAGCTGTCACTATTTCAGTGTTTTGTTTTGTTTTGTTTGTTTTTTTTTTTCAGTTTGTGAAAGTTAATTGAAACAATTCTAGTCCACAAACCAATAGGTACTGTATTTTATAGTCTTTGGGTTTTATGCTTTTTTCAGTGTTTTCTTCTTTTCCTTCCAAAATCAGTATTAAGTCTGTTAATAAACTCACTTCAACCTATGTATAAAAAACTAGAATAATTTCTTTATTTTCATGACTATTTACATTGTAGATTATCACTGAAGGCATCAAAACTATGAATGAACACATGTGGAGTTATGTACTTAACAAAAAAAGGTGAAATAACTGAAAACATGTTTTATATTCTAGTTTCTTCAAAATAGCCACCCTTTGCTCTGATTACTCCTTTGCACACTCTTGGTATTCTCTCGATGAGCTTCAAGTACAGGCCAAAAGTCCAAACTTTTGGCCTGTACTGTATATATGAATATCTCACATTTTTCATGTCACTTTATCACCGTTTAGACTAATCTGGTGTTTGTAAATTCTGTAAACACAATGATTGAACAAACATTACTATCACGTTCTGAAATTAATAACATGGTTATCGTAGATTAGCCGGGCTAACCATTAGCCCCGTTAGCGGTGTCTGTAATGACTCATTAACTCTAAACGGTACGTGAAAAAATTTTTTTTTTTTTTCCAGCGGATGTCTTAGTTACAACATGATTGAGCTAACTGGAGTAGTTTCATGTTGTATCCGACAACGGGAGGCTTTTAACAGATGACATCCTGATAGCTTTGCTGCTGCTGCAGCCACTGATGCTTTCTAGACATTGTGATTTCCCAAAACTGAATAAATACCACACATCGCAACACAAAACTGCTTTGCTAGCTCAATCATGTTGTAACTAAGACATCCGCTGGAAAAAAGTATTTTTTTCACAGACCGTTTAAGAGTTCATGAGTCATTACACTCATGACACTGCTAACGGGGCTAAGAGCTAATGGTTGTTAGCTTAGCTTAGGTTGTTAATCCCTCCGAAGGGACACTAACAATTCAAAGTACACGTCAAATAAAATTTCTCCAAATATGTTTCTTGTTATTTTAGGTAGTTATTATCACGCTAATGTATTTTCAAGTGTTCATTTCCCCCGATAAGTTGGTTTTAATTCGTTATTTGATTCTGTAAACACAGTCTGACCATCTCGAGCTTTTATTTTGGTACTTCCGGTGACCGGATTTAAAATTTAACACTGAGATTTATATTTAGCATTTAGATGTAACATTTAGATTTAGATTTAATATTTAGATTTAACATTTATATTTATATATAGCATTTAGATTTAACATTTAGATTTAGATTTAATATTTAGATTTAACATTTATATTTATATTTAGCATTTAGATTTAATATTTAGATTTAACATTTATATTTATATTTAGCATTTACATTTAACATTTAGATTTACATTTAGCATTTAGGTGTCACATTTAATATTTAGATTTAGATTTAATATTTAGATTTAACATTTATATTTATATTTAGCATTTAGATGTAACATTTAGATTTAGATTTAATATTTAGATTTAACATTTATATTTATATTTAGCATTTACATTTAACATTTATATTTATATTTAGCATTTAGATTTAACATTTAGATTTACATTCAGCATTTAGGTGCCACATTTAATATTTAGATTTAGATTTAATATTTAGATTTAACATTTAACACTTAGGTGCCACATTTAATATTTTGATTTAACTATTTAATATATTTCTAAGTTAACAAATATTGCTATAAATGTGGTAAAAGGTGACATTAAAAAATTCACAATACTTTTTTAAACATTGTTTGAACCCCATATTATTTAGCTCTTAACAGCCTGTAAATATTACACAAAACCTTAAAAACAGTGCAGTGCAAACAGATTGTTTATTTAAAAACTGTAGGTCTATTAAAATAAGATAATCAAATTCTTTTCTAAAAATACGCACATGAAAAGCTAAAACAACTACAATAGTGTATTTACTCTTTAGTATAAACCACTAGATATATAATAAACAAGACTCAGCAGTGTCCTCTGCTGGAGACCTGTGGTGGTTTCTCCATTTGATACAACATGATGATGAATTACCTCCCATAGACCTGCTTGCGTTCGCCACAGATAATAATGGGTTCCTTAAAGTTATGGTTGCTAAATATCACTCTGATTTCCTATAATTAAACCGGTTTAAATTTGTTGATTTAATCAATAATCTACTGATAGCAGTACTAACAGAGAATGTGAAGGTACGTCACGCCGCTTTGCATTGTGGGGCGTCAGCGCCATCTTTGGAACGTGGATGTAAACAAAAGCGAGAAGCCAGCTCTTCAAGCCAGCTCAACATTTTAAGTAATCATGTTTTTTTTAATATTTTTATTTTGTTATATTTCTCCCTCTCCCCTCTCTGGAAGCATCCGACCTCCCGCCGCCCTCCACCTCTCCCACCTTAATTAAACACTGAAAACGAAAATAAAAGACAGACATTTTTCTATTTTCATCTTATTTAGCTATATTTCTCACTCTTCCCTCTCTGGGAGCGTCCAACCTCTAGCCGCCCGCTCCCGTCTCAAACATGGAAGCCCCGCACATAGTCCCACGGGCAGCCCCTGCTCGGGTCTCCTTCTCCCCGGGGCCTGCCCTCCTGGCCCTGCACACACTCCCACCGGCACCCCCAGGCAGCCAGCCCCCACTCGGGTCTCCGTCTCGCACATAACATTACTCCCACTCGGGTGCTATAATTTGGTGTTTCACCACATTACACATAATCACAGTAGTTGCATTACTGTTAAAAAGGCCCAGCTTAGTCTTGTGAACACGTGAAACATAATTTATAAATATTGCGTTTCACCAATCGGGACAGATGCATACAGTGACATTAGTTTTATGCTAACATTTACTTCAACATGATGACACGTTAGCTAACGTAAGATCAGCCTATTATACAAATGTTAAATCTTACCGTAAGCAAATCGGTGGTGCTTTGTGGTTTGATGACGGTATGCCGTGTACTTTTTTACTTGGTCGCTTCCTTTTATGAAGTCGTTAGCTTTAGTGTTTAGCCCAATCTTGTGTTTTGGTGGGTGAGCTCGGCATGCTTTACACAAGAGGATTTTCTTGTCTGCCGCCTCTTCCACACCAAGCCAGTCAAGTTTCCAGTTCAAAATTGTTGCTGGCTGGGTGCATCTCTTCGTCAACGTGTTTGCGGGAACTTTAGGAGGATCTGGTGGAGGAACTGGGACTGGTTCACTTTGGTGGGTGGGTGGCTTAACCAAGTAGCGGTCCATGATCCATCAGGGAACTGCCCATTAGTTCGACATCCCATTGTTTCAACCATATTGAACTCATTGTTCCGAAGTCCGTTCTGAAATCATCATGATCCCCTGTGGTTAAGGTCTGGTTAGGTTTAGGCACAAAAACCACTTGGTTAGGGTCAGGAAAAGATCATGGTGTGGGTTAAAATGAAAAAGAAAGTGACAAACATAAGCCGTGAGCCTGCTCCACCTCAAGCCGGTCGCGGCGCACCATACGCTGCCGCGAGCCGTTCAGCACCGCGGACAGTCGGACTAATGGGATGTCAAACCAATGGGCTGTCGAACCAATGACATGGACCCATCCATTGCAGCACGGCAGCTTCAGGTAGGCTATGTAGTGAGCAGCGTTTTCTGTGTGTGAGGGGCGGGGGCGCGGGCGCCTGCGGCGCGCATCCTGGTACATCAGCGCAACCTTGTTAAGGACGTCTGGAGAATAATGTGTTCTTGACAAAAACTTGGGGGCAATTTTGCCCCCTGGAACATGGTTTTTGGGGGCATTCTTGGCTAAATTGGGGGCCAAATGGCCTGTGGCCCTCTCTAATTTCCGACACTGCGTGCAATGAATGGAGACCTATTATCCTGCTTGAACACAGACAACTGAATTCTTTCAACAATGTGACTCAAAATAATGATAAAATAGATTTTATTGATGTAAGATAATATGCTGATGGTGACATTTTCCACCGGTCCGCTGCGCTCTGAGTCTGGTGTCAGTAACACATGCTGCTCTGAGTTACGCATCTGTCTGCTTGCGCTGCAGTGTGCGTAGAGGGTTTTAATTTTTAGTGTTAAATCAAAAGTTAAATGCTACTTATCAGCAACCAGAAGTGTTTTTTCGTTCGTGAATATTTTCATCTTAATTCTAGGGTTGCAAGAAACCTTTTCGCCATAATAAATCAGTTGTCGCTCAGCAAAAAAAAAAAAAAAAAAAAAAAAAAAAAAAAATGTTGTTTGCTCATCCCTAACTAAAATGATCACCTTCTTCTGAATATTAACTTTGTCCCTGGTCTATAAGCTGCTTATAGACCAGGGACAAAGTTAATATTCCATAACTTTCCACCACATGAACCACTAACAAACCCATCTTGCTTTTTGAAATATTGGGTGACATAATGTCAACCCTTTGCTTCTTTCTCCTCTCTTACCTTCTTTTCTTTCCATTTTTGGCTACCTGATTTTTGAGGAATATTGCCATCTCCGCCTCCTTACCCACTGTCAGTGACAAATTACGGCACTCTGCTGCTGATCCAATCGGACTGAACCATTTTATGTACATGGGGGGGGGGGTTAATGTTTCCAAAACAAATAAAGTTATTGTTACCAGTACATTGTAAATTAAATATATTTGTGATTATAATTACTTAATAACTTAGTGTTATATCATTTTTTGTCAGTATTATAATTTTATTAGGGGCCCCTCTTAATCATGAGCCCCTAGAATCCTTCTCCTTTTTCCCCCCTTTTTGGTGCCCCAGCCTCCATCACAGATACCATGCACCTCATCAGTCCAAGAAACACACTGGTGTCAGTCTCCAGCTTCTGCAGCAGGGCATCATTCAGGTCCTTGCTGTGCTGCAAGAACCTCTCGTCTGCCCTCTCTAGCAGCTCTGTGTTGCTGTCTCTCTTCATTTTCCCTGTATACAAGAATAGAAGAATCAGTTTAAAAGTTTTTTATTGAGTCATAAGTAGATAAACACAGGTTCAGCAGTACAGTGTCACAAACATGTCAGCTCAACAATCAGCACTAGTCTTACGACACATTATACACCCCTCACCATATCGAATTGAGGATGTGGGTATAAAAGTAACAGTGACAATTGTGCATAGTATTGCTGATTGAAGTATGTAGCTGCCCTGGTTCAATGGCAGCAGTCATGGGTGGTAGGGGATTGTGTATGAATGATTGTTCATTTATCACAGCACATATTTATGTTATCAAGTCATACTTTTATGTATATCTCCATGTTTGCATAATGTCTGGTGAGACAAACTACTGGATAAACAACACAACAACTCTTACCTGGTCTGGTCTGGTGGCTTTGACCTGAGGTGCTGGATGGTGTTGGCGAGGTGCAGTGGAGTGGTGACATTAGCTCCAAGTTACCATCGTCTTGTTCGATGGCAGATAACTCTATAGGCCACATGAAAAACAACGCTTTAAACAGTGACTTGTCCACTACACAGTATACAATGTTTAGCCAACTGAAAGTGGGGCTGGTAGGTGAGCCCATGGCTAAGTAACTTGCTAACGTTAGCTAATGTTAGCAAGGCTAACCTGTTGATCAGTTAACATTAACCCAATCAGACATCACAAACAATAGCCGTGTCCCAATTCAGGGGCTGCATCCTCCGAGGGACGCGGGCCCTAAATTGGGACATAGCATTTATCTGAAGAAACTGGTAACACTAAGGTGAAAATGTTTGAAAAGAATCTTACCAGGTTCCGTTTGCGACAGTGTTACGCTTTCGTCCACCATCGCCTTCAGCATTGCATGGCTGAGTTTAGAGCTCCGGTCACTTGGCACGCTGGTCTGTTGCCAAGGTCCGAGTCCAGAACATTGAAATGCGGATTTCTCCTTGACCGCCCGTTGCCACTTTTGCCGAGGTCCTCCTTTTGGTCCCGGTAATCTTTAAAATTTATAAGCTTGATACTTATCTGCTAGCTTCGCGCGGTCTCGTTTATTGTTGTTGGTCTCAATAACCCCAACCCCTTCCCCGTGACGTATGTGGTTCGTTCTTCTAGTCCAGCAAATAAGTGGTGCCACTCTGGAACCCTTTTTTTCTGGCCCAGAGCCAGTTCTTTTGTCTGTCAAAACAGGAAAACCGGTTCCAAATTAACCACTGGCCCCGAACCAGCACTGGAACTGCTTTGGTGGAAAAGGGGTATTTGATCCTTTTTGGTTGTTTTTGGTCCCTTTGTGATTATTTTGCCCATTTTGTAAATACTTTATGTCTTATTCCAGTACCTTTGTGTCTTTTCGTGGTCATTTTGAGTCATTACAGGTGAAGGCAAGGGGGAGCCCCCTGATACTTTGGACCCCTGGATCTGTGCCCGAGGGGCCTTGTCAGTAAACAATCCATGCAACCATGTCTTAGGGGGACCTTTAAAGTGTTAACAGCATTAAATCAATAATTGATTGGTAATCGTCATCCTTATTTCACACATTAGCTTAGCTTTAGCATTTTACTCATGTTGATTAAGTTGTGATTTTAAACACAATCTCTCACTCTGTCTTTCATCCTTAATCTCTCTATAATGAGGACAGATGGAAACCATCTGAGGAGGATGATTGGAGGTCAAAAGCCTTGCTGCCGTGGTTACCGTCTCTCAGGTAACAGTCTCTACCTCCTCCAATCACCTCTCTCCATCCTCCTTCATTTCACCCCCAATTTAATTTTCTCCTTTCCTGTTGAAACATACATCTTTCATCCACATTTTCATTTCCTTCTTTCCCTCCTCACCATCCTTTCATCTCTTCTCTAACTACCTTTTTTCTTCCCCCTGTCTTTTGTCTCTGTTTTGACCTGTTCTCCTTTCTTTTTATTGCCAGTTTCTCTAAATTCTTGGCTCTGTCATCTTTCCTTTCTTCTCTTCATTCCTGTTATGTTTCTTCAACCTTTTCTTATCTCTTCCTCAAATTCCTTCCATAAAAATCACTTCTTTCAGGTCCTGTCTTCCTCCTCATCTTTGTTCCTCTCCTCCTTTTTTTCATCTCATAGTTTCCTCTGTCCTCCTACATTTCCTCTTCTGGTCTTTTTTCTTCTTTTAATATCTCACCATCCCTCCCCCTCCATCTGTCCTCCCTTTTCTCCCCTTCTCTCCTCCTCCTCCTGATGAGTAAACTCTGCACATGAATCCAACATGGCGGCTGATTAGGATCTGTTCATTAGCAGCATGAAGGATTTATTAATAATTAGCGTCTGCAGCTGATCTGAGCTTATCGACATGCTGATAGTAGTTTAGATCATGAAGTGAGACAACGTGAAACAAAACCAGATCACAATCACTTACAGGCAGATCTTACTTCTCTCAGTGACAGCTTTGTTTCTGAATGACTCAGTGATTTCATGTACACGGTGTTTCTTCTCGTGAGCAATGTTGGGAACATTACTTTAAAAAAGTAATTAGTTATAGTTTCTCATTACTTTCACCCAAAAGTAACTGAGTTAGTAACTGAGTTACTGCACTATAAAAGTAACTAATTACCTGGAAAAGTAACTATAGCATTGCTTTTTGATAAAATGTTCAAATATGTCAAATTGCTTGGACCCCCCCCCCCCCCCCCCCCCCCCCCCCCAAATGGAACTGTATGTAATGAAATTCAACATTGAATATGTTAAATGAATGAAAGTGACACTTAATAGAATATATCATTATTATAAAACATTGTTCACGTATCTACACTACACTGCATTGTTGTGTGGGACAACGAACAGACACAGACAAATTCAGTAGTAGTACACTGCCTTTGAATCGTCCCCCTCTTGACATTGAATCTTTTAATCCTCTGTCTTTCTACAAATCTTTATTGTATTCTTTCCATATTTCACCCACTTGTTAGCGATTTAAATGCGATTTAAATGTGAAAAGTCTCATTGACTGACCGTCAGCTGTGTGTATGTGGAGAAGGAGAGGGACGGAGGGAGCAGAGCTGTGGGAACAACCTGCAGTCCGACATACTATCACGCATTTAAATAACTTATTAGACGGATATATATAGAGAGAAAGGCCACGTTCAGAGAGCAAGCCCAAATAGGCAACTCCACTTTAGAAACAAGCCCAAAAAAAAGCAACCCGTGACTTGGACGTGACGTTACACCTCGACGCGCTGGCGTATTGCGGTAAGCAAGTTGTGTCATTTCCGGTGTTTCTGTGACAGTGTCTCTGTACTGCTCTGGTGAATTCTGCTACCCTGCTTTCTCACCTCAGTTGCTTTAACGTCTACTTCAAGTCTTAACCCACACTGGTTCTGTTTAAGCACTTATAGCTCTCCTTCTTTCTGCGACCTTCTCGCTAATCTCCTAGCTGTTGTTTGCACGCTCTTGTTATTAGCTACTTTAGCTTAGCCATGGCTTCCCCTTTTCCTGCTCTTTCCTGCCCGGTGTGTCACATGTTCAGTTATGCCTCTGCCTCCTTTAGCGACAGTGGTAATTGTAATAAGTGTAGCTTATTTGCTGCGTTGGAGGCGAGGCTTAGTGAATTAGAAGCGCGGCTCCGCACCATGGAAAACCATTCAGTAGCTGCGGTAGTTAGCCAGCCCCCTGTAGCCGGTGCGGAGCCACATAGCATAGCCTTAGCCTCTGCTAACTGTCCTCCGGCAACTCCCGTTCAGCCGGGAGGTTGGGTTACAGTTCGCCAGAAGCACAGCTCCAAGCCGAAGCCCATGGCTCACCACCAGCCTGTTCACGTTTCCAACCGTTTTTCCCCACTCAGCGACACACCCGCTGAGGATAAAACTCTGGTTATTGGCAGCTCTATTCTGAGAAACGTGAAGTTAGCAACACCAGCGGCCATAGTCAAATGTATCCCTGGGGCCAGAGCGGGCGACATCGAGTCAAATTTAAAACTGCTGGCTAAAGCTAAACGTAGATTCAGGAAGATTGTTATTCACGTCAGCAGCAATGACACCCGGTTACGCCAATCGGAGGTCACTAAAATTAATATTGCCTCGGCGTGTGAATACGCAAAAACAATGTCGGACTCCGTAGTTTTCTCTGGACCCCTCCCAAATCTGACCAGTGATGACATGTTTAGCCTCATGTCATCATTTAGCCGCTGGCTGTCCAGGTGGTGTCCAGCAAACAATGTGGGTTTCGTTAATAATTGGCAAACTTTCTGGGGAAAACCTGGTCTTATTAGGAGAGACGGCATTCATCCCACTTTGGATGGAGCTGCTCTCATTTCTAGGAACCTGGCAAATTTTCTTAGTAATTTAAATCCCTGACAACCCAGAGTTGAGACCAGGACAGAGAGTCGCAGTCCTAAACGCCTCTCTGAGCTTCTAGTTCAGTTACCCAGCCATAGTTTTCATAGTTTTATACAAACGGTGTCTGTCCCCCGACCACCTAAATTATTTAAATCTAAAATTAAACAAAGAGGAGTTGTGCATAACAACCTCATAAAAATTAAAACCTCTTCTGTGACAGAAAGACAAAACAGGAGAATTAAATGCGGACTGTTAAATATCAGGTCTCTGTCGTCTAAAGCAGTGTTAGTAAACGAATTAATATCAGATAATCATATTGATTTACTCAGTCTCACTGAAACCTGGCTGTGTCAAGATGAATATGTTAGTCTAAATGAATCCAATCCTCCCAGTCATAATAATACCCACATTCCTTGAGGCAGCGGCCGAGGAGGGGGAGTTGCAGCCATTTTCAACTCTAGTCTGTTAATCAGCCCTAAACCTAAACTAGATTATAATTCATTTGAAAGCCTCATTCTTAGTCTTTTACATCCGACCTGGAAAACCTTGCAGCCACTTTTATTTGTTATAGTGTACCGTGCTCCTGGCCCGTATTCTGAATTTGTATCTGAATTCTCAGAGTTTTTATCCAGTTTAGTTCTTAAATCAGATAAAGTTATTATTGTAAGCGATTTTAACATTCATGTCGACGTTGATAATGACTCCTTGGCTACCGCGTTTATCTCATTAATAGACTCCATTGGCTTCAGTCAGGGTGTACATGAATCCACTCACTGTCTTAACCATATCCTCGATCTAGTTCTGACATATGGAATTGAAATTGATAACCTAAAAGTCTTTCCACAGAATCCGTCGCTATCGGATCATTATCTGATTACTTTTGATTTCTTTTTACTCGATTACACGCCACTCAGCAACAATTACTATACTAGATGTTTATCAGATAGTGCTGTCGCAAAATTTAAGGGAAAGATTACTTCGTCGTTAAATTCAATACCAATACCTTCAGTAACAGAGGTTTCCCGTGCTGACTTTAACCTCTCCCAAATTGAACATTTTGTTGATAGCGCTGTAGGCTCGCTGCGAACAACGCTCAACTCTGTACCTCCTCTTAAAAAGAAGTTAAAAAAGCAAAGAAAGTTCGCTCCTTGGTATAACTCTCAAACCCATAGGTTAAAACAAATATCACGAAAATTTAAAAGGAATTGGCGATTAACCAAACTGGAAGAATCTCGTTTAATCTGGACAGACAGTCTCAAAACCTATAAGAGGGGCCTCCGCAATGCCAGAGCAAACTATTACTCAGCATTAATAGAAGAAAACAAGAACAATCCCAGGTTTCTTTTCAGCACTGTAGCCAGGCTGACTGAGAGTCAAAGCTCTATTGAGCCTTGTATTCCTTTAGCCCTTAGCAGTAATGATTTTATGAGCTTTTTTAATGACAAATTTCTAACTATTAGAGGCAAAATTCATGACCTCCTGCCATCAGGTGGTAGGCCTACCTATCTAACCTCAAACACAGCTGTAGAGCCTAATATATATTTAGATTGCTTCTCCCCAATTTCTCTTCAAGAATTGACAGTAGTGATTTCTGCTTCTAAATCAACAACGTGTCTCTTAGACCCCATCCCAACTAGGCTACTTAAGGAGGTCTTTCCTGTAGTTAACACTCATATATTAGATATGATCAATATATCCTTATTAACAGGCTATGTACCACAGTCTTTTAAGGTAGCTGTAATTAAACCTCTACTAAAAAAGCCCACCCTGGATCCAGAGGTGTTAGCCAACTATGGACCAATATCTAATCTTCCCTTTATGTCAAAGATCCTTGAGAAAGTAGTCGCAGACCAGCTGTGTGATTTTCTCCATGATAATAATTTATTTGAGGAATTTCAGTCAGGATTTAGAGTGCATCATAGCACTGAGACAGCACTAGTTAAAATTACAAATGACCTTCTGATTGCTTCAGACAAAGCACTTGTCTCTGTACTTGTTTTATTAGATCTTTGTGCGGCGTTTGACACAATTGACCATCAAATTCTACTGCAGAGACTGGATCACTTAATTGGCCTAAAAGGTTCAGCACTAAGCTGGTTTAAATCTTATTTATATGATCGTTTTCAATTTGTTGACGTTCGTAATGAATCATCCTTACGTACCAAAGTTTGTTTTGGAGTTCCGCAAGGTTCTGTGCTCGGACCAATCCTATTTACTCTATATATGCTTCCTTTAGGTAACATCATTAGAAATCACTCTATAAATTTCCATTGTTATGCGGATGATAGACAGTTGTATTTATCGATGAAGCCAGAAGAAAGTAATCAATTAACTAAACTCCATAACTGCCTTAAAGACATAAAAAATTGGATGAGCACCAATTTCCTGATGTTAAATTCAGACAAAACTGAAGTTATTGTTCTTGGCCCCAAACAACTCAGAGACTCTTTATCTGATGACATAGTTTCTCTAGATGCCATTGCTCTGGCCTCTAGCACTACCGTAAGAAACCTCTGTGTAATATTTGATCAAGATTTGTCTTTTAATTCTCATTTAAAACAAACCTCACGGACTGCATTTTTTCATCTGCGTGATATTGCGAAAATTAGGTCTATCCTGACCCAAAAAAATGCAGAAAAATTGGTCCACGCTTTTGTTACCTCAAGGCTGGATTACTGTAACTCTCTATTATCAGGTAGCTCTAGTAAGTCCTTAAAAACTCTCCAGCTAATTCAGAATGCAGCAGCACGTGTACTAACAGGAACAAAGAAACAAGATTATATTTCTCCTGTTTTAGCTTCTCTGCACTGGCTCCCTGTAAAATCCAGAATTGAATTTAAAATCCTACTGTTAACTTATAAAGCTCTAAATGGTCAAGCTCCATCATATGTTAGAGAGCTCATAGTGCCATATTATCCCACCAGAACACTGCGCTCTGAGAACGCAGTGTTACTTGTGGTCCCTAAAGTCTCCAAAAGCAGATCAGGAGCCAGAGCTTTCAGCTATCAGGCTCCTCTCCTGTGGAATCATCTTCCTGTTACGGTCTGGGAGGCAGACACCGTCTCCACATTTAAGACTAGACTTAAGACTTTCCTCTTTGATAAAGCTTATAGTTAGGGCTGGCTCAGGCTTGCCCTGTACCAGCCCCTAGTTAGGCTGACTTAGGCCTAGCCTGCCGGAGGACCCCCCTATAATACACCGGGCACCTTCTCTCCTTCTCTCTCTCTCTCTCTCTCTCTCTCGTATTCTATTACTGCATCTTGCTAACTCGGCCATTCTGGATGTCACTAACCCGGCTTCTTATCCGGAGCCTTTGTGCTCCACTGTCTCTCAGATTAACTCATATCGCAGCGGTGCCTGGACAGCGTGACGTGTGTGGTTGTGCTGCTGCCGTGGTCCTGCCAGATGCCTCCTGCTGCTGCTGCTGCTGCCATCATTAGTCATTAGTCATACTTCTACTGTTATTATACACATATGACTATTGTCACACATGTATACTGTCAGATATTAATACATACTTTCAACATATTGTACCACAGTAACCAGAACTATAACTATAATATTATTACTTTCATTAACGTTGTTGTAAGCTACCGTCATTACCTGCATCTCTCTCTCTCTGTCTCTCTCTCTCTCATTGTGTCATATAGATTACTGTTAATTTATTATGCTGATCTGTTCTGTACGACATCTATTGCACGTCTGTCCGTCCTGGAAGAGGGATCCCTCCTCAGTTGCTCTTCCTGAGGTTTCTACCGTTTTTTTTCCCCCCGATAAAGGGTTTTTTTGGGGGAGTTTTTCCTTATCCGCTGTGAGGGTCTTAAGGACAGAGGGATGTCGTATGCTGTAAAGCCCTGTGAGGCAAATTGTGATTTGTGATATTGGGCTTCATAAATAAAATTGATTGATTGATTGATTGATTGACTACCAATATTTGTAAGCCCAAAGTCGTGGACCTGACAACCCTGCTTGTGTGCTTGTGAATACCCGCCCTACTCTGCCTCTGATTGGTTTATGATGAAATTTTACTCTCCCTAAGCCAATCATCAGAACTTATGCGGTTGTCTCTCCCTCCCTTCCCCCTCACCTGCCCTCACCAAAGTAAAAAGAACTTCCGAGCTCTGCTTGGGTGAAAGCTACTTCAGTGAACTCAAGTACAGCCAAGTAATGGCGCATTTTATTGTGAGTAACGGTAACTGCGTTATAACAGTGAAGACTAACTTTCTGATTACTCGTTACTGAAAGAAGTAGTGCCGTTAGTAATGCTGTTTATTTATAACACCGTTATTCCCATCACTACTCGTGAGGCTACACTTAATATTTCATACAGATTTCACAGGTCCTCATTGTCACTCTGCTGTTAAAGTCCCTCAGGAATATATTTCAGTTGTGAAGGAGTCCTAGAAGAATTATTGTGCGGGATGTTGAATTGTTCTTCCACATCTGCATCACCAAGAGTCTCTGTAGTCCACAGGATGTATATTTTGCAGTAGTGGAACAAATTCAAGGTTCTGCATGAATAATTAAAATTTTATAATAGAATATTCATTATTCTGAAATGGGCCATTCTGCATGATGACTGTTTTTACTTTTGGTACTTTCAGTATATTTTGATGCGAATCCTTCAGTACTTTTATTTAAGTAACATTATGAATGCAGGGCTTTTAGGAGAGAATTTCTACTTATTTACAGGGTAATATTTGTAATATTGGGGTCTATTGGAATAGATTTAGGTGCTTTAATGTTCAAAAACACAGTATTTGTCTTTTACTGCCCACTGCTGCAGCACCTCTGAGTAAAACACTGTGTTTGGGCTCATGTCCTGCCTCCCCTGCAGCCCAGTCTGAGGTGATTGGTCAGCTCGCTCAGTCTGTTGTGATTGGTGCAATGCTTAGAGCTAGTATCGGCAATGTCACGCCCCTTACCTTAACAGAATTTCAGCCCTGGTGGCTACATGAGCTGCTAAAACTGCGCTGTGGCTAAGCTAACAATGGCGGCCATTGGCCCTCATTAATTTGAGTGGAGAAACATGAGCCGATAGACTCATAGCTGATAAACTAGTTTTTATTTTGTAGCTCTCTTATATTATTATTTTTCTTTTTATAATTATTTATTATTATAATTAATTACTACGTAACGTGGAAACACAAACAGTAGCACTCACATATTATGTGCAGTGGTGTAAAGCATAACTTCTTTTTAATCTAGGCAGGCTTCTCTAAGATCAGACTAATGTAACTTGTGTTGGGTAGAGATAACAGTATTTATAAATTTGGCTATTTACACATTCCCCATTAAAACCACACAGGTTTTAGGTCATAAATTCAGCAATTTTACCACAGCAGATTGAGATGACAGATTTTTGTGTTATACAGAAACAAATGAATAAAAATTACGAGTACATGCAGATCTCATGTTTAATGTAACCATTCTACTAAAATGTAGCTGCATTTCACCTTATGTTTGTAATCTACAATATGTACAATGTACCAATGAATCACAGTTTCTCTACATCATTTATATGAAATCAAAGTTTCATAGTAAAACACATGCTGCTTCCTGGATCAGTATTTGTTCTATTCAGTGATGTCGCCTGATTCTATATTTGCTTACTTATAAAACAGTATTGTGTCTTTTTTACCTATTAGGTTTTGGGGTAATGAACCAGGTTCCAGTTCATCCTACTAGTTTGATACACCACCCAGGCCTGGACTAGTGATGTTACGTGCTGTGCTGATGCTTTGAAGGAAGTGTTTCCACAATGCACGTATGGAGGCTTGTATCGTTTCACATGAGTGATGTCATTGATGACGTCCAAAGCCTCGCTGCCCGGCTGTATCACGTGACTGGTTCGGGAATCAGTTCAGAACTTGGTGCAAGGTTTTGACAGAAGTGACACAGAACACGAATATTACACCTTTTGCCATTATTATATTATATGACACTACACCACAATACAATTTTTGGCCAAATGATTTAGTTTATACACATAGGATGCATTCATAAAAGAATAACAGTTTATTATACATGTATTTGATACAGTATAGACATACTCTCTAGAAAATACACTATATTGATAAAGAGAAAGTTATATGGTCATATATTTTTATTAGATTTTATTATTATTGTTATTATTATTATCATTATTATTATTATTATTATTAATAGTCATTCCCAACAGCCGTTACTGACACAAAATACCGTGTCACAGATTACATGGTTAACATCACAGCTACTTGTTTTACACACTTTGGCCAGCATGTGGTTTCATGTGCACATGAAGCCTCGAGAAATTAACCTTTTTCTGAACCAATTTGCTGGAAAGCTTCAATGCTTCATTAGGCTTCATTTCATCATCACTAGCCTGAAGCCTGACTGTTTGAAGCCATACACCCTGCAGAACATCCACAACATGTATAGGTATGACTATGGACCCTTACGGCACAGAACTGAAGAAGAGTACGTGTTTATGATATGTAATGAGATACAACTGTGTAAACTCAATTCTGAACACTTTGGTTTCATTATACAAAAAAACCCACTAATAAAGAAATGACAAATAAGTCTTTTGTCAAAAGAACTTTATTTCTAGTACGTACCTTTGCTTCTCGAGCTGCTCTCTCAAGGCCTTCACATACTCCGCCAGACATTTGTTCTCTCTCGCAGGGCTGCAAGAAAAGAATGACATAATTGTTTTCTTGCAGCCCTAGTTTGGGAGTTCTTGCAGCTTGTTCTCGACACATCATCTGGGCTGAACTTTCTTCTTGTGTGGTGTCCGAGAACTGTTGTGTGATTGGTCAGAAATTTGAAGTGGGCGTGGTTAATGTGGAAAAGCCTGTGTGACATATTGGGCCTATAAGGTCTTTCCAGGAGTTCTACACTTGATGTCCTGGCCAGAAAGCACTTCTTGTTCTAGCCACCTCAAGAAAAAGAACAAATTTCTCTGTTCTTGCGGAGTATGTACAGGGCTTCAGAGTAGCCCTGTACAGGTGTGTGCTGATCGCTGCCATCTGTTGAGTTACCACTGACCGTGTGCCCACTGAGACAGTTTGTGGAGGGCCCGTTTGGCATGGAATCTGGCTGTAGTGGAGAGGTGTTGGGCACCAGGGCCCTGCTGTGATGTACTCTAAAAACAAAGGAAAATTAAGTAACTTATTAAGTAAATAACTTTATACTTGATATTGCACCAGACAAAAACAGTCAAATTCTAAAACGCTAAACAGTGTTATCCCCTGTAAAATCAGTAGACCACACTTACGTATTCAAACACATGTAGAGACAGACCTACACACAACGTCCTTACATCACATAAATACCTCTCCAGCTGTATAACTTAGACTTACTACAATGTTTGGTAACAATATTGTGAATGGCCTCCATGTTACAGAGCTCCAAGTAAAAAAACACATACATCTTCCATAAAACTTATATTAAAAGCTGATTCACCATCAAACTTTGAGTGCAGCCACACATTTTAGACAAATAAGTGCAGGTCTTAAAGGAATACGCTGACGATTTGGGAGTTATGCCCTTTCTCTGTGACAACAGAGACAACATGATCGATATCTTTTTTGGGTCTGTACGTCCAGTGGCTGTGTCTCAGCGGTTAGCATTGCGGCTTAGCTTAGCAAATACAACTGAAGTCTATAGGGTGTCAGTCGCCTACTCGTAAAAGTGAACAAATAAACGTTACAGAAACCCTGAAGCTGGTATTTCTGCACGTGCATTTAAAATAAACATGTTTAAACATTAATTCGAAAAACAAGAGTCCTTTTTAGTCGCTTTAGAAGAAGTTTGATACACTGAACTATAGTGTGTTTAGGCCCTGCACAGAGGGATACACCGGTGAGCAACAGCTGCAGCTGGCTCTGGGACAGGTGCGCTAGGTCACTCGGTAAAAGCAAATAAAGAGACGGCACGGATGATCATAAAGCGATATTACTCACTCGACTGAAAGCTGTCCATCAGCTCCTGCAGGCCTGGGGCATTTTTTCCAGTTTATCTCAGGAACATGAATGGGTAATACTACATAATACGTCCCGCGACTTAGAGCGTACCTGCCGCTCACTTAGAGTGTACCTACCGTTCACTTTGCACCTAATTTAACAGAAGTACTGAGTAAATCTCGGTCACCCCCCCCCCCCATTTTCCCCATGTTTTACAGTATAACTAGGCTGCTTCTTAGCGCGTAACTCCCATTGACTTATGTCCTTCTTCACACCAACTTCCACAGAAGTACAGAGTAACTCTTGCTCACTTCCCCCACTATTTCCTGTGTTTTACAGTATAACTAGGTTGCGTCTGAGAGCGTAACTCCCGTACAATTACGTCCTACTTTACACCAACTTAGAGTAACTCTTGCTAACTTTCCCCCACTACTTTCCCTGTGTTTTACAGTATAACTAGGCTGCATCTTAGAGCGTAACTCCCGTACAATTATGTCCTACTTTGCCTGGACTTACAGTGTAAGTACCAAGTATATTAAATTAAATAGTCTGCTGTACAATATGAGCACTGCCTTTCGCTCTTTGCAACTGTTACAATCTTGTTTTTTCTAAGTGTCAGCAGGCAAATTTCACCCCTATTCCAGAGATGTACTATTCATTATGGTTTGGAAAAATAATATGTTGGGAAATGGGTATACAGTATGGAAACTGGCTAATAACAGGCTGGCTGGTAGCAAACTTACCTCTCTAAAATGCACATCTATGGAAGTCTCGCACTGTCATCCAAGGGCAAAACACAAACTATACAGTAATAAATCCACAATAATGAGTCATTCAGAGTTATAAAATGTTTTTATTATGTGATTACACAGAAAACACATGACAGGCACTATTCCTCTCATCCATACTCCATGAGTACAGTAATTTTTATTTATTTTATTTATCCTTTATTTAACCAGGTGAGTCCCATTGAGATTGACATCTCTTTTACAAGGGAGCCCTGTCCAAGAAGGCAGCATACCAAAATTACAACAATAAAACATCATAAAACATAAACAGTACATAGATAGGTACATGAAGTACATACAGTATACCTCAAGCTGTAATCAGTGTCTAAGTAGATCTTAATTTCCCTGTAACTAGTGTCTAAGTATAGCCTACCTCTCCTGTGAGTACTGCCAAACTACGGAGAACCGGGCTGTATTATGAAGTTTGCACTGTTATCCCCTCCTTAGTGTCTAAGTACAGTCTACTACCACTGTAACTAATGTGAAATTAGAGCCAGTGAGTTAGAACACAGTTACTTCAATGTTTCACAAGATAACATCATCTGAAAACAATCCAAAGACGAAAGTAAGTGTCCCTGACAACATAAAATAACACATTTCTACTGGTTTTTGTTATTTACGTTCAGTTTTGTTCCTTCTGTTATAAACTGTTCAATTTAGTCTTGATCCTTTATTGTGATCCGTTTGGTCAAAAATGGTCAGTCAAGTCAGTTTCAGTTGACAAATGTACTTTCTAAGTCAAAAGTCAAGTGGAAAAGATCATTGTGGTACTACTATCATACTGGAGTGTGACATCCAGTGATGGAGATAGAAGAATGTATGAGCTCCTCCGGATAAAAGGTGATATTGAACCAACTCCTTGGGTCAAGGCAGAGATCGGGGTCGTGGGTGGCTAGCCATCTCCCTCATCAGGTTGAATGTCAAATCCACATGTAATTTTCCACAGAATCTCTAAAAAAACATCACCTGTGCAGAAAGAGAGGTATTACTAAGTTGCATCATCAACTTCAATTTCTTTTTGTGGTCATTATCATTATTACGTAAATACATCACAGTAACACAAATTGAGCAAACTTTTAACTGTAAAGTTTTTCTCGGCATGGAATACTTTATCCTGTCTTTACATTTTACGTCATGAATCATTAGCCTTTTAAACCATAACAAGTGGATTACATTTCCTTTTGAACTACAAAGTTTGTGTTTTTAAACATTGTTAACTGTTTTCCACTTAACTATGGATAACAAAACGTATTTCAAAAATGTAGGCTACATCATTGCACACACTGTATTACACTTGATGATTCATCGGTCAAACAGCATTCCTGACCCAACTGTAATGGTGCAAATGTATACACTAACACAAATACAAACGGTAAGGGGCCACGAGGCAAGAGAAGTGCAGCATTTTAGAGTTACAAGTAGGTTGCGAACAGTAATTGCATTGCCAAGTAAGTGTAGTGTAGAGGGGAAGCACACACACTATAGCTATGTCTCAATTCGGGGTCTGCAGCCTTCGCAGCCACGTCCTTCAAGGATGCAGGAGCGTCCTCTGAACGCTGCCTCAACCGTTGTGAAATGGGACGGTCTAGCCTTTGGAGGATTTCCTGGTTCCGTGAGCACGTCATGATTTGTGTCGCGTCACGACGCAAGGGGCAAAGGCAGTTAATATTTTGTAGTGTTTTCTTATTATTGTATTTTATTTATTATATTTTCATGGAGGAGGAGTTGCGTCGGCATCGGCGGAACCGGCTTATATGACAGGTGTCTTCTGCAGCACAAGCTAACATCGCTAGCTGCGTTAGCATCACCTCACCAAGACGTTGATAAACGCATTAACACTCCCACAGCACAGGTCCTCAGTCCCTCCCTCACGTCTCCTGCGAGGATCTCAGAGTGTTTGTGTTTACAGCAACACTTCTCACCGTAGACATTGTGTAGTTTCACTTGATTCCCTCCGTCGTCTGATTCCTCTGCCTGCGCAGGACAAGCTTCTCCCCTCGGCCTCGCTGAGAGGTGGTACTTCCTGTCTTAACCAATGGGAAATGTGCACCTCCCTGTTTGACCAATGACTGCTGGTCTAAGCAGAGTGGCTGTGAATGACACCTTGTTTGATCAGTGAGACTATGCCAGAGCGATCTAGTAATTGACAGTTAACAACGTACCATATAGCAACTGCTTAAAATACATGTACACAACACACATACACACACACACACACTAAAAAGGATTTTTTTTTCCTGATATTAAGTATTTTGCTGCAGGGACTAACAGTTTAGTAGGTATGGTGGCGCCACAAGTACATGCATCATTTTTTAACATGCAGTGACATACTGTACCTCAGCAATTATGCTGGTCAAGGCCAGCGTTGCCTTCTGAAGGTGGTGCCTCTTCTGGGCCTCTGACAGTGACAGGGATGTCCTGTAAGTTTTCAGGACATGCCTGGCTTCCATTGAAGTCGATTTACAAGGGGAAGGGAATTTGATTTTTTCCTGAACCAATCAGTAGAGATCAACGACTCACCCAGAATCTGACGTCATTAGTATCCATGCCTCGGGGGTGCCGAAAACAAGCAAGCATTGCCTGTTTAAAATGTCTCCATCGTTGTGCACGCCCAGCTGCATCGCCGTTAAATCCAGTTTAGCAGCTTCCTTAATTTGGTCCTCCATTAACGCGAGTAATAGCGAAACACCTCAACAGCATCCTTAATGTGGTCTGTAGGATCTGTAGCGGTCGCCATTGTTGCTATCTTCACCAGTTACCCACCGACGTACAGCTTGACATCAGCATGGCGCTGATTGGCTAATCGTTAGACCCCCGGCGTTCATTGGTCCTTTCATTGTTTGGACGAGATAAATCGGAAATTCATTGAAATATGCCAGACCAGTAATGCAAGCCTACTCAGTTGAGTGGGCGGGGTCTATGGTCTGGAACCAGGCTACCAGGTGAAAGTATGTTTTCATGGATACTGTTGGCGTCTGAAGACCGTCTCAGCTGTCGCTCACCTCACCAGCATTACATTACTGGACACTCGTTTATGGCTTCATGGCTCTGCTTGCAGACAGAATTCACCCACCCTAGATGTGACGGGTCGATGTCATTGGTCCAACAGCCCATTGGTCCGACAGTCCGCAGTGCTGAACGGCTCCCGGCGGGTGTATTTCTACCTTGATGGTGCGCCACGACCAGCTTTGGGTCAGCTGGGAAAGGCTTGAGGTGGAGCAGGCTAATGGCTTATGTGTTTGCCACTTTCTTTTTCATTTTAACCCACACCATGATCTTTTCCTAACCCTAACCAAGTGGTTTTTGTGCCTAAACCTAACCAGACCTTAACCACAGGGCGTCATGATGATTTCGGAACAACGGGACTTCGGAACAATGGGTTTAATATGGTCGGACCAATGGGCTATCGGACCAATGGGCAGTTCCCGATGTGACTCACTTGTGTTTTGCTGTAAACGCTTTGACAATTTTGAATTCATTAAAATGTTGAAGGTCTTCTCCCTGGCATTTGTGTTCGTCCGGCATAACGGCTCCTCAGCATGCAAGTTTACCTTTTTCCAGCTCTGTGCACATTCTCCTTTCATCCCAGGAAATACATACAAATATAGCAAGATAAAACACAATGCATATGGTTGATATGCTTTACTGAGAGCTTACTGTGCAGTTAATTTAGTTTGTTCTTCCATGTTTTGAGGCAAGTAAAATCAAAACAAACATCTCACATTGTTCTCTGTAGTTACAGAACAAGTTATATACAGTGGTAGTTTTCCTCTTGTTACATTTAGTTACAGGGTAAATACAGCTATAAAAGCGCTAATAGTTCCCCCGTAGTTACATTTAGTTACAGGGTAAGTACAGGGTATGCAGGATGTAATATTAAATGTAAATTGTACATTGTATATCATATAAAAAACAAAATATTACATCCTTAACTTAAAGCCTTTACTTAAAGGACAACTTCAGTATTTTTCAACCTGGGCTCTATTTCCCCATGTGTATGTGTGCGTATGATTCATGGGTACCACTCGTTCTAAAATTGGTTCAGTATTGAGGGGCGAAACGAGCTAAAACGGTAATGGGGGCAAATGTGTCCCGTATAAAAGTGCTTTTTTTCTCCACTGACCAGTTCAGATCACCAGTGCTATCTCTGTAGATAGCATACTGTAGCGGCCCTGGGGCAGTGGTCAGTGTGAATGAGTGGAGTCAGCTGTCAGTCAGTGTTGGAGCAGAGAGGGGGAGGGCGGCCCCGCTGGGTACTGGTTTTTAGACGCCAACAGTATCCATGACAACATACTGTCACCTGGACCTTTGTTCCGAAGTAAAAGCACAGATGTACCCTGTAGTTGTATAGGCTACCTGCTGAAAATATAAAGGAACAATGTAGATTGCCTGTTTGTTTGTAATTAGGTCATTTTGAAATAAAATCACATCTGACTTATTACTTGTTGCAGAAGTCATCACTCCATCTTCTCTCCGATTTTTCAGTTTTATTGTCATACCGTACTCTGTAATAATAGAATAAGTATCCTGTAATTAAAAATACCTATTGTATAAGTTGTCTCTAAATCCCCGACCCAAACTTCCATATTATTGATCAATAGGTCGCACATACCCTGTTATAATAGAATAGGTACTCAGTAGTTAAAAATACCTACTGTATAAGTTGTCTCTAAATTCCCCCCAAACGTCCATATTATTGATCAGTAGGTCGCACATACTCTGCTATAATAGAATAGGTACCCAGTAGTAGTAAAAAACCTATAATATAAAAAGGCCCAGCAGACACTGTACTTCCTGAGGGTGCTCAGGAAGAACAACATCACCCAGACACTGCTGGTGTCCTTTTATTGATGCTCTATTGACAGCATCCTGACATACTGTATGTGTGTGTGGTACACCAGCTGCGCAGTGGCTCAGAGGAAAGAGCTCCAGAGGATCATAAACACAGCTCAGAAGTTAGTCGGCTGCCCTCTCCTCTCTCTGGCCCCATTGTTTCAGAAAAGCCCAAAACATTTAATAGACACTTCACACCCTGGTCATTCCCTGTTTGAACTGTTGCCAGCAGGCAGATGGTATAGATCAATGAAAACAAGGACAGATTCAGAAACAGCTTCTACCCAACTGCAAATAACAAATGCAATAACAGGATTTTTAGTGCAACATGGGACTGTGCAAATGACAGATGAGAGAATGGTTGTGTTTGCTTTTTCTTTATTTTTAGCTGTCTTCTTTTTAATGTTGCTTATGGTTTTATATGATATAGTTTTATGAGTTGATGCACTGACAAGATGGCACTTTAATTTTGTTGTACATGAGACAATGACAAATGAACGCAATTCTATATTCTATTCTATAAATAAAGTTGACTAATTTAAACATTCGTTAACAGCTCCTATCTGAATCCATGCAGAACAATAGAAGACAGTAAACATGATGAAGCCTCTCTCTGGTTACTAACACAATGAGCTGATATGTGAAGTGATAAGATGGCAAACTGCACTTTCAGAGATTCATCTGTTGGGAATTTTCTTTTTCTTTTTTCTTTTTTTTTTTAACACACAGCGGATCATAAATAATGACGAATGTCAATATGTAGCTTCCAGTAGTCGGAGTTTAAACCGGTGCAATCAGGGATCTGTGAGCTGCAGTAATCTCACAGCTTGACAATAAAAACTCTCACATGGGAATCATCCACAACTCAAACATGACACATTTAAAGTAAAATCATCAGTTTGCTTAACTGTCTTTAAATTTCACAATGAAGCAGTTTTTTTTTTCTTTTTTTTCCAGGACTGGAGGAAATCTTAGCAGCTGACTCAGTAATCGCTGACTCATGGTATTGATCCAGTGACCCTGCAGATCTACAGTATCACGGCCAAGTTTGGGCATCGAGGCAGAAAACGCTGCATTTATCGCCACTTTGACAAAGTGTTAGGTCAAGTGTACAGAGAGAAAAAAATGTGAGAGAAGAGGAAGAGGAACTCCACACAGTCTGAGATAAAGTCGGTTACAAGTATGTATATTTTATTTCAGCACAAAATGGTGCAAAACTAAGTTTCTCAACTTAACTGGAAGATTTAACACTGAAAACACCTTACTGTTAGTCAAAAAAGGAGAGGAGGAAGGTGTGTCCATAGGCAGAGAGAGAAGAGGAAAGGCAAGAGTCTAAAATTAAGAGTAGGGACTGTGAATGTTGGGACTATGACAGGGAAAGCTAGACAGTTGGCTGACATGATGCAGAGGAGGAAGGTGGATATACTGTGTGTTCAGGAGGCCAGGTGGAAAGGTAGCAAGACTAGAAGCTTAGGGGCAGGGTTCAAGCTGTTTTATCATGGTGTGGATGGGAAGATAAACGAAGTAGGAGTTATCCTGAAGAAGGAGTTTGTTAGGAATGTTCTGGGGTGAACAGAGTGTCAGATAGGGTGAAATTCTGGAGTGAGTTCCATGAAGTTATGCAGAATATCCCTAGAGTTGAGAGAGTGGTAATTGGTGCAGACGTCAATGGATATGTCGGGGCAGGGAACAGAGGGGATGAGGAAATGATGGGCAGGTTTGGTATCCAGGATAGGATCGCAGAAGGACAGATGGTGGTAGACTTTGCAAAAAGGATGGAAATGACTGTCGTGAATATTTTTTTTCAGAAGAGGCAGGATCATAGGGTGACTTATAAGAGTGAAGGTAGGAGCACACAGGTGGACTACATCTTGTGTAGACGATGTAATCTGAAGGAGATTAGTGACTGCCAAGTCGTGGTAGGTAAGAGTGTAGCCAGACAGCATAGGATGGTGGTGTGTAGGATAACTCTGGTAGTGAGGAAGATGAAGAGGACAAAGGTAGAGCAGAGGACGAAGTGGTGGAAGCTGAAAAAGGAAGAGGGTTGTGTGGTTTTCAGGGAGGAGTTGAGACAGGCTCTGGGTGGCCAGGAGGTGCTCCCAAATGACTGGACAACTACATCTAATGTTATCAGAGAGACAGTTAGGAGAGTACTTGGTGTGTTATCTGAAAGGAAGTGCAGGAGTGTATACAGAGAAAGAGGTTAGCTAAGAAGAACATACACAGAAGAGGTCACTGAGAGGACTGAGCGGAGTAGACAGGAGTTCAGGGAGATTCAGCGTAAGATGAAGGTAGAGGTGGCAAAGACCAAACAAAGGGTGTACGACAACTTGTATGATAGGTTGGACAGTAAGGAGGGAGTGACTGATTTACACAAGTTGCCAAGGCAAAGAGATAGAGATGGGAAGGATGTGCAGCAGGTTAGGGTGATTAAGGATAGAGATGGAAATGTATTGACAGGTGCCGCAAGTGTGATGGGAAGATGGAAAGAGTACTTTGAAGAGTTGATGAATGAGGAAAATGAGATGGAACAAAGAGTAGAAGAGGTAACCACTGTGGAGCAGGAAGTAACAAAAATTAGTAAGGATGAAATGAGGAGGGCACTGAAGAGGATGAAGAGTGGAAAGGCAGCTGGTCCTGATGATATACCTGTGGAGGTATGGAAGTGTCTAGGAGAGGTGGTGGTATAGTTTTTGACTAGGTTTTTCAACAAGGTCTTAGAGAGTGAGAAGATGCCTGAGGAATGGAGGAGAAGTGAGCTGGTGAGCATCTGTGAGCAGCAGTGTGGTTTCATGCCAAGAAAAAGTACTACAGATTTAGTATTTGCTTTGAGGATGCTGATGGTGAAGTACAGAGAAGGTCAGAGGGAACTACATTGTGTCTTTGTAGATCTAGAGAAAGCATATGACAGGGTGCTGAGAGAGGAGCTGTGGTATTGTATGAGGAAGTCTGGAGTGGCAGAGAAGTGTGTTAGAGTGATGCAGGACATGTACGAGAGTTGTAGGACAGTGGTGAGGTGTGCTGTAGGTGTGACAGAGGAGTTTAAGGTGGAAGTGGTGTGAGCAGGGAGCAGGTGGAGGAAAATCTAGAGAGGTGGAGGAGGTATGCCCTGGAAAGGAGAGTAATGAAGGTTAGTCGTAGCAAGACAGAATACATGCTTGTGAATGAGAAGGACCCAAGTGGAACGGTGAGGTTACAGGGAGAAGGAATAAAGAAGATGGAGATGGAGTACTTGTGGTCAACAGCCCAGGGCAATGGAGAGTGTGGAAAAGAGGTGAAGAAACGTGTGCCAGCAGGTTGGAATGGGTGGAGAAAAGTGGCAGGTGTGATGTGTGATAGAAGAGTACCAGCAAGATTAAAAGGTTTATTATTAATAAAATAATAATAAAATAAATAAAGTTTATTATTATTAGGGCCTGAGCGATGACGAAGTTGTCTGTGAGGATCCTATTGTAATCGCGCTGTTTATTATTGTTATTATTATTATTATTACTAGGGCCCGAGTGACGGCGAAGTCGTCCGCATAGGACCCAACTGTAATCGCGCTGTTTATTATTATTTATTATAATTATTACTATTATTATTATTAAGGCCCGAGTGATAACGAAGTCATCCATGAGGACCCTTTTGTAATTGCACTGTTTATCATTATTATTATTATTATTATTATTAGGGCCCGAGAGATGACGAAGTCGTCCACGTAGGACCGTATTGTAATCGCGCTGTTTATTATTAGGGCCGAAGCGACGACGAAGTCGTCCACGTAGGACCCTATTGTAATCACGCTGTTTATTATTAATATTAGGTCCCGAGTGACAACGAAGTCGTCCGCATAGGACCCTATTGTAATTGCACTGTTTATTATTATTAGGGCCCGAGCAATGACGAATCGTCCCTGAGGACCCTATTGTAATCGCACTGTTTATTATTATTATTATTGTTGTTTGGGCCTGAGCGATGACGAAGACGTCCGCGTAGGACGCTACTGTAACCGCACTGTTTATTATTATTAGGGGCAAAAACTGCAAAAGCTACTTTTTCAAACTCCTTCTAAGATTTTGACCAAACTGCATAAAACTTTGCACCTATACTCACAAAATGGACCTGATCTAAAGTTGTCAAAAAAGATTTGCCCAGTCAAAAAATGTATGAATTATTGACATACAAATTTTTGTAGCTAGCTATGAAAATGCGAACTGTTCCATATCTTTTATAGCTTAATTAATAGCTATCAAACCCAAACCTAAGATCCTATGTAAGTAAATTGGCCCAAATTGGCCGATATTTCTGCTGTAAACCCAGAAATATCATGTTTCATAAAAGTTGATCGGATTTGTACGAAAATTGGTGATCATGATGTGGGGACAGTCCTGAGGCCAGCCGCTGAGTTTGGTAATGATTGGTCAAAGTGGGTATGACTTATTGCAACAAACGCATTCAGCCTTTAGTACTTCCCATTACGGTGAATACTGCAGCTCAGACATTGGCCTGTGTCCTGATGCTCGCCCCGAGCCCATTGTCCTTTGGGGCCAACTATCGTGGGCTCCATGGGGCGTGGAGCCTGAATCACGCGGGGAGGCTTTGACCCCGTTAATAACTGCTTGCAGTTCTAGTTATTATTTTTCTTCAGAAATGTTTTTGCAAATTCCTGTGAGGTGGTTCATCCTAGTGACATGAAATTTTCACCAGTGTTTGGAAGTTGTGTGCAAATGCTGCTCAAGAAATAAAATGCCAATAAGCCAGATGGGGGAGCTATCATAAAGGTCAAAGAAATTTTGTTTTGAAAGGCCACTACCTTTGCAACATTTGTCAGACTGACTTGAAATTTGACACACATGTTCAGGTGAATGGGTTCAACAAAAGCCTGCCTAATTAGATTGCCCACCATATTGAATTTTTTGAAAGACACATTTTTGACATCTCCAAAGGCGTAGGTCCGTTTTCAGTCAGTTTCTGTGGCTCATCATGGAATGAAGCTCTTCAAAAGTTATCAACAGCTTTTTGATATGTCATTGTCTTTTGATAATATTGGCCAATGAACTTTAGAGGGGGCGTGGCTCAGCACATTAATGGATTTTACTCCTGAACAGTTGAGCTAATAATCACAAAACTTGTCGGAAATGTCTACATACACTGATCAGGCATAACATTATGACAACCTGCCTAATATTGTATAGGTCCCCCTTTTACTGCCAAAAAAGCCCTGATCTGTCGAGGCATGAACTCCTCCTCTGAAGGTGGCTGTGGTAGCTGGCACCAAGACGTTAGCAGCAGATCCTTTAAGTCCTGTAAGTTGCATGGTGGGGCCTCCATGGATCAGACTTGTTTGTCCAGCACATCCCATAGATGCTCAATTCGATTGAGATCTGGGGAATTTGGAGGCCAAGACAAATTTAAAGATTAAGTTCCGCTGACTGTCACACACCTGAAATTTGTTCTCCGCATTTGACATTTGACCGCATTCATGTGGTGATCTAACCCTCCAATTCCAACCCCTGATGCTGAGTGGGAGGCAGTGGGTCCCATTTTTATAGTCTTTGGTATGACCCAGCCGGGGATCTAACCCACGACCTTCCAGTCTCAGGGCGGACACTCTACCACTAGGCCACTGAGCTGGTAGACACTGACAACACCTCAAACTCGTTGTGTTTCTCAAGCCATTCCTGAACCATTTTTGCTTTGTGTCACTGTCGATGCACAAAATTAGAAAATGATTGCTTAAAGCTATAGTTGGTAATGTTGGAGAGCTAGCAAGATTTGAAAGCGGCACCTCCTCTAAGCTCCGCCCCCTCCTCCCCCTTCCCGTCAGTGCTCTGTCCAACGCCACAGCCCTATACAAGCTTGAACGCGCATCCTGCAGTCAGCAGAGCAGAGGAGAGCCGAGTAAAATAACAAATCCCCCCAAAGCAAACAAATAATTACCTGTCCAACAGAAAGACAGCAACGTCTGCATCACTTTTCAGGGCCTTCAGCTCCCTCAGTTGTCTCCACTGTTCAAAAGCTGGACTGTTGATGTCTGGTTTGTCCTCTCGCTTTATTCAAAGCCTTTTTCGTCACAGCCTTTTCTGCCTCTGACTTTCCTTTCTCAGCCTGTTTAGCGGGGTGAGCCGTTACAAGTAACGCTGGAAGTGGTACTTTTGGCTGCATTTTCTCTGCCGTTGTTCAGCAAACTCCTGCTAACTCGGTATTTCTGCTGAGGAGTGTGCTGAATTTTTCCGGCAACGGTGACACGTGATGAGTGCACGCAGGGAGGAGGGAGGGAGGGATGGAGGGGGGCTCGGGCAGGACGAGACATGAAGGCATCTGATTGGTTCTTTCCATTCACACCGAATGGCAGGGATTGGTCAGAGTTTTTACAGTCCTGCAGCTGCCACAGAGGTCGGATTTTTTTCATTCCTTTTTCTGAACACATTGTGCACTGACTACTCTCAGAATAGAAGGACCATTTCACCCAATATGAACAAGAAGTGTTTCTGAACAGGATTACTAGCCATAACTTTAAAGGGGGCTTATTACATTAATTTTAAATTTCAAGACATTTCACATTCCATACTTCAAAAAATCAAAATAAATCACCAGTGTGTCCTACAGAGCTGACATTTTTTCAGCACATCCACTAAATTGTGACAAAACTTTGCGGCCCTGCAATCTATAGTCAATGAAGAAGTCTGTCACTGTATATTTTTAAGTATATGCAAAATTAATTCCCAGCTATATCTCCAAAAGTCTTCATCTAAATGCAACATTTTCTGTTTCATCTCATTTTTAACTATTTGTCACCAAAATAAAGTATTTGCAAAAAGTAAGGAAATTTGTGTTTGGTAGATTATTTCTTTGTTGTAACAATGTTTCTTGGCAATAAATCTTATACCGTTGGAAAGCCTTTTTATTTCCCTTTTAAATGGTGCCACATTTGTAAGGAACACACATTTGTGGGATGAGCAGCAGAGCTGAGTATGTAGGTTGCACCCATGATAAATTTGCCAAATCTTCTCTGCCAGTGCCAAACAGCTTTTTTTTGTTGTTGTTGCTATTGACACTTGTTTTGAGCTACTGGTACCCCCAGCAGAGCCCATGCTCACAGGTGCTGACAATCAGGTACAGGTTGTCAGCAGCTGTGAGCATGGGTTCTGCTACAGTGGTCAATTGGTGTCTGCTCCAAGAATCGGCATGCCACGTTTGACTGATCTGGATAGGGCCCGTGCAGCGTTGTTTTGTATCTCTTTGAAGTAATTTTGTGTCTCTTTGAAGTCACTTTTTGTCTCTTTGAAGTCATTTTATGTATTTTTAGGTTGTTTTGTATCTCTTTGAAGTCATTTGTCTCTAAAGTAATTTTATGTTTCTTTTAGTTTGTTTTGTATCTCTTTGAAGTCATTTTATGTTTCTTTGAGGTCTTTTTGTATCTCTGAAGTCATTTTATGTCTTTCTTCTGTCATTTTGTGTCTTTGGTCATTTTCGGTGTCTTTGTAGTAATATTGTGTCCCTTTAATGTTATCTGTTTTTTTGTCGTTTTGTGTGTCTTTGAAGTCATTTGTGTCTTTTTAGGTCATTTTCTGTCTCTTTGATGTGGTTTTGTTACTCTTGAAACCATGCTTTCTTTATTGGTTGTTCTGTGTCTGAAGTCATTTTGTGTCCATTTGAAGTCATTTTATGTCTTTCTTAGCTAATTTTTGTCTTGTTGAAGTTGCTCTGTGTCTCTTTGAAGTTGCTTGTCTTTTTTCTATCATTTTGTGGTGGATTTGCCATTTTGTGCAGACTTTTGGGTCTTTTCGCAGTCCCTTTACATCTTTTTGTGGTCATTTTGATTGTTTTTCTGGTCAGTATGTGTAAATTTGAGTGATATGTTGTAGGTGATGGCCTGAAACTTTGGGCCCCTGTGCCAGGTAGGTCCATGCAGTTAAGTCATCCATGCATGTAATGCAACGATATACTTCTACTCCACTACATCTCAGAGGGAAATATTGTGCTTTAGTGCAATGATTTTATGACTTAAATTACTAGTTATTTTGCAGATTTAGATTATTAATACAAAATACCGTCAATGAACAAATTACAATGTATTATTCTACCCAGCACTATATAAAGTCAGTAAAATCAACCCAATTACTGAAAACATATTGTGCGTTTCTGCAAACTATGGATACATGACATTTGTACATTATTATGATATGTTGAAACTTTAATGTGTGGTTAAGTGTATGCACAAAAAACACTTGATTATGGTTAAAAAAAAATAGTGTTCTGGCTTAAAATATCTTAATATAATGTAAAGATGTCTCGGGAAAAAAAACAACAACCAATCTTTGTACTGTAAAAACAGACAAAAACAAAACAAACAAGAAAACCACTGGAAAAACAGTGAGGGGTTGCTAAAACACAACCAGTTTTATTGTTTGTTGGTCCTGGACAGTGGTCTGTAGCTCGATGGCCGTTGTACCATCCACCACCCTCTCCACCTCTTGATAACAAAGCCAACTCATATACTACATCACTTTAGAAACAATAATATATGAAATGGATGAATGTAACATATTCATGGTTTGCAGAAACTTACAATGCCAACATTTTTTTCTGCTTCCATTCGGGCAACAGTGTGACTGATGCTGACTGACTGTATATCAGTAAATATATGTTCCTTTTCTAACTTTTACTTCTTATTTCTTTATTATTCCAACAGATGAGAGAGTGTGACTTGTGTGTGTTTCTGATGACTTTCAGCAGGTTTTTATTTAGGGGAGGTTGGCGTGGTGTCGCAGTCAGACAGCCAGCGAGGGGGCGACTGCCAATCTCCTGTCATTAGAATTCACTGGCAGCATATGATGAGGCCATATGGGCTATTAACAAACCCAGCCTTTCTGCAGGAGGAGGGAGGGAGAGGGGGAGAGTGACCCAGCCATATGGAGGAGGAAGACATTAAAGTGGAGAGAGATGGAGGTAAAGATGGATGGAAGGATTTGGCAGATCTTCACCAACAGTTAGCACGTCGTGTTAGCATTGATTAAAGACACAGAGATGAGGATGGATGGATGAGCTATATGAAGGTGTGACAGTCAGAGAAAGACGAGAGGAGCCAGTGATAAAGGAGAGATGGAGAGGGTGTGCGTGTGGTGTAATGAACCCTCAGGCAGTCATGTTGGAGGTCGGTAATTAGCTCCGTGAACAGCTGACATTGTCCCACAAACTGATCCAAAGGAATGATTTCATGTTCAGACAAAAAATCCTAAATATAACTGATTAAAAAGTACAACTGAAATTATATTTGCTGCAGTAAAAGTACTGATATCACAATGTAAAAATTCTTTGTTAGGCGGAATTTAAACTTCTGCTTTTGAATTGACGCTGTACCTATGGCGTAGGCTCTGCGTCGACATAGAGCCTACACCGTGACCCACGCTGTACCCTGATGTGCACCTCCCCTCAATGGAAACAAACCTTTTATTTACTTTAATTTCACGGATAAGAAACAATAAATTGTGTAGGCCTACATAAAAAAGCCTCCACAAAAATAGCATTTTAAGTCTTGTGTGTGATTAATCCTTCGGGGATCTATAGTTCAGGATTTATCCTGGCTTCATATGAGCAGAGGAAATCTTTGCTTATTGCTAGACTAATTTATACAATGTAAAATACCATAGGCTTGTGCTAATAACGTTAGCATTTTATATTTGTTTGGAAAACGTGTTTAGTACAGGACAGTTGTTTTGTTGGTGAACCTTGTGAGTTGTAATGGAGTCCAAATTTTGCAATGCTAACTTTGTGTTAGTATGTTAGTATACGTATATAGTTAGTATATAGTATATAGTTAGTATATAGTATGTTAGTATGTTATAGTCTATTTGTTTGGAAAACTTGTTTAGTATAAGACAGTTGTTTTGTCGGTGAACCTTGTGAGTTATAATGGAGCTGAATTTTGTAATATTACCTTTGTTAAATGTTGCTGTTGTCCCTGGTTCTACAATGTAAAATGTTACAGTAACATTTAACATAATAACATTAACATGTTGTATTTGTGGGGAAAACGTTTCCAGATAAAGACAAGTGCTTTGTCTGTGAATCCTGCTAGTTATAGTGAAGCCAATTTATGTACCTGTCTTTTAAACTGTGTCTATTAAGCCATGTTTAATGTATGTTTTGGGTGTGTTTTGAATCAAATAAACTTTACAGCACTTCACAGAAACCCTGTCGCCGACTAGTGTTTTGGAGGTGTCACTGCAGAGTGACACAGACACACTACCGCACGAGTATAAATGCTCACAACAGCGAAAGCAACGTGCGTAGGCTACAGCATAGGGTCTGCTGCACAAGTATAAATCCCGCTTTACAATTAAAGTCCAACTATGATAGAACGGGTTTTTTTTCAAGAGTACCCAGCTGCAGGCAAGATGACGGACAAGAGCGCCGCCATATATCCAATCCATACCGGAAGTCCATACCGGAAGTTAATATTCTCCGTGTATACATGCCGGAAGTCTATACCGGAAGTTGTATACATACCGGAAGTCAGTTTGTGTGTGTTTTTTTCCCCAGAAGTCGTTTTTTAAGTCTGTCTTTTTTATATTATTTATTTTAGCAATACATTTACAAACGTTGAAGCAGTCAACAATTATAGATATATATTATAAAATATATAAAAATAATAGTACAATTATTTCAGCAATTATTTTAAATACAATCATGTCTTATTTGGAATAACATTAACCCCAACAAGTTAAACCTACAAAAATTGCAGAAAATCAGCAAACACATGAATTTTAGTTGATTTAATTTTTTAACAAAGATTAAATAAGGTGAGCATTTTCATTTATTGGGCTACAGTTTTAACATGCAGATTACTATCAGGTCATTCAAAACAACTGAAAACCATGGACACAACAAATGTCACATTTACTCTTACATCAGTATGGTTAATTGTAACATAATAATTAGATTGTCATATTGTCAGATGTATTCTATTCTATTTCAGGAATACAGGTAAACACAATATTACATTATTGTACTTGCAACATAAAGAAGTAGACTTGGAGTTCTCTTTTTTTCGTTTTCTTCGTTTTTATTCCAGATATCCATATCAATTTCAAAAGTAGAAAAAAGCAAAGAAAAAAATGGAAAAACAAGAAAATAATTTAATTGTTTGGTCTATAAAATGTAAGAAAATGCTATGAAATGTCAACCACTGTTTGCCACATCCCAAGATGCAGCCTAAAATGGCTTGTTTTGTCCCAAACAAATATTAAATATACTGTTACATATAGAAGTATATGATCTCAAGCAGATACTTCTGGATCACGCACTCAGTTTTGGTTTTAAATTTGGGGCAGAGAGGACACCCAATCTCAGATGGTGAAAGGGTTGTGTGCCCCAGACTGGCTTTGTCACTCAAAATAGAGGGGTGCATCTGAAAAAAGGAGAAGTCCATCAACATTGATAGCTGGAAAACATGCTGAACATTACCACATTTATCTCATTATTAGATTCCATTGGCTTCAGTCAGGGTGTACATGAACCCATTCATTGTTTTAACCATACCCTTGATCTAGTTCTGACGTATGGAATTTAAATTGATAACCTAACAGTCTTTCCACCAAATCCCTCGCTATCGGATCATTATGTGATTACTTTTGATTTCTTTTTACTCGATTACACGCCACTCAGCAACAGTTACTATACTAGATGTTAATCAGATAGTGCTGTCGCAAAATTTAAGGGAATGATTACTCCGTCGTTAAATTCAATACCAAGTCCTTCAGTAACAGAGGTTTCCCGTACCGACTTTAACCTCTCTCGAATTGATCATTTTGTTGATAGCGCCGTAGGCTCGCTGCGAACAACGCTCGACTCTGTAGCTCCTCTTAAAAAGAAGTTAACAAAGCAAAGAAAGTTCGCTCCTTGGAAAAACTCTCAAATCCGTAAGTTAAAACAAATATCGCAAAAGTTTGAAAGGAATTAGTGATTAACCAAACTGGAAGAATCTTGTTTAATCTGGGCAGACGGTCTCAAAACTTATAAGAGGGGCCTCTGCAATGCCAGAGCAAACTATTACTCAGCATTAATAGAAGAAAACAAGAATAACCCCAGGTTTCTTTTCAGCACTGTAGCCAGGCTGACTGAGAGTCACAGTTCTATTGAGCCTTTAGCAGTAATGATTTTGTGAGCTTTTTTGATGACAGAATTCTAACTTTTAGAGGCAAAATTCATGACCTCCTGTCCTCTGATAGTAGGTCGACCTATCTAACCTCAAACACAGCTGTAAGACATAATATATATATATAGATCGCTTCCCCCCAATTTCTCTTCAAGAAATGACCGCAGTGATTTCTTCATCTAAAACATCAACATGTCTCTTAGACCCCATCCCAACTAGGCTACTTAAGGAGGTCTTACCTTTAGTTAACACTCATATATTAGATATGATCAATATATCCTTATTAACAGGCTATGTACCACAGTCTTTTAAGGTAGCTGTAATTAAACCTCTACTAAAAAAGCCCACCCTGGATCCAGAGGTGTTAGCCAACTATAGACCAATATCTAATCTTCCCTTTATGTCAAAGATCCTTGAGAAAGTAGTCGCAGACCAGCTGTGTGATTTTCTCCATGATAATAATTTATTTGAGGAATTTCAGTCAGGATTTAGAGTGCATCATAGCACTGAGACAGCACTAGTTTAAATTACAAATGACCTTCTGATTGCTTCAGAGAAAGGACTCGTCTCTGTTCTTGTTTTATTAGATCTTAGTGTGGCGTTTGACACTATGGACCATCAAATTCTACTGCAGAGACTGGATCACTTAATTGGCCTAAAAGGTTCTGCACTAAGCTGGTTTAAATCTTATTTATCTGATCGTTTTCAGTTTCTTGACGTTCATAATGAATCATCCTTACGTACTAAAGTTTGTTTTGGAGTTCCGCAAGGTTCTGTGCTGGGACCAATTCTATTTATTCTATATGTGCTTCCTTTAGGTAACATCATTAGAAATCACTCTATAAATTTCCGTTGTTATACGGATGATACACAGTTGTATTTATCGATGAAGCCAGAAGAAAGTAATCAATTAACTAAACTCCATAACTGCCGTAAAAACATAAAAACCTGGATGAGCACCAATTTCCTGATGTTAAATTCAGACAAAACTGAAGATATTGTTCTTGGCCCCAAACAACTCAGAGACTCCTTATCTGATGACACAGTTTCCCTAGATTGCTCTGGCTTCTTGCACTACCGTAAGAATCCTCGGAGTAAAATTTGATCAAGATTTGTCTTTTAATTCTCATTTAAAACAAACCTCACGGACTGCATTTTTTCATCTGCATATTATTGCAAAAATTAGGCCTATCCTGACCTGAAAAGATGCAGAAAAATTTGTCCATGCTTTTGTTACCTCAAGGCTGGATTACTGTAACTCTCTATTATCAGGTAGCTCTATTAAGTCCTTAAAAACTCTCCAGCTAAGAGAGAATGCAGCAGCACGTGTACTAACAGGAACTAAGAAACAAGATCATATTTCTCCTGTTTTAGCTTCACTGCACTGGCTCCCTGTAAAATCCAGAATTGAATTTAAAATCCTACTGTTAACTTATAAAGCTCTACATGGTCAAACTCTGCCATATCTTAGAGAGCTCATAGTGCCTTACTATTCCACCAGAACACTGCGCTCTGAGAACGCAGGGTTACTCGTGGTCCCTAAAGTCTCCAAAAGCAGATCAGGAGCCAGAGCCTTCAGCTATCAGGCTCCTCTCCTGTGGAATCATCTTCTTGTTACGGTCTGGGAGGCAGACACCGTCTCCACATTTAAGACTAGACTTAAGACTTTCCTCTTTGATAAAGCTTATAGTTAGGGCCAGCCTAAGGCACACCTGTGCAATAATCATGCTGTCTAATCAGCATCTTGATATGCTACACCTGTGAGGTGGGATGGATTATCTCGGCAAAGGAGAAGTGCTCACTAAGACAGATTTAGATAGATTTGTGAACAATATTTGAGGGAAATGGTCTTTTGTGTGTATAGAAAATGTTTTAGATCTTTGAGTTCAGCTCATGAAAAACGGGAGCAAAAACAAAAGTGTTGCGTTTATATTTTTGTTCAGTGTCATAAGTTCACATCCCTCTCAGCCACAAACAGCCACAGCATCAGATAGGGAGTATATATTCAGCATCTGTCATCTTAGAAAAGTCAAAAGAAAAGAAACAGAATGAGACTGCGAGAGAGAAAGAGAGAGTGCGCGCGGGTGAGAGAAACGCTGTCAACAAATTGTAAATTATTCAATTTATTTTATTTTTTTTAAGATTTTTTTGGGCTTTTTAGCGTTTAATGTACAGCACAGACAAATGTGAAGGGGGGAGAGAGAGAGGGAGTGACATGCAGGAAAGGGCCACAGGCCGGGGTCGAACCTGGGCTGCTGCGGCAACAGCCCTGTACATGGGGCGCCCGCTCCACCCCCAAGCCACCGGTGCCCCCAGTTTATTTTATTTTAACCCGGGAGGTTAGAGAGCCCAGCTCCCTCTCCAGCATCCTGAACCCCCCCGCCTGAAGGTGCGGGAAGGGCTGGTTCCGTGGCTGCACCCAGGCCCGTCTGGTCTGGCTGCATGCTGGCTGCGGAGCTGGGGTCATCCTTCTCCTCCTCTTCCTGACAAGATGATCTTCAGTTTTACATTCTAAAAGCTTTTATATATATATATATATATATATATATATATATATATACATTTGTACTTGTAGGGCTAAACGTTTACGTTTTTAGTTCACAAAAGCTGGTTATTGTTGTGTTTATGTCAAAGTAAAGTTTATCAAACGTTTTCACATCTTTTTTGTGATTTACATGCCAAAATGATCACAATTCAATTGGGAAAGACAAGTTCATTTTACAGGCTATGCATCATCAGCCCGTGGAGGTCTGCTCGCAGTTCCGTATATTCGGACACTGCCAGCTTGGACCTCCCGGATTATGATGATCATTATTACTGCGATGAGATCATTCTGATTAATGACTGACCATTAAGACGTGTTTCTGATAAATATTTTAATGTGCACAATAATAACCTTTCACATTGTAGTCATATTTTTATTTGTTATCTTTTGCATGTGTGGCTGCTCCGTGTGTGTCTGAGCAGAGTGCATGTGTGTTGTGCACCCGCCTAGAGATGCATATTACTAACTTGTTTAACAACGAAATTCTGCGCCGTTGACTTTAGACCAGGTTTTTGTTGGTCACTAGCGCATTTGCTTTTTACGTCATCTAACTAGCAATGCGCCATGACAGCGCCTGACCACCCTCACCAACACACCGAGAGAAGCGCAAGTTCATTTGCTAGTTAGACAAAGAGGGCGCAGGGCGTTAAAATGACAACTGCGTCTGCATCTAAATAGCAATGACACTTGCGACATGGATTATGTGCCCTCCGCTGTCCGCTTTAGACCATCTAAATAGGGCCCAGAGAGTTGTTGCATAGAGATGATGCACCATCTCCTCTTGTTGTATTGGTGTGAACTGGAAGGTTTTTAGAACATTGCAGAACGGTGCGTTGACAGTAGTTGCATGTTTCAACTCATCTCATTGCAAATCTTTGGTCTCAACTGGACTTAAGATGTTCAGGGAGGGCATATCAATCTACCCTTGTCACAATCATCATATCTTTTCAAAATACACTTCCGTTTTAACAGAAAATCTTAAGTTTCTGCTTGCTACATGCACACAGTATTTTTTAAAAATGATCTTACAATGAAGGTAAAACACTTTAAAAACTTTTACAATTTTTAGGTTGATTTCTGTAGGTTGAATTTGCCTTGAAATTATCATGGGAAACAAACAGTGGGTTCCAGGTGAAAGTGGAGTTTGTCTGGCCCTTCCAAAACCCTCCATATATGGGCTTTTTTGCTCTTAACATTACAGTATTTGCCAGCAGTGTTACAAACCGCTGCTGACCAAGGTGTTCCATACTGTCGTGCAGGGTGTTTCTATGCGTCCATTTCTGATGTCGACACATTTCATACACTCACCTGAAATACATATGCATGCACAACAGTACCTGTACACATACGTTCGGTGCCTTGTTCAAGGGCACCTTGGCAGTGCCCAGGAGGAGAACTTGCACTTTTCCAACAAACTGTCCATACTCCATATTTGATCTGTACAGGGACATGAACTGGGAACCCTCTAGTTTCCAAACCATGTCACTCCAGACTGTGCTACTGCCATGGCGCTATTTGACGAGTTGGACACACCTGGTGCCTGCCATACCGCCATTAAAGGCGCCTCTCTGTGTCACTGACAAAGTGGCGGGATTTGAGTTTGGAGACCAGGCTGTGTAGACAGGACCAGGTTTAATTACAATTACATTTTTTCTTATTCTGAGATAATTTAATGTAGTTTCCTTCATTATAATTAAAGTAGAAACACATCTAGCATGTTTTGTCCCAGAAGAAAGGAAATCTCATTCAAAACCCTATTTATGTTTTGAAAGATTTTTAAATGACTGAAAATTCAGTAATACAATATAAAGTTACTTAACAATGTGTCGTGCTTTGAATTGAAATTGTCCTGACAGGGTGGCATTTTTAAAGAAATGAATATCGTTTTATTAATATTTCTGGGTTTTTAAAATTCTGTGAAGATATCTTTAAACAGCACAAATTACACCTAATGTAGATAAAATGTCAATGGGAGAGAGGGAAGTTGGAGAAATTACACTAACATCAGATACCATGTTTTTAGGTCCATGTAGTTAAAACAATGCAGCCACAAACACAAACAACAGCAACAACTGCAGTAATGATCTGTTTTAAACTGAACTTTTATTTTTGAGGCTGTAGTTTGTAGTTTAAATCCAATTTTACATCACAGAAGGTAGAATATTCAAATATTCTCTGTTCCTTCAGTTGGAGGTTTTGTTTTCAAACAAAGGATTGAATACACTTTGATACATGCAGACGTATGTGATCATTAATTAAACTAAATAATGAGTTAATTCTGAAGCAGGGGTCTGTGAAGCAGCTGAGGAGGATTTGATATTCAGATTTTTGGAGTCTGTGCAGAGCGATTTGTCACGAGCAGCAGCCAGTGTCATCTGTCAGACAGAGAGATGGATGGAGCAATGGATGGATGGAGTCAGAGATAAAGCTGCACAAGCTTCAACCATCTGGACTGTTAACATGTTGGAGCGCAGAGGGAGCGAGAGAGAAAATGGAGGGATGGAAAGTGTGGAGGCCATATGTTCTTTTTACAGCTCAGGAAGGAGAAGACGTGAGACTGAGAGGCTGCAGTTTGTTTCTGTCCAGCTGTGGAGAGAAAATACATTCACATCTTTATAAATACCACAACATGCAAAGTGTGCTTTTTGTAATTTTAATAATGAAGATAACCTGACTTGTCCTGGTCATGTGTAAATTATTGTAAGTCTGACATGAGAAACATTTTGTTTTTTAAAACACTGTGACAGAAACAGAAGCAGATAGTTTTCAGATATATGGAGACAGGATGTTTGGCTTGCTGTCTAACAGGACAACAACATTTGGCTCTGAGACACAAAACTCAACAGACTGAAAGCAGAGGGGTGTACCACTAAGTGACATTAGTGGCTTGGCAAAGTATGTGGAGTCTAAAGCCAGAGTTTTCCATGTCACAAAGGTGTCTCTCTTCTGACCTGGTCAGATTGCCATTGTAACTTAAGATGCACGGCTTATCTGGTCTGGCCCACTTCATGTTCTGAGTCTTGGCTTGAAATTGGTTACAAAGCACCTTTCACAACTCCTTTGAGCAGTGTTACTCTGCATTCAAGAGTCTGTCTATGAGCAGTAGAGATTATCAGATGAGGGTGATGAAGCAAAAATCGGTCAGATGGTTCCAGACCTCGCCCTCAACGCCTTTGGTTGGACTTGCCTTTACTCAAAAAGTATCTTAGAATCAAAAGGATAGTACTCAGAAAATCACTGGAGTCACTTAGAATCAGGTGCAACCAAGTTTAATGTGTTCACAAGCAACAACACATACAATTCATGATTCAAGCTCTGGAACAAGACTGATGATTCACTCTCTGCGTTCTCCCTTTTATGCAGGTGGAGGTTCTACTGAATCTCCACCCTTTTTCCTTAATCCTTCCCACATGAGCCAGAACATAATGGCGCAATCTTTTGGCACGTTTGGACATGATCTCACCATTGATGGGTCAGAACCTAACGGTGTAATCTCTCGAGCCACCTGGGTATGATTCATACTGGTGTACCGTGCGGTGCCAGCCTGGACTCAAATTTCCTCACCATTATGTCTGAGCCAAGTTTTGCCTCATTTTTGAAAAACTTTTAATCTCAGTGACTTTTATGAGATACATGACCAGATGTGTGTGTGACTGAGTAGAATACAGGAATACATGTAAATGAGTACATTAATTTAACATATATTCCACATCTAATCAGCCTATCTCTGTGAATACTGACTGAATATTATTTAATCACTCTTTGCAGTGTAGGCTCATTTTACACTACATATTCCCCCTTTTGGGGCTCGAAAGTCCCATTAACATCAGGTGCGAAAAATATGCATTCCCCCTTTGGGACTAAAAAGTCCCATCTACACAAAAACAGCACAAGCAAACATCAAACATGATCCAGTTATGTTGGTTGTAGCTCCATCTAGACATATAAGAGGTGAGACATTCAATCAGTAGTTACATTCTATCATAGTACCTGATTATAAAAAATTACGAAATGTAATCTTTGAGACTATGCTTCCACATATGAGGTAAATTTTAGGCTATATTTCATTCCAGTGTATAGTTAACCCTAAGGGCCCGAACGACGCATAGTGCGTCCAAATTCACACCTGTTCTTCTCTATGGATTTTCTCTGCAACTGTCATAGCGAGAAGCCATGCTTTCCGACAAGACCAAGCACTTGTCGGTAGTCCAATGTTTTCACAGCGAAAAAAAATGAAAAATTTACACTAAAATTATACATAACAGAGCTTTCATACAGCTTTGCACACACATTACTCTTGGACATCAGTGCAAGCGGCAAAGCATCCACCCAATTAAGCTTGTCCCCGCTGTCTGCCACTATTTTGACTATTTTTGTTTATAAAATGCCACTAGCTCTTTCTACTGCTCACGTTAGATACAAAATGTCTACCATTATCTGACGATATGGTATCCGGCATCCCAAACCGTGGGAAAACTTCTCGGCAAAGAAATTTTCACGACCGTTCTGTGGTCCGAGACGGCTGTTGCTGCTGCTTCTACCCATCTGTTGTATCTGCATATGACTACCAAGACATATCTCATTGCCTTTATTCTGGATTCTGGTCCCATGTCTATGGAGTCTATGATGGGGTGTCTGAAGGGACCATCTGGGGGTGGGATATGAGCCAGTGGAGCTGTAAAAACTCCTGATATTGTATCTTGCGCAGTGTTCGCATTCACTTAGAACTCTGTCTACTGTGGCAGCCATGAATGGTGACCACCATACTGCTTGGAACCGTTGTAGGATCTTCCCCCTTGCGCAATGGTCACTGCCATGCGCCCAAATAACTGCATGTCTTAAAGGGAAATTTTGGTTTATTTCAACCTGTCTCCTATCGTCCTAAATTTGTTTCAAGTGACTAGTGACATAAAAATAGTAGTTAGCATGTTAGCCGTTAGCCTAGATACAGCCGGGGTGCATAGTAGCATCAGACCTGTTAAAACGTAAGTCAACGGGCATACCTTCAAGTGCAAAGTTAGTCCACTAAACAAGCTTTTTTTCCACAAAGACTGCCTCATATCGTTAGGATAAATGTCAGAGAACATATAGAAAATGACATGTAAACATGTTGTCTTACCTTACCGGTGTGCTGCCATGTTTGTTTACCATTTAGCTCTGCTGTATGTAGGCTAACGGCTAACATGCTAACTATTATTTTTATGTCACTAGTCACTTGAAACAAATTTAGGACGATAGGAGACAGGTTGAAATAAACCAAAATTTCCCTTCAACAATAAGGTGGGCAAGACAAAATGGCCATGCCTGCCTCTCTAAACGCCATTGGCTGGACCCTGCGTTGCTGTTCTGATGGCACCTCGTTTTACCGATAGTCGTTTCTCAGCTTCACTAACTCTACTGTGGGTGGCTATGAGAGATGATAGAGTGGTGAGGGGAGCACAGTCCTCTATGGTTAATATGGGTGTGATTACTGTACCCACCGCTGCCTGTTTTGCAGCTGCATAAGCTAAGTTATTGCCCTTGGCTATTAGAAAGTCAGTTTTTTGATGGGCTGGGCACTTAATAGCTAAAGCTGTGGGAAGGAGCATAGCTTCTAGCAAGTCAAGGATGGCATCCCCATGAGTAACAGGAGTGCCACTGGCTCTGCGAAACCCTCTTTGTTTCCAAATTTTAGCATGAACATGGCATACAACATAAGCATATGCTCAGTCTGTGCAGACATGTGACTTTCCTTCTGCCAATTTGCACGCTGCTGTTATAGCCTTTATCTCTGCGAGTTGGGCCGAGCATGGCTGAGCAAGCTTACGTGATTGTATTGTCATAAAGGTTTGGTCACCAGCTTGATGTGCTGATGTATTGCGTTAAGCGTGTTGTGTCATTTCCGGTGTTTCTGTGATAGCGTCTCTGTGTTGCTCTGGCGAACTCTACCAGCTTGCCTTCTGCTTTTCCTCACCTCAGTTGTTCTAATCTAATCTAATCTTCTAATCTAATTCAAGTCTTAACCCACACTAGTTCTGTTTAAGCACTTATAGCTCTCCTCCTTTTTACGACTTTCTTGCTAATCTCTTAGCTGTTGTTTACACGTTATTAGCATTGATAGCTACATTGGCTTCACAGTTAGCGATGGCTTCTGCTTTTGCTCTTTCTTGCTCGGTGTGCCAGATGTTTAGCTACGCCTCTGCCTCCTTTAGCGACTGTGGTAATTGTAATGTAGTTTATTTGTTGCGTTGGAGGCAAGGCTCAGTGAAGTGCGGCTCCGCACCATGGAAAATCACTCGGTAGCTGCAGTAGTTAGCCAGTCCCCTGTAGCCGGTGCGGAGCCACATAACACAGCCTCTGCTAGCGGTCCCCCGGTAACCCCCTTGCAGCCAGGAGGCTGGGTAATTGTCTGGGAGAACCCCCTGAGGAGAAAACTCTGATCATTAGCAGCTCTATTCTGAGAAATGTGAAGTTAGCAACACCAGCCGCCATAGTCAAATGTACCCCCAGGACTCAGAGTCGCAGTCCCACACGCTTCTCTGACCTTCTAGTGCAGTTACCCACCCATAGTTTTATACAAACGGTGTCTGTACCCCGACCACCTAAATGATCTAAATCTAAAATTAAACAAAGAGGAGCTGTGCATAACAACCTCATAAAAATAAAAAAAAACCTCTTCTGTGACAGAAAGACAAAACAGGAGAATTAAATGCAGACTGTTAAATATCAGGTTTCTATCGTCTCTTTTACATCCAACCTGGAAAAGCTCGCAGCCACTTTTATTTGTTATAGTTTACCGTGCTCCTGGCCCGTATTCTGAATTTGTATCTGAATTCTCAGAGTTTTTATCCAGTTTAGTTCTTAAATCAGGTAAAGTTATAATTGTAGGCAACATTCATGTTGACGTTGATAATGACTCTGCGTGAAAACGAGTGGGACACTCTGAGTAAAGGGGCACTGGGACACGGTGGGAAGACACAGGTGAGCCGGGGAACCATGATAAGATGATTGGTAGAGTGAGATGAACACAACAGGTTGAAGAACAGTTTAGCCGCCAATGGGCATTTATTGAGTTTGGCATGGGCAAAGGTTGGACATTTGCGCATAGGTATAGGTGTGTGTGCTATAGCAAAGGAAAGAGCAGAAAAACATGGGAAATAATAATTATTAGTAATAATAATAATAATGATGATGATAATAGCAGTCATAGTAATAATGATCATCATCATCATCATCATCACATCAATAATGCACTGTACATAATCACTCTGTTATATTACAGCCTACTTGTCTATAGCACATCACACCACAATTAGCATAGCCTATAGGAATCAGCACATAGTTCACTAATGAAGACTTGTGGCACTGTTGGCTTGCCGTATCCACACTTATTCTACACTTTTACCTAATCATCTCTTTATTATTCAAATAACACAAAACATAGTCATGACATCATTAAACTACCATGGCGACATTAACATATTCTAAAGTAATAACAATAAACCATTAAATCACTCATTTAGATATTTACATTATTTACAAAACAAACCACTTCCGGGTTACCGGCACATTGCACATTATTGCCTCGCATGCTGCCCAAGATAAACAAACACCCGCGGTACCTCGGCTATTTTAAAGACCGCACGCTTGCTGTTGGATCTACAGCAACAATCAAACACAGGGAAAGGGAAACCGCACTCACGTTTTTGTGACGCACACAGGGAATCAGGATAATATGCTCAGCAGGCCAGGAGCAACGAGATGTGTTAAAGCTATGGGATTCAGATGCAAACGGTAGCACACGAGATTAAGGTAAGTAATATAGCGCATTGCGTGTGGATTGTTTACATGAGTGTGGGCAGGGAAGCAGCGTGAGAAGTAGTTGAATGGCTGGTCAATTATGAAGGGAGTGACTCTTTTCAACAGCCTCCCCGGAATTTGGTTCAAATTCCACACTTGGAGAACGGTCATGAGCTTCATCCTCCTCCTTTCCTTCACCTTCATCCAGAACTTATTTCCAACTTTGACCTCCACAGCTCCTTCCATCCACTCCAGAGATGACCTGCATGACTCGGCCAAGGGGCCAGAGTGAGCGAGGGAGCTGCTGATCCACTATCAAGACAGTCTGCCCAGTGGACATGTTGCTTGTATCCCTCCTCCATTTCCCTCGCCGCTGTAAGCTGGGCAAGTAATCCCGGATAAATCTTGACCAGAAGTGGTCGGCAAGGAGTTGACTATGTCGCCATCTGCGCGTCTGGGCAAAGTTGGAGGAAGTGAAAGTGGCTTGTGGGAGTGTAGTCTCACCACCAGACAATCAGAGATCTCCGCCTTCTGATAGTCTGGGGACACTCCTTTCTAAAGTGTGTTTAACACACCGGAGAAAACGGCCGGCAACAAAGCAACGTCTCTTGCATTTTTGAACACACACAGAGCTTGAAAATGGATGCTGACAGATTAAACTCCGTTTTATCGAACGTGTGCTCATCCTTGAAGAAAATATATTTTCCAGCGGATGTCTTAGTTACAACATTATTGAGCTAACTGGAGTAGTTTCATGTCGTATCCGACAACGGGAGGCTTTTAACAGATGATGTCCTGATGTTAGCTTTGCTGCTGCTGTTAGCTGTCCCTGTCAGCTGCAGCCACTGATGCTTTCTAGACATCGTGATTTCCTAAAACTGAATAAATACCACACATAGCAACACAAAACTGCTTTGCTAGCTCAATCATGTTGTAAGTAAGATATCCGCTGGAAAATATATTTTTTTCACAGACCATTTAATGAGTTATTACCTATTACAGACACTGCTAACGGCTAACAGGGCTAAAAGCTAACGGTTAGCCCAGCTAAACGTGCTCACAAAAATAGTAATGTTTGTTCAAACATTGTGTTTATAGACTTTACAAACATCGGATTAGTCCATACGATGATACAGTGATGTGAAAAATGTTATATGTATCTATAGCTAAAAGCTCTGCTGGTTTTGTACTCGGAAGTATTTGTAAACAACAAGGCGATTCCCTCTATAGTCCGGCCGGACGGATGAGTCATGGCCTTGTAAAAGATTATGTTTGTTTCTTTCAGTTGGCGAGAATGTGTCGCCACAAATGCGATAAACATCCACTGAACTTTGACAGCGTTTTCTGCGGTTTCTAGTGGGACTATGTTTACAAGCACAAGAGTTCAGTGAGCCACTGAAGGACCGCCCTGCAGATTTACTATTGGTTCTGCAACGTAGGGAGTTTTTTTAAACTCTGAAATTGTATCCACCCATCTAAACACAAAATCAGGGAGAAAGTCATCAGTCTTTAGTTAAGCAAAGCGTCTAAAGACTGAGTCTAGTGGGAGTGAGGAGTCACGTCGGCCCATTAGGAGCATGTTCGGGGTAATTGGGTCTGGATCCGCAGGGTCAGCTGGAGGGCTGTACCCAAATATTCGGATATTCAAATATTTGTTTCTAGGGGTAGGTATCCGTTATGAAAATGTGGTATTCGATATTTGTTTTTTATTTACTTATTTTTAATTTTTTTAAGCATTTTTTTGGTGCTAAATGTATTCTTTTTGTTGTTGGTAAATGTAGGTTATCAATAAAAATCATTTAAAAACTTTTAAATTGCATTGTTAAAAATGAAAATATAGTACAGTGGTGGGAAAAAGTTTTCGGACACCCCATGCATTTGTGAAATATTGCATTAAGAATCACTCTTAGGTCTTCAAGTGCAATTTCTTTTAGTACAGTCACAGCCAAAATACTAAATAAATCCTAAAAAAGCCATTAAAAACTTAAAATTGATTGGTTCCATAAAAATACATAAGACATTTTGAGTATTGGGTAATTTTTTCTATTCTGTAATGTATTTTTTCTCTGTTGCTGTGTGATTTCTGTGTGTCTTATAATTGTTGCAATTGCTGTTGGCGAAATACAGATGAACCAACAGCTTGGAAGACAAACCAAGATCTGGGCGTCCAAGCCATTTCTTTCTTCAGCAAGAAATGACCGCATCCTGATCCGCATGTGCAGGCAAAACCGCCGAATGACATCACAGGAGCTTCAGCAGCAGTGGTCAAACCAAACTGGTGTTCAGTGTTCCACCCGACTTTTAGATCATGGCTTAAGGTCCTACAAGGCTATCAAGAAGCCCCTGATCACTGAGAGACAGAGGTTAGCCCGGCGTCGTTGGGCCCAGGCACACAAGAACTGGACAGCCAGGAATTGGAAGAAGATTTTGTGGTCAGATGAGTCCAGTTTCCAGCTTTATCTTCCTCCTACTAATGTGAGGGTACGCAGAAGGCCAGGTGAAGCATTATCTCCAGCATGTACAGTACCTACTGTCAAGCATGGTGGAGGCAGTATCATGGTTTGGGGATGCATGAGTGCTGCTGGTGTTGGTCATCTCACTGTCTGTGATGGCACATTGAACTCTACCAAGTATTGTACCATTCTCAAAACCCACATGTTCCCTTCTGCGTGTGCACTGTCCGTCGAGGTAAAAACTGGATGTTTCAACAAGATAATGCCCCTTGCCACACATCCAAGGCCAGTAGAACTTGGCTGCAGGAGCACAGTATCCAGGTCTTAGAGTGGCTCAATCCCTGGACATGAGCCCCACTGAAAATCTGTGGTGGATTATCAAAAGGTCTCTTTCAAAGCATAAACCAAAGAATTTAGAAGAATTAAAAGCAGTAATTCAAGAAGAATAGGACAAGATTACCCCTCAACAGTGTGAAAGGCTCGTGGGGAACATGCCAGCCAGGATTAGAGCTCTACTACGTGCCAGTGGCAGTACTACTAAATATTAATTCGATGATGTGATGGTTTATTTATTTTTTGTTCAGTTTTGAACACATTCTCTGTTATTTGTTGACTTTGATACCGACAATGTTGAGAACTGACATATTGAAACTGTCAAGAATTTAGTTTTGTTAGTTTTTCTTGTAAACAATAAACAAAAAAATATAATTTGTATTTGTTTGTATCTGTCTAATGCAGCCACACCTTTTGAAACACAAAAAAGATTTTTCCACAAATATTTCATGATAATATTTGAGATTGTGTAAAATTTTAAGGGTGTCCAAAAACTTTTTTCCACCACTGTATAGCCTACCAACTGAGCTTGTGCGCACGGCACGCTTGAGCGCATCCATCTGAGGCTGTGGATCAATGCCAAGTTTTGCCACTTTATCACTATTCTTTCTAACTTGTAGCTGTTTCTTCGTTATCTTTTGAATTTAATATGAATTATGGAACCGTTTTTATCAACGTTTGTTTCCCCTGTTTTGTAAAATAAATTATTGTTTAAAGTTTCAACAAGTTTCTTTTGGAGTGCATGACACAAGTGTGTTTTGAAAACGACCGCGGACTGTCACCTGCTCAATGTATCAGTACCTTTGGATGCCGTGACAGTAATAGATTATAGATTAATAGATTATAATAATAATGTCAAAATATCATTTACAGACCATTTTAACAGACGATCACTACTGCCCGACCCGCAGTTCCATTTGCGGGTCCTGCGGGTTACGGGTCGACCCACGCATAACTACTCAGCTCAGTCTATAAAGGCTGTACACAACAGTAAGGCTATAGACATTATATTCTATTCAGGCCGGCAGAACCAGCAGCGCATCGGCTCTAAAGTGCACGGCACTGCTGATTAACCATTTTGTTGCAGCACAGAGTGTCTGCCAGCAACCAATTACTTGCAGAGGCTTCCTCCAAATTGTTTCAGCAGTTCTGATTTAATCAGAAGACAAATTAAACAGGATGACTAGCCAATGTGAAAATCAAAAGAAAGCATAGAATAATGTACTGAAGGAGACTGTTGTGCCATCACATTTTTTTGTGTGGTTTGAGAGCAAAGATCCAGTTGCCACTGTTGGGAATCAACATATATTCGCCTCACACGGAGGCACCAAATATGTTGTGAATCAACATATATTTGCCTCACATGATGGCACCAAATATGTTGGGGTTTGGCTATCAGAAATAATTAATAATTATTATTAATAATTAATAATTATGTTAAATAATGTGACTTAACTAACATTAAATCACCTCGTGGGGCACCATTCCTGTAAAGGGAAAAATGATAGCCAGTTAAAGATATCAGTCTCCTAAAATAGGCTGAACTATTAATTTGGAGTTTGATTAATAATTAAATTAATGACAACAACCAGAATTAACAGTAATGCCTGAAGGATTTTGGAGTTCTTGACGCAGCAGAGGTTGACTATGCATTCACCCTTGTGCAACATTAAACAGACAGCAGGTATGATTCCAAAGAATTATATTTATTCACAGATTAGCAAAGCAAACCAAAACACACAAATTCTAACTAACTATATACAAGCTTGGTGTGTATATGTGTGTGTGTGTGAGAGAGAGAGAGAGAAAGAGAAAAGAGAAAGACAAAGGCGATTGTGCTGATCAAATAGCTGTTTGGCCTACAAAACAAAATGGCTGACAACAACGAACTACCAAAATGGACGAATCAAGGCTGGCTTCAGATCGGGGGAGGTGTTTGTCTGACTGTGTGGTCAGGACAAAGACAAAGGGAAAGAAGCGGGAACTTTGAAAGTGTAGCTCTGTTGAAAGCCTATTTGTTAATGAGTCTATGTCAATGTGACTTGTGTTGCAAACGGTCTGGATTAGTGCAGAGATTGTTTAGTTGCATGCAAGAATCTGTTTGTGAACAGTATTAGCAAACTAAACACTTAGCTGTGGCGAAGCCAACTAATCAATGACCTGACTGCAATCTATCACAACAATAACTCAGTAAACAGCATCAAATCACGTACAACAAGTTAAACAGTAATCAATTGCCCTCCCTTTAGTGGTTTGGGCTATGGAGCCAGGGTTTGGGCCTTTGCTGTTCCAGGCCCAACCGGTAAGAGGTGTGAGCTGCTGAAGCAGCTGGAGCAAGAAGAGCACTTCTCCACGGTTGGAGCAAAAAGAGAAAGTCCTGTGGAAGGGAGCAGATCTTGTACAGATGCCTGTGACATGACAGTCACATGTCACTGTAAAAAGTACTGTCCAATCAAGTTGTGAGACTTGTGTGTCACTGAGGTGTGAGGTGAGACCTCCTGTGGAGATAGGTGTCTCCTAGCTGTCTTTGTTTGGAGAACAAAGAGCATGCAGAGGAAAAAGCTTTTAAATCTCCTGTTATGTTTTCACCAAATGATAAATCATCTGTGGTCCTGTGAATCCCAATACTGCTGTGCAAAACTCTGCAATACAATTAGGTCCGAAAACCCCCCGGAGTCTGCAGAATATTTGAATATTCATTATAAATTCTGCCGAAGGTCCAAATGTTAAAAAATGGTATTCGGGACAGCCCTAGTCAGCTGAGATGTACCCCACAGTTCAATTCAATTCAATTCAGCTGTATTTAAAGTGTAAAATCACCATAAACATGGTCTCAAAACACTTTACAGTTCGCATAGAAAAAAAATACATTAGAAAAATACAAATTACAAATAAAAAACACAATTTACAAATAAGCACAATTATTTACAAAAACAATTAAAATAAAATAAAAAAGTGCTATCAAGTTGTACCATATGCTTGGGAAAATAAATAGGTTTTTAGTCCCTATTTAAAGATGTCAACAAATTCTGCATCCCTTACTGATTGGGGGAGCCGGTTCCAGAGAAGTGGGGCACAGTGGGAAAATGCTCTACCACCTGCTGATTTTTTGTTAACTTTGGGGACTGTGAGGTAGTTACCATTCTGTGAGTGGAAAGCACGTGTTGGAAGTATGGAATGATTAGTTCAGATAAGTATGGAGGTGCTAGGCCATGTAGAGATTTGTAGGTGAGTAAAAGCAGCTTGAAGTCTGATCTGGACTACATCGGGAGCCAGTGAAGAGTGATTAAAGCTGGGGTTATATGATCATATTTCCTGGTTTTGGTTAGTATCCTGGCTGCTGCATTTTGAACAAGTTGTAATTTGTTTGTGCTGCAGTGTGGTAAGCCAGAGAAGAGGATATAGCAGTAATCTAGTCTAGATGAAACAAAGGTGTGAACTAAGATTTCTGCATCTGAGGTATTTAGCAGGGGACAGATCTATGCTATCTGAGTGATTTCCCTGATGTGAGCATCAAAAGACAGAGATGAATCAAAAGTCACACCAAGGTTTTTAACTGTTGAGTTTGTGGTGACAACACAGTTGTCGATGTTTAAACTAAGGTCAGTGAGGACTGGTAGTTGGGTGCTCAGGCCTATGATTAGAAGTTCGGGTTTGTTGGCATTCAGTCGTAAAAAAAAAATGTAACATCCAGTGAGTAACAGCAGCTAAGCAGGATTCAAGATTTGTAAGTTGGGATTGATAACAATAACAACAACATTGATAACAATGGTAGTTAATGCCAAATCTATCGAATATGTCACCGAGGGGCAGTAAGTATATACAAAAAAGTAAGGGACCCAGGACAGATCCCTGTGGTACGCCAAACTGCACTAAGGAGGACATGGATGTAGTGTTTTTATATGAGACACAGTGCTTTCTGTCACTTAGATAGGACTGTAACCAGGAAAGTGCCTACGTGACTGGACAGACAATCTAGCAGAATGTTACGTTCGACCGTATCAAAAGCTGCACTTAAATCCAGGAGAATGAGAAGTGAAGAAGAATTAGAGTCTGATGCAAGGAGAAGGCCACTGGTTACTTTAGTGAGGGCAGTCTCAGTACTATGTAGTGATTTGAAACCAGATTGAAAAGGAGGCTTCTTAGAGGAGGCTATTGCATGACAGGTGATCGGTAAGTTAACTGGAGACTATTTTTTCAAGGACTTTGGAGATGAAAGGGAGATTTGAGATTGGTCTGCAATTGTTCAGAATTTTAGGATCAAGAGTAGATTTTTTGAGTAGTGGTTTGATTACAGCTGATTTGGAAGAAGTGGGGACAAAGAAGTGGGGACAATGCCAGAAGAGAGGGACCTGTTAATAATGTTGAGTAGCGGGGTGCTTCTTTAACCCTTTAAAACCAGGGGGAGTGCCCGCGATCCCATTTGCATATTGATTTTTAAATGCAGGTTGAATTGCAACCAGATAAGATAGAGCAATAATTCTTTTTGCATTTAACTAACTTACCATACATTCATCATGTCCCAGAGTACTGTTTCCTTGCACTGACAGGTTTGTAGAAAAACAGTAAAAAGCGCTAAGAACAAAAACATTATAATCCTGATCGCGGGTATTCACAGCACTTCCTGTGTTGGACTGAACGTCATCACGTTATGAGCATGAACTGTGTTGGGATTCACAGGACCACAGATAATTTATCATTCGGTAAAATCTAAACTGTAGATTTAAAGGCTTCTTCCTCTGCATGCTGTTTGTTCTCCAAACAAAGACAGCTAGGACTCCCATCTCCACAGGAGGTCTCACCTCACACCTCAGTGAGAAGTCCCAAAACTTGATTGGACCTTTACAGTGACATGTGACTCTGATGTCACAGGCATCTGTAGATTTCTGCTCCCTTCCAACAGATTCTTCTCTGCTTCATCCGGGAAGCAGTGCTTTTTTTACTCCAGCTGCTTCAGCAACTAAGACCTCTTCCTGTTTGGGCCTGGACAGCAAAGGCCCAGAACCCCTGCTCCATAGCCCAAACCACTAAAGGGAAGGCAACTGATCACAGACTCTCTGGCAAACACAAGGTTTGAAAACCAGCTTTCCAGCAACAAGGAACTAAGTGAGTTAGCATCCAGCTTCTAACTCTGCAAGGACCCCGAGCGACTGGCTTCCTCGGATCAGAACCCTTGGAACAAAGGACCCAACAAAGACTGCAGCTGGAACCAATCTTCCCAGCCTTCTTCCACCGGCTAACAGCAGCACACCACCAAGTGACTCTTTCTTCCATTCACTCAAGGATCGGTAATGTAACAATTGGGCATAGCTTATCACAGCTTTACAGGCTAAGCAAGACAGTTTGACTTGTATGTGATTTCATGCTGTTTACTGAGTTATTGTTGTGATAGATTGCAGTTAGGTCATTGATTAGTTGGCCTCGCCAAAGCTAAATGTTTAGTTTGCTAATACTGTTCACAAACAGATTCTTACATCCAACTAAACAATCTCTGCACTAATCCAGACCATTTGCCACACACATCACATTGACATGGACTCATTAACAAAGAGGCTTTCAACAGAGTTACATCCAAACAGGCATCTCAAAGTTCCCGCTTCTTTCCCTTTTGTCTTTGTCCTGACTGCACGGTCAGACAGACACCTCCCCCAACTGGAAGCCAGCCTTGATTCAGCCATTTTGGTAGTTCTCTGTTATCAGCCATTTTGTTTTGTAGGCCAAATGGCTCCTTGATCACCACACACGCCTTTGTCTTTCTCTTCTTTCTCTCTCTCTCACACACACACACACACACACATACACACACATATACACACCAAGCTTGTATATAGTTAGTTAGAATTTGTGTGTTTTGGTTTGCTTTGCTAATTTGTGAATAAATATAATTCTTTGGAATCATGCCTGCTGTCTGTTTAATGTTGCACAAGGGTGAATGAATAGTCAACCTCTACTGCGTCAAGAACTCCAAAATCCTTCAGGCGTTACTGTTAATTTTGATTGTCATTAATTTAATTGTTAATCAAACTCCAAATTAATAGTTTAGCCTATTTTAGGAGACTGATATCTTTAACTGGCTATCATTTTTCCCTTTATGGGAATGGTGTCCCACAAGGTGATTTAATGTTAATTAAGTCACATTATTTAACATAATTATTAATTATTAATAATAATTATTAATTATTTCTGATAGCCAATTAAACCACAACATATTTGGTGCCTCCGTGTGAGGCGAATATATGTTGATTCCCAACAACAGCGTTTTTGGGACGATTTTTTAGCGGCTTGTTGTAAAATTGAGTCGTAAAAGATAGATCTACTGATTATATCAAATGTCTAATAAAGCCGAACTATCATGTTATTATTATTATTATTATTATTATTATGGTGGGAAATTATAGCAGAGGAATATATTTGCCGTTTTAAAATTACACTGGAGCACTGAGACACAATCTGCTTGGCAGCGCAGTTAGTGGAGCATGTCACCCTCTGTGTGTGCTTTGTGAATTAGACGGGATCTGTTTGCTCCATTTTTACCGGTTTAGTGCCCGCAAAAGCCACACAATCCTTTTGTGAATTCGGCCCTGAGCCGTTTAAGGCTATATTGAGTTTTTCGATGATTTTGTAATTTTTTGTTTCGTAGCTTTATTAACTTAATTATTCTGACATTGTAAATAACAGACTTCGTTTCCTGTCAGATTGCGTGTGACTCGTTCATCCAAACTTGGTCGGGATTTGTAAAGGACATGTATATGCTGCTCACTATAAAACGTGGTTACTATAAATAAATGCATCTCTGTGCAGAGAGGGAAATATATGCTGCCTGCGTCTGAGCAGAAGGCTACACAGTAGAGATGCGCGTACTGGCTGACGCACAGCTATCTCGCCATGCGGATCATTTTGGATTTATTTTGAGATATCTGATATTGATGCCTCCACCCTCCAGTACGGTGGAAGGCATCTACATTTAACAGATTTAACACATTCAAAAGCAACACATCTTTTCAGAAACAGTGACCCGGTGTTATTAGTTTTCCTTAAGTGCTTTCAGCTGAAGTCCTTACGACAAAAAATCTTGACAGTGAGGTCTGTGGATTATTCAGAGTACCAGGGACACTCTTTCTACAATGACAAATTGCTGGTGAACTTATTAAATAACATTTTTACCAGCCATGACACACCGCGACGCCTGAGTGAGTGAGTGTGTGTGTCATTGTGGGTGGTCCACGGCTGCAGGTAGCTTGTACGGATCAATGTTATTTATTTCTTGGATCTTCTCCAAATACCTCAGTTTGAATCATGATAACATGGCAAAAAAAGTCACACAAAGCACGGTAAATAAGATGGACTTTAATTACACTGGGGTAGCCTAATTAACGGGAAAAACAGGGACAAGTTTTTGAAAGATAAAAAGAGAGCGTCCTCTTGGGTTTTCACATGGTAATATTATTTTAAAAAATATGGGTTGCATACAGTAGTTGTAATTCGACCTAGTCATAAAATGCTACTAGGCTAAATAGTGGCTCCGTGGAGCCATGGACCAGCTGATAAGCCGTCTTTCCCAAATCTGCAGATATTACAGTATTTTGGTGATAAGCATTGCAACTGGTTTTCACACAGGTCTCCAGGGGCGTTACAAGTCAGGGCTGCATTTCCTACATCATTGCGGGGGATTAAATTAACTCCACGGAGCAGGCAGCAGGCTTGCACGGAGCCGTCACGGATCTGCCACGGACCTGCCGAGATTCGGTCATGAAAGGGGGACCTTTTGAGTGGCTCCTACTGTAAGAGTGTCCTGATGCCACTGCAAACATCAAAGCGCAACAATCTCTAAGCAATTTTATCTTATGGTAAGCAATTGCAAATAGCTGTTGGCAAGTGGTTGTGGTTCATTCAATTCATCATATAGCTGTGCCCACTCAGTAATTCTCAAGTCAGTGCTGACATCTTCTGGCAAATTCATTACCAATGGATCCAGGTCTTCCATGCCGGTTTATAAATTAATGAAATGTTGAAAGGGTTTTAGATAATCAATACCCACTGCCTAATCTAAATCTTTCATTCATGTCATCCTGTACAAGCTCATTATCTATTCAGGTCATAGCTAACCATTAGCCATCGCAGGTTAAAGCATATCAAATGGGTTTAAGCAAATCCATAGCATACACGGCATTGAGTCGCACAGTCTTGCAGGCTAAGCATTGCATTAATGGTATTGAGCCTTAAAGCCTTTGCAGGCTAAGCATCATCCCAAGATCATACCAACTTCATTGATTTATCATGGCTTGTTTATTTCAGCTTGGTAACTTAGAGCAAGTAGCTATCCTGGCCTTTGCAGGTTAAGCATAGCATTCATGGCATCAAGCCGCAGAGCCTTCACGGGCCAAGCCAATTATCAAAGCACAATGATCTCTAAAACCTTAACAGCTTATGGTAGGCAACTGCATATAACTGGTGGTAGACGGTTGTTGGTTGTTTCATTCTCATTTAGCTGCATCTTATTAATTTTCATGTCAGTGCCATTATTGATTAATTTGCCATTGATTAATATTGTCTTTCATGTCTCCAATGCCCATCCATGAGTAAATAAGTGTTTAAAAAGTAGAGATTCACTTCCTAATCAAACATTTTCGATGCATATCATTCTGCTAACCAGCTGCGTTGGCCAGCTCTTAAGGCCCTGACACACCAAGCTGCCGGTTGGCCATCGACCAAAGTTGGGCCGTCGGTGAGCGTCTGTCACCCTAGTTTTTGCGGTGTGTCCTGCACCATCGGCACTTCGGCGTCTGCGGCTTTTCGGCCGACTGAGCATGTTGAATCTGTGGCGGAGCTTGTCGGTGAGAGAGATCACTCTGATTGGCTGTTCAGGTTTTATTTCCTCGCCCCCTGTAGGGAGTAAATCTGCATGTAGTGAAACCGGGGCTAACCGGTGCTTCCTCCTCAGGCTCCACTTCACTCAGCTGCCTGACAGACCCGCTGCCTCTTCCCACTATAACCTGAATAACAAACCGGGGCTAGCTGTGAGGCTAGTGGAGTGTTAGCCGCAGCATGATCGGAGGGTAGCACAGCCAGTTAGCCTCCGCTAGCCTCCCAGCTAGCCCTGGCTCTCTGTTTGGATCCAACGGGAGCACCAAGCCCCGGTTTGTTATTCAGGTTAAATTGGGAAGAAGCAGCGGGTTTGTCGGGCAGCTGAGTGAAGTGGAGCCTGAGGAGGAAGCACCGGGACCATCTAGATGAAATAGTCCGTGGAAATGCTGCGGTGCTTGGCTGTACAGATAGGAAACCCCTCGGTTGACAGGATGTACCACTCTCTCACTCCGCTACTTTGTTTATCTCATGCATTCCTCGGACTTCTGGTTTCTGCTTTTGCATTTTTTCCTCTCATGCAGGCGCAGAACGTACGTGCTACTTGGCCATCGGATGTAGTCTTCGTAGTGTGTTCAAATGCAACTGACACAGGGTGATGTGAAGCGATGTAGATGACGCAACAGTTGGCTTAGTGGATGGAGCGGATGCCCTGCGATCCGACGCTCAGTCCGTAATGCAGCGGCCACATGTTCAAACCCAGCATGCAGCCTCTCACGCATGATGTTCCCTCTCTCCCCCTTAACGTTATGCTTTTTTTTTTTTTCCTACTTGTCTGCATTGGTCTTCATAGCTTAGCGCCACAAAAGGGTGTAAGCTTCTTGTGAAGATTGATGCACTGTTAGTCTTGCAGTCAAGTATTTAATACACATAATGCATGGTTGTGACCGTCACCCACCCTCCCTGGAGACTAGCCTAGCAGCCTTTATTGGAAAAACTTCCTAATATACACCAAAGTGTGTCAAGGGGAAAGTAAGGAAACAAGCAAGGCGGAGGGGGCAGGTGCTTATGTCCTAAGTTATATAGTGCCAGTGCATGCGGAGAAGAAGGAGGAAAAACAAACAAACAAATAAACAAACAAACAAACAAACAAAAAAACAGGAGAAACAGGCAGTGTAGCTGATGTATTGTGGCCTTGACGTGGTTGTGCTCCATGCAGATTATCAAAAATAAACATATACATGTCTACTATACTATACTGAAAAACAAAGACATAAGAGTCTATACTGAACACCAAAAATGTGAGAGTCTCAGTGGAGGGTGAAAGCCCGATTGTAGAGAAGAGTAGCCAGCGTGATGTGGTGGTTTGCTTCTCCAACCACAGGTTAAACCATAGGTTTGAGAAGCAAGTGGGCCCCTTTTGGAGTGATCCCATCGGTTCTTTGCGATGCATCACGGAGCTGAAGTATCGAACATGCAGGTGTGTATTTGAACCCTCCCAATGTGTTTATGAAAACCATCACCAGGGTCCAGGGCCAGCCCTGTGGGGGAAGGGGGGCGGCACGGCACCCCAAGGCTGCAGGAGCGCACAGACCCCAAGTCCAGGGAGCTGCAGAGGCCGCAGGACACCACGCAGGCCCAAGGATCCAGGGTGGCAATGGCCAGCATCCCCAGAGAGCCAGAGACACACCCTGGACAGGCGGGGCAGGAGGGCCCACCCACCCACAGCCCGACGCGGACCGCCCCCAACCCCCCCCCCAACCACCACCCACCCCCCACCACCGGCCGCACACCAACGGGCAGGCCCACACTGCGCAGCACCAGAACACCCCCCGTGGGCAGCCCCCAGCCCACCCACCCCGCACCATCAGGGGCGGAAACAGCCCCCCAGCCAGCCACCCCGCCCCGGGCCCAGGGAGCACGAGCAGACCCCGCCCCTCCCCAGGCACACAGGGTCAGCAGTCCAGACGCACCCGCCCCCAGGGAAAACCACCCGGCCCCACGATCCCCCACAGAGCCAGGGAGCAGGCCCGGATTCAAGGGGGAGAAGGTGCACCTAATACATGCTTAAGACCTTGAGTTCTGATGAACCGCTGTGGTATATTGTGGTGAGAGAGATAGAGGGATTAGGGATTACATCATTAACAGAAACACGTTACATATTACACAACAGTCTTTCTTGAGTTGTAATATTTATATGCACAGGTGGCATATGCTCACAGGCTGAGTGGCACTATACAGACATGTGAATAAATGGTGACCATTTTTCTGTAAAGTATGTTAATTGCTTTCTGTGGCCAGCAGATATTTTTTCCAGCAAAATATCTTCTACAAGGAGATTCAGCCAATGGTTGATGTTGAGGGTCTGTTTATCTTTCCAACTGACTAGGATTGTTTTCGTGGTGATGGCGAGAGCTACAAGAAGAGAGTTGCAGTGGCTGTTTGGGAGGTCAATTGTCATCAAGTCACCAATTAAGCACAGGTTGGGAGATAATGGGATCCTGCAGTCCAAAATGGAGGAGAGTTTTTGAGTGACTGTTGACCAGAAGTGCTGGACGGGTGAACATAACCAGAGTGCATGAAAGTAGGTGTCTGCAGTGTTCTGAGTACACTGAGTGCATGTGTCAGATTGACTAAAGCCTATTCTGTTCATCTTTTGTTGGGTGATGTGTGTTCTGTGGAGTACTTTAAATTGGATAAGTTGTATATTAGTGTGTCTTGTCATCTTAAATGTATTTTTGCATATCTGAGTCCAGACGATAGGGTCCGGTGATACACCCAGCTCTTTTTCCCATTTTAAAATTGGTAAATATATAGAGCTGGTCTTTGACAGTAATTTATAAATCGTAGAAAGGTTCTTCTTATTACTCGGAGAAAGCTTTGTAATATGTTTGGCAAATTCTGGTGGCTGCAAAGTGTCCTGAGGCACTGGAATTCTCCTCTTGATTGTTTTTGTAAATTGTAAATATTGTAGAAAATTTCCATTTCTTATTTCAAAAGTTTGAAATAAGTTTGTGTATGTCATAAGTATATTATCTTGGAAAAGGTGGTGGAAATGAGTTACTCCCTTCATCTCCCATGAGCTAAAATGGAGAGGTCTTTTGTTAATTTCAAAATCCGGGTTGTGCCAAATTGGAGAGAGCAAGCAAGGTTCTATCGGAGAGTTTGTGATTTCTAGTGTTTTCCACTAGGCTGATAAGGTGGAAGCAATCATTGGGTTCTTAAAACAGTTATGACGTCTGAGTGTAGTGGTGATAAACGGGAGGTCAGAGAGTTTTATATTTTTGCAGTCCGCCTGTTCTAGTTCAAGCCAGGAGTTGTAGTCTTCGTTAGGATATAACCATTTCAATAGGTATTGAAACTGGTTAGCTAAATAGTAATGTTTAAAGTTAGGAGCGTCCAGTCCCCCTTCCAATTTGTTTTTCTGAAGGGTGCTTAGGCTAATTTTTGCTGTTTTGTTCTTTGAGTAGAATTTTATAATTGCAGAATGTAATGACAGGAACCATTTCGATGTGGGTGTGAATGGAATCATGGAAAAAAAAATAGTTAAGTTAACGTTATGCTTTTTTAATTATGTTTTGCCACTAAAGGCAACAAAAGCCCAAGAAATAATCTATAAAACAAAAGAGGAATTCCACAGAACTGCAGGTTTGTCAGTGTTAATAAGAAATGAATCTATGGAGATACATGATGCAATGATTCATGAAAACTTTTCATATACTCAAAGATTCTGCAGTGTTTTGGCTCATTTATGGGACTCAACATCCCTTCATAGCTCCATCTGAGAATAAAGGAGATTACGTGAATCAGAAGTTATTTCACAGCAATTCAGCTATTCAGTTAACCTCAGCCTTATATTGACAGAATGAAGAAAGTATAAGCAAAACCTTTACCAGTTTGTACAAAACTTTGTGTTTGATTTTGAGTTGCTGTCCAGTGCGTTTGGGCCCCATCAGATTACAGCTGAATAAGAGGATATAGCAAATTATATTAAAATATGTGAACTCTGTGTAATCAGACAGGCATTACGGCATCACATTACAAAAGTCACTTGACGTTATCTATTAACACACTTTGCAATCTTTCCCCGTCACACTTCACGTTGTTTAGCTGCAGCTGCAGCTACCGTAATAGATTTCTTTTCATGTCTTCATTCGTGGTCATTAAAATCTCAGATTCAGTTGGGATAAAACAATCGTCTTTCTGCTTTTTGCCACTAAGAATCACGTTATCTGCACTCCACTGATGATGTCTTTTGGTGCTCGCTGTGAACGCGCCTCTCTCAGGCTGAGCATACTCAGAGTTGATTGAACTGATTCTGATCAGCTGTTCTGGAACCGAAAACTCAGAGTTTCTCAGTTCAGGCTCAGTCAACCAGGAGATCAGGATTAGGCTCAGAGTTTGTTGAGCCTGCTTTCTGAAATAGGGCTGTTAGCGGGTACATGTATTTCGGTAAACTAGGACAAAAACAGGATTTCACAAGGAACACTAGGGATAAAGAACACCAGCAGTAAACACAGCTGATTAGATACTGAAAAAGAGAAAACACACAGACTAAATACACCAGAGGCCTGTACTACGAAGCTAGCTTGCTAATAAACTTAATAATTTCAAATCCTGCTAAAATCATGTGTTTAGTGTTGTAAATGATCTCGCCGTTTGTTAAAAGCTCTGTTTTAAAACCAGTGGAAATAGAGCCCTGAAACAATGAAATGATTCTACTGACCTATAACAGCATAGCTCCTCTTTTTTACCCGTCACTCCTGACTTTCATTCATGGATACTTTTTTCTTCAGTGATCTGATTGGTCAGAGGTCGTGGTGTTGACAGCCTGTGATCCAATACCCTGAAGTTAACCTGCTCCAGAGCAGGTTAACTGCATAAGTTGCCACAGTGATTTATCCCACTAAAAAGAGAACCAGCTTTGTAGTAGTGAAAACCCAGAGTTAACCCTGAGGTTACCTTGCTAACTTCAAATCCTGCTTCGTAGTACAGGTCTCAGTGCATTCATGTAAAAGGGGGCTGTTAATTGCGAGCGTCATCATCAGAACCATGAATGAAGTAGGCTGCTTAATATGATATGAGGTGAAACGGTAGCACCGTTATTTTACTATACAATAAAATGTCAGCGGCACAGGATGCAAATGACATACTGGACCCTTAAAACGGAAATTCTAGACACATCGAAAACAACATTCAAATATTCACCGTTTTTTGAGACATTAAATTACGTGCAGGTATCACTAGTGATGGTGAGATGAAGCCTCATTAAGCACTCTCCAGCAAATTGGTTCAGAAAAGGGTTCATATCTCAAGGCTTCATGTGCACACAAAACCACCTGCTGGCCAAAGTGTGTAAAACAGGCAGCTGTGATCTTAACCATGTATTCTGTGATACACTGTATTTTGTGTCAGTAACAGGTGATGGGAATGACTATTAATAACGATCATAATAATATAATGAATATATGACCATATAACTTTATTTTTATCAATATAGTGTATTTTCTAGTGAATATATTATGACTATACTGTATCAAATACATGTATGATAAACTGTAATTGTTTTGTGAATGCATCCTATGTGTATAAACCAATCATTTGGCCAAAAATTGTATTGTGGTGTAGTGTCAAATAATTTAATAATGGCAAAAGGTATAATATTTGTGTTCTGTGTCACTTCTGTGCAAACCTTGCACCAAGATCTGAACCACTTCCCAACCAGTTAGGGCTGGGTATCGATTCAGATTTTCCAGATCGATTCGATTCGATGTTCCAGGACTCAGTTCAATCCAATTCACGATTCAATTTGATTCAGTTCAATATCGATTCAGTCAAGTATATTTCAATTATGATACAAAATTTGCTTGGATATTAAGATATTTTCTGAGAACCAACAAAGTATTTTTAACAAGGAACCCTCTGATCTGGTGCATTACTATTAAAAATACTGTTTACATTAAGAATTGACCCCAAAGCAGTACATTACTCATCATGTACTTTTATTTAACATTACCTGACCAACACATACAAAATAAATATTTTAAATTAAATCTAATCACAAGGCAGACAATTTAAATGAAGTGGCTACAAAAAATGTAAACAAAGGACATCCACAAATTTGCTGCCTGTAACTGACTTATAAAGCTTTTGTGCAATACACTACAGTGGTTGTGATGCACACATTGTATCAGAAGAGAAACAATATACGTAGGTGAACCCTGCAGCAAAGTGAACCCTCTTTGCCTCCCAGTTTGTTCCTGGCGTCATAGCAGAGTGAACCATCTTTCTTCTCAGAGGACCTCTGTCCCATGAGAGCAGGCACACTGCTCTCCGTGTCTATGTAAACAACTTCACTGGCGATTTGACAGTCACTAGAAGCACATTTTAACCCTTTGTAAAAGTTTCTGTGTGGTACCTGTGTTGTACATGAGTTAACGTTAGCGGCTAAGGAAGAACTGAGAGGCTGTCCAGTGTATGTGTGTGTGTGTGTGTCTGAGGAGTGTCAGTATGTTAGCTTGTCAGCCATAACGTTAGCCTTGCTGTTTGTCATGTTAACGTTATCGTCGGCAGCCCTAAATAGCTTGTAAAGCTTTAGCATAGTTAGGTAACACATTTGTTATCGGCCCATGTGTTTACTGCTACAGAAAAATTATAAATCTTGGGTTTATTTGCACAACGTCGCCTCTCTGCCGTCTTTTATCACGCTTGCTAATGCTAAGTTAACTTTACCAGCAGCTCTCCATTTGACCAAATCATCATCCATAACCAGCATCACCTTTTCTGGCTCCAACATCCCCCTCTCATCAACAGTCACAAATCTTGGTGTAAAAATGGAACCCCAGCTCACCTTTGAATCCCATATCAACCACCTCTGCAAGACCTCCTTCTACGACCTCCACAGCATTGCCAGGTGTACGATAATTATCGTATTTGTATGATAATTTGGCCCTCTGTACGATGTACGATCAATAATCCCCAAAAAGGCTAAATATACGATAATTTGACCATTTCATGAATGTGTGGTTGTAATCAGTATGCCAGAGTTTTTTTTTTGTGGGCCCTGAAAGCATCTGTTCACATGTGACATGTTTCCAGCCAATTGCACTTTGCTTAGTGTGAGATACGGGTGACGTTTCGTCTCTGAACAATGAGCATGATTGGCTGAATGGCCAGCTGTACCTGCCCCACGAGGCGCTAGGACCCATCAGGAAGTCGAGCGAGAATGGGATTCAAAACAGAAGAAGAAGAAGGAGAGGAAGAAGAGGAAAAACAGAAGCAACGAAAATGGGAAAAAAAGTAAACCAAAAAAGTAAACACTAGAGTGACAATATTTGCCTATATTGCATCAGTAGGATTGTTATTTTGGTTATGACGGATGTACGTTAATTTCCCTCAAAATACGATAATTTTGAGTCTCTGGTACGATAATCCTACATTTCCCACCTGGTAATGCTGCACCTCCGTAACACTGCCAAACTCCGCCCCATTCTCTCCCTCTCAGATGCCGAAAAGCTGGTTCATGCCTTTATCTCCTCCAGACTGGATTACTGTAACGCACTTCTCATTGGGATTCCTAGCAAGAGCCTGCAGAGGCTTCAGTACATCCAAAATTCTGCAGCTAGGATCCTGATGAGAGTGCGGAAACATGAGCACATCACCCCCATTCTCTACTCACTCCAATGGCTTCCCGTCTCCATCAGGATTGAGTACAAGGTTTCCCTCATCACAGACCAATGTATCCATGGACATGCCCCCTCACCCCCTACCTGAAAGAACTTCTCAACCCACAAAACACAACACGCTCCCTCTGCTCCACTCACTCAAACCTCCTCCACATACCCAGAACCAGACTCAGGACCGTGTGAGATAAGGCCTTCTGTGCTGCTGCTGTGCTCTGTGGGCACCACAATCCACTGACTGTTTTAAAAAAGGTCTTAAGACATTTCTTTTTAGCAAAGCTTTTGGTCCCCCTTAGATGTTTTTGTTTAAATCCTTTTAAATAACTGCTCATCTTGTTTTTATTCTCTTCCATTCCTTTTTTTATCTTTCTTTGTTTTTAACTTGTAGCACCTTGAGATCTTTTGATGAAAAGGGCATTATAAATAAAATGTATTATTATTATTATTATTATTATTATTATTATTATTATTATCTGTATGAGATACAAACTGAGGCTACAGTTAGGAGTGTGCTGATGCTTAGTGGCATTTCTTAATCTTTTCTGTGAAACTAATGTGCATTTAATAAACATTCGTACATTATTAGCATTATATTTTTGGGGGCAAATGCGAGTGAAAATACTTGCACCGTAGAACCATGCCTTCAGTGGACGCGCTCCCACTATTGTTTGCTTCTCTGTCTTCATTCAGTGTCCGGCCGTCTCGCGAGATCTCTCGCCATCACCTCAGGGGCTAAATGCTGATCTTGCGAGATTACCTGGGTTGACAGTACTACAGGCTGCTGCAGGCTGCTGCAGTCTGCTACTGGCTGTACAACACGTCCACGGAGGAAAATAGTTATTGTAAAAGATCGATTTTTTAATTAATGAATCGATTTTGTGCCATTTAAAGGAAAATCAATTTGAATCGATCAAATCAATTTTTTCAACCCAGCTCTAGAACCAGTCACGTGGTACAGCTGGGCAGCAAGGCTTTGGACGTCATCAATGACATCACTCGTCCGAAGCGATACAAGCCTTGATATGCGCATTGCGGAAACACTTCCTGGATTACTCGACACACACTTCGAAGCATCTGCAAAGCACGTAACATCACTAGGTATCACTATCGCTATTGCCATGTGCCTATGAGACATTAGTATAGAGTATTTTTTGCTGTTTAGTTGGATGAAGATGAAACTCCTCTGAACATGTCACACAAAACACATTCAAGTAAACACCAGACTGTTTCTGCTGCTGAGGTAAAGGGTGGAAAAGTAGTTAATGACTGATTCAGTTCAGTTCAATTCAATTTTATTTATAAAGCCCAATATCACAAATAACAATTTGCCCCAGAGGGCTTCACAGCATACGACATCCCTCTGTCCTTTGGACCCTCACACCTTATAAGGAAAAACTCCCCCCCAAAAAAAACCTTCAGCGCGGGACTGACGAGGTCTATCTGACTGAAATGTTACATTTATAATAACAAGAGCCAATTAACAGAGTGTGGATTATTTTACTGATAAAATATTAGCTGTTTAATCCTAGTTTTCATCACACGGGTGTCTTGTGTTATTTTTAGCTGCAGTTGTAAATGTAGCACCACTGTTAGCAATCACTGCGGACTAAAATAAACTTTCATGAGTTTCATAATTTCAAATAGTGCTAAAATCATGTATTTAGTGTTGTAAATGATCTCCCCATTTGTTAGAATAGAAGCTCTGTTTTAAAATCGGTGGCAATAGAGCCCTGGAAATACTAAATGATTCTACTGACCTAAAACAACATAATGGATCCTCTTTTTTAACTGTCACTCCAGACTTTCATTCATGGATACTTTTTCCTCAGTGATCTGATTGGTCAGATTTTGGGATGTTGACAACCTGTGATCCGTTTTCCTGAACAATAACCTGCTTCGGAGCAGTTTAGCTGTTCAACATAAGTTGCCACAGTGATTTATCCCAGTAAAATTAGAACTGGCTTTGTAGTACTGGAAACCCAGAGTTAACCCTGAAGTTACCTCGCTAAATTCAAATCCTGCTTCGTAGTACAGGCCCCAGGACTAGAGCTTTGGTAAAATGTATGGATGTGGATGAAAACCAAATTGCAATGATCCGATACCCTGGAGTTAACCAGCCTGTCAACATCCCAAAATCTGACCAATCAGATCACTGAAGAAAAAAGTATGAATTAAAGTCAGGAGACAGGTTGAAAAGGCTCTATTTCCACTGGTTTTAAAACAGAGCTTTTAACAAATGGAGAGATCGTTTACACACTAAACCCATGATTTTAGCAGGATTTGAAATTATTAAGTTAACTTTTGTCCACAGTGACTGCTGACAGTGGCGTTACTTTTAGACTCTGACTTCATCACTGCAGCTCAACATAACATGAGACATGAGACTGTTCCAATGTCAAGGATCCTTCCAAATTTTATAGAGGACTGAGTCCTTCTTTCAGAGAAATTCCAAGAATGCATGTCATTATCCTCAGTGGGTATTAAATCCCCACAACGATTTGCTGGAAGTGAAGGTGGAAGAAGATCAGAAGATTACATCATGTTGGCACGGTCAGCTGTTTCAGAGCAGCGCAGCCCATCAGATCTGAGGCCTGAGGCCTGTACTATAAAACAGGATTTGAAGTTAGCGAGGTAACTTTGGGGTTGATTCTGGGTTTTCAGTGCTACGAAGCTGATTCTCTTTTTAGTTGGATAAAACACTGTGGCAACTTATGCTGAACAGCTAACCTGCTCTGGAGCAGGTTAACTTCAGGGTGTCAGATCACAGCCTGTCAACATACAGACCTCTGACAAATCAGATCACTGAAGAAAAAAGTATCCATGAATGAAAGTCCGGAGTAACAGGTGAAAAAGAGAATCCAATATACTGTTATGGGTCAGTTGAACCATTTAATATTTGCAGGGCTCTATTTCCACTGGTTTTAAAACAGAGCTTCTAACTAACACAGAGATCATTTACAACACTAAACACATGATATTAGCACTATTTGAAATTATTACGTTTATTTTAGTCTGCAGTGACTGCTGACAGTGGTAGTACTTTTACACTCTGATTCCATCACTGCAGCTCAAAATAACATGAGACACCTGTGTGATGAGAACTAGGATAAAGATAATAACAGATAATATTTTATTAGTAGAATAATCCACACATTGTTAATAGCTCCCATTATTATCAATGTAACATTTCGGTCAGATAGACCTCATAAGTCATTTACTAGTGATGTTGCGTGCTGTGTCGATGCTTCGAAGCGCGTGTCGAGTAATCCAGGAAGTGTTTCGCTGATGCGTGTATCGAGGCTTGTATCGTTTAAGACGAGTGATGTCATTGGTGACGTCTAAAGCCTCGCTGCCCGGCTGTACCACGTGACTGGTTCGGGAAACGGTTCGGATCTTGGTGCGAGGTTTTGAACACAGAACACGAATATTACCCCTTTTGCCTTTATTATATTATTTGACACTACACCACAATACAATTTTTGGCCAGGTTATTGGTTTATACACATAGGCTGCATTCACAAAACAATAACAGTTTATCATACATGTATTTGATACAGTATAGTCATAATATACTCACTAGAAAATACACTATATTGATAAAAAGAAAGTTATATGGTCATATATTTTATTTTATATTCTATTATTATTATTATTATTATTATCATTATTAATAGTCATTCCCAACAGCTGTTACTGACACAAAACACCGTGTATTAGTGATGTTACGTGCTGTGCCGATGCTTCGAAGAGCGTGTCGAGTAATCCAGGAAGTGCTTCCGCGATGCGCGTATCGAGGCTTGTATCGTTTCAGATGAGTGATGTCATTCATGACGTCCGAAGTCTCGCTGCCCGGCTGTACCACGTGACTGGTTCAGGAAGCGGTTCAGATCTTGGTGCGAGGTTTTGACAGAAGTGACACTGAACACGAATATCACCCCTTATTGTTATTATTATTATTATTATTATGTTAATAGTCATTCCCAACAGCCGTTACTGACACAAAATACTGTGTATTGCTGATGTCACATGCTGTGCGAATGCTTCCAAGTGTGTGTTGAGTAATCCCGGAAGTATTTCCACAATGCGCGTATCGAGGCTTGTGTTGTTTCAGCGCATATCGAGGCTTGTGTTGTTTCAGACGAGTGACATCATTCATGACGTCCGAAGCCTCGCTGCCCAGCTGTACCACGTGACTGGTTTGAGAAGCGGTTCAGATCTTGGTGCGAGGTTTTGACAGAGGTAACACAGAACACGAATATTTCCCCTTTTGCCATTATTGGATTATATGAAACTACACCACATTACAATTTGTGGCCAATGATTGGTTTATACACATAGGATGCATTCACACAACAATAACAGTTTATTATACATGTATTTTATACAGTAGCCTATAGTCATAATATAGGCCTACTCACTAGAAAATACACTATATTGATAAAAATAAAGTTATATGGTCATATATTTTTATTATTATTATTAATAGTTATTTGCAACAGCTTTTACTGACACAAAATAATGTGTATCACAGATTACATGGTTAAGATCACAGCTGCCTGTCTTACACATTTTGGCCAGCAGGTGGTTTCATGTGCACATGAAGCCTTGAGAAATTAACCTATTTCTGAACCAATTTGCTGGAAAGCTTCAATGCTTCATGAGGCTTCATCTCACCATCACTATCATTAATTACTTTCCCACCCTTTAGCAGAAACAGTCTGGTGTTACTTTTAAGTGTTTCATGTGACATGTTCAGAGTTGTATTAAAATCACCCAACTAAACAGCAAAAATACTCTTCTCCTGCACGTGATTTAAGACTCAAATGATGGTGCATTTTTGGAAAGAGTTTTCAGTGTTTCGAGATTGTCCATTTATTTGGACATTTTTGCTTTTAATTGACAGGACAGCTAAGCGTGACAGGGGAGAGAGAGGGAATGACATGCAGCAAGGAGCCAGGGTCAAACCCTGGCCGCTGCGGCAATAGCCTTGTACATGGGGCACCTGCTCTATCCACTAAGCCATTACATATCACATATCATATGAAGGAGCCTACTTCATTCATGGTTCTAATGATAAAGCTCGCAATTAACAACCCCGCCTCTTTTACATGAACGTGCTTGTGGCTGGATAGGAAAACCAGAGTTGACTGAACAAGTTAATAAACAGCTTTGTAGTGGTTATCCAGACAGACAATGTTAGGTTAAGATCAAATTAGGGTTAGTCTAGACTCACAAGTCAGTCTTTAGACACTTTGCTTAACTAAAGACTGATGTCTTTCTCCCTGGTTTTGTGTTTAGATGGGCGGATACAATTTCAGAGTTTAAAAGAACTCCCTACGTTGCAGAACAGATAATAAATCCGCAGGGCGGTCCTTCGGTGGCTCGCTGAACTCTTGTGCTTGCAAACATAGTCCGACTGCATTTAAAGTTTTAAACAAAGTAGCTGTAAGTCCTTCATTTCCACAATCTTGTGGACTGAGCACATGTTTGATAAAACAGAGTTAAATCTCTTGGCATAGAGCCCTGGGACAGCAAAAGTGCTTCTTCTTCTTCTTCTTCTTCTTCTTCTTCTAGAGGTCGGGGTGTTGACAGCCGGTGATCCAATACATAACCTGCTCCTGAGCAGGTTAGCTGTTCAGCATAAATTACCACGGTAATTTATCCCTGAAGTTACCTCGCTAACTTCAAATCCTGCTTCGTAGTACAGGCTTCAGATCTGCTATTGATATTACACTTGTTACAAATTGTACAAGAACATTAGAGTGCCAAAAATTATCACAGTACCCTGAAACCTTCTCAGTCTAATAAGGGTTAATGATGATCACCTGGGGGCAATTGTTAGCCTGTTCCAATGTGTGTTTACTGAATGCTGGGAAGGACTCCTACTTTGCCTCAGGAGCACCCTGCCAAGGAAGGATTCTTGACTTTAGGTGTGTTCACACCAGACCTGTTTTTTTTTTCCCTAGCGACAAGTGTACATACAAAGTCAATGCAAACGGGCGATTGAGTATATATTCGCCCGGGAGAAAAGTCGCTCGGGCTCTGAGATGAGAAATCTCATCTGGAGCGGTATTTTGCTGGGTCCTGTCACTTGCAGCTCAACGCTGATTGGCTGCCGGAATCCCGGAATCCTGGGGGGGTGCTTGACTGTCATGACATGTCAGCTTCATTAAAAGTATAGCTGCAAATTAAAAGCAACAATAGATGTAAAAACACACAGACACATTGCATCTGTGATCAGTTCCCTAATTTAATTTTAACAATTTTTTCAATCTTCTCCAATTTCTCGTTTTATTTTATGGAAGTGATCAATGTAAGTGCACTTGTCCTAGAGCTGCCATGTCATCATGGAAATGACTCTGTTTAGATAAAACCTACAAGCTTATCCTCCCATGACTTTCCCAAAAAATGTGTCTTGTATGTTTTCTGAAGCCTTTAAGTTACAAAAATGAAACACACTACACTTCTGAGCATTTATACCACCGACCGCTGCTGAAAATTATACATTTTGATACATACAGGTAGACTATATACATATTGCAAAACTCTGTAAAAGTACACTAAAGCATACATTTTCATTTCCAAATATTTATTTGAAAACAAAACCATTCATATGGTCAGTAAAAAAAAGATTTTGTTAATAATAAAAAACGAATGTAATCTCAACAGTGACCGAGCCAGCCAGCGGGACTGCGGCGCTTGGAGGGGCGCTGTAATCCTGGCGGTCCTAGTGTAAAGCACCATGTGCCAATGCATCTATCGCTGTAGCTCAGAGGCTCTGATGCCTGAGTCAGAGCATGTGAGCGGAGTTGGAGCTGGAGCTGCCTCAACCATAGGTTATTGGTAGTATGAAAAATGGCTGCTGACAAAAGTGTCACTGTCAACTGCCTCCAAGCGCCGCAATGATCTGCCAGACCATCATATGTAACTTTGCTGTTTACGCTGCCTGTGTGCTCAGAAGCACACAATGAATACGGTTTTGAGTAATTTCCAAGAAGTTATGATAAAATTTAAAAAAAAGTATTACAGACTATAGAATAGGACTGACAACCTCTCCAGTGTCTCATGTCAATTAATTAGCACTATTAATTCCTTTTTTTTTTCCTTTTTGCTGCTGAGCTGCTGCTGCACTGTGTCTCCAGTTGAAAGTGGTGATTTGCTAAATACATTCTACAATAATAAATTAGATTAATTTTGGTCTATAATATTGTTGGCTATATTATGCATTTTAATAAAAAAAACCTTAAGAATAAAAGAAATAAACACTGAAATAATTAGTGGAAACTTTTATTGATACTCCTCTCTGACAAACTAACACACACACACACACACACACACACACACACACACACACACACACACACGGCTGGTGAGGTCACTGTTGAGATTACATTCGTTTTTTTATTATTTACAAAATGTTTTTTTATTGACTGTATGAATGGTTTCGTTTTCAAATAAATATTTGGAAACAAAAATGTATGCTTTGGTGTACTTTTACAGAGTTTTGCAATATGTATAGTATAAATGTTCAGATGCATTGTGTTTGTGTGTGGTTTTACATCTATTGTTGCTTTTAATTTGCAGCTACACTTTTAATGAAGCTGACATGTCATGACAATCAATACCAGGATGTTCTACTACATCCAGTCCGATTTTGCAGTATGAAGCCAGCATGGTTTTCTTGCTATTCTGACCCACAATCCTGTGCACAGCTGAAAATTTGTCACATTAACTGAGCCGCAAAAAGATGACAGCTCAGTAACAGCTGATTAACAGCTGTCAGAAGTCACAATGATGGATGACAGCGCATTCAAGTAACTGATGACCAGTCAAATAGTAATAATAGGAATATTGATTGTTTAGGTGAACAAAATATTCAAAGTTCAGTTAACATGCACATTCTCACTGTTTTTTTGTGTGGTGCTGGGAGTTGATCCCCTTGGACTTCTGCACTGGTTGGACTTCTGACTCCTGCACTCACTTTTACTCTGCTTTATTTATTCGTCAACGTTTTGGTCAAGCATGGAACTTCATCAGGACATGTCCTGATGAAATGTAGAGCTGTGGAAACCTCATCCAGCCCCACAGCCAAACATCAACCATCATGTTACTCAAATTAAATCTGAAAGTCAAACTTTAACAATGAAATAAGAAAGTTAAGAGAGTTCAAAGTGTCCTCACAGTGCAGCTGTTTGTCCTTACAAAGACACAAGAGCAAGAACACAAACACACACACACTTTGTTCTTGGCCCTGCCAACCCCCACCAGATGTACTGACGGACAGGAGTCACACAAACACACACACAAACTGCATCTACCTACAGTCACACACCATCTGCATGACCATATGTCAACTCCACTGCAACTGTACACACACATACATACACACACACACGAACATGCACACACTCTCCTGAGGCCAGGTGTAAACAAATTTGTCTCCCAGCAGATGTGTTTTCTGTCATTCTGCATATTGCTAAACTAGACCAGCTCTCTCTCTGTCTTTCTGTGTGTGTGTGTGTGTGTGTGTGTGTGTGTGTGTGCGTGTGTTGTCTGAGCTTTGACAGCCTGACGCTTCTAAACTCTTCATTGGCTTCTCAAGACTGTCACACACACACACATTCACACAATATGCACATATGCTCAAACACCTACACTTATGCACACACACACACACACACACACACACACACACACACACACACAGGAGCTGTGACACTGAGCAGATTTTGACAGTAGAAGAAGAAGCAGAGCCAGACTCTTTTTTTCTTCTGCTAGAACTGACTACTGTACTTCAGTAATTCACTCACATACAGTAACACTTGTACATACACACACACACACACACACACACACACACACTCCAGACCATGCCAGTGAATATTGATTACACAGATTACTATACTTTTGTGTGTATCTTGTTGTTGTGTTGTAGATTTTAAGTGTATATTTTTGTAGATGTTATTTTTTTGTAAATGTTATTGGTACTTTATACTATGAACAAGCCAATTTTGGTTTAATCTTTCTACGACATTCCATTTGCGCACCAATGGGGCCCCCTGTCATGCAGTAGGTGGCCTTTTTTCTTTTCGCCCCTGCCCATCAAACATCCTGAGTCCGTCACTGAGAGGGAGAGACAAGCTGTGTGAGCGCAGGCAAATTGAGATGGCTTTAAAATGTGTCAAACTCCTCCCTTTAATTCCCAAACCGTGGGTCCAACTGTCAATCTGAGCATACCAGCAGAGAGATACCCTCGTCCCAAATGCAGACATGTAGGTTTTTATGTTTGTGGAGTTATAAATGTGATCTTGGTTTAAGATCACATTGGTTTAAGTTTAAGATGTCTAGCTCACAGCTGACAATCTTTCCACATTTGGTCATGTTAATTTCAGAGGCACTAGCTCACTTAATGTTGGATTAAGGTCAGGGGTGTCAGTGTTTTATTTGTAGGTCTTGAAGATGATGAACAAGCCAGTTTTGGTTTGATCTTTCTACCACATTCCTATAGACCGCAGTGGCCATTTTAGTGTGTCTAGGTGGCGTGAAGATCGTCAGGAGGCTTTGTGGCACGTCACCTTTAAGAGCCCATAAAATTCGTTCGAGTAATGACATGAGTTATTTTGAATGAGTTATTCAAAGGATCTGTTCAGCAGGAGTTTGCCTGTCATGTGTGTGTGTTTGAAGCCGATACGATAAACGGTGTAGGAATAGATATTTTTTGAGAGAGAATTTTTGAAAAACGACATCTTACTTTGAAAGGGCAAATAGCTCACTTCCTTTTGGGTTTAGATGTGATTTGTTGGTCTTGATGAGATGAACAAGCTAGTTTTGGTCTGATCTTTCTACGACATTCCTACGGGCGGCAGCGGCCATTTGAGTGTGTCTAGGTGGCGCTAGAGAGCCCATTTTGGCACTCATTTTTTGCCAGTCCTGACATGTGTGCCAATTTTGGTGATGATTTGAGCATGTTTAGGGGGGTAAATTAGGCCTCAAAGAGGCAGCGTACGAAAGACTAAAGAAAGAAAGAATAAATGCACCAAAAACAATAGGGTCCTCTGCCTTCAGCCGAGGTCCCTAAATATTAAGACTAAGATTTACAGACATACAGACATTACATTGTGTTAAAAAGGGGGATTAATAGTACTGAAGTAAAATTGCATTATAGAAAGTGCATTGTGTCTATATCAGTTAAGTAAAGAGCAGCTTATTTATGAGATTAACTGCAACTGGCACAAATGAAAATTTAAATCTGTTGGTTCTGGTCTGTGGTACCCTAAAACGGGTACCTGAGGGAAGAGTCTGGAATTCTGTGTGAAGTGGGTGAATAATCCAAAAGTATAGCCCAGGCTTTCTGCAACATATCATTGAGAAACACAGCACAGAATGAATATAAGATTTACTGTATAAAAAATAGTCATCAAGGTTCTGTCCACATTAAAAGACCTCAATTTCCTTAAACAATGCAAGCGTTGCTGGCCTTTCTTGCACAACACTTAAGTGTTTATGTCAATGCACAACCTACAATCAGTAACTGTTCCCAAGTATTTATATGACTCCACACTCTGTATTTTCTCCCCCTTAATGGTGGTTTGTGTAGAGACTGCCGATTTCTGTGTGAAATCATCTGACATTTCCTTAGTTTTGATTGTGTTAAGCTGTAAAAAGGCATCATCACACCAAGCAACAAAATCATTCAATACTGGGCCATGGCCTGGCTCATTATCCTCCAGTAAGCTCACAATGACTGAATCATTGGCAAACTTCAGTATATGCCTGTTGTCATATTGACTGTGACAGTCGTTAGTATACAAAATATAAAGCAGGGGTGACAATAAATATCCCTGGGGGGATGTACACTGCATACACTACTTGTTGTATGAGTGACAAATGAAATACATTACAAAACACTGGGCCTAGCTGCTCAGTACATGATTTCAAAAGTCGTCCCTTTATGTCATCAGGCCCTGAGCTTTTTCTAGCTTTGCAGTGTTGGAAAGTCCTCATCACATTTTGCTTATCAAAAAAGGGTGTTAGGGGGGATGTGATTGCTAATTTCTGACATAAAATATCAAGTTCTTTGGTAAAAACATCAAATCTGAGATAAAATTGATTGAATTCATGAGCCAGCTGCTTGTCTGAATTAGTGCCATGATCTATATCCACCCTCCTGGTGCTCTTTACTTTAGCCCCCGTGATTTTGTACATCCCATCCCATACGGACCCTCAGTTATTAGAGCTCAAGTCTCTTTCTAGTTTTTTCTTGTAGTCTAGTTTAGCCCTCCTCAGTTCATATTTGATTTCACATTGTAATATCTCTTTCTCAAATAAATTTCCCTCATGAAAGGCCTTGTTTCTTTCATAAGGGTTTTAGGTGACTTAGTGACCCAGGGCTTGTTAATGGGGAACACTTTAACAGTTTTGACAGGAATAATCACATCTTCACAGAAAGTAACATAACTTCTGATGACGTCAGTCAGATCATAAATGTCCGCACAAGAGTCAATAAATACATATATCTACCTTTATTAGAAAGAGAAGGATAAACCCCTTGAGTTGCACCAACTCGTTTTCGAACGGGTCCTTAACACAAATAAACAATGAATACAACACAAGACAACATAACACAGTTACATCCATACAGACACAAAAAGAAGCTCCCCACGCCAGCCCCCCCCCCCCCCCCCCCCCCCCCCTTCACCCCACCCACAAAAAAAAACTACATGAGCAGCAACATAACCATGCAATAAATTGCGTACATAAGCAAGCAAACATAGAAGCAAAGGGGGCAGCATGCACTAACAGCCAAGCAAGATATAAACAGGTACATAGACATGCATACATGATACATATGAGCATATATGGCAACCTGCAATGGCAGAGAAATGTGACGTGCAATGCAAGAGAATGTCCAAGCTTAAAAGGAGCAGGAGCAAGAAAAATCCATGTAAGGAAATGGCCATGCTTATTATGAACAAGAGGGTTCCCAATCAGTCCAATCAAAACACCCTTGTAGATGCTGGATGGAGTCGTCCACCAGACTTTCTCCATCTTTGTCTGTGTTTTCTCCCTTTTGAGGACAATTTTATAAACTGGTACAAGGAGCACGGAGTTGTGATCAGCTGACCCAATCAGTGGCTTGGCTATGGACTTGTATGCGCCTTATATGGACCCATAGCACAAATCAAGTGTCTGATTATGACGTGTGGGGCAGGTGAAGTATTGATAAAAATCACGCATGGACTTTTTCAGTGAACAGTGGTTAAAGTCCCTTAAGATTATGTTTGGGGCATCAGGGGACATAGACTGTAACCTTGGGGTTACCTGCACAATTGTCTCTGTTGCACATGCCTCGTTGGCCTTAGGATTGATGTAGACCACTGTGACAAAGAGCTGAGGAAACTCTCTGGGCAGGTATTGAGGCTGCAGCGACACCGACAGCGGTTCAATATCCTTGCTAGACAGTCTAGCAGCTGAATGAGAGGCTATAGTCGCTCAGCTGCTCTTGTTCCCCAGTGTGGAGGGTGTGTGTGCTGTGCGGCTGTAGACTGTGTGGTTGCATTAACCATATCCTGCTAACGAGAGTCTGTCACCTTGCAGCGGCTCCATCTTTGGCTCGGGGGTCATGTGCAGAGTTCAAATTAACACAAGAATTTTGTGCTCTGGATAAAGGATCAGTGCTCAGTGAATAACCTCCCAAGCCCTATGATAAGCTATTATGGCAAGGCTTAACTATACAGACTAATGAGCAGTGATAACTAACACGTCTTTGGGGTCATCAGGTGGGGACCTCCTTTCACCAGTGTTTCTTCGAGTTGGTCCCACAATACCTCCAGGAGGCTAGACAGTGATCTCTGGCGTCCCAGAGACACTCCCCTAATGCCAGCTCCCCACACCAACCCAACAACATCCTGTACCTTACATTACGCAAGGCCTTCTTAGCTCAAACAGCACTGCCACCTTCAACAAACCTAGGCTCAGTTTATGTGACCCACAGGTAGTTGCCGTGCCGATACTACCTTTCCTAGTACATTCACCATACCCTATTTCACACGCTACATATCATAACTCCAATATAAGCTAAAGTTAAGGGAGATAGAAAAGATTAACTCACAGAATCAGCAAACACACTCACCTTGCAGCATCCAAATCCTCATCCAAATCCACTGACAAGATCTAGCTGCTTCATCTGACATTTCCTTCACAGTCTTCCTCAAACTCTGTTACTCCCAAGAAGGTCAGCCAACTCAAATGTCAAAAGGCCAAAGTAGTAGCTTTATATTTATTTTTTCTTCGGAAGAGAGCAATGCCAAAATAACAAACAAAACAACTAAACCAAGATCCCTACCTTACCTGCATAACAAATAAATCTGGAAACAAAAGACAATAAAACTAACCTAACTCCTAACTGAAAAACAGGAGAAAAAGGGATGGTCAACTAAAATGGCTTCTCCCTCCTACTTCTGCTGCTACTACTGGTTTAAACAAATTATTTCCACTGCAGAGGAGGGGAGAAGAGAGACAGCTGTCAGTACACAAAGAATACACAGAACACAAACATAAATGACCACAGTCATAACACCACACTCCGAGTTCCCCCAGGAGCGAGACAGCTGATCTTGCTATGAATCCTCAACACCCCACTTCCGCTGGACAAATCCTAGTTTTCCAGCCTCTCTGCTCAGCTTCTGCTCCTAAGTCTGCCTACCTAAGCTTTTTTTCTTTCATAGGCTTCTTCCACTGAGTCTTCCCAAGGAACTGTCAGCTCAATAAAATAAACTATCCGTTGACTCACTGACCACAATACTATGTCAGGCCTCTGATTGGTACAAACTATTTTTTGGAGAACAACAAGCTTTCCCCTAAATCTACTTGCATTTCCCAATCATAAGCACCTTCTAGGCGGCCACACCCTTGCCTCCTTACTAATGCTGCGTTCCAGGCAAGTTTCTGAGCCACCACTTCAAGTCACGACTCACAACCTCACAGCGTTCCAGGCAAGTCCCGCCAAACTCTCAAAGCAACATAAGATAAGATAAGGTAAAATAAGATAAGATAAGATACACCTTTATTGATCCCATAATTGAGAAATTCCAGTGTTACAGCAGTCAAGGCAAAAGCGTGAGATTAAAGATTTTAAAATTAGACTTAAAAAACTTAAATAACTAGGCATGTAAATAAGTACAAAAATCCAAGAATCGGCGATAAATAACAATAACAATAATAATAATAATAATGAAAATAATAGGAAGTGGATAATAATGAGCAGCAGTGAATGAAAATGACCAGTGGATAAAGGGAGCACATCTAGTGCAACTGATTGTATGTGCAAAACAGCCGACAGCTGTGGTGTCCATAAAGTGTCCATAGTGTCAATAAAGTGTCAATAAAGTGTCCATGGTGCAGTCTACTGTGAGCAGTGCTGGTTATGTAGCCTGACAGCAGCAGGCAGGAAGGACCTGCGATAGCGTTCCTTCACACACTTTGGGTGAATCAGTCTATCGCTGAAGGAGCTCTCCAGAGCTTTTATCTCCTCCTGCAGAGGATGGGAGTCATTACTCCTCAGAGATGACAGCTTGGCTGTCATCCTCCTATCTCCCACCACCAGCTCTTTGGTTTTCCCCACGTTGATCTGAAGGTGGTTCCTCAGGCACCAGTCCACAAAGTCCTGGTTCAGTTCTCTGTACTCCCTGTCATCCCCATCTGTGATGAGGCCGACTATGGCAGAGTCGTCAGAGAACTTCTGCAGATGACAGGTGGGGGTGTTGTATGAAAAGTCTGCAGTGTAGAGGGTGAAGAGGAACGGTGCCAGCACTGTCCCCTGCGGGGCCCCTGTACTGCAGACAACCAAGTCCGATACACAATCCTGGGTCCTGACATACTGTGACCGGTCCGTGAGGTAGGCCAGGATCCAGGATGTGAGGTGATTAGCCACCCCTATGTGCTCCAGTTTGTCCCTCAGAAGCACAGGCTGTATGGTGTTGAAAGCGCTGGAGAAATCAAAGAACATGATTGTCACAGAGCTTCCAGGCTTCTCCAGGTGAGAAAGAGCTTTATGCTGGAGAAAGATGACGGCGTCGTCCACCCCAATGCCAGGCTGGTAGGCAAACTGCAACGGGTCCATTGAAGGGCCTACTGTGGGGCGGAGACAAAACAGGACCAGGGGCTCCAGAGTCTTCATGAGGTGTGATGTTAATGCCACCGGTCTGAAGCTGCTGAAGTTCTTGGGGTGCTGAGTCTTGGGCACAGGTACCACGCAGGATGTCTTCCACAGCTGTGGTACTCTCCCCAGCCTCAGGCTCAGGTTGAAGATGGTTTCAATTATCCCGCACAGTTGGTCTGTGCAGGACTTCAGGAGCCTGGAGCTGATTCCATCTGGACCCGCAGCCTTCCTCATCTTTATCCTCCTCAGCTGATCTCTCACCTGACAGGTAGTGAAGGACAAGCTGCAGCAGGGGGGCTGTGTGCTGGGGGGTGGAGGTGATGAGGTGGGGGGAGGAGTGGGGGTTGGTGAGATGTCCGGGGGAGTGGGAGTGGGGGAGGTGTCGAAGCAGTGTGCCAGGAGTGTAGGTGGGGGGGAAGGTGAAGGAGAGGATGAGGGGGGTTGCAGCCGTGATGTCTGGGCCAGGGGAGGGGCAGACTGATCAAATCTATTGAAGAACAGATTCAGATAATTCACCCACTGCTGGTCACCTCTGGCCTGGGAGTCTGGTTGTTTGTGTCCTGAGATGGTTTTCAGACCTCTCCAGACTCCGCTGATGTCGCTCTGCTGCAGCTGTTCCTCCATCTTCTTTTTATATCCTTCCTTTCCCCGCCTGATGTTTCTCCGTAGCTCCTTCTGCACTGCCTTCAGCTCCTCCTTGTTTCCAGAGTTAAAAGCTCTCCTCTTTTCCTTCAGGAGAGCTTTTAACTCTGGAGTAATCCAGGGTTTGAGGCTGTTTGAGAAGCAGCGTACAGTCCTGGTGGGTACGGAGTTTTCCACACAGAAGTTTATGTAATTCGTAATGCATGATGTCATACTGTCATGTCCTCTCCATGGGAATCGCTGAGTACCTCCCACACAGTGGCCTCGAAGCAGTCTTTCAGGGCCTCCTCGGCCTCCTCAGACCACCTCTTCACAGTGCGGGTGGTTGCTGGTTCTCTTTGCACCAGAGGTCTGTAGACAGGCAGAAGATGAACCAGGTTGTGATCAGCTCTTCCCAGGGGAGGCAGGGGGGATGAGTGGTATGCCTCCTTGGTGTTGGCATAAAATAAATCCAGTGTTTTATTGTCTCTGGTGTGGCAGGAAACATACTGGGTGAAGGTGGGCAGGGTGATGGATGGAAAGGCGTGGTTGAAGTCCCCAGAGATCAGAAGGAGGACCTGAGGGTGCTGTGTCTGCAGCCTACTTGTAACAGAGTGGAGAATGTACACTGCTACCATTATGACATGAGAAAACTCCCTGGGTAGATAATATGGTCTCATGCCAACAGCCAGCAGCTCAATGTCCCTGCAGCAATGCTGTTCCTTGATAGTGATGTACCCAGAGTTACACCATCTATCATTCACAAACACAGCCAGCCCCCTTCCTTTCCTTTTACCGCTGTCTGCTGTCCTGTCGTGTCTGATGAGCTGGAATCCGTCCAGCGCGGCAATCGTGTCCGGTACTTCCGCGTTCAGCCATGTCTCGGCAAACACCAGCACGCTGCTCTGCCGGTACTCCCTCTGATGGCGAGTCAGCGCCAACAGCTCGTCCATCTTGTTGGGGAGCGATCTTACGTTCCCCATGACGACGGACGGGAGGATGGGTTTGTACTGCCTCCTCCGGTGTCGGCGCTGCACTCCGGCGGGACATCCCCGTTTCCTTCTCCGCAGCTCGCCAGGAATGTCGTGCCTCTCCTCGGGCTGCACTGCGGTGTGATGCAGCGCTAACAGCTGGTCCCGGGTGTAAACAATGGAGGCACGGCTGGGCGCCGGGTCCCCGCACGCGATCGTATCCATGTCGGACCGTGCAGGGGTTTATGTTTGTTTATGATCACTTCTGTCACTAAAGGAGCCGGTTCCTTCCTCATTTCAGCGAAATGGAGGAGGAGACACAGCGCATAAGATAACAGATGCTATAATACTTTTTATTTTACGTTATCTGTGTGTTTGGAAACAAATTTTGTATTGATTTATTCTTGCACTGGAAACCAGCTGTTAGAGCGGCTGCCAATAATGCATTAACATTAGGGTTATTTTATGTCTTCTTCTCACTGTGTATCACCTGCATCAACACCGCATCCATGGGACTGCCATTGTTGTTTAGAGGAGTAAGGTAATTGGTTTAGAGGGCTGTGTGACGTCAGAAAGCGTAACTGGGAGTACATCGACCCGGTATGAGTTCACGGGTGGTAAGTTACGGGTTTACTGTCGTTCCAGTGCACTTTCACAGGTAGAAGGTTGTAAAAACACGAGTTACAGGTTGCCTGGAACGCGCCATAACTTATCACTTCTGTATTTCTCCCCCTCACGGACAAACTGAATTGCTTAACTCCTATTCTTAAAACCTTCTGAATTTGCCTGTCTTCGTTTCCCTTTGATGCCTGCAGCTAAACTTTTGAGAAAATATGCTTTAAGGTTGCGGTACCTGAACACAATGGGCATGATGGGTCCCCATTTACCCACAGTTTTAGGTTCTGGGGGGTTAGTAACACATCGTATGTAGCCCCTACCAGGAATCTAATACGATTCTCCTCCATACTCCACAGGTCCCTCCAACTAAGCTTCCTCTTCTCTACACTTTCCCAATTCAACCACTGTCCCTGTTTAGCCTGGGCCACTACCTTTGCACCCCTTACTATCTCCTTCTGTCTACATATCTGTTCCACAACCAGCCTTCTTTTATCTTTGAGACCTGCTGTATTGCATACCGGTTTGCCTGGTCCAAGCCCCAGGCCTCCCTGGCCAAACTGAACATTTGCAGGCAGAGTTGCCTCTGCCTCCTGAACTGCCGATCTTGTTTTCCACTTCCTCCCCTTGATTGGATTTGGAACCACACTCCTAACTACCACGTCCTTACTCCCAGATAACAAGAGCTCTGTCCTGACCTTGGTACATTTAAAGTCCTCTGATAAACTAGATGCTGGTAGCTTAAGTATCCCTTTTCCATACAATGCAACACTACTTAGACACCTAGGAGCGCCCAACAGCTTCCTAATATAGGAGCTAATTGACCTTTCAATTCTCTCCACAATGTATATTGGAATTTTATGAACTGACAGAGGCCACATTAACCTAGAATATAGCCCAAACTGCAAGCACCACAACTTCAACTTTCCCTGAAGTTCTGATTTATCTATTGTATTCAATCCTTCAGCCACATGTTTTCTAAATTTCACCACCTGTTCCTCATCATTCAGCTCCACATTGTACCACCTACCTAAGCTCTTTACTGACTTTTCCCTACTTGTTGGGATTTCCTCATCATCAATGTCAAATTTCCTATCACTTAACTTTCTTCTACGTATTGAGATGCTTCTAGATTTACTCAGCTTGATCTTCATGCTGGCCCACTTGAGGTTCTTATTTACCTTCTCTAGTGGCCTCTTTGTACATGGCATTGTTGTGGTCACCAGTGTCATGTCATCCATGTAAGCCCTGACTGGTGGAAGATGCACCCTGCTCAGCCATCTTTCCCCACCAACTACCCACTTGGAAGCCCTGATGATTGCTTCCATCGCCATAGTAAACGCTAATGGAGAAATTGTACACACTGCCATAATATCTATTTCTAGCCTCTGCCAACCTGTTGTGAAACCTGCTGTACTTAGACACAACCTAATATCCTGAAAATATGCTTTCACCAAGTTAACAACTGTAATGACAAAAAAAAATTACATGCAGGTCCCTTTCTTAATCTTCGCTGCCTGAATCTGGTGCCAGATCATGCTAGTATGCTCTAAACACCCTGCAAAACCTGGTATTCCTGCCTTCTGCACCATAGTATGTATTAAACTATTTCTTTCCAAGTAGCTAGCTAATCTCTGCGCTATTACTCTAAAGAAAATCTTCCCCTCTACATTCAAGAGAGAAATCATCCGGTATTGGCTAAAGTCCATGGACTTCTTCTCCTTAGGAATGAGGCCATCCCCTGCCCTGCGCCATGCTCTTGGGATAATTCGTTTCTCCCAGACTAAGGATATCAGGTGCACTTTTATAAACCCAGTAGGGGACTCCATTAGGCCCTGGGGCCGAGGACGCCTTTGCATGCCTGACCACCTTCCTTCCACCAGGTGGCCTGACATTCATCTTATGGGAGGGATATCTGGTGGAAAACCTCCTATCCTATTCTTCTCTAAATCTGAATATGTATTTCTTAAATATTCTTCAACCTCTAGCCTTGCTGCTTTAAGCTGCCCTCCCTTTTCCTGGCTAAACAATCCTTTAACAAACTTAAAAGGGTCCCTGAAAAAAGCTGTCCTTGCATACTTCTTCTTCCTCCTCTTTTTCCTGAGATGCTTTTCCCTTCTACAAGCTGCTAGCCTGCTTCTCAACTCGTCTTGCAACACATTAATTCTCTTCCTTTCTTCTACTGTAGCCTTTTTCCACTGCTTCCTGAACTGTCTCCTTTCCTGAACTAACTTCTGGGTCATTCTTTGAAACGGGTGCCATTTCCACTTTGCAATTTTAAAAAATTTCATAAAGGGCAAACATTTTTTTAAGAAATCCACAATATGAAAGACATGTTAAACCTCCAAAAAAACATTTTCCCACCTCAGGCATAAAATATTTATTAATATTACACATTTTATTCAGACCGGGGAGTCATTCTTGTACCACCCCGTCGTGGACAATATGCACACAATATGAGTAGTAATACATTAAATCATTTTTAAAAATGTAATGTTTTCCTACCAGTAAAATGTCCCTTTTTGGATACTACCAATTAAAACCATATTATTTAATTAGTGTTTTTAAATTTTCAGATTCTTAATCTTGAGATATGAATTTGACCTATCAAGTGCCTCACTTTTTAAACAAAAAATACAATTTCACTTTAAACTGTCAACTGTCAATTATTTGACACTTTAAACTGTCAAATAATTTAATTAGTCAACAAAATAGGAGCACTATTCCACATTAATGTATGAAGCATTTCACACCCTTTCTATCATTTTTAAAGAAAATTACACTGTGATGGGATGGTAACTCATGTGACGGGGTGGTAACTCATGTGACGGGGTGGGTGGCTGTCACTGTCTATTTGATTTGTTGGTTTTAGCCTTTGTTTAACATTATAAATGTTTTTTTTTTTTGTCATTCTGGATATAAATATGAAAATGACTTAACTTAATGATACAAGATCCTAAAGATATATCAAATCAGGCTTCATGAATACAGAACATCATAACAAAGAACAACAAATACTGACGATTCAAAATGCAAACAGAAAGAGAGAGTTACTGAGGGAGTGAGATAGTGAGAGAGATAGTGAGAGAGTTACTGAGGGAGTGAGATAGTGAGAGAGATAGTGAGAGAGTTACTGGGGGAGTGAGATAGTGAAAGAGTTAGTGAGTGAGATGAACCAAACAGGGTTAAGTTAACAGAAGTTATTATCCTACATCAACGTCCCTCAACCTTTCCTACTCAAAGCAGACATTTTACCATGTAAACTTAACTTTGGGGTCTAGGGGATACTTGGCCGTTTTTGACTACTTTTCATTTTACCTTTAAATTTCACCTTAAAAAACTGTTTACCTTGCCTTGTTTGGTATCATTCTTTTCAGCACAACCTCACCTGTATGACCTTACAATTATTTTTACATTTTGACATACTGTATTAACACACTGGACCTAAAATCACACATAAAACATAAAATCCCAGTAGGAAAAAGTTTGATTTTTGACTGTGAAAACCACAAACATGTCTAACGAACAATTTTTGTAACTTAGAATGGAAATATAAATTGTGAACTCAAAACCTTATGAACAAATTTAGCAAACAACAAAGTTATATATAACTATTTACATGAAAATGCAGGCAATGCCTCAGGCGTTTTTTGAACAACTATTTACAACTATTTACAAAACAATCAGATGCCACACAACTTATTTGTGCCACTCTGAAAAGCAGTTCCTGTCCACCACAACACAGAGGGGCACATCACAGGCCTGACACTTCCAGGGTGTGTCACTCCTCCTGTTGTCCACCTGGAGGCAATGTTTGCACCTCTGTCTGCCTTTTGTGGCTTTTTGGCTTGCATCTGTGGCTGTGACAATGGGCACAGGAACATGATCAGCTCTCCTGCTCTGAGGAACACCTACCTTGTCCATGCCACAAAGCTGACTGACCAGCTCCACCATGAAATCTTCATGTGTCATGGGCTGCACCTGCTTGGCATTGCTCATCTCACAGTGCAAGATGAAGGCATTTGTTGTTGCGATGTCCAAGAAGTGCAGCAACATGGTCCTGTACCAGTGACCAGTTTTTCTGTGGGTTGAGTAATACTGTATGAGCTGATCTGACAGATCAACCCCACCCATACTCTGGTTGTAGGCCACGATTGGTGTGGGACAGGGAAAGTCTCGCACAGCCCAGCGTCCATCTCTGTCCTTCACCCTTCTCCGCACTGTGTCACCTGAAAATGCAGGATGGATGGTGGAGCACACAGACACCTCCCGTGTATCCATCCACTTCACAAACACAAGTGGGCCCTCTCTGATCCATCTCACTGATCCTCTTTCACATCTTTTGGTGAGAGCATTTTCTCTTCCTCTGGGGCATCCTTTTCTGCTCTCCTTGTAGGTGCCACACGCTCCAAATTTCATGCTGGCCAGGTCCATGAATAGTTTGGGACTGGTGTAAAATTTGTCCATGTAGACGTGATATCCAGTGCCAAGACAGGATGGCTGAATAAGCTTCATGACCACTTCATAAAACAGCCCATGTTCACTCACAGTTACTGCCTTGCCAGTGTATATGCTGAAATTGATGGTGTAGCTACTGCTTGACTCGGCCAATACAAAAAGTTTAATCCCCCATTTAGTTGGCTTGTCCTTCATATATTGTGTCATGCCAGTTTTTGCCTTAGTCGCCACCATCCTTTCATCTACTGCCAGCTCCCTTCTCAGGTGGTAATAAGCCTGGAAGGCACTGAGGATATCATCATAAAGAGGCCTGACTCTAAACAGTTTGTCATGGCCTGGTGTTCCCTTCTGTCTGTCATTATGAACATCCTCCTCAGGATCACTGAGGTGGATGTTCCAAAATATGGATCTGAACCTGTCTCGTGTCTTCACTTTGGCTGGCAGGTGTACAGACAAAACGTGATTTGGTCTCCAGTAGTCTTGGAGACTTGGCAGCGACACCAAAGACATGTACATAAGAAGACCAAAAAACTTGTACAGATCATCTGTCTCTATGTCAGTCCATTTGTACTTTTTCCTTAACTCCTTGTTTTTTGCAGCATTTTTGTTTGTGTTGCTGCAGATTTGCTTGACTGTGTCAGTGGCAAAAAACAACAGAAACTGGTCTTTTGGACTGTGTGGAGAAAGTGTCTCTACCTGGACTCCTGGTGTTCTCCGTGGCTGGAACCTGCTTACTGCTGGGGCAGTGTCAGCATCCTCCTCTGTCTTCCAGGGCACAGAGTGGAGGCGTGGCTCTGGCTCTGCCGCCTGTGTCAATGGAGATGGAGACTGAGACCGTGACTGTGTGGGCGCACTACGCCGTCCCCTCCTCTGTGTGGACCGCCGGGTGCCACTCGGTGCGCTCATCGGAGGCTCCTTTTCCTCTCTTTCCTCTTCCAACACAAACGATGGATCATCCCCTTCATCATCAAAGTCCTCACTCTCTGGCTCCGACTCCGGATCCGCGTTTCCCTCCGCTGCATCCCGCTCAAAGAGGAGATGCAGTGCCTGCTCCACATTCAGGAGTCGCCTCATTGTTTTGACTCGCAAAACAAAAAAACGACTGCACGACACACTAAACACACTGCACTATACACCAAACACACTACACTACACACTAACCATACACTCCAAACACGCTAAATATCACCAAATCTCTAACTATTTCTCTGCTCACTATCGCTATCGCTGTTTCTCTCTTGCCGCCGTAACTCCCACAAACCTTCCCCTCTTTCGTAGCAACAAATGCTGCTGTTGCCAAACTATTTTTTGATTGGTTGATGTGGAGCATTTTTCCACAAATAGGAAAGGGGGTGTGGTGGGAGGTTTTTTTTCCTGCTGTTGTTGCTTTCATCACTTTTGTCAGGCCGAAAAGCCCTTTTTTACCATTACTTCCTGCACCAAACGTGACAAAAATATTCAGGAAAATCATGGTGTTTATGATTTATCATAAGTCTGGTTTTATATGGCCTATCAACAAAATTTAAAAAGTGGTACAAAGTTTGAAGTTCGCACTTTCCACACAAATTGAAACGGAGAATCAGTGAGGCTGTGTCTTGCTGCTACATCGTCTTAAATCGGTCACGTGATTTTGACGCGCCGGCGCGGTTCTGGACCACAGAGGGTTAAGCTCCAATTCAATCAATTTTTAAATTAAAATGGGAAGCAGAACCACCCCATCACCTCATATACCACCCTGTCACAATAAAAAATGTGACGGGGTGGTAAATTTCAACCTAAAATGGCTGCCAGTTCACTGTGTGGTTAGCTAGCTAACTTAGCATATATGATTTCAACTTGAAATATAATTTTCTTTGCATTAATACTGAAAATTTTTTAACAAAAAAACATTTTCCTGATCTATTTTGCATGACGGGGTGGTTAGGTTAAGCTTGACGGACTCTATCCAACATACAAAAACAACAAATAAACAATGTATAATAATGTGGGAACTTGCCTTCTTTTGAACTTGGCTCCTCCAGAGTCTCAAATGATGTCACTTCCTCTTTGTGATGTAATTTAAAGCAACAGTACATTTTTTATAGACCGAAAAAGTAAGTGTGATGGGGTGGTAAGTCAAATTGAGGGACACACACAAATCATAACTTTTTTACTAAAAATAATATTTCTGTTTTGTATAAATATAGTTTATGGTATCATGGATATGCATTTAATCATAAAAAATGCAATTTTGATAAAAAAAAAAAAAAAAGATTTTTTTTGTTGATAATTTACACGCAAATTCCATGTTGGCCATTGCGGACATGGCAAAAATGGTCATGTACTAATAAAAAATGATTAAAAAAGGTGTATTATTCTTTTAGAATAGCATTGTCTCATATATTATGTGATTAAGAACACTTCCATTAATAACTTTAAACTTTGGAAATACAATTCGACACGTTTATTCTTTATGAATCTCATTAAATGTTGTGGACTCAGATGGCACCTGTTTCATAGAATGACCCTTCTCTGTTTGTTTGCCGCCTAGACTTACCTGACTGTACCCTTTCACTCCTCGTTCTCTCAAGCACCCCAAACGTCTCTGCACCATATGAGTAAATGATATCTCTCATCTTTCTAACTTTTCTATTGCATTTCCTCTCAGCCTGCTTAAGATTACTGACAAATCCCATTCTTTACTGTCATTTGCCCATTGCTCCATGGCTCTCTCTCTGTCACCTGCATCCCCTCTTACTACCTCCTCCTCCTCCTCCTCAGTGGCAGTGTTACTGATATCCTGCAAACTGTGGTTTTCTACCTGTCGCTGGACTTCATCCAACTGACTCGACTGACTTCTTAAGAAGTACTGATCAATATGGCTACTCTGCCTTTTCTTTGCCACACACTTCTTCTTTCCCTGATGAGTTCTGAGGCCTTTTATTGATGTTACTTTCTGCCAGCCGCAAGGACAAACCTGAAGCATCTTGTTCTCAATTGTGCTACTTTTGTACTTTTTGTGCTAATTTTATAAACTTGCAGATTTTTTTAATCATTCAAATTTGGCTGGGTGGAAAAGTGTAAGGTATACAAGTATTCTTACAAGCTTTCATTTTGAAGTCCTTATCTCATGGAGGGGTGTGCATCCTGAGAAGGAAAAACAATAGTTATGTTTTTTGAGCGAATGCAACGTTTTCACCTGTGCTGCGGTAAAGCTCTATATTGATTGCCTCCAGCAGAATATACTCTCTGATGGCAGCCACTGAGGCAGACGTGCGTGAGTAGGTGGCGCAGGGTCAGTCTGCTGATTTATAACTTCTATAATATTTAACCAGGCTTAACACTCTAAGATCCAATATAAGCCTGATTTTAGTCTGTGGACTTTACCATCAACGCTAAAACTGGACTAAAAAGCCTACTTTTGAGCCTAATACTGCGACCTGAAAGCCCTACGCCAATCTCATTGTGAGTGTTTGCACCTGCGGCTGGACTGCCTCACGCAACAATGGCTGAGGATAATATCACCTTACAAACTTTTGGGAAGTGGTGAGTGAAGGTAAAAAAAGAAGTCTTGGCTCAAATTCAGTCATCAATGCTTGCACTAAATGAAAAAATTGCCGAAGTTCAAATCAGAGTGAGTGCCACCGAGGATAGTGTGGCAGAAGCTGATAAGAAGATTGCCGGGCTGCTTAAAACAGTGGGGACATTGGAAACTAAGGTGGACTACCTGGAGAACAAAAGCAGACAGTCCAACCCATTGATTTATGGTGTTGTGGAGAGTGAAGAGAAGAATGATACGGTGGCGTTCATACACCACTTTTTGCCTGAGATCCTGGGTCGGGATGTCCAGGGAGATTCCCCGATGCAAATTGAAAGGGTGCACCGCATCTCCATGCTAAACGCATCAAGAACAAGACCCATCATCGTGAAGTTCAGGAATTACCAACAGAAAATAAAAGTGCTGAACCGTGCCCAGGACCGAGGAGAACTTATCTACAATGGGAGAAGGATCTCCATATATCCTGACTTCAGCGCAGCCGTTCAGAAGAAGCACAAACTATTTTCCCTGGTGAAAAAGCAACTGCAGGTCGCTGCTCTATCCTGCTACGCTTACTGTGGAATATAAAGGCTCCAAGTTGAGTTTCCAGTCGCCCACCAAAGCACAAGACTTTCTTAATGAGCTGGAAGTTGATACCAGAGAATCTCGGATGAAATGACTATGAAAGAAAGCTACTCTCATCACAATGTTAGATAAACTGATAAAGCGAGGAAACAAGGAAACCCCAATATTGGACTAGGACAATGGGAGAGGGAGGGGGGAATCAGGAGGTGAGAATGACCTGTTGTTTATTTTCTTCTTATCCATCCTTTGTTCTCTCTTAGAACTAATCTACTTTTTTTGCGAGCTAGATTAGCAGTAATACATTACAATTCCAAAAATCAGAAAAAGCCCTATTCCTGCAGAAGTACAAGAGGTATGAATATGGAAATAAATCAGGAATTTACTTAGGTAACTTAATTAATAATAAATAAAACAGCAATACAATTTCAAAATTGAAAGATAAAAATGGTAAAGTAGTATAGACATCCTCTGAAATCTGAAAGGTTTTCAAAGATTTTTTTTTGTTGACAATATAAATCAGGGAATTTGGGAAAAGAAGAAATAATTAATACTTTTTTTCAAAAACTTAAGTTACCTAAGGTTAGTGAGGTTGATTGGAATTTACTTGATGCTGAAATTACACCTGAAGAAGTTGAAAAAACTATCACATCCTTAAAAAATCTCCACAAGCTGTTGCATCTGTTAATGACTTTTCCTCCAAGATATTTCCTCTAGAGGCACAAAACAAGGCTGCCCCCTGTCGCCCTTACTGTTTGCTGTGATTATAGAGCCTTTAGCTGAAGTTGTAAGAATAAATAACCATGTCAAGGGCATTCAAACAAATGACAGAAAACATAAAATGTCATTATACATGGATGATGTCCTGTTATTTATAAATGATCCCTCTAAATCCATACCTGCTTTAATTAAGACCACTGATAAATTTAGTATGTTTTCGGGATATAAAATAAATTAAAGCTGCAAGCAGCGATGAACAGGCCCTCGCACCTTCACGCAACTCGGGGGGCTGGCAGGACGCCTTCTGACACGTCAGTTAATTTCTGTCAAAGTTAGATATCACCTGCAGGAGTGACTCTGCATATCCTTGATACAGTGCTGGAATGACATAATTCACATTTTGTATAACTTTCTTTTTCCACGAGAGGGAGTTGGAGAGCGCACAAATTATACATCTTGTTTTTGTACATCAAATATACACCACAGCATGTAACTTTCAGATAAATTGAAAGATAAGTGTTTGATGAGACCTACTTCCTGTCACCACTAGCTAACACTATGAGTATCAGGAAATATGGTCATATAAATGTTTTCAGGGCAGAACTAATATGAATCATCTGAAGTTTGATGGAGATCAGAACATTTACGGCAACAATATAGCAATTTCCTGTTTCATGGCGAAACTTTAAAATTAAACCCTCTGCAGCATGTATTGACACTAATGATATGTCATGTTTGTGTCCATCAAATACACACCACAGCACTGAAATTTCAGGTTAATCCAAAGATAAGTGTCTGGTAAGAAGTACTTCCTTTCACCACTAGGTGGCGCTATGACTATCACGGAATATTGTCATATAAATGTGTTCAGGGTGGGACAAATATGAATCATGTCAAGTTTGGTGGACAACGGACCATTTACTCCAAATTTATAGCAATTTCCTGTTTCATGGCGAGACATCAAAATTAAACCCTCTGCAGCATACGTAGACACTAATGATATGTCATGTTTGTGAACATCAAATATAGACCACAACACTGAAATTTCAGGTTAATCCAAAGATAAGTGTCTGATAAGAATTTCTTCCTTTCGACACTAGGTGGCGCTATGATTATCAGGAAATATGGTAATGAAAATGTGTTGAGGGCGGGACTAATATGAATCATGTGAAGTTTAGTGGAGATTGGACAATTTATGCCAGACCTACAGCAATTTTGTTTTTCATGGCGAGACCTCAAGATTCAATGCTCGGCAGTGGGCGCGCCATTCAACATTGGGCAAATCCTGTGATAACTTTTGGTTACAATGTAGTCACGCTTACATACACCAACTTTGGAGCCAATCTGATTAAATCTGTAGGACAAGTTCGTTAAGTTACAAGCCCTGGAAATGGGCCAAAACGCACAAAAGTGGCACAAGCAAATTCAAAATGGCGGACTTCCTGTTGGGTTTGGAGCATGGCTCCAAGAGACTTTTTTGTACATAATAGAGTGTTACAGGTGCCTACCAAGTTTCATACATGCAGGTCAAAGCAGCTTTGGGGGCTGCTTAATTGAAATATTCTAGGGGGCGCTGTTGAGCCATCTTGGTGCATCAAAGCACAAAAATCACATCAGACAACAGGACTTGTGACCTATGATGTGTATGCCACGTTTGGTGAGTTTTCAAGCATCCCTTGTCCCTTCAAAACAACATTGTGTTTGATGGCGAACAAGGCGGCGCCACAGTGACAGCGTTTGATGAAGACTAAAAAGCTTCATTTTTAAGCATCATCAAGGTCTAAGGACTTATACCAGCAAGTTTGAGGTGGGTCTGATTAACCTGCTAGAAGCGGGACATCAAAGAATGTATAAAGAAGCTTTCTGTTGCCAGAAGGTGGCGCTATGGCGGTGATTCAAAATTCCTCTGTAGATGTGTTTAGGGCTGGACTGTCATCATATGTGTGAAGTTTTGGCAACATATTCCTACGTGGAGTCAAGTTACAACGTTTATCATCACGGCGAAACATCAAAGTTCGCTGCCAGGCCGTGGCCACGCCCTTCGACGAAAACTCACAGTTTCCACAATAAAGCATCATCAACGTCTTATGACTTTTTTCACCAAGTTTGAAGTGGATCTGTTCAAGTCTGTAGGAGATGTACATTAAAGTCTAAAACATGACATTTCCCATTGCCAGTAGGGGGCGCTATTTTTATCCATAATTACTGTGTTCCCCCGCCAGCCCCGCCCTGTGTTCAGGGCGGGGCTGGCATCAATCCTGTGAAGTTGGGCCAAAGTGGACCATGTATGCTGGAGTTATAAACTGTTTAGTGGCGAGACCCCTAATTTTGACGCCATCCCACGGTCACACGCATTGACGAAAACTCAAGCTTTTGATAACTTTTCATCTTCAAGGTCTTGGGATGGGACAGACCAAGGTTTGAAGTCGATTGGATAAAATCTCTAGGACTATTTCATTCATTTATGACCCCTGGAAATGGCCAAAAATGCATCAAAATTGCACAGTAAATTCAAAATGGCTGACTTCCAGTTGGGTTTAGAGCATGCCTCCACGAGGCTTTTTTGTACATCTCTGGGTGTTATGTAAGCCTGCCGAGTTTCATACATGTAGGTTAAACTAGCTTCAGGGGCTGTTTCCTCAAACTTTTGTAGGGGGCGCTACTTAGCCATTTTTTGGAACCCGCACACAAGACCCTTAAAATATCAAATTTTTCACCAGTTCTGAGATGTGTGCAAAGTTTCATGAGTTTTCAGGTATTTTCAGGTAGGTAAGCCTCCCAAAAAGGTAATTCCTTTGGAGGAATAATAATAATAATTAAAGCTGCAAGCAGCATTGAACGGGCCCTCGCAGTCCAACGCATCACTGAGAGCGAGCGACTGCCCACCCCTGCGATTGCTGAGCGGAGGTCACGTTGCTTTAGTCTGTCGGACGCCGTCTGTCACGTAAGGCCCGGTTCCTTTCGCCAGTAGGTGGCGTGGTGAGTGTGGGTCTTGATTCGCACCTAGTTGTCCTCTAGACACGTAGCCAAGTGGTGATTTTAAATCTTAGGTCTATTGGAGTAAGCATGTGTAAGTTACAACAACTTCCTGTGTAATGGCAAATAATCGAAATTCTCTGTGTCTCAATGGCCGGGCTGATTTGCATGTAGATGTTATCCAGACATGTAAGAGAGTAATCCTGTGAAATTTGAAGCTGATTGGACAAGGTATGTGGGAAGTAGCACTTCAAAGTCTAAAACTTGTCATTTCCTGTCACCAGCAGGGGGCGTTTTGAGAAAGAGGGAATTTTTTAATGTTGCCGTGTTGAAGGCGGGACTACGATCATACCCAGCAAGTTTGGTGCCGATTGGACCTATCACGCCCAAGTTATAGCACTTTCGTTTTTCATGGCGAGTCATCAAACTTCGCCGCGCCGCCATGGTAACGCCTTACGAGATACGCGCAATCTTTTAATAACTTTTAATCATCAAATGGTCTAGTTGCAGATTTGCAAATTTGAAGCCGATCCAATGAACCATGTAGGAGGAGATAGCTCAGAGAGAACACTTGCAAATCGCCAAAATCAGAATATTCAATTCAAAATGGCTGACTTCCTGTTGGGTTTAGCCTATGGGTCCAAGAGGCTTTTTTGTGCGTCTAGGTGTGATACATGTGTGTACCGAATTTTGTTCATGTCGGTGAAACGGGCCGTGGGGGCTGCTGTTTAAAGGGCGTGGCCAAACCGTTAGGCCACGCCCCCTTACGAAACTCAAGGCAGGGCCAGTTACAACCATGTGAAGTTTCAGGAAGATTCGACGAAGTACGCCCAAGTTATAGCACTTTCATTTTTCATGGCAAGACATCAAACTTCGCCGCACCGCCATGGTAACGCCTTACGAGATACATGCAATCTTTTAATAACTTTTAATCATCTAGTTACAGCAGGCCAAATCTGAAGCCGATCCAATGAACCATGTAGGAGGAGATAGCTCAGAGAGAACACTTGCAAATCGCCAAAATCAGAATCAATCAAATCAATCAAATCAGAATTCAAATCAAAATGGCTGACTTCCTGTTGGTTTTTGAAAAAAGTCCAACTGCATATTTTCGTGTGTCTTGGGATGATACACGACCCCTCCAAATTTCGGGGGATTTGGTAAAACGGGCTGTCGGTGGGAGCCGATTGAAATTTTCTAGGGGGCGCCATTTCGCCATTTTGCGACTGGCATCATTGAGATTTTGCGTACACCTAAATTTTCGCCAAGACGAATGTGCATGTCAAATTTGGTGAGTTTTTGAATATGGCAAAGCCCCCAAAAATGCAATCAAAGATGCGCAAAAAAATAATAATTAAAGCTGCAAGCAGCATTGAACGGGCCCTCGCAGTCCAACGCATCACTGAGAGCCAGCGACTGCCCATCCCCGCGATTGCTGAGCGGAGGTCACGTTGCTTTAGTCTGTCGGATGTCGTCTGTCACGTAAGGCCCGCGTACTAATTTCCATCATGTTTTTATACATCAAATATACACCACAGCATTTAACTTTCACATAAATCAAAAGATAAGTGTTTGACACCTACTTCCTGTCACCACTAGGTGGCACTATGAGTATCAGGAAAATGGTCATATAAATGTTTTCAGGGCAGGACTAATATGAATCATCTGAAGTTTGATGGAGATCAGAACATTTGCGGCATAAATATAGCAATTTCCTGTTTCATGGGGGTGGGGGGTGGGGGTAGCCTTATGTACTATCACTGGGCCTCACAATTAAGATTTGTTATAGACTGGGTAAAAGACAGTCAGTTTTCTTTTAAAGACTTGGAAAGTATAGGTCTAGATAACATTTCAATGTCAGACCTTCCTTTTGTATGTTCCAAAAAGTTACAAATGAAGATGAAGGATAATTTTATAGTTACAAAAACATACAAGTCATTATACGGCATACGTAAATACTAGTTAGTCAATATTAATTTTTAGCACCTATTGTTAATAATCCTGTCTTTGAATATGCTTGCATAGATTTGGGTTTTAGAGACTGGAAGGCTGCTGGTATTACAAAAATTCAGGATATGTATCTGGGCGATGCATGAAAGTCTTTTCAACAACTACAACAAGAGTTCCCAGATAGCAGACGGATGTGGGCCACTTCTGGCAACGATCCGGCACTGTAGGCATTCTTCTGGCCCGGACAAAACAGATGTGAACCTGAAGCGGCCCGCATGTAAGGAAGCACACGTGGCCCACCTTTGTTGAAACACATTTGGGCCAGTTTTGGCCGAAATACGACAAGTTAGCATCGACTATTCCGTATGTGAGCCTAAAGTGGCCCACATGCAAGTAAGCACACGTGGCCCACCTTTGTTGAAACACATTTGGGCCAGTTTTGGCCGAAATACGACAAGTTAGCATCGACTACTGCGTATGTGAGCCTGACGTGGCCCACATGTACATAAGCACACGTGGCCCACCTTTGTTGAAACACATTTGGGCCAGTTTTGGCCGAAATACGGCAAGTTAGCATCGACTATTCCGAATGTGAGTCTGAAGTGGCCCACATATACGGAAGCACAGGTGGCCCACCTTTGTTGAAACACATTTGGGCCAGTTTTGGCCGAAATATGACAAGTTAGCATCGACTATTCCGTATGTGAGCCTGAAGTGGCCTGCATGTAAGGAAGCACATGTGGTCCACCTTTGTTGAAACACGTGGGCCAGTTTTGGCCGAAATATGGCAAGTTAGCATCAACTATTCCGTATGTGAGCCTGAAGTGGCCCGCATTTAAGTAAGCACATGTGGCCCACCTTTGTTGAAACACATTTGGGCCAGTTTTGGCCAAAATACGACAAATTAGCATCGACTATTCCGTATGTGAGCCTAAAGTGGCCCACATGCAAGTAAGCACACGTGGCCCACCTTTGTTGAAACACATTTGGGCCAGTTTTGGCCGAAATATGACAAGTTAGCATCGACTATTCCGTATGTGAGCCTAAAGTGGCCCATATGCAAGTAAGCACACGTGGCCCACCGTTGTTGAAACACATTTGGGCCAGTTTTGGCCGAAATACGGCAAGTTAGCATCGACTATTCCGAATGTGAGTCTGAAGTGGCCCACATGTACGGAAGTACACGTGGCCCACCTTTGTTGAAACACATTTGGCCAGTTTTGGCCGAAATACGGCAAGTTAGCATCGACTATTCCGAATGTGAGTCTGAAGTGGCCCACATGTACGGAAGCACAGGTGGCCCACCTTTGTTGAAACACATGTGGGCCAGTTTTGGCCGAAATACGGCAAGTTAGCATCGACTATTCCGAATGTGAGTCTGAAGTGGCCCACATGTATGGAAGCACAGGTGGCCCACCTTTGTTGAAACACATGTTGGCCAGTTTTGGCCAAAATATGGCAAGTTAGCATTGACTATTCCGTATGTGAGCCTGAAGTGGCCCGCATTTAAGGAAGCACACGTGGCCCACCTTTGTTGAAACACGTTGGCCAGTTTTGGCCAAAATATGGCAAGTTAGCATCGACTATTCCGTATGTGAGCCTGAAGTGGCCCGCATTTAAGGAAGCACACGTGGCCCACCTTTGTTGAAACACATTTGGGCCAGTTTTGGCCGAAATATGGCAAGTTAGCATCGACTATTCCGTATGTGAGCCTGAAGTGGCCCGCATTTAAGGAAGCACAGGTGGCCCACCTTTGTTGAAACACATTTGGGCCAGTTTTGGCCGAAATACGGCAAGTTAGCATCGACTATTCCGAATGTGAGTCTGAAGTGGCCCACATATACGGAAGCACAGGTGGCCCACCTTTGTTGAAACACATTTGGGCCAGTTTTGGCCGAAATATGACAAGTTAGCATCGACTATTCCGTATGTGAGCCTGAAGTGGCCTGCATGTAAGGAAGCACATGTGGTCCACCTTTGTTGAAACACGTGGGCCAGTTTTGGCCGAAATATGGCAAGTTAGCATCAACTATTCCGTATGTGAGCCTGAAGTGGCCCGCATTTAAGTAAGCACATGTGGCCCACCTTTGTTGAAACACATTTGGGCCAGTTTTGGCCAAAATACGACAAATTAGCATCGACTATTCCGTATGTGAGCCTAAAGTGGCCCACATGCAAGTAAGCACACGTGGCCCACCTTTGTTGAAACACATTTGGGCCAGTTTTGGCCGAAATATGACAAGTTAGCATCGACTATTCCGAATGTGAGTCTGAAGTGGCCCACATGTACGGAAGCACACGTGGCCCACCTTTGTTGAAACACATTTGGCCAGTTTTGGCCGAAATACGGCAAGTTAGCATCGACTATTCCGAATGTGAGTCTGAAGTGGCCCACATGTACGGAAGCACAGGTGGCCCACCTTTGTTGAAACACATGTGGGCCAGTTTTGGCCGAAATACGGCAAGTTAGCATCGACTATTCCAAATGTGAGTCTGAAGTGGCCCACATGTATGGAAGCACAGGTGGCCCACCTTTGTTGAAACACATGTTGGCCAGTTTTGGCCAAAATATGGCAAGTTAGCATCGACTATTCCGTATGTGAGCCTGAAGTGGCCCGCATTTAAGGAAGCACACGTGGCCCACCTTTGTTGAAACACGTTGGCCAGTTTTGGCCAAAATATGGCAAGTTAGCATCGACTATTCCGTATGTGAGCCTGAAGTGGCCCGCATTTAAGGAAGCACACGTGGCCCACCTTTGTTGAAACACATTTGGGCCAGTTTTGGCCGAAATATGGCAAGTTAGCATCGACTATTCCGTATGTGAGCCTGAAGTGGCCCGCATTTAAGGAAGCACACGTGGCCCACCTTTGTTGAAACACATTTGGGCCAGTTTTGGCCGAAATATGGCAAGTTAGCATCGACTATTCCGTATGTGAGCCTGAAGTGGCCCGCATTTAAGGAAGCACACGTGGCCCACCTTTGTTGAAACACATTTGGGCCAGTTTTGGCCGAAATATGACAAGTTAGCATCGACTATTCCGTATGTGAGCCTAAAGTGGCCCACATGCAAGTAAGCACACGTGGCCCACCTTTGTTGAAACACATTTGGGCCAGTTTTGGCCGAAATACGGCAAGTTAGCATCGACTATTCCGAATGTGAGTCTGAAGTGGCCCACATGTACGGAAGCACACGTGGCCCACCTTTGTTGAAACACATTTGGGCCAGTTTTGGCCGAAATACGGCAAGTTAGCATCGACTATTCCAAATGTGAGTCTGAAGTGGCCCACATGTACGGAAGCACAGGTGGCCCACCTTTGTTGAAACACATGTGGGCCAGTTTTGGCCGAAATACGGCAAGTTAGCATCGACTATTCCGAATGTGAGTCTGAAGTGGCCCACATGTATGGAAGCACACGTGGCCCACCTTTGTTGAAACACATGTTGGCCAGTTTTGGCCAAAATATGGCAAGTTAGCATCGACTATTCCGTATGTGAGCCTGAAGTGGCCCGCATTTAAGGAAGCACACGTGGCCCACCTTTGTTGAAACACGTTGGCCAGTTTTGGCCAAAATATGGCAAGTTAGCATCGACTATTCCGTATGTGAGCCTGAAGTGGCCCGCATTTAAGGAAGCACACGTGGCCCACCTTTGTTGAAACACATTTGGGCCAGTTTTGGCCGAAATATGGCAAGTTAGCATCGACTATTCCGTATGTGAGCCTGAAGTGGCCCGCATTTAAGGAAGCACACGTGGCCCACCTTTGTTGAAACACATTTGGGCCAGTTTTGGCCGAAATATGGCAAGTTAGCATCGACTATTCCGTATGTGAGCCTGAAGTGGCCCGCATTTAAGGAAGCACACGTGGCCCACCTTTGTTGAAACACATTTGGGCCAGTTTTGGCCGAAATACGACAAGTTAGCATCGACTATTCCGTATGTGAGCCTGAAGTGGCCCGCATTTAAGGAAGCACACGTGGCCCACCTTTGTTGAAACACATTTGGGCCAGTTTTGGCCGAAATACGACAAGTTAGCATCGACTATTCCGTATGTGAGCCTGAAGTGGCCCGCATTTAAGGAAGCACACGTGGCCCACCTTTGTTGAAACACATTTGGGCCAGTTTTGGCCGAAATACGGCAAGTTAGCATCGACTATTCCGTATGTGAGCCTGAAGTGGCCCGCATTTAAGGAAGCACACGTGGCCCACCTTTGTTGAAACACATTTGGGCTAGTTTTGGCCGAAATACGACAAGTTAGCATCGACTACTTCGTATGTGAGCCTGACGTGGCCCACATGTACATAAGCACACGTGGCCCACCTTTGTTGAAACACATTTGGCCAGTTTTGGCCGAAATACGGCAAGTTAGCATCGACTATTCCGTATGTGAGCCTGAAGTGGCCCGCATGTAAGGAAGCACATGTGGTCCACCTTTGTTGAAACACATGTGGGCCAGTTTTGGCCGAAATATGGCAAGTTAGCATTGACTATTCCGAATGTGAGTCTGAAGTGGCCCACATATACGGAAGCACAGGTGGCCCACCTTTGTTGAAACACATTTGGGCCAGTTTTGGCCGAAATATGGCAAGTTAGCATCGACTACTCCAGATGTGAGCCTGAAGTAGCCCGCGTAAGGAAGCACACGTGGCCCACCTTTGTTGAAACACATTTGGGCCAGTTTTGGCCGAAATATGGCAAATTAGCATCGACTACTCCAGATGTGAGCCTGAAGTAGCCCGCGTAAGGAAGCACACGTGGCACACCTTTGTTGGGAAACAGTGATTGATATTTTTCAACAATTTTATCAACCAAACAAATCTTTTAAATAACTGACAGATTAATCGATAATGAAAATAATTATCAGTTACAGCCCTACTTTGCGAAGACCAAATGTACCAGGACAAGATATGATAAGACTGCAATATCACTTCTTCACTCATTCTGGGTGAAAGACAAAATGTCCCTCATGTGGTGGGAGTCAGGGGCGGACTGGGGCAAAAAACTGGCCCGGGAATTTAATACCTGACTGGCCCATTCAGGGGCCAGGGCGGCGGATGCCACTGAGCGCCATCTGGCCCTAATCTATACACAATAAAGACGTTTTTACAGCCAAACTAGCCTAAATGCATGGTGCTTTCATCATTCAACCCCTCAACTAAGGTATGCTGGAGGGTCTGGGGGCACTCCCCCAGGAAAATTTTGTGATTTTTAACACGTAAATGAGGCATTCTGGTGTACTCTGAGGAGAAAGTAAAGAGAAAAGACAACATTGCCTCAGATAAAAAATTTTTTTAAAAAAGCTGATTTAGTACTGACTGAGGTTCCTATCATTGTAATTTCAAGAATGGCTGGAGTGTATGAAACTTAAACTGAACTCAGAACTGGTCTAGTGGGGAGCTGTGGCTGGAGAGCCAAAAACAAGCCAGCCATTCAAGGGCCGTTATGCTTCATGGGCCTGTTTCAGGCCACACTTTCTTCTTCCACCACTTCTGCCCTGTTCTCATCTCTATCTTGATAGCTTACTGTCAGATATTAAATATGAAAGGAGGCTCATGCTTGAGCTTTACACATGTTCTGAGATTTTCAGCCAACTATGATTTTAGAATATATTACGTGTCACTAGCATTAATTAGTCACTCCTCTCGCTCAAAGATGGTAGAAAAATGTAAACACGTCAGCACGTCACTTGCACCGTTAGCACAGTGTGATTGACAAGTGACAGCTGCAACAGCCTGATGAAATGGATGGGACATAACCATGTGGACCAAATTTGATTGGCTATCAGCATACGTGTATAGCCTGTTGGCCGCTGCAATAGACTTTTTCCCCTTTCTTTTTCTTTTTCTCATGGACCGGCCCACCGGGGAAATCCCCCAGTCCGCCCCTGGTGGGAGTGATTCTGATGATGTCATGTTGCTATGCAGATGTTAGGTAATGTCAGTATGTAAAAATAAAGACTTGATGTGATCACCTATTGTGGTAGCATATGCCACCTTCTTTGCTGGAGCTGGCTATGGAAGCAGTGAGAGGACTAAAGACTTTTAGGCCTGAACTGCCTTGTGTTCTCCATGGAGCTGGGTGAAAGGAGAATTTTAGCTAAGCCAATGCCTATCATGAACAAAATCCTTCATCCCCATGGTGAGCTGTGTGTTGCACCCGTGGTGCAAAGAGAAACACTACTGTTCATAAAATATAGAACATCTGAGAGAAAAAAAGATAATAAGCGGATGGTGAATTCTGAGAGTCGTGTGATCAATCTGACCCTCTTTAATATCAGCAGGAATTAGTAGGCCTATAAGTTTAACTTTTTTCTCTTAGGGCAATATAGTATGAGTATAAATTATACGCCTGCTGTGATGAATTTGTTGTTTGTTGATGAAACTTTCTCTGATATGGGATCAGTAAAATCTTCTCTTCTCTTCTTGTCTGAGATGTAAATCTTACAGGTTGTCATTGCAAATGAGAACCCCAGGGCTTGGATTATGTCTGGGTTAATTTTTTTTTTTTTTTTTTTTGGGGTGGGGGGGGGGGGGGGGGGGGGGGGGGGGGGGGTATGTGAGTGTGTGAGAGTGAGACTGCAGATTACTCCCATGGTGTGAGAGTGTGAGTGGTGGAAAGGGTGGGTGTTTTTGGTTGTCTTATTGTGTAGGCTAATGTGTTATGATTTGTCTATGTTTTGTTATTCTTTATGTCTGGGCCCCTTTCAAAAGCTCTCAGGGTGTGCATTTCACATGATGAAATCGCAAACATTTTTAATGACTTTTTTTATACCTGTTTTCTTGATTGACTTAACATATTGACCAACAATATCTTTAACTGTTTTCTCTGATTTGAGTACATGCACTATGCACAACATGAATGCACAAAACAAATAAGTTCCAACTCAGCCTTGTGCCAAGAGTGACACACAAACAGTCTATCAACAGACAGTTGAGTGCTCCTTGCCTGGCTCATTGAAACAGCCTCATATCCCTGGATGCTGAGTGACAGGCTAACAGCCAGCCATGAACAGTTAAGTGAGAACATGAGCACTGAAGGAGGGCAGGCAAACTGTGTGTTTGCCCCAATGAACATAAAGTCTGGTCTTCATCAAGAATAAATGACAAGATAGAAGGCAGCAACTAAGTTGAATTTCCCTCCAGTATATTTCTATTCTAACTGGTTAGGTCTCAGAGACAGACCTAAAACTAAGATCAATTAAAAAGCATCTACATTCTACCACTTTATTGGTTCTTCATTTGTGAACAGAAACCGTTCCCACCTGCTCTCTGCCAAACAACTCACTGTCATGAAAATGACTGATAGGCCTCAGCAACAAATATATTAACAAAGACCATTTGTACCTGAACATAACACATTAAATAAATAAATATATAAATAAATTTATATTTATTTATTTATTTTCTCGCTTCAAGTTGGAGTTTTCCAAATTACCGAGTCTATTGAACGCGTCATATTCAAATCAAGGAAGGGGAGCAAGCAAGCAGAAAGCGCGCAAGACCGTTAAACGGAACAGAAGAAGAAGAAAGCGCGAGGTCTGTCCAGGAGAGAACAGGTGTCTCGGTGAGGTGAGTCCGCATGAATGAAAAATAAATAAATGAACTGGGAAACATTTAGCTGTCATTATTGGAACTTCACATATTGTTTTGTCAGGCTGCTACATGCTGCTACTTCTGAACGGCCCCATATAGGCTACAAAAACTTTAATGGAAGTGGCCTTAAGGCCCGAACATACTCGGGCGGAACGTACGCGGAACAGACTCCGCGAGGAACGCGGTGAAAAATACATGCCGAGCAGTCACTGGTGCACGGAGCGGAGTCCGCGCGGTCGTAAAATCTGAGCTTTGCGCGCACAGGGCTTGCGGACGTCCTCTTTGAGTCCGCGCGGACCTCCGCGGAGTCTGCTCTGCGTACGTTCCGCCCGAGTATGTTCGGGCCTACGGTGGCAGGCAAAATCACCCAGCCAGCTCGCCTGGGCCTGTGTGAGAGCGCGCGCGCGTGTGTTTTCCGTCGCGATATTTTTTCTTTTTTTCTAGGCGCCAGTTAGCTCACTTCAAACTACTATAGGCCATGAAGGATGTTGACTCGCGTTGCAGAACAGCGCTGCACAGAGGCTCCCGAACGGAAATGATTATTGGTTTCTGAATTAATGGACACGTCGCTTATTGCATACTCTTTCTATTTTTTTTCCGCCTGGCGGAGGGTCACGAGGGACCAAGCATCAACAAGTTTAATGCCAGGAGGCCATTGCCATGCCTTGTTAGGCAAGGCAAGGCAATTTTATTTATTGCCCATTTTGTCTCTAATGGCTTTGCACAGCATCAAAATGACATCCTCTGCCCAGACCCTCACATCTATGGAATGCCATTTTTATCATAATCAAATAAATGAAATTATAAAACATGCAAATGATTAACAATTACAATTACAATTATTCAGTTTGGATCAAGTTTAAGCACTGTTTCAACTCACATGTTCCGTGCTGTGCTGTGAGCAGTTCAATGACCAGTGAAAACATATTTTGGCTGGTAATATTTCAAATCTTACCTGTCATGAAGTGAATTTTTTACCCAACCTGTATAGCCATTTTCTTGGGGTGGCTTCACCTAAGATCCCTAGGAAAAAAAATACATGTTTTCTATTTGTCTAAAGCGAAATGGGAATGCATGTCTTTTGTTTGTTTGTATGAATTTATTTTTGTAAAGGAAAAATGCCCATTTACTTGTGCTACATGTGTGCATTTTTAATTATAGTGTATTGATGATGATGTTTACAGTATTTGTGCTTATTGCTGTTACAGAAATCTGCTGGTTGAAATAATAATATTGAGCTCATTAAAGGTAAGCTGCTCTGGTGAAATACATGTACTGATATAATATGATGTATCAATGTATAATACTTGCTCCTATTTCTTTTTCAGAATAACTGTCTGCTGCTGAGCTACACAAGTTGCCAAACCTCAGATAGGTTAGTGACACTGTAGTGCCATGGAAAAAGAACAGTGGAATACCACTCGCAGTAATTTAAGAAAAAGAGCTGTGAAAAGAGTTAGCCATTTCTTTGACTCTTTAAATGACGAGCGTGAGCTTGAGGTTGACACTGAAGAGGAGTGCAGTTTTCATGATGATTCTACCTCGGAAGCAATCGCTGATTCACTACCAAACTCTGACATAGACAGTGGAGATGGTGGATTAAGTGGTGGTGATGATGACAGAAATTATGTTGATGACACAAGGGATTTAGCAAGTTGTTTGAGAGACTGGAGAAGACAATTTGGGATTTCACTGATTGCTTTGTCTGCCCTCTTGTCTATTCTGAAAGTTCATCATCCTTCATTGCCCAAAGATGCCAGAACATTGTTAAAGACACAGATTTCCCATGCTGTTAGTTCCTTGGCAGGCGGATCATTCCACTATTTTGGGATACAGAATATGTTCAGTAAAATATTTCAGAGACTTGCATTTATTGTTCCAGATAGTCACAACTTTAAATTGCAGTTAAATATCGACGGTCTACCAATTTTTAAAAGTTCAGCTGTTCAGTTTTGGCCAATCTTGGGAATTCTCCAAGGACTCAGTAGGAAACCTGTGCCAATTGCTATTTTCTGTGGGAACTCAAAGCCTCACTCTTTGTCAGAATATCTAAAGGATCTGGTTTGTGAACTGAAATCCTTGAGCAATGGATTTGTTGTTAATGGTAAAACTTTTTTCCTGACTGTGTGCTCAGTAATTTGTGATGCTCCAGCAAGGGCCTTCGTTAAAGGTATTAAGTCACACAATGGCTACAGTGGCTGTGACAAATGTGTACAGTCAGGCGTATATATGAATAATCGCATGACATTCCCAGAGGCAAATGCTAGAGCGAGAACTGATGAATCTTTTTCAAACGCAGAGGATGAAGACCACCACATACAACCTTCGCCATTTTGTGAAACATCTGTTTCTATGGTCAGTGGCTTCCCACACGACTATATGCATTTAGTTTGCTTAGGTGTGCTGCGTCGTCTCCTTGATTTATGGATTGGCACATGTGGGATGTTAAAATCCCGCATTTCATCCAGGTAAGTCTCTCTGATTTCTGCCAAGTTACTTGCTCTCAGAATGTACATACCCTCAGAATTTGCCCGAAGACCAAGAGGGCTTGATGAAAGATTAAGATGGAAAGCAACAGAACTTCGGCAGTTCCTACTTTACACTGGCCCCATTGTTCTGAAAGATGTTCTGGCTCCTGAAGTATATCAAAACTTTATGCTGTTATCTGTGAGCATTTACATTCTGGCGAGTCCAACCTATTGTTTGATGCTAAATGACTTTGCAAACACACTCCTCAGAGCATTTGTCAAACATTTTGGGCAACTCTATGGTCAGGAATTTGTAGTATACAACATACATGGCTTGATTCACCTCAGTGAAGATGTGAGGGTACATGGGAACTTGGACCTGATATCTGGATTTCCATTTGAGAACTATTTAAAAAAGATTAAAGGCATGGTTAGAAAGCCTAGTTCACCACTGCAACAAGTGATACGCAGGATTTCAGAACTTGACTCAACAGATTTACGAGAGGAAACTCTGAAAACTGGCAAAAACCTCAAAATGTTGCATTCGGAAGGACCTGTCCCAGAAGGCTTTATAGGAACTGTCTCCCAGTTTAAAGAACTGGAAATGGATGAATTTGTCATCAATTCATCAGAGAGGGACAGATGCATTAAAATCAATGACAAGATACTTCTGGTCCAGAATATAATTGCTTTTGAGGGTCAGGAATACATTGTCTGCAAAGGATACAGACAGATTGCAAGTTTTTTTGACTATCCCATTGACTCTTCAAATTTGGGAATTTGTTTTGTGTCAGATCTGTCACCACACCTAATGTGCTTGAGGCTGGACACTAAATTACAGAAGTGTGTTCGACTACCTTTGGAGGCAGGATTTGTTGTTGTGCCTCTTCTGCATGCAGATTAATTCTAGGCATGTTTAACCTTAGCCATACGCAACATGTGTTTTCATTTTCAGAAAAAAAAAATGAATGGTTTGGTTATATTATTATCATACGTATGTGCAGCTCAGCGGCAAGTTTAGACAGTGGTGAGAGTGCAGCCTGTCTTCGCCTATCTCTGTGTAAGTGTGTATCCCATATCTATAGTATTTATTCCGTTGGGAATGTGCATAACTTTGTCAACAGTTAAATATTAGTGTCTATGTTTGTAAAACTAACTACTTTGTGCCGTTGTACCCTCTTCCTACTCTAGGCAATGTTTTACATTGTTGAGTTTTATGAAACTCAAGAGGTTGAGGTGGTGCCAGCAGCTTGGGTTGCTGATGATGTCTGTCAGTGGCCCACTTACTACAAACCTGATGAGCTGGCAAAGGCCATAAAAAATGAAGAGCAGCCGGGAGACTCGTGGGAAGAATACAGAGTTCGGATTTTATATAAAGCAGGTATGCACATCACTTCCCAGAATTCAGTCATTTAAAAACATATTCACTCTATGATTTCTGAACCTCTTTATTTACAGCAAGCTACAAAGCTGCTCGCCTGAAACTTCCCTAGGCAGAAACCCACACAGACCTACAGACAGCAGAAGAAGATGACGACATGCCAAGGAGAAAGCGAAAGAGAAAGTAAGTATTCAAAGCCACTACAGTACTTTATTTGTGAGATGTTCAGAATTATCCTCACTTAGAGTTTTGTATTTTTGTGCTATGTAGCAAAGATTTAACGAGGTGAAGTCTTCATCAGTTCGGTTTAGAAAGTAAATCTTTAGTTGATGCAATTAATATAATTTCATACATCATTATTGTAGATATATGATAATAATATAATAATAGTAATATAATCAATATCATTACTTTCATGATATTAATGACTCTCCTGGTGCAAACACTGGAGCTGTAAACACCTACTACCCAGTATGCTATGTTTTGAGGCTGGAATATAACATTTAGCTCTGAAAACTGAATCTCTTTATTCATTAACATTATGTTGAAGAAAAATCACTCAATAGGGGAGACCGGGGTAAGTTGAGCATAGGGACAAGTTGAGCCACCCCTTGTTGCTACGTTACCATAAGAAAGAAAATGAGCATGTGACCAAATATTTAAGATGAAGGAATCATTTCATGGAGTCTGTGAAAGTAAGAACTTTCTAAAAGTGGTTTGACATTTACTGTATTTCCAAAAAAACATTTTTCAGTCTTTATAGTGAATTCAGTCCCTCCAGCTCTGGAGCTTTGCTCAGCACCACTAATGGCGGCGTTAACGGCCGTCATTACCGGTAGGCTATTGGTAGGGGGCTGCCGCTAGTGGAGCTGGGCTGGTCAGCCGTGCGCCCCAGCACAGAGCGCTGTGAGTGGGAGAGGGGACCGGAGCGGGGTTGTTTTGCACACTGCACACCGCATGTTTTAAACCAGGTGCTGGACCACAGAGGAAAAACCATAATGAAAAGAAAGGAGTCTGCACACTGGACTGTAGCTCCCGACTGCATTTAATAGTCACACATGTAACGTTTCGGGCATCCGCCCTTCTTCAGACATGAAAAGAACCTAGCTGACACACCAGCTTAAATTAGTGGACCGGTCACCTGAGAGGTCATGTGACATAATTAATCAGCAAAAATATAAAGGTGTACAGGGACAAACAAACAATCAACCTGCACAATTCTATCAGATCACATGTAACAACTTGAGTATTGCATAGCAGAAAACATCAGGTGTACCCATCATGATGCAATGTAATACCAAGAAGAAGAATAAATATCTGCATAACAGGGTGGCTCAGCTAGTGGTGGAAGTGGTGACATACAATTATTTTTCAAAATTTACAGATTCTCAAAAAAACTTCAAATATACAACTTTAGCAATTAACAAATTATCCACAGCAGCATCACATCTGGAAAAAGACTAACATGACAGGTACACCTGATGTTTTCTGCTATGCAATACTCAAGTTGTTACATGTGATCTGATAGAATTGTGCAGGTTGATTGTTTGTTTATCCCTGTACACCTTTATATTTTTGCTGTTTAATTATGTCACATGACCTCTCAGGTGACCGGTCCACTAATTTAAGCTGGTGTGTCACCTAGGTTCTTCTCAGGTCTGATGAAGCCCGAACCGTTACATATGTGACTATTAAATGCAGTCGGGAGCTACAGTCCAGTGGGCAGACTACTTTCTTTTCATTTACGAGCGAATGAGAGCCATGGCTCCAATTGGTCAATTTCTCTGCAGGCCTGCAGCTGCTAGACAGAATGGGAGTGGCTCAACATACCTTTCTCCTATGCTCAACTTATCCCATATATGGGGTAAGGTGAGCCACCAGACCACTTTTTTGGACAGGCGATATTATCAACACTGTTAAGGTTACACTTGTTTGTTTGTGGGGATGTACAACATCCTGAAATATATACAGATTAGTTTGCAGTGAAACTATAATTGTCTTAATGCAGTGATCCTGAATATGAGAAGTGATTCAACTTAACCTGGTCTCCCTATGGTTCAGAGTTTCATATAGTGGTCTGAGATTAATGTCTATCATCAGATGAGTTATCTTCTTCTTCATATAGTTTTTTTTACTCATGCCTAGTCAGTGGTTATTGCAGACATATTCCCCTGCCCATGCTAAGAAAAGTAATAGGGCTAAGTAGTCTGATGTGTGCTATATCTTAAGCACTACAAGTTCAGTGCAACAACTTACAAATGACAAATGCTTTATACTTAGTAGTCTCTTACAATCGTTTTTCAATTTCTTCCTCTTCCCCTCCCATTCCCCTATGCACACAAGACAAAACACTCAATTTGAGAGTGACAGTGAGGACAGCCCTGCTGCCAAAAGAAGGGGATCATTGCCTGCAGCCCCCAAAATACAAGGGCCAAGTGTTCAGTCAACACTTGAGAGAAGGGCCCTTAGCCCCCAACCACGACCCAGGCATCAATTGGTGAGCCCTGAATTGACAGCAAGCCCTGAACGAAGACCGCCATTGGCCAGCCCGGGTAATACATCTCCTGCTGAGGGCCAACGGTCGTCAGCCACAGGTACTCCAACCCTTGCTCATAAATGATTATTTGCACATTAATGCACATACACTCTCTTTCTCAGTATCTTTTTTTCTGTGACTGTCTCTGTATGAAATCATCTTACAATGTCTTTTTGGATTTAATTTTTTTTTAATGTAGGTCATTATTTTTAGCTCTTCTGCGTAGGCTACTTACAAACCAAGAGATGATCATGGACCAACTGAAGATTGTAACCCTAACCCTTCAGAAGATCCAGGGAGAACATGTTGGTGGGCAGGAGGTCCTGGAGGCGGATCTCTTCCCACTAAAGGACATAAGCTCCTTACTGGCTGTGGAGAGGCGTGTCAGGGAGGAGGCGGACTATAAAAAGAAAATGGTACGCATTTCTTACTCTAGAACAGGGGTCGGCAAACTTTGGCACTCATGCCACAGCGTGGCATAATCATTGGCACGCTCGCACCTCCACTGCTAAATTTCTCACTGTCACCAGGTCACAAGTCAGTGTTTTTTTTTTTGTTTTGTTTTTTGTTTTTTTGGGGTTTTTTTGGGCTTAATACACTTTTTTAAAGGACAGCTGGAGAGAGGCGGAAAGGGAGAGACAGTGAGAGGGGGAATTGACACGCAGCAGAGGGGCCGCCGGGTGGAATCAAACCCAGGGTCGCTGCAGTGGGCGTTCTCCGACGCTCGCAGCTCAGCGTATTTAATTGGAGTGTTTCAATTGAGTGTTTCAGTGACGGTGAGCGGCCTGACGCTGCGTCATATTTTTTTTTTCCTGTATGCACTCACTGTAGGTTTAGCCTACATAGACTTAGTTTCTAAAAAGAAGTGTTTTGAAATGGGATCCAGGGCCCTGCTATTATAACCTTTATTTAAACTCTGAGATATATTGAGGAAGCAACCTCATTTACAATTGTGAATAACAGTAAAATATCTTCAAAATATGATTGGTTGTAGCCTGTTAGATTAAAATCCCAGGTATTTTTTGTATATGGTGTCACATTGTTCTATTTATAGTGGCACACTCACTGACAAAAAAAATCCAAACTGGCACTCCATGTCACAAAGGTTGCCGACGAATTATTTCGCGTATGTCAGTGTTGATGCTAGATTTTTTTTATTGGAGTGAGAACTATTCTAAAGTAAAAAGTGTTTGGATACATGGTTTGTACATCTGTGGGAAACAAAATTCCTCATGCACAGCAAAAATGAAGATCAGTTAGTTACAGGAACATCTCAGGTGAAAAATAAAGATAAACCACAACACACTGAAATGACTTTACTGAAATGTATTGATTTATTTAGTCCAAAAACATTTTTCCTAAAACTGTGGTACAACTGTTACTGCCCGTATCAATCATGTTTGTTCTTTTTTTCCTGAGATTACTGCTTTGAGTGTCATCGGTGGGGTAGACATTAAAGACATGGTGTGGAGGATCATGAAACACCTCTTTACCAACTCCCTGGCCAAGCAGCTTAACTGGCGGGGCGTAAATGGAAAGACGGCTTTCCATAGCCTCCAGTTAAAGGATGTAATTACTGGTAAGTGTTAATTGTGGGTTATGTTTATTTGTGATGTGTCTTATGAATTGATTTTCCTTTTCTTTCATGCTTCTGATTAAGGCTGGGTATTTAAGAACCTCACGATTCAATTCGATTTCGATTCTTTAGGTTGCAATTCGATTCGATATCGATTCGATTCAATATTGATTCAAATGTTTCAATATCAATTCAGTAATAAGTAGTAATACACAAATAATTCATTAGAGTACCTGTTGATAATTTTTAAGTTCAATTTAAATTCATTTTTAAATTGTAAACTTATTATAAATCTTTCCTCTAGGAAGTTCTTGTTCAAATTGAAATGTAAACAAAAGCACACAGTATGTTTAGTCATGAAATAGTGCAACCATAGTTAAACTGAAAAAGTGCCATTGTGTCTGTGACTGTGTATGTTTTTGTCTGATATAAACATAGACATAAACACCTGCGTTCCCTCCGTCCTCCAGTTAGACGGGAGGTGGTAAAAATTTGACACTAAAACCCTTTCTCCCCCTGGAGGGGAGTGCTACCCGCAGACACTGAAACTGGCTGCACTGGGAGTTTACAGGCTCCAAAAGAGCAGTGCGTCAGACATTGGCTACCTGGCCCTGCAGCTCTGTGTTTTTCGCGGCGCTCCCTCCGACCCTCAAGCAAGGTTGCTGGACTGAGAGGCGTCCAGTGAGGGACAGCGGGCCCTGACCACGGGGAGGACATGGTCGGGGGCCGCTGCTTGCCTGAATCGATTCAGAGGATTTTCTGAATCAATATTGAATTGCAAAAAAATATATTGCAATGCATTGATGAATGAATATTTTTACCCACCCCATAGCAGTTGCTATGATCAAATGGGGGTGCTGAAATGAATCATATAATCGATTTATTAAGATGCATATGTGGATGAATATGCATCAGTGTGGTAGCAGACAATATTCTATTCTGTTCTATTATAATAGAATGGCATTGCTTGTTGATTTTCTGGCTGCAGCTACAAAACTGCCAGGAAATTAGTGAAGGCTGTTGATGTTCCATGTATGTTCAAATTTGTTGAAGTGCATGACTACATGAGTTTTAGTATTTGCTGGCAGGGAGAAGATGCTGGAGCACAAGGTCAGTTTTAGAAATTTTCATTACGGTGCAGGTTGCTGACATGTCTTTTTCAGAGCAAACAGAGCATTTTATGAATGACAGTTTTAAATAGGGTGCCTGCTCAGTGAGGCAGATCGGAGGAGCAGGTAAGCTGCGTCATTATTATTATTATTATTTAAAACAGCTCACGTGACACCACACAACACTTCAGTAATATAATTAAAAATTATGAGTCTAATACTTGTTACACTTATAATACAACAACATATGCAGCCAATCAATCGGAGAACATTATAAGGCACCAGTTTAAAGCTGTCATACATAAAATGCTCTGTTTACTCTGAAGAAGACATACTCGAAATGTCAGCAACCTGCACTGTAGTAAAAATTTCTAAAACTGACTGTGTGCCCCACCATCTTCTCCCTGACAGCTGTTTAACTGTCCCCTGCTCTAAGATGCACCGGTCTGCAATCAGATCATCAGTTTTCCTCCTACAATTTTAGTAATGGGCTGGTCATGGGCATGGCTAGACTGTTTTCAAACTACATTCATTGTTACTGCCCAACTATGGGCAGGATATAGCATGCCAAGCATTTCTCACCATTGTGTGTAATCTTTCAAAAGCTTTAAAGTTTTCTCAATTTTTAGGAACAGTGAGAAACAACCATTTGACGGCCACTGCAACTGACCAGGAGGTGGAGGCCTATATAAAAAGGTGGCTTCATCTCGCTGGAGACAGGGATGGTGGGAGGAGAGAGAGGGAGGAGAAAAGGCGTGCCTCACAGCACACACGTAAGTCAGCTACAATACCTATTTTGCAATACATGTGTGATACTGTTCTACAGCAAAAATCAAGATGAAGCTGTCAGCATGTGTAAAAAAATGAGGGCAGGGTATATGCAGTCCTGAGGTTAATGTCAATACCTTTTTAAGACTTTTTAAGACCTTCCAAAAAACCTTTAAGACCTTATCGCCACTTCAAGCTGTCATTAGCAACACATCTTTAACTTACTTAACAGTTGTAATTTGCAATTAAAACTATAGCGCACAGACATAGGCTACAACATAACTCATAGCTGAAGGAATAAAGCTCAGAAGAATACATTAAACCAAAGGCAGGTTTATTTGAAATACACCTTAGGTCACAAGTGACCTGTAGAATAACACTCACAGCTATTCAGCTGAAAACCACAATAGCCTAACTTGGTGAAATTAGCTTCAATATTACAACTAGGGGTGGGCGATATAGCAAAAATATCAGAATCATGATTTTATCACAATTTTTTACATTGATTTTAACTATCCGCTTTTGACTATTTTGCAAGTGACTGAACCGTGCAACCCAACTATTTCCCTATGTAAAAACTCAAAATACAGCTCTAAAATAAAATAAAATTCGGAAACGAATTTTAATCAGACAGCGACGATCTATCTGAGTTAATAAACAACTCCTCTGGCTCAGGCTGCAACAGCTTATCTCCATAGACCAAAGGATGGGTTACTCCTCACTTGGCTAAACTCTGAAAACCAGACTCTAGTCTGACTCTGATTGGACAAGTTGCCACATCAATGATATGAAGGTAGGCATGTAAAATCAGCCCAGTGCATCTAGCTGCCGCTTCAAGGGTAAGAGCAGAGGTTTTTTTTTCTTTCATATTGCCCGTTTATTCATCCAGTGTTTCCCATTAATTAACGAGTCTGTGGCGGCTCATCACAGTCTCGTACAGAAAAAAAAAAATGTATTTTTTTTTCAGCATTTCACCATCTTTCATCTCTGTCAGTCAGCAGCCCTTCCCCCTGCTGTCTCTCTTAGATGCGGGCGCCCGTAAACAGACGCACATACACACACAAACACGGGTGCATGGTCAGGTCACGCTGGACCGCTAATAAACACTAAATGGGCTAAATGTGAGAAACCCTGTTACACTCTGAATCAAATAGGGATGGCACAATACTGGAAAAAAATGACATTGCGATATTTTCATTTTCTGCGATTTTCTGCAATATAATAATATTGCGATATTAAAAAATAAGCACTATCAAATGATCACATTTCTTTAAATGAGACTAGGATTGGGATTTATAGGAGATTTCCTGATAGTATTGATCATACATCAGAGTTTTTCTGAAGAGAAACAAAAGTTGAAATGTTGAAAGAGAGAGAGAAAACATTGCGCATCCTGGATGTACTATTGCACATGTGCACATCGCGATGTACGACGTAAAACGATATATCGTGCAGCCCTAGAATCAAACAGGTGGGGAATGAGAAATCTGCAGCTCTACCTGTAGTTCGCTAATTTCAAAAAGCAGCGCCCATTGATCTGTACTGAGACTGTTGTTGTTCTTTCACCTGACTGTTGTGTTGAAAACCACGCTGTGGTCCGTAATCGAGTTGCAGACGAGTGAGGTTGGAGCTGACGAGAGGATCAAAAAAAAAAGAGCGATGAGGCCGTAGCCGCTGTGATACAACGACCCTGCCTACACTGAGAAGGAACTATGAAGAACTCAGTTGTGATGGAAAAGGACCTAAACCGAGTCGAGTAGAGAGCCCAGTCTAGTAGAGCTTTAACTGCTTAGTGGAAAAGGGCCATTACATTTAGGGTTGGGTACCGAAACCCGGTACTTTTTGTACTTGGTACCGATACGTGTTGGTACTACTGAGTATTGGTTCACTTAAAATGACTCGGTGCTAAATTATGGTACTTGAAATGACTGGAATAGCAAGTGAGACCACGAGTATATGAGAGCTAAGTGGCGTCGCGCATCCCAGCAATAGTGATGAGCCACTGCATGAGTTTTCTGCAGTTTGAGCAGAGTAAAAAGCTAAATATTCATCAACAACCTCACTGTTTTATTACTACTACGAGCGGAGTTTATGTCACCGATCTGCAGGTTATTGTTTCACTTCACTGTTCCGACGCTTAAAAAGAAAAAGAAAAAAAAAACGTAACCGCTCTGACGCTGTGTCTTTGCAACACTGACACACACACTGTAATACTGCATCAGAAGCCTTTTAGTCCATGTTCTTCACCACGTAAATATGAGACGTCTTACCACGGAATAAATGACACATACCGCTCCGTTCCTCCTCCACTCCCTGCTTTCCATTGTTATGTCCAACTTCATTTGAAACTAAAAATGCTTTTCTTTCCATTGATAAGAAGTTAAGTGAGCTGGAATGAAACAGTCCCCTATCAAACACAAAACCATATCTAATGTTAACATGAGTGGATTAAGTTTAATGTCTTAAGATGTGTTCTATCTAACCTCAAAGTTTTCCATTTACTACTACATTCATGGTCTTCAGCTCCACTGTGTGGTCGACTTGTGTAACTACACAGCAATTGTGTGAGTGAGGCTGGCTGACTAATTGTCATCTCCGACTTAATATGTGGCAAGTTTAATATGTGGGATGGAGTTGCTTCCAACTGAGAACCTCAGCCATGTTGCAGTGGAATATACAGTAATACTTACATTGGCATAATATATAAAAAATAAACATTATCTCCCTCTGTAGAAGAAACAATCTGTTTCTCACCCGTGTTTACATTTTTGGAATGACAGAAGAAAATGAATAATAATTTAGATAGTATAAGACATGAAGTAAATTGCTGAGTTAGTTAATACCTGTCATGGCAAAAGTTCTTTCATCTCAGCATTTCCTCATGTTTGTTTTATTCCAGCTACTGTAGCAGTTTTTCAGGTGTGTTAAAAGGCCAGAGAATGGAGGCTCTGATATACTGTATAGCATTATCCTTATTTATTTATTTGCTATATTTATTTGTTTGAGAGCAGTGTTTTTACAATTGTTTTTACTGTAAATGTGTGTGGGTAAGGGTATGACATTCTCTTATTTATTCTTGTGTTTTATTTGTACAGTCATGAGCTTGGTTCTTCTGCATTTAATTGCACTGATTTTCTATCTATCTAGTCTACTCTAATCTTATCTAAACCTAACAGAATGAGGTTGAGCAAGCAGATATTGGGTCAGTGATCAGGCATAATATCAACTATAGCTTCAGATAAATTGTAATTAAAAACACACTATAGATTTTGAAGTTGAAGTTTTGAAAGACATCAACACAATATTGTATAACTTTGTATCATTTTACAGGGCCTTTTTTGTTTGGTCTCCTGATGAGGTTTTGTGTTTTTCACCTCACTGCCGCCATATACAGTAACCACAGTACTGCTTTACTGAGTCAACTAAATTTGTTCTTTTGTGCATTTCTTAAAGGGCCACAAGAAGACGAGCAGTGATGGGGCCAAGTAAGATTTTTTTGGAGTTTTTCGGAAGTCAACAACTGTGTTCCGCTGATTTGGCCTGAATTTTGTTCTTCCTTTTGTTTTATGGAAAAGGTTAAAAAAAATAAAACATAGTTCTCTACAGTTCACCAGTTGTTTCTCGTGTCTGGTCATTTCTTCAATTCTTACTCTTAGGTTTCTTCATCTTAGACCCCGAGGTGAGTCCCAACAAGACTGGACCACTGGATGCCCCCATTCAAACAGTATCTGGGGGTACCATAATGGCATGTAGCCACAAATTCAGACTATTATTCTATTTTTTCATATTTGACAAAATTTTATCATGGTTTGGTTGACTTCTTAAGTGTGCAGGCTAGACAAGGTCATAGACTGTAAACCAGTTAAGTCTGATAGCTAACTGTGGCTCCCACTTGTGTGAGTTTTAATGTATTTGGTCAGCTCTTGGTTGATATGGAGCATTATGACTGCTGTGGATCATATGTGAGAAACAAGCATGTTAATAGTGGATTCATTTTTTTGTTCAGTGGCCCACATTCGGTTGAGTGCTGGTTTATTTGGTCTGTTTTTGGTTAACATCTGGCATTGTGATGGCTTGGCTGTGGCCCACTTTTGGCAAACGGGAGCGGACCACCCAAGTGCCATCATTCCATGCGGTATGTGGGCCGGATGAACATGTCGGGTGTGGGCCAGATATGGTCCAAAAGAGTTTTGACCAGTGGCCCACATTCGGTTGAGTGCTGGTTTATTTGGTCTGTTTTTGGCTGACATCCGGCATTGAGATGGCTTGGTTGTGGCCCACTTTTGGCAAACGGGAGCGGACCGCCCAAGTGCCATCATTCCATGCGGTATGTGGGCCGGATGAACATGTCGGGTGTGGGCCAGATATGGCCCAAAAGAGTTTTGACCAGTGGCCCACATTCGGTTGAGTGCTGGTTTATTTGGTCTGTTTTTGGCTGACATCTGGCATTGAGATGGCTTGGTTGTGGCCCACTTTTGGCAAACGGGAGCGGACCGCCCAAGTGCCATCATTCCATGCGGTATGTGGGCCGGATGAACATGTTGGGTGTGGGCCAGATATGGGCCAAAAGAATTTTGCAAGTGGGCACTTAGTTTCATTTAATGGTCATATCCATTGATTAAAACTTTCTGGTCTTCTGTTCAAACAGAACAGATTTCTTGGCTTTAAAATAATAATGGATCCAAAACTATGCATCCTTGGTATCAACCCCTTGTCTGGTCATAGTGTAAAACTGTTAAATATTATGCTGTATGCTGTATGTCTTGCTATTGTTCACACATGGTTGGATGCAGTCCCACCTGACTTATCAATGTGGTATGACAAATTACTTTCAATCTTGCCTTATGAAACATTATCTCATGTAACCAGAGGAACCTTACAGGAGTTTACTGAAGAGTGGTCCCCTCTTAGTAGATACTTTGGACCTGAGTGGTCAGCAGTACCACTCTGTGTATTGGAGTGGAATGAGTTTAGTCTTATTCATTACAACCCCCAAGCCCCCCCCCCCCCCCCCCCTTTTTTTTTTTTTTTTTTTTTTTGTATGTGTTTATGGTTTTGTTGTTATTTGGTTGATGGTTGATTTTGTATGGTGTTATTTATGTTGAATGAAGGACAGTAGTTATACATTTTTTTGTTTACTTAATTGATGTTTTATCTTGGCTGTCTGAAATAAAATAAAATAAAAAGTGGAAAAAAAAAATACTTTCCAAAAAAAGGGAACAGACCTGCAAATGAAAAGTTAAGCCAGAGCTTTGCGGTCAGTGTTGTGCTTTACTTTTTTACGATTTTAGAGTTATGAAGCATTAGAAGATACTCCAAGAAATGAAATTACAATAAGCAAAAATACTGATGTAGGTCTTGGTGAACCATTACTATTGCAGAGTTAAGGATTAAGGGTTAAATAGGAAGAGGTTCCTGTTTCACTGCAAGATTTAGATATTTTTCTTACTTTCCAGGCAGACGTCAGTTTCAGTTTCAGAAAGTTAATGACATATTTTCATTTTCCAGCTTGTGAATCTCTTTATATTCTGATGTTTCTGCTGCTGAGTGTGGAGCTGAATGCAGGCTGATGTGAATGATCGGATGGGATTTGGACCCAGGAGGGTTACGTCTTACACCACAAACCAATATAAAGCACTGCACAGCATGAAGAGGTGATACATGCAGGAGTAGAGCATGCTGGGATTGGGGATTCAGTTCTACGCCTGGCTGTCAATCAAAGAAGGCGGGTTTCATTCTCAGAGCGGGAGGCTGAGGTCTCGAGACAGGAGCTCATACAGGCAGATTTATATTCATACACACACACACACAGCCTAACAGCTTGAACACAGCAGTCTAAGTCAAACATACACATGAAAACTCACACAGACACAGCCCCTCAGCCTCCTGAGAGTTAGCACAGGCCAGGGAATGCTTTGGAAAGTTTTAAGACTGTTTGTTTTTGACATTTCTGGGACAGTTTTGTCATTTTGGCAGAGCACCAACACATGAAAACGTGTCTCTCTATCCTTGCAGGGACTCTCCAGTGACTTCATTAATTCCCCATCCCCTCAGCTTAAACCTAAACCTAAATCTCAACCACTGAAACTGAGAGTTAATCCTTAAATTACCGGTAAAACTGGTGGGCTTCAGCATTTCTGATAAGGTCAGCAGGCTTTCACGTTTGGGTCCCTGCAATGTCTCACATACAAATCCCAAAATTACTTAAACTTGGCAGGTTCCATATTGTAGTTGCTAGAATGTTTTTTAGATATTGGTGAGTTTCAGACTGTTGGACCACAGAATGGAGATAGGTCCTAAAAATGTGTTGAAAATAGGCCTCGACACCAGATTTGTCAAACTAGTGGGCTTCAGATGTTTGGTCAAGACAAGAATAGTGGTTTTGCACATTCAAAAACCATTTAAGGCAATAAATGATAGCAAAAGCAAGGTTTTTATTTCTGATGTTTAGTCCTCAGAATGCCAATAGATCCCGATGAGGTTAGCAGTCATCAAAGTTTGGTTCCTTACAATGTTTTGGAAACAAATTGTGATCCTAACTGTCAACTTGAGCCTAATTAAATATGTCATTTCAGATATTTGGTTCCTAGAATGTATAGATCGGTCCCAACAAGGTGGTTGGGTCTGAAGGTTTGGGTTCTCAACATGTATTGCAAACAGGTATTATAATAGTAAAATTACTTGTAACACTGGGGGGAGTTTCAGATGTTTAGTTCCCAGAATCTAAGTCCTCAAAAGGTTAGTAGGCTTTAAAGTTTGGGTCCCCACAATGTTTTGAAAACAAGTCATGAGCCTAAAATTACTTTTGGGTTAGGGTTACGGTTTGGTTCCTAGCAAAATCTTCAAAACATGTCTTGACTAAATTTCTTTACTGGTGGGTTTCAGACTTTTGGAGCTCAGAATGGAAATGGGTCCTGATAGGATTTGTTACCCCAGCACTCCTGTGCAAAAGTCCAGACCAGCCTTCACATTAAAGTGGACAATATTAGCCTGCCTATTCACCTACAGTGCAAGTTTCTAATCAATACTTAGACTGGTGCAAAAGTGATTCGTCCACCTATTAACTGTCTTTTTCCTAAAGCCTTCCCTACTGCCTTCTCACTGGCACCCTTAGTGGCTTGAACATAAAAATACTAGAGAGGATACTTTTGTTAACGACAACTCCCTTCTAAAGTGTAACCATTGCTGTGGTTGCTGGAAGTATACTTTTGCTGTGCAAATGTTAATTTTTGAATCTAGACCAACCGATAAGAGCCTTTGTCTATAGACCTGACTTAGCTGCACACAAGGAGAGGCTAGGTGATTATTTAAGAAACCCTTAATTCAGAGTAAGCACAGGAAACGTCTACTTTAACTGCAGATGAGTTACTTTATTTTAATTATGCGGAAGCTTACAGCAGTAAAACAATAATATCAATTAGATATAATAAATGCAATCAAAACAGATTTATTCAAAAATAGGCAAATCCTTTCCCTATCTCTACCCTATTGCTCTTTTTACTCAGGACCTCCTTGGATTCTGAAGAATAAGGCTGGAAGTGAAAGTGCAAGAGTCCAAAAATCTAAAAAAAAACTGTTAACAGCAACTTGCTTTGGGGACTGAGTGTGAACAGGATGAGCTTGAGCACTCTTGATCATCCCATCTTATCAGGCTCTGGTTTGTCTCAATCCATGACAACAGCAAAGTTGTTCTGTTCAGTTGAAATATCCTACTCAGATGGAAAAAAGCTGCCGTTTTCTTATTCAGAGCAACAAAGTGCCCCCCAGTGATTGATCATGGGATTGCATTTGTCTAAAACCTTATACCTTTTTCTCCATCAATACATGGACATACTTCACCAAATCTCCTCCTTTCCTGTCCCTAAATGATTATCCTATGTTAGATCATTGGAAAGCACAATCACAGATCACAGATGGCGTGTTCACCTTTGCTATGATAAACAAGTGTTAAGTGACTGAAACTTGGTGTCCTTTCCTAAAAGTTCAGGTGCCGTATTCACAAACATTCTGAGAACACTTTCAGAGATCTCCTAACTTAGCCTAAAATCTTTTAGTCAGTAGTCCTAGCTTAGGAGTGTTTTAGGAAAGTTCTCAGAGCAACTCTGAGCAAGGAAGGGACAAAAACTTAGTGAGGGGGTGTGGTTGACCATATTGCTAGGTGTGATGCTTTCTTTTAACAAATTTGATTTGCTGTCACTGACACACCCTTTTGTAAGCCTGCAAGATATGGACACCCAGTGGAAATGAAATGAACTGCATCACAATGTGAGATTGACAGTGTTGTCCAACCTGATCTCACAGGAATACGTGAAATGAGCATGACCTCTTAACACCGCATTCCGTGGTGGCAGCACGTAATGGGTTGAAATTATGTGCCGTTACCACGGAAACAGTGCCAATGTAAAGTCAATTAGGATCCATTGTCGTGGTGGACACACAAATTCCCTGATTCAATTACATCACATCAACCGCGTTTTCTTCAATGATATCTTTAACAGTTCTGTAGGCCTATACACAAAAAAAACACTAAGGTGTTCTTGATATTAAAACGGCAAATATATTCCTCTGTTATAATTTCCCACCAATAATGATAATAATAACATGATAGTTCGGCTGTACTAGATATTTGATATATTCAGTAGATTTCCTTTTTTACGACACTTTGACAACTCTACAACCGGAGTCCCAAAATGCTGTTTGCTAAAATATCTGAAATTAACCATCATCCTTACTTTTTCTTAACATAGTTTATCTAGATACAGTGTCATTACTAGTTCGGCTTTACTAGATATTAGATATATTCAGTAGATCTATCTTTTTACAACTCTATTTTTCACAAGCCGCATATACCTACCATCCCAAAAACGCAGTTTCTAGCGTATTGGCTAAAATATCGAAAATTAGCCGACATCTTTACTTCTTCTTAACATAGCTCATCTAGGTGCAGTGTAATAACTAGTTTGGCTATTAGATATATTCAGTAGATATATCTTTTTACAACCCTATTTAGAACCCTACTTTGCAAATCAGAAGAACTACAACTATGTTGCTGATATGTATCAAGCTGCATGGCGCGGTCCTAGGGAATTGTAATTTTTGAAAAATATAAACGTTTTTCCTAGATTTGGAAGTTGTAAATACTGAATTGAGAGTACACTGTGGGCTTTAAGGGGATGGTAAACACATTTGTGAGATCAGATTTTAAATATCTAATTTCTAAATGGGTGAAAATTAATTTTATCCATATTTTACCCATATCTGACAGCATCCCCAGTTGTTGACTACACTCACATGGTAGTTGAGGTCAAGATCTCTCTATAGCAGTTGGTCCCATGTCTGTACCCCCTTTTGTTGCTGAATTATAAGCCCTCAAACATGCACTGAGGTCAAGGTTCAAAGGTGAGTGGCTCAAAGCAGGAGCCATTTAGAATCATCATACTGACATATGTCACTCTCTAGGTTGAGACCTTTCCAATGATGTATTTGGTTTAGCTCTACGACAAAGTTTAGATTTTTTCATTTTTTGGACACAAGCCATGCCAGGTCTAGTTTCAGAGAGCACTTGAAGGCCCAGTGTATAAAATGATTTGTTTGTTTCTTTGCTTGCTTTTTTCTTTTTTACTGTAGATAGTTACTAAAATGAGTCATCCTCAGAGAATACAATACTAAGCTACTAACAAGTAAACCAATAATAAGAATAATGAAATAAGCAAAAATAATATTAAAATTATATTGAAATTTTAAAATCTGTTTACAGAGTGGAATGGTAGCCTAATAGATAACTTAGATAATATTTATTATTGTTTAGACACTTTATTATTGCTTAGATACTATTTAGCCTATTATTATATTTCCTTTCAGCAAGCTCTAATTTATTTAATAACAATTTTATTTGGGGGGCGCTGGTTCTGTGGCGCTGGCTTGGGGTTTGCTCTCACCTGGTGGGGTGGAGGGTGGCCGGGTTGTCGGCTCCATGTGATGATGTTTCCTCTCTGGTTCTTCCGTGCTCAGCCTTATTTTTTTCTTCTTATTTATTTATTTATTTATTAGTGCTATTTGGATTCAGTTACGGCAGACGGATGGCAATCTGAAATGGCATTAAGCCCACAGGCGGCAGACAGTAGCTACAAAACAGTAGTGGAACGCGCCCCATCCGCCCACAGCACAATCCTCTTAAAGCCCTACGCCATCAAAAGCTGGCAAAATACATTTATTTTATTTTATGGCTTTGACATTAACCTGTCATATTGTTGAGTTATCAAGGACACTTTCGTGTTTGTGTGTATACAGAAATGTTAAAGAGGAAAACGAGGTTGACGTGACGTAATTGAATCAGGGAATCCGTGTGGACACCACAACAATGGATCCTAATTGACTTTACATTGGCATTGTTTCCGTGGTACCGGCACGTAATTTCAACCCATTACGTGCTGCCACCGCGGAATGCAGTGTTAAGAGGTCGTGGTCATTTCATGTATTTCTGTGAGATCAGGTTGGTGTTATCATTTTTTGTGCGATCACTTTGCTGATTGAAGGTTGAGACAGACAAAAGTCATCACTGCTACACTGTTGCGTTTTTCCAGTTTTTTAAATATCTTAGTGTTGTGATCATTTTATTTCTGGAGTCAGCGTTATTTTGTTAATTGGGAAATGTGTGCATATCCCTAATAAGATTGACCACAAGTATTCTCCCTGCACAATCTCATCTGTAGCATTTCATTTACTCTCTGTCATCTTGTGTTTAGAGACTTCCTCTTTGTGTTTCCACCATTTTCTCCTCTCCTAAAGAAACTTGTAAGCCTCTTAAAAGTCCTCCTCCCTGCTCCTAACCGTTTTTCACCTTAGGAGCCCTCTTAAGGTCGAAGATGCTTTGTAAATAACTTCTATCTTTACAAGGATCTAGTCTTAACTTGAAGGGGAAATTCTTAGAAAACTTCACAATTCTAAGAATTTTCTTAGAATTTCGTCACTAGGAGTAACTTTTAGCACTAGGAAGCTTTGGGAATATGGCCCCAGCACATTAGGTCATGCCCCCCAGCAACTCTGGTCATGAACTGATGCTGAGCTTTGCTTATCTGTTAATGAAACCATTTATTTTAATTCAGGTGTATAATCCTATACAGTGAGGTGATAGTTTTTCTATGGCAGGCTACTTTGTACTAATAGGTTTAGTACAACAATAATGGTCTTTTGAGAGAGAGAGAGATTTTCAATTTCCAAGGACTCTAAGGACTCACAGACATATTGAGGTCAGAGACCCCTTTAACCAGTTTTAGCAGTTCATACCAAAATGACACCTACAAACACAAGTACACTACCCAAGCTGTACACTACACACAAAGTCATCATCTATAATTAAAAACAAAAAAAAACATACATACTCATTGTCACATGGCTTAGGGTTTTTTTTAAACAAATTAATCTTTTTTTTTTTTTCTTTTTTTCCTACTTGTCTGCATTGGTCTTCATAGCTTAGCGCCACAAAAGGGTGTAAGCTTCTTGTGAAGATTGATGCACTGTTAGTCTTGCAGTCAAGTATTTTATACCCATAATGCGTGGTTGTGACCATCACCCACCCTCCCTGGAGACAAGCCTGGCAGCCTTTATTGGAAAAACTTCCTAATATGAGCCAGAGAGGGCCGTGATACACCAAAGTGTGTCAAGGGGAAAGTAAGGAAACAAGCAAGGTGGAGGGGGCAGGTGCTTAAGTCTTAAGTTATATAGTGCCAGTGCATGCGGAGAAGAAGGAGGAAAAACAAACAAACAAACAAACAAACAAACAAACAAACAAAACGGGAGAAACAGACAGTGTAGCTGATGTATTGTGGCCTTGACGTGGTTGTGCTCCATGCAGATTATCAAAAATAAACATATACATGTCTACTATACTGTACTGAAAAACAAAGACATAAGAGTCTATACTGAACACCAAAATTGTGAGAGTCTCGGTGGAGGGGGAAAGCCCGACAAAACAAATTAATCTAATGTATTCTGGAGAAAATGTTTTCTTTCTGACATCTCTCTTTCCCTCTTCTGTCATTTTCTGACTTGTTTTATTCTGTAGGGGGTGGATCAAGGAGGTTGATCAGACCTTATTGATTACATTACATTATAATGCTTGAAGATAATTTGGAAAAAGTAATGCAGCAACAACAAACAAACATGAGGTCATGTACTCTTCAAATAAGTGAATAAAGTGCTGCATAATGTAACATTATTTGATGTGGTTTAAGGCTTCAAGCCACTGAATAGTGTACAGATAGATAGAGGGATGCTCTTATTGCCCAGTGCATTATATATCAAATACCCACCTCAATCAAATCTAGTGTACAACATACAGGTGCATCACCATAATTTAGAATATCATAATAAGTAAAATATTTTTTTGTCATTTTTTGTTCTTCCTCCTCTTCTTCTTCTGGACCGTCAGTGATAGAATGGGATTGCTGGGGTTGCTCTGCTCGTTTTGTGTTTGCAAATCGACAGGGCTACTGTCAGGCCTTTTCCTTTTATGGAGGCTTCAAGGCCTCCTGTAAGATTATTCTTCTTTCTGCTCTCTTTAATTCAAAATATGGGAACTTTTGTGTTATTGTTATTTTTGTATTTTTTTTGTTTGTTTTTTTTGTCAAATGAATGAAATAAAAATAAACTAAATAACTAAGGTCTCCTGGATTTATCATCAACATCCGTTTTCAAGCCACTTTGACAGGTTGGTAAGCTCTAAAGTTTGGATTCTCACAATACTTTGGGAACAATCCATAATTATAAAATTACTCTTTCAACTTGTTTCAGATTTTTGGTCCCCCAACATATATAGATGAATGCCATCGAGGTGAGTGGGTTTCCAGGTTTAATGCTAAAATTATTTTTTATACTTGTACCCTGAGTGTTGGCGGGTCCCGGCAAGGTGAGTGGGGATTCAGATTTGGGTTTTCACATTGTCTTGATGACACCTGTCCCATGTACCTATGGAAGGGGGCCTGGATTCTCTTGTTAAATTTCATAATGATTTTCCCTTTTAATGCTTATAACTAAAATATGAATTATTTAAATTAAACACCACAAAATAATACTTAAAATGCAATGTAAACTTTAGTTAAGATTGTCTTAGTTCAAAATAAATGACAAAAATCACTCAGTTGAGTTCAGTGGTGAAATAAAGTTGAACAGAAATAATACCCTGTGTCAATAGTGTTCATTCACTAAGGTTTGTAAGAAAAATAAAATAAAAAAATAAACGAATAATATTGTGGCGCGCACACACACACACACACACACACACACACACACACACTCTGCTACAGTCTCAAACAAAAGTACTCACAACCCCCTGTTGCAGGTCTGAGTCGTAGCTGGTGTGCGTGGGGCCTCAAAACCAAATGGCCGCTTCACTTGTAAAACAAGCGGAAAATAAAAGGCACATGCTATTAGGCTCGTTTGAGATGAACTGCGCCTCGCCTGGAAAGTAGACGAGAGCGGGTGGGCGCAGCAGGGGTTGGTGACAAAAAGCCACGGTGAAGTCAAACAGTTTCCCGACAGTTTCCAGCAGCCTTCAGTCCATACAGGAACACAGACACACTTACATCCTGTCTGGAATGATGTCAATTCATTAAAAAAGTGATCAGACCCATATATCAGTTTGTTTTCAGTCTCCAGTTGTTTTAATTATGATAGCTTAATTTATTGAAATGCTTTACAGGTGATCTGTAGTTTATGTTCATGGTTTATCCTCCATTTGATATAAATTCTCCTGTAAATCAGCATCATATCAGTTTGACCTGTCCCCTCAACTACACAAGCTAAATAAATTGTGCTTGACTATAAGGTTCATATTTTCAGAGGAAAAAAAATACAAGACAACAGCTTTCATTAAAGCTCAGTCAGATACAGTCAGGGCTTCACATCTGTAGGCTACACATTATTTTAAGAATCCTCACATCCCACTGACCACAAGTCTCTGTGTTGCTACATACTTCAATAATTAGAAAAGTCCAGTGTTAATATACAGTAGACTCTGTATAGTTTATGATGAATGTATTTAGTCTCTGACAGCTAAACTTCACCATCATGAGGGGACTGAAAGATGGCCACTGGAAGGGCGCAGATGCACTCACAGCACACAATCCACCGGGTCAAACAAAATCCACAGCTTACACCAGCAGGAGGGACACAGATCTCCGGTATTCCACCAGGAGCTTCGCTTCTCTCTCAAGCCATCACAATGTCTGTCTCCTCCTCCTGAATTAGATAACCCAGCTAATAACCAGTCCATACACCATCTCATGCCGAATAAGCAATAACTAACATTAGCTGAATACATCAAAGCAAAGCTAACAGAGTATACGTAAGCAAAAACAATAAACAAAGTCAATGTGTTTCGTTCCTTTAACACAATTGATTGATCACATCGAATCTCTTTCACACACACAAAGATAAATTGTCTTATTACCTTTAAAACTTTTTGTTTTTTTAATTGGTTTGAATAGTTAATTCAGCTTTTTAAATGTTTAAATGAAACGGAACTCTTGTTTTAAGCTTTTAAGAGCATCTAACAACCTTTGTGTTTTTTTTCTATTTAGATTTTTTTCCCCCCTATTTAGACAACTTGGTTTTAACTTAACTTATTAATTATTAACTTATTAACTATTTGGAAGACGTTACACTTACACTTACACAACCTTATCATGTATGTTAAAGGTTTTTTTTCTCTTTACTGTGGTCCTTTAATTTTTTTCTTTAACCTTAAACACACATATGAATTCACATATTCACATATTATTGAAAATCAACAACACCAATCAGTTTCAAAGTCCTTGTTCCTTTTTCTCTTTTTTTTAGTTTGAGAGAGAAAAGAAAATGAAATACAATAATAGTCAATGAACTTGTCCTTTAATCACTGGCAATTATTTGTCCTACCAGTTCCAGCGGGTAACACAGTTCATATGATTCAGGATCATTCTATCTACTGGGCTTGGCTCACCACTACCATTGAACTCCCACTCACCACGCACGCAGTGGTAACTGCCCATCGGTTCGATAGCCCATTGGTTCGACATCCCATTGTTCCGACCATATTAAACTCATTGTTCTGAAGTCCGTTCCGAAATCATCATGATCCCCTGTGGTTAAGGTTTGGTTAGGTTTAGGCACAAAAACCACTTGGTTAGGGTCAGGAAAAGATCATGGTGTGGGTTAAAATGAAAAAGAAAGTGACAAACACATAAGCCGTGAGCCTGCTCTGGCTCAAGCCGGTCGTGGCGCACCATACACCCACCGCAAGCTGTTCAGCATCGCGGACAGTAGGACTAATGGGATGTCGAACCAATGGGCTGTTGAACCAATGACATGGACCCCACACAGTGAGGAGACCAGCAGTAGAATCACGCACGAGGAATCCAACGCTGACACACTCGAAGAGAAACTCAGAGAAACCAAAGGCAAAGAAAAAGACCCGGCCTATATGGCCAAAAGAAAATTATTTTCTGTTACAACTCCTAAATTAATTATGGATTTACTCTGCAAAATTTTACATATTCAGTGCTTTCCTTTACATACATTACAACATTGATCTACTGCTCTGACCCAGCTTCTCATCTAGCTTTGCCACGCTGAGCACGTAAAACACACGTGCACGCACAAAAGTGGGCCGACTAGCTTCTTCAATTACATTCAAAACTTTACCCTATCAGACAATAACCATCAATTTTCTCACTCAGTTAACATATAACACCGGTCAGAATCAATAAATAGTCCACACCCAAAAAACAATAGCAAAATTCACTCACCACAAGTTAAAAAAAAAAGGGGAGGTAACTTCCGCACAGTCTAGCTTGTTAACTACCATAGATATATATACAAAGATGCCACACCCTGGCTTGTGGGATGCGTCAATACTGCCGCCATCTTGCCTAGGTGCTCTGACCGGTTCAGACCCATGTCAGACTTGGCAAAAATGCCACATTTTTGCTCTGCATTTGGGTGTACTAATGAAAGACGTGTCAAAACCAAGCAGAAGGGAATAACATTCCACAGGTAAGAAGTTGTTTCACAATATTTTACTGTTACGAACATGTTTAATGAGATATATATCTCAAAAAGTGATCCTTCTTTTAAACTAATCAAGTAAAGTAACTGTCCTGATCTGGTCCTAATACCAAATTAAGCTAACGCTATGTCACACAACTTAAAGAAAAAAGGTTAACATTTATATAATATTACTTATAAAATTATGATGCTTTGTCAAACAGCTATATCGGTGTATGTGTTATTCCAAATTGTTAACTATCTGTTTCATGGCACCAACGTGACATAATGCAGTATAACGAATTGTAACTACAAATTATGTGGAACTGCGTTTTTCTGACACACTTATTTTGTGTGTAGTTTCCCAAAAAACACAGATAGGAGACGGGCATGGGTAGCAGCAGTGAGGAGAAAGGACTTTGTCCCGAGTGACTCCTCAGTCATCTGCAGCTGTCACTTCAGACCTGAGGACTTCGACAGGACTGGGCAAACTCCTAAAAATAATACTAGTTACTGTACACTGTATTTTTTGTACATATGACCTAATAATGTAAACAGTTCTGTGTCCAGGCTCCCATGTGCACTGTGGTGTTATACATATGAGATTAAAGCAAAATTTTGTGTAAACATGCAGCTCTAAGTCATTTATTTTCACTTGTACAAAACCAACAATCGTTAATCAGAATCTACACTGCAGCTCGGCACAACCCTGCTGATACACTATTTTTTGCACATTGTGTGAAATGTGAATAAACATTTATAGTCAAAATTAAAAATTAAATGACATCATGGTGGGCATTGTACATCTAGTAAGAAAAAGAATATTTATTACATGGGGAAAGTTTAGTTTAAATGTGTTGTAGAACTATTACTGTTACTTTATCTACATAAGATCAAATATTTTGGTATGAAAAGCTGCATTTTTTATTTAACCAAGTATCCTGTATCATAACTACATGTCTGACAATTGTAACAAACCAAACCGCATGAAAATCGGTTGAGAATTCAGTGAGTAATGATGATTTTAATCATAAATAGTGTCCTGCCTCAATAGACATACATGCATTAGGCAGCGCGGCTCCACCTGGGCAAGATGGCGGCCGCGCTGACGTATTGTTCCAATGAGGAGCACCGTTGAATGCGGCATCTGTGTATATATATCTATGGTTAACTACGCACTAATGCAAATTCCTGATTGGCTGGCTGCATCTGCTCCCCTGTTGGCATGCGGCAGTCGCATGAGCCACTAGATAAAGGAAAATTTCACTAGTGGGTAAGAGTTGAGTGCTCCTGGCCATAAAGCATTACTCCCAAATTCCACCAGATGCGTGTTGGTTGCCTCTGCGCTCTGGAACAGCAGCAGAGCCGATACGTTTCACTTCTAGTCAATGTGTGTGCTTCCACCATCTGCGGCTGCGCTGCGTTCCGACTCCGTCACAGCTGCGGCGCTCCGGAACCCTCTGCAACAGACACGCAGGACTTCTATTTTTGCCGGATGCCGGATCCCTGTACTACACCTTGAAAATGTCATAATGGGCAGAGGCAGGCCTGAAGTCAACAGGTCAGAGGTTTTCAGACGTCATATCACCCCGTTGACACCATGGACGAGGAGATGTTAATCATGGAGGTGCACCGAGATGTCTTCCTACTACTCCTCTGGCTTTGTGGTTCTGTTTATAGACACTACATCTTGTTATATAGTGCAATTATGCGTGAATTCACGAGATCTCGTGGGTCCTCGTGACCTCGAGCTGCACCGCTCAGCAAATGCAGCCAGTGGGATGGCGGAGCACGCAGCAGATAAGCAGTGCAGCCGTTCAGCAACAGACACGCATCCAGTGGAATTTTGGTGTTAGAATGTGATAAAAACACTAAACAGATGTGCAAACTTTACATGATACAGGTCTCACATGCTGTCTGTAGCTGGCACATTTATTTCAGTGTGTATTTATGTACTTTTTTTTTCTTTTAATCAGTGCAGCACTTATATTTAGCATGCTAAGTTACCTATCTCAAGTTAAGCTAAATGAGCATGACAGCGGTTTTTCATGCAGGTTGTTGTGTTGTCCTTTTGTTTTTAAAGGTGTGTTTGTGGAAAGCATTAGAAGTTGCTGCACTGATTTTAATGTGTTTTGCACAGGAATGTAAGTTCCCTTTATGTTGTTTTTTTATGTAAATTTGTTCTACTTAAATACAAAAAAAAAAATAAATAAATAAGTTGCCACTGATGGGGTGAAAAATATCTCCTAAACTGCACATTATTATTCTAACTACACAATGTGAAGGATATATATTTTGTTTTATTGAACAGTTTTAATGACTTTGTTTTATTCATCAACTAAAGCACAATATAGTAAATTTAATGGCAGAGGCTGTCCTCGTCTCCTTCCCCATCATCCACAAACAAAGTTTTAGGCCAGACCAGAAACACTGACAGTAGTTCATGAGACAGATAATCTCTTCAAGTTAAAGCAAGCTTTTCGGCCTCAGTAATCTTCTGCCTCCTGGCTCTGATTGGTTGTTTCATTCAGGCACAGTAGAATCTTGCAAATGCCACTACGTGCACCATGAGAACCAGAAGAACTTTTTGTTTGTCATGATATATGTTGGCTGTGGCTCAGAGCGGGTCGTCCAATCGGAAGATCAACAGTTCGATGTGATCAATGTGTGTGTGAATGGGTGAATGTGACTCATAGTGTAAAAAGCGCTTTGACTGGTTGGATGACTAGAAAGGTGCTATACAAATGCAGGTCCATATAGGGACCATTTCAGTAAATATGACAGGTGTAAAAGCAAAACTTATGAAAGTTACCTACTGAATCCTAAACTGTTGCTGCAACTGGTGACAGCTCATGCTGTTGCCATGGCAACACCCTGAAAACTGGGTCTGTGTGACCCGTGTGACATTTTCCATCAACCACTGTGTTGAGACAATAGGAACACAAGAGGATGATGGGATTCTATGTAAAGCTCCCTCTGGATGATTGGATGAGTCTGCTGAAAGTGACTCGGCCCAATTGTTTGTTTGTTTTTTTATTTTCAATACCGTTGAGTAACAAAAGAGACCCCATCTGCTTTTGCAGTGGAGGAAGAAATTAATTACTTTTAGTCTTGTTCAGTCTTGTTCCTGTAATGCTCTTTCCAGAACACAATACCTCAGCAACTGCACTGTGGACTTACAAATTTCACAACCATGGAGACAGACTTCACCTTTTTAGCTCCACATACTGTTAAGAATCTAAGAACAGATAAATCATCAGGATGTTGGTTGTTCTGCCTAGAGCGTTTTTATGTTGGTCATAGTGGTGGTACTTTGAGAGCCTGACCCCCAATTTCCACATACTACGTCTGTGCCGCACAGCACAGCTCCACGCACTGCGTAGCAGATACACTCCCATTCTAATGAACAGCTTCATTTCCACAGCGCATGCCACGCAGCATCCCTGCGTCAGTCACTTCATTAACTAACTCGAGCCATCCGGCTCTGTCACAACCTTATCTGTTCACACTGTTGCAATATTTCACATTTTACAAATATTTATAGGTATATTTCCCTACAAAAAAAATGAAACACACCTAAAGCCTGCGTTCATTTTGTGGCATGGCTGCTTCCTTGTGCCTAGTCTCGCAGTGGCTCTGAAATCTTGCACTGCCGTTTCATGCGCTGCTCTTACAGTGACAGTACTACCTACACTACAATACTAAATGAGGAACATAGAAAAGCACAACAGCACCTTAATTTAGTTCACCTGGCTACATATGGTTAGGAAAAGATCATGTTTTGGCTTAATATACTTGGTTTTGGTGGCACAATCCCTACTTGAAATGCAACAATATTTCAGTAAAATACAAATGCTTTTCATGGCACTATCCCCAGCGTAAAAACAGTGACATGTTGCTAAAAAACACTTGTGTTTTGTGGCTAAAAAGCCTCATAGAACATAGAAAGGACTCTCTACAAAACAACTGGTATCATTGTTTGTTAGTCTTTAACAGTATTTGTGGTTTCTTCTGGCAACTGGACTGTTAAACATCAGACATTTTACTTTTACTTCTGAAATGTGTTTATTTGTTTTCTATTTGATAGTGAGATGAGAAAACCAAACCCACTCATGGCTTTGTGTATAGGTGGATACAGGGATATTTAGCTTAGCATAGTATAGAGACTGGATGCTGGGGGAAACAGCCAGCCCTTTTTGTCAGCCTGTTCTTATTTTGAAATAGAAGACACTGCCACTTTATCAATGATTTCGGTGTCAGACACCAACACCAAAAGTCACCTGTTGCAGCATGCTGATGACCATGACATATAAGGAGCTGGAAAGTCCCTATAGGCCATACAGGAGAGGCAGTGGATAGGTCCAACAAAACCTGGACTTTCACCCAGAAGCCTGGTGTTCACTTCCTGAATGAATGTAGAGCCAAACTATGATGTTGGGTTTTTTTTTTTTTCTAAAAGTAACCACATGCTTTTGTCAACGTCCCGGTGTGTCCTGAAACATCCATTGGAAAAGCAGAAGGATACCAAGTACATAATACATAGGCAATATGTGGTGACCTGGGATGACAACATGTTTTTGTCTAAAAAAAAGCACATACCAACACCTTTACAGGTCACGAATTAACATATCATATCTCATTTACTAAATCTGTACACAAATAGATATCTATAACACCAGAAAATCTAGAAACAACAATTTGCAGTTAAAGGACGTGCTGGAACTTGTTGCAAGATCTACTATGTGTGTTAAATTTGAATTGAATCTTTTAAAATTGCCTCTCATTATGGGATAGCAGGAGAAGTAGGACTGTCTAATAATGTGAAAAAGAGGTTGAACATCTTTACAGCAACTGAGAGTGAAATTCACCTGACAACAAAAAATGGTGTACTGTAATGTGTTTTTTTGTCGTGTAAATGCTGCAAGAGGAAAACATGATTTGCACTTATGTTCTGATCATAACAATTAACGCAAATGCAGCCAGTCCTAGAGAATTCTGCACGACCCTGCAAGTTTGACCAACCACCGCAACTACACCACAAATCTGACTATTTACAACAGGTTGGCTGTTATTGCTGTTAGCTTCCTAACTACATAGACAGAGCAGGAGGAGAGCAGCTCATGGATACAGTCCTTTAGCACCGCTTCAAACATCAGCAATGGCTTTTCGTAAGTGATCAGCCGCTCAGTTGCCTCCCAGTCCATTCACCCCCATCTACCATCACAACAAGATTTCTATTTCTGTGAGAAATACTGAACGCTCATAATAATATGCTTGAGGGGGAAATTCAGTGTTTTCACTCCATCTGTCATATACATATACACACACAGGCCGGAAATACACACACACATGCACAAACAGGACCTTTTACATGCATTAAATGGAGAGATGTCAGAGTGAGAGGGTTGCCCTTGGAAAGGTGAACGGAGCTTTTGGGGGGTTCAGTGCCTTGCTCAAGAGCACCTCGGCAGTGCCCAGGAGGTGAGTGAACTGGCACCTCTCCAGCTACCAGCCCACGCTCCATATTTTGAGCCAGGCAGGGACTTGAAACAGCAAACCTCCGGTACCCAAGCCAAGTCCCTATGGACTGAGCTACTGCCACCCGCATCACATCTATGTTTACAATTTTCATTTGCTTTGCAGTTTCAGGTCTGTCTAATAACATGCATCGCAAATTTTTGAAAAGCTGACTTGAAATCAAATGTCTGATGTCAGATCATTAATCACAAAAATGGCCCACAAAATTCTGTAGGGTCTGACTAATACAGTGGTGGAAAAAAGTTTTTGGACACCCTTAAAATTTTACACAATCTCAAATATTATCGTGAAATATTTGTGGAAAAATCTTTTTTGTGTTTCAAAAGGTGTGGCTGCATTAGACAGATACAAACAAATACAAATTATATTTTTTTGTTCATTGTTTACAAGAAAAACTAAACAAAACTAAATTCTTGACAGTTTCAATATGTCAGTTCTCAACATTGTCGGTATCAAAGTCAACAAATAACAGAGAATGTGTTCAAAACTGAACAAAAAATAAATAAACCATCACATCATCAAATTAATATTTAGTAGTCCTGCCACTGGCACGTAGTAGAGCTCTAATCCTGGCTGGCATGATTTATTTAGTATTTTGGCTGTGACTGTACTAAAAGAAATTGCACTTGAAGACCTAAGAGTGATTCTTAATGCAATATTTCACAAATGCATGGGGTGTCCGAAAACTTTTTTCCACCACTGTACGTGTACATACATTATCACGTTGGAGTCACACTGGAGAATTTTATGAACCTCCTCAAAAAGCGTCTTTAAAACTCATTCTGATGGTGTTTACCCCCATTATTGGAGCAAGTTGACAAACTTCATGCCTCCACCAGGAGTTCCTTTTCACAGAAACACTCACGAAAGCTCCCCCACCCACACAAAACCAATTACCTCCTGCGGCTTTATACCCCATCTCATAATCCCAGAGCCCGGCAGATATGAGGATTCTCTTTCTGCTACTCAGCGTTATTCAGAGAGAAGAAGAGCATCTGAGGGTGAGAGTGTCCAATGAGACTGAGGGAGGATGAGGTTGATGAAGAGGAAATGAAGCGATTCAATTAGAAAGGCGAGGACTCGGTTGGGGATCACTGAGGCGGTCTGAGTCGGACACTGCAGACAAATCTGTAAGCTCGCTGTTAATGGGTTTTCTATTTTAGGGCTGAATTATGCCATCTGTCTGCTTGGCCTCGTTCTGCCACTTTTTGAAGGGTTTAAACTCCCAAAATGCTTTGTGGGCTCTGTTGAGTTTTTTTCCAGAGACAACATGACACACAGAAAGAGATTTTGTGGGACTTTTTCAGACCCCCAAAATGGAAGTTTAGACCAGATTCATTATAAGACATGGAGCTGAGTGTTGTGACCCTGCAGAGGAAGAATGGAGGGTGATTTGGGTTCAAAACACTGTGAGAGAAACCTGACAGACTCGTCATCTCACTGTTAATTAGTTTGCTATTGAAATGAAAAATATCCAGCCAGGCACTCCATTATGTCTGAATAAAAATAAGATGATGAAGAAAATGTGACGAGCAAAGCTTTTGCAGTCAGGACTCACAATCTTTAAAGGACAGATTAAAGCAGTAGAATCTTCATTTGAAACAGCATCTACACATTATATATCAGTGTTTTCCATCTCTCACATATTACTGCAGCCTTTATTACTGATAATACTGTTGCTACTTTTGATTATGACTGTTAAATACATATTGTAACATACTGTAATATTAAGTCCCTCAATTGCCAAAAATGACCTTGCATACCCTTGATATTGCTTGTTTTCTCAACATTTCAACTCTTACAAATAATTTGCACTGTCTACGTGAGCTGTAGGCCGAAACGGCGAGAATCCGAGGTCCCGCCCAACGCTGCTTGCAACTTTAATTATTCATGCTTTTTCTTCAGGGTTTTATTCAACAGTCGTGTATCTGTTTTGCCTTCTGTTCTCCACTTCCTGTGGAGCATTCACTGCGTATAGGCCTCTCTTTGTGTCTGTGATGTCACATGTGCCCGAGCAACTGTTTCTTTTCATTTTGTGCTGCAGCTGATAGTGAACGAGCAGCAGCAGCTCTCCCATTGCATGCTGGGTTTCTTTTACAGAGACATTAAACTGTGCTCAGGTCTTCTGCCTCACCGATAAACCCATCAATCTCTATGTTGCTAAATGAGTCACCTCAGCCTCCGAGGACAGCGAGACATACAGGACTTTATCTCTGTGACACCGAAGCAGTAATGTATTTAATGTAGCAGAACAGTGGACACGGATACACAAACATACCTGGGCAACTCACAGGCTGCAAATCGTGCAGGACATTAGATTACACACATCAGTCTGTGTGCTGGGTCAGAAACAAACAAGATTAAAATGGTTTACAGTCATGCCAGTAGACCGCTGAGACTGCAATGTTCCTCTCACACCAGGAAACTCAACTGATGGACAAATAAAAAATGTAGACAACCTTTCTCTTCTGAGCTTTTTACAGCCTGTGAGGTGAAAAGGGTTCAACTCCAATGTTTGTTTCTTGGAAGTATCATAAGGAATCTTCAACATGAAATAGTTTCAACACATAACTCCTCCATTTAAGCACCCAGATATGGTGTGTTAATCAGGGATCTTTAGAGGTGTATTTTTGATCTTTGGACACAGCCAGGCTAACTGTTTCCCCCTGCTTCAAGTCTGATATCCATATGTATCTGAATGTGTCACTCTAGCAAAGATAATAACTATATATATATTCCCCAAATCTTGAATTATCCTTTTAATCACAATATAAAATGACACATACTGTTGTTTCCCCAATTCAGACAGTCTTCTGAAAAAATTGAGTAATAAAATGTAAAATACAAGTGACAGTTTTGGTCACAGTCATTTACATTTAGTCATTTACATAACTTTAGAGAAAATCAATTGATCATGTGATTCCAACCCAAAACCGGACTTTTAAAATTCATGTCAACATGTTACTCTGACTAAAATCATACAAAATCTAATTTCTCAAAGTTAGACTAACACACTCAGATAATGCCACTGGGAGTCAAATTATTCCTGCATGTACACAGTCAATCAGAGCCAAACTGGCCTGAGCATTCTGTGCATGTTCCAGAGTTTCCATCATAGACTTTGACCCAGAAGTCAAATAGCATAAATGTGAAACAAAAGAAGAAGCTGGTAACAACATGGTGAAATCTACAGACAGAGCTGCACACTTTTGGATGGACAAGTTAACACAGTTCGTGCTGTGTCAGCTGAGAGTTAAGAGTTAAATACTTTAAAATACATGGATGGGAGAAAAACACTGAATGAATGGAAAAAGGTCCAATAATATAACAAGCTGAAAGGGGGCATATCGCCACCTATCATAGTGGAGTCTTACCCTGGAAATCCAGAGTTCTCACGAGAGCACAATTTGAATTTGCTCAGCGAGTCACTCTGGCAGTCATCTATGCCCATGAAACCGAGCTGCACCAATCACATCGGTGTATCTGATATAGGCGGGCCAGAGGCGAGCTAAACAGATGACGACAGTGCTGCGACGAAGAAGTCCGAAATCAGTCAGTAAACATTGCAAGATGGCCACGGATGAACACCAGTTGTTTGAAATGGCTTTGGCCGCTACAATGAATGAGTTAGACTTGGCTTTTTCTCTAAAAGAGGAACAGAAGATGGCGCTCGAGTCTTTCCTTTGCAAGAAGGACGTTTTTGCTGTTTTGCCGACCGGATACGGCAAGAATCTAATCTGCCAGTTAGCTCCGCTGGTAGCTAAGCATACACGTCACCCCGTGTATTGTTCTGATTGGTCATAGTGTTATCCAGTTGTGTGCAGTGACATTTACAACCAGACCCTAAATCTTTCTAGATTTGGGTCTGGATTTCCAGGCTAGTGGGGTCTGACATACTTCAGTCAATAACTTGATACCCCTCTTGTGCTTGTACACTGGTACAAGAACAGTGGTTCAATGAAATGGCATCTTTTAACTGTTACCGTAGCTCCACATAACTGCACATGGAAACATACTGAGTGCTGGAGAAGCTACTTTGAATGCATAGCTTTCTGAGCTACCATCAATCAATCAGTCAATCAATCAGTCAATTTTATTTATAAAGTCCAATATCACAAATCACAGTTTGCCTCACAGGGCTTTACAGCTTATGACATCCCTCTGTCCTTAGGACCCTCACAGCGGATAAGGAAAAACTCCCCCAAAAAATACCCTTTAAGGAGGGAAAAAAATGGTAGAAACCTCAGGAAGAGCAACTGAGGAGGGATCCCTCTTCCAGGATGGACAGACGTGCAATAAATGTCATACAGAACAGATCAGCATAATAAATTAACAGTAATCCGTATGACACAATGAGACAGAAAGAGAGAGAGAGAGAGAGAGAGAGAGAGAGAGAGAGAGAGAGAGAGATATGCAGGACAGACGGACAGACGGTAATCACAGTAGCTTACGACAACAACATTAATTAAAGTAATAATATAATCTAATTATGTTACAGTATGTTGAAGGTATATATGTATATACTAATAATATATATTTTTATGTTTTTATATATTATATATATTTTTATTATTAATAATATGTGTATAATAGCAGAAGAAGTATGACTAATGATAACAGCATCAGGCAGGAACACAGCAGCAGCACAACCAGACATGTCACACTATCCAGGCAGTTAACTTGTGAGACAGTGGAGCACAAAGGCTTAGTGACACGCAGTACAAAGCAAAGGACAGAGAGAGAGAAGGTGCTCGGTGTATTAAAGGAGGTCCCCTAGCAGACTAGGCCTATTTCAGCCTAACTAGGGGCTGGTCCAAAACAAGCCTGAGCCAGCCCTAACCATAAGCTTTATCAAAAAGGAAAGTCTTAAGTCTAGTTTTAAATGTGGAGACGGTGTCTGCCTCCCGGACCACAACAGGAAGATGATTCCACAGGCTCCTGATCTACTTTTGGTGACTTTAGGGACCATGAGTAATCCTGCACTCTCAGAGTGCAGTGTTCTGGTGGGGTAACTATGAGCTCTATAAGATATGACAGAGCCTGACCCTTTAAAGCTTTGTAAGTTTAGAGCATTAAGAACATTTTGGTCCAGGCTGCACCAACCAGCGAGCGTGAGACCAGCGAAAGCAAGCACACACATGTGAATGCGGTGTGCAGAGAGGCAGTTAGAGCTACAGGCTACAATGAGGCTAAAAGGCGAGCTTTGTTGTGTTTGATAACACTGTTGAACGTAAACAGAAGCAAAGTGTTTTTGTTGCCATTTGCGGAGCCTGGGCTGCCCACAGAGACCAGACTTTTTGACAGCATATTCAGAGGACATGTAGCTAGTGGATCATGAGGAGATGTTTGCTGTATGTTACAAAAACTTTTCAAGCTTAGGAAGTGTAGTGTAAAAGTTGTGCTTAGTAAAATCAAGTAACAGGGTTAAAACATCTAAGTGATAACTAAGATAAACTAACAAACTATATAATCATGTGCAGGGCACTATAGCAGCCTTTGAACCTGTATGAGATATTGCCGAGGTCATTTATTCCTTTGATTATTCACTCCTTTGAATCTGTTGTCAAGGTCATTTACTGCCCTGTTAGATGCCCTGTTTGATGATCAAACACATGCTTAAATGTTGTAACTTGCACACACTCACTCACAATCAAACACATGCTCAAATGTTGTAACTCGCACACACTCACTCACATATTGTACTCTAAGGTTTTATTTGCACGAAATCAGGAACACTGTGGACTGTGTAGAGAGTCCCCGGAATTCACATATTTTTAAAAATAGAACGAGAATGAAACCGAACCTGAGGGAAGGAATTTGGGAAATTCCAGGCTACATTACACCATTAAAAACGGGCCCAATCAGAAATCAGAATTGGACACAAAGAAAGTTCTCCACCAATAGAATTGGGTTCAAGTGGGAAGGATTAGCAAAAAGGGGTGGAGACTCGGTTGAGTCTCCACCAGCATATAAGCTAGGGGTTTGAAAGCGGATCTTTAGCCACACTCCGGAGTCTGGCTCACTAAGTTGTATGTGTTAAAGCCCGTTGACACATTAAACTTGATTGCATCGGACCTTGCCTGTTTCCAGTGCTTCTTTAAGAATTTGCCAGCTGAACCTAAGATATCAAATCGACATTTGAAGACGACTAACAAGAGACAAGAAGTTCAAGGTCGGGAGCCTACAGGCCCACTTCCAGGCACCGAATCATTGACACTTCAGAAGACTTAGAGACTTAGAGGACATACCTTAAAATGGTGGCAGCTTGAAAATAGTTCCTCGCAAGCCCTCCCGTAAAAGCAAAAGGCATGGCAGAAAAACACAAGATTCAACAATTGTTTGGTGAGCTAAAAGACTCCCTAACTAAAGAATTTAAAGAACTGCAAGTTGAGTTGAAGGAATTTTGCCAAGACACTGAACGAGATATTAAAACAATAATGCAGCAAACAGCAGACCTACGCAATAATCTGGATTTGATCGTAACCCGGGTGGATCAGCTGGAGACCAGAGTAAGCAGTCTGGATGACGCGGAGATAATTAATCAGAAAAAAGCAGAAGCAATTATATCCCAGGTCGACGAACTAACTGAACAGATGGACTATCTGGAAAACAAATCCAGACAGAACAATGTCTGTATCTATAACATTGCGGAAAAAAGTGAAGGCACTGATGTGACGGTTTTCCTCAAGAAGCTGCTCAGAGAAGCCCTCGGAGTTTCAGGAGAACTTCATATTATGAGAGCGCACTGTACCTCCAAAGAGCGACAGGACTCTGCACGACCTATTATTGTTACCTTTTTTGATTCTGACACGAAAAGGAGAGTGTTGCAAGCAGCCTGGAGCAAGAAAGAGGTGAATTTCAAGGATACACAGATTTTTTTTGATCATGACTTCACGTTTAAAGTGAGACAACAGAGATTGCTGCACAAAGATGTCAGAGAGCAACTGAAGGCCGAGGAAATTAAGACACATATCCTGGCACCAGCAAAGTTGAAAATGTTCAACAACGATGGGACAACTACAGCGTATCCAAACCCTACAACAGTAATAAAACTGAAGGAGAAAGACTTACGCCAAGCAGATAGAAGATGAACGGTGGACTAATGAATCGGATTGCCCTTCCCATCTCTCTCTCATCCTTCTCCTCCCCTCCTCCTCCTCTCCTCTTCTCCTCTCTTTATTATTACTATTTTTTCTTTTTATTATCAAACAAACCTAACTAATAAAGCTGAAAGTTGGAAGAGATAAGAGGAAAATTCATGGCTAACGGTACCAAAACCCCATTGCAACAAAACGACAAAAAAACCTCTACCACAGAGCAGTTGATGGAGACAGTGGGAGGCATCCAGTGGAAACTATTGGTTTAAATGGCTTATGGCTAATCAACTTGTTGATTCGGTTAAAAAAAAATAGAGATATGGAATAATAGTTTTTGGTTAATCCTTGTCCTGAAAGTATTGGCTTGTTTCTTTATTGTATTTCTGATGAATTACTTTACCAACAGTATTTTTTTTTCTTTTCCAGAAACGGAAGGGGGATAAACAAAATATTTAAAGGGAAGGGAAAAAAAGGGAAAAATAAAAATAGCCTAATGAATCTATGAAAATGGCAATTGTAAATGATAAATCCTAAGTTGTATTTTTATTCATTGTATGTATTCCCCCAGTTAATAATTTGCAATTAAATTCACTTTAAAAACAAAATAAAACAGAATAAAAACTGAAAAAAAATGGAATTAAAAATAAGAAATATCAGCATTTGTTTTGGTTGTTTTGTTTTGTTTTGTTTTGTTTTGTTTTGTTTTGGGAGTATACATGTGTGAGTATGGGTGTGTGTGTGGAGAAGGAGGATTTAGTGGACGCATGTGTGGATGTATGTGTTTCTGCCTGTGTATGTGTTTATATGTGTGTGTATGTAGATATGAAAAGGACTAAAGCCTTACTGGGCTTCAATATTTTCCTTCTGTGGGGAATATGGATACTAGATACAAATTAGAAATTAAAGGGAGGGCAAGGGGGGGTTTCTATTACAAGCTGAACACAATAGGGTAAGTACATGCTTACAATGTTGGCTGACACCCTGATCCCAAAGATGCTTATAACAACAGTCACCAAGGGATATCACCTCTGCCTGGGGTGGTACAAATGGAACTTAACTTGTATGTTTTTGTATCTTCCTGTTTTCTTTTTTTTTCTTTTTTTGGTTTACTTCCAATAACAGCTTCATGTTCAGTACACAGACATGCATACATATGCCTGTGAATATGTATACATGTAGGTCCATATACATACATTCATGCACGCACACATACGCACATGCACCTGGATACACATATCTGCCTCGTGTGTGTGTGTGTGTGTGTGTGTGTGTGTATGTTTTTTTTTTTTTATCCCTCCCTCAAAACTTCCCTCGGTTACACTCATAGAACAGTTGGTATGATATTCTATATCTATCTCAGCAGTTTGTGAAATTAAGACATGATGAATGATGTTACGTCCTTAACGTACAGTTACATAATTAATGTAACGTTATGGAGGTTAAGTTTAGGTAAGTAAAGTTACTGTGGTTAGGTTACGGAAAACACTCATGGTGAGGACATACCTTAAAATGACCAGTGTTGGGTAAGGGTTTCTTTAAAAGTAATCAAAGTACGTTACTGCGTTACGTTTTTAAAAAGTAACCAGTTACTTTACTGCGTTACTCCCTGAGAAAAGTAACTCAAGCACTTTTAAAGTACTTTTGAGTATTCTACATTTCCTATTGGGCAATGGACCACAGGGCGCTAAGCCTACATTTTTTTGTCTCCAAAATTAAAGTTATGGACCACTTGCCCTTCACTGAGATCCAATTCTCCCATCACAGCTGTCACTTTGACCAGTAGAAACACAGAACGATCTGCTGCCATAGACAACTGTATGACAACAACACCCCAGCATTTTTAATATTTCCTCTAGGGATGTTACCACACAGAGTAAAAGGCATAGCTGTCAAGTCTCCCATTTTGGCCGGGAAACTATCGTATTTTACGCCTCTTTCCCGCCGTCCTCCCGTATTTTCCTGTAAATCTCCGGTATTATAATATAATTTAAAAAAAAAGAAATCATTCCTCTGCCTCTCCAAACTGAACTCTGTCACTAGCCTCATGCAGTAGCCTGAGTGGCAGTTGTCACGAGGTTAGTGTCGACAGCGGGTCTGGTTGACAAGTGGTTATTTTAAATTTCCTGTACACCCAGGGACAGGTTTTTCTATGGGCAATGTGGGCAACCGCCCAGGGCGCAATCTATGTGAGGGCGCACAAGTTCCCTCCAAACAAAACAAAACAAAACAAAATAAAATAAAACATGTCGGGCTTCATAAAAACTTTAATTAGCCTACAGATAACCTGGGAATCCCCGGGCAAGATCTTAATATTGTGCAAGCGCACAGAGCTTTCACAAACAGACAAGTGTCAGAGGGATCGACCCCCAGGCCTATTATTGTCCGATTCCTGCAGTGGGACGTGAAACAGAAAGTGCTGCACACTGCTTGGGCGAAGGGAGTTATTAATTACCAGGGATCACGGTTCTTTTTCGATCATGATATGTCCACAAAACTCTGCCAGGAGAGAAATCTCTACACGCCCATTAGAAAGCAGCTCAAAGAGAAACAGCTGAAATCCCATGTGATATATTGCAGTGTAAAGAGTTAATCCCTAAGCAAGTAAAAGTGTTATACTGCATAAATTGAAGCTAAACAAAAGCCACATAATCATCATGTAACCATGTTTTATGTATAAACTGATTGAAAATGCATCTATATGTGTTAAAGCACTGTTATACATGTCAAAGTATTCACAATACGGAGTTAGGAGCTGATATTGTATCATGTTCAGTATACTGATAACACACACACACATTCAAGAGTTTGTATAACCTGATGCACATTAAAGGTTCATACTGCATGAGAGCACATGAGAGCACAAGGGGCTGCATAAAGAAAGTCCCTAAAATTCACGTTTTTTAAAAATAAAGTGAAAGCAAAGCTGAGCTAAGGGTGGAAATCCTGGGAATTTCCAGGCGCAAAACGAAAGTGATACACCATTAAAAACGGGCCTGCTCATGATTGATGACAAAGAGAAAAAGGTTTCCACCAATAGCTGTGGATTAAAGTGGGACGGATTAGCAGAAAGATAAAAGCAGACGTGCTGAGAAGCGGTTTTCAGTCCAGCTCCGGGGCTTGACTCGAGGAGTTGTATGTGTAATGCTTGTGAACACATTAAACTCGATTGCATCGGACTCTGCCTGTCTCCAGTGTTTTCTTAACTGTTACTTAGCTGAATCCAAGGTACCAAATCGACATCTGAGGACAATTGAGGAGCAATGTTGAGGACAAGGTCGGGAGCCTACAGGCCCAATTCCAGGCACCGATTTTTGCCTCTTCAATATCCATGAAAGTGTTCACCCAAAACGGCATGCAACTGTACGCTACTACCAGTGAAGCAAGACAGGCTCTCCTGCAAGACGGTACCATCAGCAGAGACCAGCAGCACCTGGCGCAACTGGCTCAGGTTGACCCAGCTGTTCCCAGTGGAGGATGGACAACGCAGTACTCAAGATCCCAAAGACAGCATCAGAAAAAAAATCAACAAAAGTGGACTCTTTGCTCCAAGCTATGGCAAGTAACACTAGTTAATAAACTGATTGAAAGCTCTGATTAAGTTAAAGAAATTGAGAATAGGTCCATACGTAACAACGTGGAGATAAAATTCTACTGACTGCAAGAAGGAGGGGGGATGTGGGAACTGTTCTGGCTGGGGGGCCAACTGATTGTTATTTTACTTGTAGGCTACTGGTGCAGCACTGTCTATGGGTCATTATTTAACTCATCCTACTATATTCTTTTCTCCTTTTTTTTTCTTTTTTCTTTATATTTTGTGTTAGCTTACTATATGGAGTAGCCCTCCTCGATTTTCTTTTGCTTGCATAATTTCATCTCAAATGTCTAAATATTAAACATTTACGGCTTAAAATAGAGTCTCAAGCCTGTTTAAGAGTAATAGACTATAAATGCTATATCTGTATTGGGCTAAATCCCCCATCTTGCACTTAGTAAAGAAGTATTTGTTCCCTAGTAGGTGGTGTAGCCGTGATTCCTTGTACTTAAACGATCCCTATCGGGGGAGGACCCAGATTTTTGTTGACAACTTCTTAAGTTTTCAAAAAATCAAAAGAAAATTGTTGCCACTGGTACTTCTTGCACATTTTTGTATGTCACTTTATCACGTTACCTTTTTTCCGGCAAACAGAGCAGACAGCTACGTTCGGGGTCCGACATGCGTGACGTGATTGTAGTTATCGTCCAATGGGATGCTTGGAAAAAAGAAAAAAAAAAACTTGGAAAAATGGTGCTGCATGTAGAGCCATACATACATGGCCTAATAAGTCTCTTTATGTCTTCAATACGTAACTTGGTCTTTACACGTTACGGAGTTTTTTTAAACAGTCTGTGTAGGTACCATGTATATTTTCTCTGTGAGCTTTATACAAAATAAACATCTGATTTCACAAATTTGAGGTCTGTTATCTTGCTTGAGAACTTCACCTGTCATTTATCTGTCAATGATGAAACGTCATAAAAACGACCCCCCTCCCGCCACTAAATTAATCTTTGTTGCTATTTTTTTTTTTTAATTTGTTTGCCAGCATCACATTAGCATAAGAAATGGAGTGCTGTATGCATGTAATTCAGAGAGATGGACCAATCACTCCTTTTACAGACACAAGATGGCAAAAATGTGTTAAATCAGTGTTTGAGTGGAAAGATTTAGGCACTGAAGAGAGTCTTGTAGCTTTAGAGGCAGTGCGGAGATTTAACTTTCACAGCCAGGAACCTGCTGAATATGCTATACCAGCTAATGCTGGCTATTACAGGGACTGCTACATCCATTTTACTAACATAACAAAAATAAAACGAGCCCATTTACAGTGTGAAACTGTAAATGTGGATCTTGAACTTCAAATCTCAATCTTGAATGATGAATCTGTGAACAAAGAAAAGAAATTAGGAGCTACAATGACATCCTCTCACACGATCAGGTTCTGACAACTCAAGTTTATTGTGCATAATTCAGACATAAGCTTTGTATTTCACTCTACTCAAATGAGCAAAACCCTAGTCAAAATGTATTTTATAAATCAGATTAATGCATTCTCACCCACTTGATTCCATCACAGGGGGGAGTCATTTGCCCATATAGCTGCAGTGAACACTGTTGAGATGAAGAAAAGTGCAACTTAAATTAAGCCCCTCACTTATTCAGATTACTTCTGAAGTCCAATAAAGTGCTCAGTAACATTCACAAACTACATTAATTAAAAACAGCCAGGGAAAACATAAAGTTGTTATTTCCATTTCATCTCAGATAAGGTGACCAGATTTATGAAATGAAAAGCAGGGACATTTCAAGTTCAGAGTACAGAAGTCATTAAATATTATCATTATGAAATAAAAAATGGGGGCAATTGCGGTTTCATGTATTTTGACGACTTTCAAAGAATGCAATGGACCACTGTGTCATTGTGGTCTACGGGCGTAAATGTTTTGTTTTTTGGTATCTTGTCATTAAAGGACATTTCTTTTCCTCCTGCTTCCTTTTAATCTTCTATCAGTAATCTTCCTCTCCTAAAATAGAGTCACATCATAATATATTGTAATAGATATCACACGGTGTAGTGACCCTTCACCTATCAAAAAAAGGCCACCACCACGGTTGCCATTTGAGGTAATTTATGATGTGTGCAATGCACTACAGACGATATTTCCAGTTTTCCAATGTTGATTTATTACTTACTTTCATTCAGTTCAGGTACAGCCATTTGTCACTCATAAACCAAAAATAAGCAAACAAAATAACTCGACTGTCATCTCCACAGCGCCTGGTGCATGCAGCACGGTCAAAAAACTTTGCCTCCACACAGCAACACCTGTGTGTGGTTACACCTTGATTATATAAACTCTGGTGCTGCCCAATTGCCAGTACCACTACTCCCGCAAGTGGCAGGAGTGTAACAAAAAATGTTATTGTTATTGTATATGTTATTGTAAGTGAAAAAAGTCTTCAGTCCGCTCCAACTCTGACTTATTTCTTCTTTTGCCCTCATAAAATAGCTTCTGTCTTCTGTCTATGGAATAAATGAGTAAAAATATGGACAGTGCCACTCTGCCAATGCAACCCACATAGCGGTCACAGGTAGTACTGCATTAGTCTGTGCACAACCAGAATCAGAGCTGTGGCGTCTATTTCACTTGTGTTTTTTTTTTTTTTTTTTTTATCCACAGTTGAAATTGGGGACATTTCCGGGGACAGCTCTAGCTCGGGACAGGTCCCCCAAATTGGGGATGTCTGGTCACCCTAATCTCAGATGATCTACTGAAATAACACAAAAGTAAAATCCCAACATTTTTATACAACTGCTATTTTCCCCCCAACTGAGGTAGGACAGAATAGTATGGGACCTATTTAAAAAAAAATATGCAAACATTAGTACTCCCTATTTCTGACACACAAGTACTAAGCCAACTATTAAAGCAACAGTATGCAACTTCGGCTGCCACACGTGGCTTCAAAACCTGAAACTTAACCATGCACGTTTATGCGTCACACAAAACAGCAATTTTAGTAAAACCGGGTGATATTTTATGGAGAAAATGTCCTCTGGTTTCCCCTCTGATGTCCTAGACTGCTCGGTCTCAACTCTGTGATTCACGGAGGTTCCTGAAAGCGACATGTAGGCTGCCTGCAGACCGAAGATTATTTAGCAGAGCCGTCCCCAACTACCCACTGCTGCAGCTGCAGCTTCAGTCTGCATGTTGCTTTCAGGAACCTCTGTGAATCACAGAGTTGAGACCAAGCAGTGGTAGGACATCAGAGGGAAAACCAGAGGACATTTTCTCCATAAAATATCACCCGGTTTTACTAAAATTGCTGTTTTTGTACGGCATACTAACGTGCATAATTTAGTTTTTTGAAGCCACAGGTCATGGTCGAGTGTTGCTTTAACAAGCACTACATATATGAATAAAGATGTGTCTTCACATACAATAATTGTGATGTCACGATCCAGTGATGTAGGGGAATGAGAATGGTGCACAGCCTCAAACCAAGGTTAAACCTGAATCTGTGGATGTCTTCTGTTTGTCTTTTAGTGCTAGAAGTAGCAACAGAGAAAGAGGATGGTGAGGAAACTCCAGCAAAGACACGGGCTCTAAGATCACACACAAGTGACTTCCGTACATCTGAGAGAGCACCACACCTGCTCCCAATACAGTGTTTGATTTGCAAACATGAAAAATACAGATTTGAAGCACACAGCCGGAAGAGAATAAAAGAAAAACTTTCTCGGTGTGAAACACTCACTGCAGGGAAGTTACTTCTTGCTGCTGAAGAAAGACAGGATGAGAGTCTGCTTCTACACATTCGTGACAGGGACCTAGTGGCTAATGAGGCACGATACCACTTCTCCTGTTTCAGAGACTACACACGGTACCTGTCAAAAAAGAAAAGTGAGAACACAGAAAGCAACTTGTTCGAGAATGGGTACAAGCATTTCTGTAAAACAGTGATCGAGGAGAAGCTTGTAAAAAACGGGAGGTGCTTCGACTCTCAAAGCTGAATATGCTTTTTAAGAATGTTGCTCTGGAAAGGGAGGGAGTTAACATTCCAACATACAAGGCTCACTTACTCAAGGCAAGACTTCAAAAGTCACATCCTTTCTTGAGATTTCAAAAGGCATCTACAACATATCTTCTGTATGTTGATCTGACAGCTGAGGAGATCATTCATGAAGTTGCCACTTCCTCCTCTTCCTCCTCATCTGAAGACAGTGAAGGAGAAACTTCACTAATGACTCAACGACAGCCTGATAATGCCACAATCACGACAGATAGGTCTCGTCTTTTATATCATGCAGTGGTCACCCTGAGGGACATCATCTGTAAGACATCAAAAACATCACCAAAGCTCCCATGGCCTCCAAGAGCAACTGACCTTACGCTGAATAATGCCCTGGACTTTGTACCTCACCAACTTTTTAACTTTGTTGCATGGACATCTGGCATTTCAACACAACCATCAGACAATGAACGTGTTGAGGTTACTTTAGAGGACAGCAGAAAGATAGTGTCAACTTGTCAGGATCTCATTACCTTGGTGACCAAAGGACGGTGGCTCATGCCAAAACAGTGCTCTCTTGCAATGGCAGTTTGGCATATGACAGGCTCAGCACAGCTCATAGGGTTGTTGAATGGTCTTGCCCACTGCTCATCTAACTCCCAGGTTCTTGAGCATGATACAGCCCTTGCTAACATACAAGTGGAGAGAGGAGATATATACATCCCAGAAAACATCAGGGTTGAATTACCTGCCACACTTGTCTGGGATAATAATGACTTTGGAGAGGAGACACTTTCAGGTAAAGGAACAACGCACAACACCAATGGAATAATTATTCAGCAGACCATGGCTAGTGAGTCAGCATCTTTACCCTCCACATCATCCAGACAAAGAACAAGAGCACGGTCTGTTCATCCTCCTCCACTAAATCTTTCAACCTACACAAGAGAAAGGAGGTCTGGTCCACAGAATGTTGTGCTCAAGGTAGATCTCCACAGGACAAATACAGAGATGCCCAAACCACTGGAAGGAGAACTGATGCTGCATTCTTCCGAATGAAAGTACAGGAGGCTGAGGGGAAAGTCATTCCTGGATGGACAGGTTTTAACATAATGTTAAAGCAGGACACAATCCTACCCCCTACAAATGTAGCCTACCTACCTGTCATTGATGGTAGCCCAACAGATCTCAACACTGTCCACACCATCCTGAGCTGCTGCACTGCTATTGCTGACAATCTGAAACAAAAAGAAATAGTGATAGTTATGGATCAAGCCATATATGCTAAGGCCCAAGAGATACATTGGCAGACAAGCACTTTCTCAGAGAGACTTGTAATAAGGTTGGGAGAGTTTCACACAGTTATGGCATATCTTTCCTGTATTGGGAAGCTTTTTGCTGATGCAGGCTTACAGGATGTCTTGACTAAATCTGAAGTTGTGGCTACAGGTTCTATTGATGGAGTTCTCTCAGGCCATCACTACAACAGGAGCATACGGGCACACATGCTCCTGATGGAAGCACTGCAGAGATTGCGCTGGCAGGCATACCTGGGCACTCTCACACAAGAGGACCATGCAGCAGCTTTAAAAGTTGCAACGGATTTGCGAAAGACCTTTCCAAGTGAAGGGTTCAATGCCATGCTTACGTCTGATGTATTTCTGCAGTTGCTGAAAAGCTACAAAGTTTTTGTGAAAAAAAACCCAACTCCAACCAGACCTTCACATTTTGGAGCACATACACTGAAATGGTGGAAAACTTGCTTTTCTTCATCAGGGCAACCCAAGAGGGAAACTGGGCTCTCCATTTGTCAACTGTGCAGTGCATGCTGCCATGTTTTTTTGCATGTGATAAAGTCAATTATGCCAGATATCTCACAGCATATTGGGTTGAGATGACCAATCTGGAAGACACACATCCTTCAGCAGACCAGCAGCTTCTTTCAGGTGAATTGTGGCACAAAGGCATCAGAAACATGGTTTTGCCGGCACTGCATGTGATCAACTCATTGAACAAACAGCCAATTGCGATTCAGAGACAAAGGGAGGCATCAGTGGGTTCTCTCTAAACAAGGGTGCAGTTCACAGATGGACCTTAACACAACATGAGCGGGCAGCCATCACACTTGAATGTAAATCAATGGCTGGACAGTGCCCAGTATTGCATCTAAACTCTGAGCTGAGAGATGAGGCTGATGTGTTGAATATTATCACCACTATCCAAAATATGGTCAATCCCTTCGACCCTTTGCTGAATGGACAGTCTCTTTATCAAATCTCCTCTGGTCAACAGGCATCCGATAATGTTGCTGAAGACTTACTGGGGCAAAACAAAGTGGTGTTCAGGCTCTCACAGACTTCTGTGAAAAAAGGATTGTCAAGGCAGAGGCATCATTCCACGACCCGATCAAGAAAATGAAAATCAAAATATTCAAAGACACTGGCCACAGTACAGTCACAAAAGTTAGAGGAAAAGAAATCACTTTGACATCTCACTGCAACTTGTTTGCCAGGTTAATTGTTGTGGGCAATGTTAGACAAATTAGATGAAATGCTCACTTACAGTCTGGGTCCTTTGCCACAGTCACTGGCCAACTTTAATGGCTCTCTGGTAAAAACCAACAAAGCCAAGCTGATGCACATCTTGGAGGAGGAGATCAGACCACCTGCATCAGAGAAGAACATTCCAGATGGTTCAGTTTGGATTTGGGATGCTATGGCACTAGTGCAACAACTAAAGCCACAGCCAACATTTGGCCTATATGCTGACCATGTACGGAGGACATTAGTTAACTCAGCTAAAGGAACCAAGTCCACAGAGCTTCATTTTCTATGCGACACATACAGAATCCAAAGCATCAAAAATGCTGAGCGAATTAGGAGGGCAGAAGAGGGTTGTCAAAAAATCAAAATATATGGAGATAACCACAAAATACCAAAGCAGTGGAGAAAATTCCTGGCATGTGGGCAAAATAAAGAAAACTTGCTGGAGTACTGCTTCCAACACTGGAGCACATCTGCAAAAAACATAATTGAAAATGTAAGAATCATTGTTGGGCATGGAGAAAAATGTCACTCAATTAAAATGAACAAGAACTACACTGACCTTGAAGTAACGGAGGTTTGAGACCTTGAGACAACTCAAGAGGAAGCAGACACCAGACTTATGCTGCATACACTTTGTGCGGCAAAATACAGCACTGACCTGGCGATCAAGAGCCCGGACACTGATGTCTTTGTGTTGGCACTTGCATTCTGCAGCCACATTGATGGTCACCTGTACTTCCACACAGCCAAAGAGAGAAACCCACACATTGTTGACATTAACAGCCTTCATGCCCATCTTGGCAAAGACAAATGTGAAGCCCTTGTTGGTCTGCATGCCTTCTCTGGTTGCGACACTGTGAGTGCTCTCCATGGGGTGGGTAAAGCAAAGGCATACAAGAAACTAAATTCTAAAGTTGAATATGTCAGTCTATTTAGAGAATTAGGCACTAGCTTCTCCCCATCACCAGAACTCCTTCAGGCAGTGGAAGCATTTACATGTGATCTATATGATCAAAAGGACTGCCAGGACGTTAACATTGCAAGGCCTAAACTTTTCAAAACTGGACAGTGCTCTGAGAGACAACTATCTCCAAATAAAGACTCCTTGTACCAACACATCAAGCAGGCAAACTTTCAGGCAGCAATACACAGGAGGAGCCTTGAGTGTAGGCCAGACATTCCTCCTCCCATAAGTCATGGCTGGAAGATGGCAAGAGATTTGTATGAGGTCGAATGGATGACACTCCCCCCAGCACCAGAGGCGATACTGGAGCTTGTGCATTGCGCCTATAAAAAAAAACCAACTGTGTTAAGGGCAGATGCACATGTAAACTGCATGAGCCGCCATGTACAAACCAATTGTGATAATGGGCCTTTTGAAGAAGACTAGGCCCATATGGCTTCATTCCTTGAGTAGGCAGTGGTGTGTGTGATGACTCCTGCAGGAGGGGAAAAAAAATGATGTAACGTTAGCTTTCTATATAATGTATATGTGTTGCTTTGTTTCTTTGTTACAAAACTCTTTAATGCTACACATGTGATTTACAATCAGTTCAAGCTCTTTTCAAAACCTTACTTTTTTTTTCGTTTAGCTGTTAGCTCTCTTTTTCTGTTTCCATGGAGGTTATGTGAGGAAACAATGATTAAATGACAACATTTTTTATACATCATCATCATAGCGTGTTTGCTTGGTTTATGAGACTCAGTGACGTTGGTCAGCAGATACTCTAATAAATGTGCAACAGTCCCGTTTATTTCTACCACAAGGACTTAAGAGACCTAACGTAAACCAATGAGAAATAAGATGCAAGCCACTTCAACTTAACTTTAACCGTAAAGTGTGTGAAGCTGCTAGCGAGCGCTTTTTTTTGCTAAAGCTAACGCTAACGTTACTTTTACACTTGCAAAACATCACCGTACGTTTGAACTCAATACTGTACAAAACAATCAAGTTTTAATAATATAATAACGTTACTTACTTGTCTCCGTCATGTCCATCTGTCGATTCCTCCGTTGAACAGCTGTGCTCAGTAGCTATATCCAATAGGCTAACGACGGTCCTCCCTCGAAATCTTAGCATTCTATTGGTCAAACTGTTATAGTAGACTGCAGCGTTTGCCTGAATATTAAAAATGTGCAAGAATATCGAGTGGCAACAACCTGGATCTGATGAAGAATAAAATAATCTTCACAATTTTACAAATCCAGGTTGTCCCTGCACAGGGATCATTACTTTGTAAAACTAATGCAGATACATGGTTTCGGCCCACTGCCTATAGGTATAATCTACATTGATGCACAAAGAGGGTAACTGCGGGAGTCTTCGGTGGTGCATTTTAGATGCCATCACCATACTACTTAAGGTATCACTCTCATAGTTTGGGTATGAGAGGCAGGGTGGGATGCCCCCCCCCCCCTTTTTTTTTTCCTTTTTCCTTTTGCATATCAGTATTGTTATGGGTTTGCCTATTTGTGTTAAAATATTAGTAACATTTAACAATGATCAGGGGTAATATAATAAATCTTATGACATGGAACGTTAGAGGTATACAAAAGCCTATCAAAAGGAAAAAAAAATTTGAATTTTGCTGAAAGTCAAAAATGCCAAATATTATTCCTGCAAAAGAAACACACTTATCTCAACAAGAAGCAGTGAAACTGATTAGGGATTGGGTTGGTCAAATTTGTTATAGTACTTATAACACTAAAAGTAGAGGGGTGATTACCTTGTTTCACAAAAACTTGAATGTTACCATCTCACAAAATATTGCAGATGCTTTTGGGAGATTTGTCATTACTATTCGTGAACTTAACAATGAACAGGTGGCATTTGTCAATATATATGCTCCTCCTAGCTCTGATGGTTCAGTATTTCATGAAATTAACAACCATATTTCTATGCTGACATACCTCTTGTGATGGTGGGAGATTATAACACTGTTTTGGACAATATAATTGACAAATCACCCTCAGCTGTAAGTAGACACCACAGTAAGGCTGAAATGAGACCAAGAGACCAAGACCAAGCACTAGTGGATATATGGCGACTAACACACCCGAAAAAGAAAAACTTCACGTTTTATTCAGTACCCCACAATTCACATTCTAGATTGGATTTTTTCCTGGTGAATAAGCCTTGGGTGGACAACACCCTGTCCTGCAATATAGGCAGTCATCATATTTCTGATTACAGCCCAGTAGAACTTGCTGTTCTTCTTCCTTAAAAATCTATGCAGCGCTTTAACTGGCGCCTATATGGCAGTACTCTACAGGATGAGAAACTGTGCAGATTGGGCTAGTATTGAGCAACATTTTATGTCACCTGCCTATCTGGAGGATGCTTTGCATATTAAACAGCAGAGAACAGATGAGCCTCATCCCTGAGTTATATATACTCCATTTGGAGATCAATTCATAAACTTAATAAAGAAACAGTGTCGCAGTCGTCATGGTTACCTATTTGGAATAATCCTTTGATAACCATTGGCAAAAAGCCAATTCAATGGAAGGAGTTTCATGTCATCAGTAAGGTTGCTGACCTGTATACAGGTGCTGAATTTAAATCATACTCAGAACTGAACACAGCAATCTCACCAAACTGTTTAGCCTGTGGAAATATTTTCAACTAAGAAGTGCTATTGTAACCCTAAGGAATAAATGTAAAGACCTCCGAGGGCAACATATTGGGATAACTGTTGATTGGTAAACGACCAATCTAAAATAAATGCACCTGGAATATACAAAGAACTTGGATATAACTGAAGACGAATGGAACCAGATCTGGATCAGAGCACATACAGTTTCTAAAGAGGTTTCATTAAAGTTAACACAACTTAAAACTGTGCATAGATATCACTGGACTCCTAGTAAGTTACACAGAACTGGCCTCAGACCAACTGGCTTGGTGTTGGAGGTGCTCAGCCCAAGAGGGGACCTACCTGCACATGGTTTGGGTCTGTAGGCCAATTAAAAAAATTTGGGCCGAGGTCTGTCAGTGTGTGAACAAAATAACTAGAACTCATATATAGCCAGATCCTGCTGTTTGCCTTCTGGGTATCTTTTCCAGGCATATAAATCAGGCTTATAATAAATGGCTAGCAATAGCCTTCACTGTTGCTAAAAAGTTATTATATTGCCAATGGAAAAACACTTCAGCTCCTACTATCCAGGGCTGGTTAAATGTACTCACAAAAATAGCCAAACTGGGAAGGGTCATATACTGCAACACAAACTCTGTGGATAAATATGAAAAAAATCGGTCTCCTTTTTTATCTGCTATGGCATGAGTGATTAAAAAATGATTTGGTTTGAGAGTAACGTTCCTGTCTGTATAAGATATAGTCTCTGACAAGGTAGACCACACTGAGTATTCGTAGGTTTTGCCAGCCCTGTTTAACTATTTACTTATGTGTATGATTCTATAGCAATGTGTTATCCGAGGCAGTTATGGTGCCCATTTTGATATAATGTCTTCGGACATATCGATGAACTGCATTGTTTGTTTGTTTGTTGTTTCTTTGAGTCTTTTTGTTATTTATTTATTTATTTATTTATTGTGTTTCCTTTGGGGGGGGGGGGGGGGTTATATATGAGATTGAGAATGTTTTGGAGATGAAGAATTGTGGAGGCGGTGAAAGTTTCTTTTTTTTAAATGAATTCTGAGGTGAACAAGGTATTGCCTGCCTTCAGTTCTTTTTTTTTTTGTCCTTTTTTTTCCCCTCTGAACTAAATGTATACGCCTCATCTGCAAAACCTTCAATAAAAAGAGATTATTTTTTTAAAAAAAAGAACTTCCTGTGGAAGATACAGTAGCTTGATAGTTTACTTACGGCGCTTCAAATGTAGCTCCTGCCATCTGCTGATGCTTTTAGATGACTACAACAACATGTCGGCTGGCACATGAACAGACACAGTTCTGGCAGTGACTCAAATAATAGTAAATGTGATAAAAACAGAACAAGAATAACCTGATGACATCACACACGCCATGAAAGACGACCGGGGATAATTGGTGAGTACCAGCGTGTAGCATGTACCAGGCATAATGGAAGTCCTGAGTCTGAAATTTGTCTGTCAGTGAGTCCTACTCCACCTATTTAGACTACACCATAGACAACGGCAGCATTTTTCTGACCACGTAGTGAGCCACAAGCTCCGTGGCTTCTTTCAGACTGATAGGTTTAACGTTATCTCCGTTATTAGAACCAAATTACAGCCATTGCTGTTTCGGAGCTGAAGGACCAGCGTTCTAAAAGTAATGGAAATAACTGATGTCTGTTTGAAAATGTACTTAAGTATTTGATTACTCAAACAGCAAACTAACACGTTAGGTTACTTGTTACTGCAAACAGTAAAGTACTCTAACGCACTACTTTGTAATGTTGCTAAAAAGTTATTTTGTAACGCGTTATACCCAACTCTGAAAATGACTCACACAGTCCTGAACACGTCTTCAGGGGAATGTCTGCTTTTTTGTGATCCATCCACTACTTCAACCTGCCTCTTTACCAGACAGCTTGTGACTTCTTCCTTATTTACTTCTGTCATTGCATTGATCACCTGATCACAGCCTTTCAAAATCAGTGGGATATGTTCAAACTTATTTACATTACTTTTCATAGTAAAATGTACAAGAGTTGGTGAGAACAGCCTGCCAAAATGGGTATTTACAATATTTCAGAATGCTTAACAGAAAACTCTGAGATAAATAAATATAATTTGTGTAGCAGACTTTTTTTCAGTTGTAAATTGTACTCGTCTCTATTAGTAAGCAGGTTAAAAACAACAAAAAAAAATAGTTGAGCTTTCTGGGTAAAATTGGTTTTAAACCCAGACATGTCAGTGGTCGGCCAAGTTTTTCTTTAATCACTGGTATTGCTCAACCGCAATTTTCAGTCCAAGCTCATGAATTATGGTCAGTTGGTGTCATCAGATAGAAAAAAATGTTGCTTAAAGCACCTTCAAGGTTGATGGAAGTGTTTAAAGATTTAAAGATTTAATGATTAAGAATTAATAATTGGTTTCCGGAGTTATAAATTTGATTAGTCACTTCCCTCCATTGGAGGGTGGTGCCCCTAAATTTATGAAGAGTGCAAACAATTTCTAAAAGTATTGCTCCTACAGGATGGGGGAGTTTTATTTTGAACATATATCAAAAGCTTAAAACCATGCATGACTCCAATGTAAGGTATCGACCATTTTATCAAACTAAGTTTCTGACTCAATGTCATAATATACCACAAAATTAAATAACATTATGGATTATTTAAAATGTTATAAATTATCTTTATAGAATTTGTAACAAAACTTCAGATGCACCATGTAACATTTTGGACTGAAACCCTTCACATGTCTTAAATCTGACTGCTGGACTAACAATTCTGGCCAATGCCAGATGAGCTGACCCACTTGATGTTGGAACAGCCCATCTGATTAGGGGTTACAGGGTCCTAAAACTGTTAATAGCCTACCTATACACCAAGACGGGTGCAGTGGTACCAGCTGTCATTACCTCCTCCTACCCCTTCAAGTGGATCAATCTATCATGTTATGTCAGAGGTCAAGCAAGAAATAATTAAGTTCAGGAACAACTGCACCTCAGTCACTTCCATTTCCACACTAAAAGTATTTAACCCCAGCTTATTCATTTCCCTCTCCTTTGACTCCATTCTCACATTCCATCTGCCAAACCCCTTTACTTTGTTTTTTTTCTTTGTTGTTATCTATCCCTTTTCTCTCTTTCTCTCCTCAGAATACAGGAATAACCTTGGAGCACTATCCATAGTAAAACAGGTGAAGAGATGGCTCCCCCACTCTGTCTCAACTTCCCTGGATCTGTTCCGCCTCCCCCCCTTCAGCCCACACCGGTATGCCATCACACTACACCCTTCACCAGTCTGTGACCATGATTTCTCTCATCACCCCCCACCCCACCTTTCTTCCCTTCCCATCCCTACATCCCCTCATCCCTCCATCCCACGATGCTCATCCCTTTATCCCACATCCCTTGATACTTTTCCCTACTTCTTTTGACCCTCATCCCCATCATATGTAATAACCTAATTGCAATCTACAACTCTATTGGCTCTATCAAGACAGAAAGAATGTAATAAGTGGAGTACAAATATGAATTTGATGGTTCGGTCTCTCGGGATTGGTTTGTAGATGGTTCAGATCGTACCTGACAACCTGACAACCTGTAGGGTCCCTCAAGTTTCTATTTTAGGTCTGCTCCTTTTTTGCCTCTATATGCTTCCACTTGGGGATATCATTAGAAAGCATAAAACTGAGTATTATGGCTACGCTGATGACACCCAATTATACATGTCAGTATCTCAAGGTATTTTCAGCCCCATTGTTGGATTCTTGCAGTGCTCACATGACATCGATATATGGATGTCACACAACTTCCCTCAGCCAAATGAAGACAGGACAGATATCACAATATTCGGGGCAATAGTTTAAAGATTGTCTCTACACTTTCAGTCATTAACTCTCCATACCAAGGACCAGGTCAGAAAACTTGGGGTTATCTTGCATTCTGACCTCAGTTTTGAATCATTCACTAGATACATCACCAAACTGTCATTTAATCACCTTAGAAATATTGCCAATGTTAGACAGTTTCTCTCTCAGGCTGACACAGGAAAACTAACGCATGTCTTTATAACCTCTGGGTTTGCTGTAATACTACTTTTGGGCATTAATGGGCTGGCTTGGCTTTGCTTGGTTTGGGCCGTCAGTCCAGCACAACAGGAATTTGCATCTATCACAACAGGGCTACCTTCATGAAGGAGTGTCGTTAACTGAAGACAGCTTGTCTTGAGTGATAAAGTTTCTAAAGCCCCCTCCTACTTTTGCTGCAAGTGTTTTTCAACACAGCACAGCATGGCAGGTAAAAGAAGTTTACCTGTTGGAGGTGAACTGTTTGCAGAAGTGCAGTAAGAGCCTATTGTCTGCAGCTTTTCATCTCACTGAGGTTGTTTCTGATTTTACTCTTCCTCCCTGTGATATTTTTAGAGTTGCCTTTATTCAGCTAAGAAAGTTCTGCTAATTCAGTGGTAAACACATTTAATTTTCTATAGATTCTTCACAATAAAAGTCCCCCATTATTTTGTTATGTAAAAACTTTTATTGTGAAACAGCAAAAAAGGAAATGTTGAGTTTTCGAGCAGCAACTTCACAGAACTTCTAATACGGCTGAAAGTGAACACGAAACAGTAAAATAAAGCAGATATCTAAAGTAAAAACAGGACACAGGAGATAAACCAAACTCCAAAATACAGAGATTCAGTTAGAAGCTCCAAAAGCACTGACAGCTGAACACAAAGAGACTCTTAAAAAATCTTTCTCTCTGGTCTCCTGCAGAGGTGAGTAGAGTCTCTGTTTTAGGGGAGATGCAGGATTGTCAGGGGTTGGCTGCGGTCGGCAAGACATCACTGCTACCTGCTACCTAGGTCCATTTCCGGTGTGGCTTGGTGTGGCATGGCGTGTCTAAACTGACAATGGAAAAACAAATTGGTGCGGCATGGCTTTACTCGGCACTTACAACGATGACAAAGAAAAAAGTCCCCTTTTTTTTGGTCTCCCTAAAATAGCTATTGGCCGCCTACAACTTCTTCAGAATGCAGCAGCTAAAAAACTGATGAAGACCAGATAGACAGCACATGTAACTCCTATTTTAAAGGAAACCTTAAGACATATCTTTTTAGCTTGGCTTTTAATCAATGGTGCCTCGTCATTTGTTGCCTCTGTTTTTTAAGTCTTGTCTATGGTCCTCCTACTATGTTTTTTTTTAGCTGCATGATTGTATAAAAGGTGCTATACAAATAAGGTTTTAGTGGTGTGGTGTAGTGGTTAGCATTGTCGCCACACAGTATGATGGTTTTGGGTTTGAATCCCCTGGCTGGCTGGAGCCCTCTTGTTAGGTTGGTGACTTTCAATTGTCTATAATGGTTGTCTGTCTCAATGTGTCAGCCCTGTGATAGTCTCGCGCAGTGTCAGGATAGGCTCCAGCCCTCCCACAATCCTGTGCCAGGATAAGCACTTACGGAAAATGAATGAATGCATAAAGGAGCTAAAAAATGAAAAGGTGGACCAGAAAAGGTCAGAGACAAAAGTTTCGAGGCTGATCCATCAAAGTATTTCTAAAAAAAACCCTGACAGTCTGCCAGTGGCACCAAATGAATGGTTGCTAGTGGGTAAGAATAGGGCTGGTCCAGAAAAAAATTTCCAGAGCCTCAGCTGTATTAGCTGATGACGATGGGTTCAGCCCAACCCTAGTGAGGACAGGGCTTTCTTAGCCATAACCATTTACTGTCTCATAAAACTAGAATAATTAAATGTACTATTCAGTATATTATCAATCCATTCACTTCAAAAGCACATGATGTTCGTAGAAGATAATCTGTCTTAACCATGTGGCAAATTCTCGGATTTAAATTTTAACAAAAAGCAGTTTTTGTAACGGGTGTGACTGAACCCAGATGCAGCCCTCGGTGACAGTTGGCAATGAATTTGAACACAGAATAAACAGAAAACTTGAGCCGACGAAGTTATAGAATTAGCTGTTCATTCTTCGGACTCAGAACCCACACACAGTCTCTGGGTTCAGGGGCAGACAGGTAGGTGAAAGCACTCACACTGAAACGGCGTGGCAAGAAAACACCACATAGCCACAGACAGATGGAAACCAGAGATGCTGAGGCAGAACTCGTGGTCAGGGACAGAAGGTTGGTGAGTTTACCAGGAAGCACACAACGTAAACGGATCAGAGGCAGGCAGGGTCAATAACAGGAGATCAGGCAGGTAAGGAATGCTGGAATGTCTTGCATGAGGTTGAATCTGGATCAAATGTTGGTCTGGGAACTGAACAAGGGTGGAGCAGGAGACCTCTGGCAGAAGGCCCAGAGGGCTGGATAGGGGCGGAGCAGAGTACCTTGGGTGGACAGACTGAGGGCCTGACATCTGAGCAGAACCACCCAGGAGGATGATCAGGATGCTGGAGCAATCTGAAGGGTGACCAGGATGCAGAGCAGACGGGAGGGGCAGATCTTGAGGGTGGCCAGCAGGCTGACCAGACAGGCGGAGCAGGCCGGGAGGATGACTTGGCAGGCGGAGCAGGTCTGGAGGCCCACTTGGCAGGCGGAGCAGATCTAGAGACCAGCCAGGAGGCTGCAGCGGCTCAGCAGGAGCAGGGACTTGAGAGTGCTGCAGCGTCACAGGAGCGGGGACTTGAGGCTGCTGCAGCGCCACAGGAGCAGGGACTTGAGGCTGCTGCAGCCCAGCAGGGTTGACGGGGGCAGAAGCAGCTCAGAAACCTGGGTCTGTCTCAGCACGGCACAAACAGGAAATTGGGAGCACTGTAGCTCACCATGGAAAGGACCAACAAGAACTTGAGAGTGCTGCAGCTCAGCACAGTCAGGGACTTGCGAGTGCTGCAGCTTGGCAGGAACAGGGACTTGAGAGTGCTGCAGCTCGACAGGAACAGGGACTTGAGGGGGCTGCAGCTCGGCAGGAACAGGGACTTGAGAGTGCTGCAGCTCGGCAGGAACAGGGACTTGAGAGAGCTGCAGCTCGGCAGGAACAGGAACTTGAGAGTGCTGCACTGACGCAGGAAAAGGAACAAGAACTTGAGAGTGCTGCAGCTCAGTACAGTCAGGGACTTGAGAGTGCTGCAGCTCGGCAGGAACAGGGACTTGAGGGGGCTGCAGCTCGGCAGGAACAGGGACTTGAGAGCACTGCAGCTCGGCAGGAACTCTCGGTGCAGGAGTCGACCGGACTGCATACTGGACTCTGGGTTCAGGAGTTGGCCAGACCACCAAATGGACTCTGGGTGCAGGGGTCAGCCTGACCGCCGAATAGAATCTGGGTGTAGGAGTCGGCCAGACCGCCGGGTGGACTCTGGGTGCAGGTATCAACCGGACCGCCGAGTGGGCTTGAGGAGCAGGTGTTAGCCAGACCGCCGAGTGGGCTCGAGGGGCAGGAGTTGGCCAGCCTGCCAAAGCAGAAACGGGATTTGCGTCTGCTGGGACCCCCGATGCAGGAACAGGAGTGACGTCAGCCACGATCCTGACGCCAGAACAGGAGTGACGTCTGCCGGGACCCCTGATGCCGGAACAGGAGTGATGTCAGCCAGGATCCCTGATGCCAGAACAAGAGTGACGTCAGCCAGGACCCCCAACGCCTGAACAGGAGTGATGTCTGCAGGGACCCCCTACTTCTGAACAGGAGTGACGTCTGCCAGGATCCCCGACGCTGGAACAGGAGTGATGTCTGACGGGACCCCCGACGCCGGAACAGGAGTGGCGCCTCGTGAGACCCCGACGCCGCAACCATAGTGACGTCTGCCAGGATCCCCAAGGTCGGAACAGCAGTGACATCTGCCGGAATCCCCGACACTGGAACAAGAGTGCCATCAGCAAGGACAATAGATTGAGGGACTTGCTGGATGCTGGGTAACTGGGACTGAGGCTTGGCCTGGTTGCTGGCAAGACAGGCTCGAGATTTCTTCCCACGTCTAGTAGTCTGGTTGAGGCCCCGAGGACCTACCAGGGCCAGGTGGGTTCCCAAGAATGGGTTGACAGCTGGGGTCCGCCCAGGAAATGGAGGCTGCAGGCTAACAACCCCAAGCCTAACTGACTCGCCCTGAGAGTAAGGAGTGCTCAGAAAGTCCTCAATCCAACTAGGTAACAGATTCTTTAGCCAAGGCCTCAAGGAAACCTCCTGGTGTGCTAATGATAAGGCTGCCTCTCTGACAGTGTTACTACTGGTATATCTCCATTCATTTTTTAAAGACATTAGTTTAAATGTCACTGAGTCCATGAATGATTGGATCCCTCTGTGGTGAATTCATGGTGTGGGAGAGTGCGCTAGGTTAATTTATGGCCAGATTGTACTGTAATGGATGTGACTGAACCCAAATGCAGCACTCGGTGACAGTTGGTAATGACTTTAATTTGAACACAGAATAAACAGAAAATTTGAGCCAAGGAAGATATACAATTAAGAAAAATTAATTAATGATATTGCTAAAAGCTGGCGATTCAACAACGCTCAAATAGTGACATGATTAATGCACACTAAACATATCTTACACCACAATATTAACTTGAATTGGGTTTTTGTTGAGAGTTTGGAACATATAACGTTACGCATATTATCAAGTTATGGCATGAGATGGGCATAGCTTCATGTAACGGTGAATGGTGATCTCCGTGACTTTTAAGTCATGTTGAGAGCCAGTTGTTCTTTTCTTTCATTTGTCCTCTTCTCCTACTTCTTCGGGTTTATTCGTTTGTCTCCGTGAACATTCGGTCGCTTTAAATATTGCTCCCGCAAAGCATTGTGGGATTAAATTATCTCCTTTCTTATCACTTAGGAAGGTCCGATGCACTGTTCCCTCTAAGATGTTTTACTGCGCAATTGCGCACTGCTCCCCATCTCTTTGCACAGATGAAATTTGTGCGCTCAAATATCCCCGACCAGTTTTTACTGTTTTTTTTTTCCCTCATATGCGCTGTATTGTGACTTGAACAGTAAACATGTACTCCACTGTGAGCATTTGCCTGTGCAACGAGTGACAGATGACAGTGAACCTTCAGTCAGTGATGATTAAAAAAACATGCCCACCAGGCGCTGCCCAGCCAATATCTGCAACAGTTGTTTAGCTTGACAGCCAATCAATGGCATGATGTTGGGTATTCCCTGCTGTTGTATTTGTTGTTAGCCGTTAGTGATAGCATCGTAGCTATGGCTAAGTGTGTGGGCTGTGACGCTTCATCCTCTGGAAATCCTTAGAAAAAACGTGCGTCATTTAAGGTGGAGTGGCTGTTGGAGAACATACAAACAGACGAGTGAACGCCACCGGTGAAACTCGGCGATATTTTTTCTTTTTCAAGCGAGAATGGAATTGTTTGTGAGACGTGCAAGACGTGAAGCAAGTAAAAGGTGAGTTTATACACACACACACACACACACACACACAGACACACACACACAGAATATGTATGCGCAAACACTTACAACATAAACATATTCTGATATTTTTCTGCACTACCTGGCCAGGCCAGCAATATGTTTTGCCAGTAAAAACTTCATCCAGTACAACACTGTCTGTAGTAGTAGCTCTGCGACAATTTTTGTTTACAATGTATGTTTACATGCACTCATTGCACTGCCTGGCCACTAATATTTTTTGCCAGGAAAATGTTTTCATCCAGTACAGTGGCACTGTCTGTAGTAGTACAACTAAAGTTTAAGTTTACATTTAGTTTTTGATCTAGCATATTATATTTGTTGCAATTTAGAGGCCTAAAGTAGTTGCCAATTACTATTAAAGAGTGTTACTTATTTTGTATTCCAAACAGTTGTTTGCTCTTTGTGTTGCCCTCACTCTGAAATGTGTGTGTATTGTGTGCAAGTGACTTTTATGGAACACATAATTTCACTCAGCTAGGAACCTTCCTAAGCAAAAAAGACTTTCTGACCGCAGCCCAGCCCAAATCACACACTTCTACTATATACTTTTAGTAGGTACTGCAGCTGCCCTTAAAAAAGTATGTAGTGTAGTATGCAGTATGCATGCAGTATGCATACTACTGGGACACACTACATCCGCCATCACATCGCTCCCTGAACTCCGACCCTCTTGCAATCAGATCATTGCAGTCCTAATATGTAGTGTCTTAGTATCTCAAATTAAATAAACCATGTATGAAAGGAAGTGTGGACGTTGATTGTACACGCAGCTCAGTCAGTGCAATGTAACTTCCGCTGCGCAAAGGATTGTGGGTCAGAACGGCCAAAGAAGCATGCTGACATGCATACTGCGAAATATGACCGGATGTAGTAGAACATCCTGGTACTTTTGGCATACTGCATCTGACATACTATGTATTGGGACACACTAATTCTTTTTCTGGCATACTAAATAGTATGGTAGTATGGGTATTGGAACGCAGGGCAGGAGTCTTTATATTGAGTCGGTCAGTGATTGAAAGCAGGTGAGTGGAGTTCGGCAGATTGGGTGGCAGGCTGAGAGAGCAGGTGAGCAGTCAGAGTGGCGCAGAGGTGGGGTAAATGGAAAAGTACTGCATGAGGTGAGCAGAGGAGCAGAACTGTGACAGTTTTACTGTCCAATCATGAAACTTTTCCTGATCATTGTAAAAGTTTGAATTGCCGACAGTCTTAACACTGTGTGAGTATTTTCTCTCCACAACAAACTGTAACTTTACTTTCCCAACTAAATGTGAATGAATGAATTAACCAACTGTGACTCGGTAAAGTGAAAATAAAAGACTGAGAAAACATCACTTCCCCTCCATATCCCTGCCTCTATTTAACATGAGTGACGCTTCCCAGCCGCCAATGAGGGGAGCATTTCCCTCCACTACACAAAAATACATTTCCCCCGTGTGCCGTCGTTGACCCCCCCCCCCCCCCCCTTTGAAGCAAAGATTCATCTCCAGCTTTTTCTCTCTGTCCTGACAGCTGGGAGACCGCCTGTCATGCCGTCTGTCATCCTCTCTTCAGAAACACAAACGACGATTCATGACAAACTCAGACAGACACACACATACACTGCAGTGCGTGTCTGTTTCCTTTGCTTCTTGTTATGCTCACAACATGTTTGAAGCATTTATCCTTCAGAGTTTCTCTTCCTCGAAAACATGGATCTTTGACCTAAACCTCCTCCTTCACCTTATTGCTTCTGAATTGAGGTGTTGATTCAGCTGTGTGATCATCAACAGGTGTTTCTACTATTGTGTCCACCCCACTGATATCAATGAGGATAAATACAAACACAGAGGAAGAGGAGGAGGAGGAAGAGGGTGTGGTTGGTGTGAGAAGGATCTCCGCACTAACTCAGCAGGAATCTTTTGACTTTGTCTGAGTCATACTCATATCAGCATGTCGATCCATCCTGATAATTAATGAACCCTCCCTGCTGCTGCTGCTGCAATCACTGCTAATTAACTGATTCAGATCAGACGCCATCTTGGATTTCTCCTTCTGTTCAGTCATCTAGACAATAACATAGAGGAGGAGGAGGAAGAGGGTACAGAGGAGGACAAAAGGGAGAAAATGGAGAAGGAACTGGAAGAGGAGATGAAGGGAGAAGGAAGGTAACAAAAGGAAAGGAAACAAAAGGGGATGAAACAAGTAGATGTAAGAAAGGAAGGGAGGAAGGGGGAAATGAAGGAATAAGAAACAAGACAGGAGAGGATGTAATGGCTGAGGAGGGGAAACCTGCAGAGGAATGGATGTGAGAAGGGGGAAATGAGAGGAGAGGAAGGAAGGAAAGAAAAGGAGGGAACAAAATGGAAGAGGAGAGAAGAAGAAGAGGGAAGGAAGGAAACAAGAGAGGGAGGAATCTGGGGGGAGGAAACAGGAAGAGGAAACAAGTGGGGGGTGGGGTCGAGAAGGAGGAACAAGAAGGGAGGAAACAAGAAAAGGAGAGAGGAGGGTAAGGGAGAAAAGAAGAGAAGAGATGACGAGAAAGGAGAGGAGGAAATGGAGGAAGGGAGGAAATATGAGAAGAGGAAACAAGCCAGGAGAGGTAGATATGGAAGAGGACAGGAAACTTGGAGAAGAGGAATGGAGAAGGTAGGAAACAAGAGAGAGGGAAACAAGGAGGTAGAGGAGACAAGAAAAGGGGAGGAGTGGGGATGGGAAAGGGGCAGAAACAAGAGTGGAAAAAAAGAAGGGGGCACAGAGAAAAACAAAAAAGAGGAGGAAACAAAAGGGTAGAGGAGAGGAAGGGAGAAGGGGGGGAAACAAGGAGTGTAGAGGAAGGAATGAAACAGGAGGGGAGGAAACAAGGAGAGGAAAGGAATAGAGGAAATACAGGAAGAAACTTGACAGGAGAGAAGGAAATGGAGGAGGAGAGAAAACTTGGAGAGGAAAGGATGGGAGAGGGGAAGAAACAAGAAAGGAGGAAACAAAGAAGGAGAGGAAACAAGTATGGGAGAAAGGATTTCGAGAGGGGGGTGTAATCATGTGGTTACCTGAGAGATGGTAACCACGGCAGCGGAGCATCTGACCAATCATCCTTCCTGGATATTTAATGTTTTATCTGTCTGTCTGTGTGTTAGTTATGAGGTCTGGAAGATTCAGCTGAATATTTCAATCAAAAGCTTCTGTCAGTTAATGTTACATTCATTCAGCAGACACTTTTTATTCACAGCCACTGCCATCGCACACACACACACACGCACACACACACACACACAGGAATAATTTGGGTTCAGTGTATTGCTGAATTTAACACTTAAGTATCAGTGCTGTAAGCGACATGCTCCACTCTAAATCAGTACAGGAGGTTTTTTTTTTTTTCCTACATTTTCCTACATTTCCTACATTTCCATCTCATTTACATAAACATGGTTTTTCATGCATGCAGGAAAATGTTTTCACTGTGCTGCACAGTATAAATGTGCAAGCATGACTGTAGCCTATACAGTATGTGCATGAGCTTACAGGAGCTACAGTAAAACCCCTCAGACATTTTTACATCAGTGGTGACATCAGCAGTTTGTCCAAAAAATATGACACTTCCCTCTGTATTGCATGTGCCCAAATATCTAATATTTCATTTTGAATAGTGTCTGAAATCCAGGTGTCTAATCGCTAAAGCTGCTCGCTGTCACATCCCATTTTGCCACATGAGATCGTGTTTTGTTTTTTCCGTATTTGCCAAGTGTTTTATTCTGATCAATTACCTCTTGTCTTGATTCAGACTTACTTCCTGTCAAGTTTCCGTCCTGCATGATCTCCTGCACTGCCCATGTGTTGCACCTGTGTCTCATCAATCCATTCTCAACCCAACTTGTCAAATACAGCTGCTTTGTCAGTGTCCTAAATGTCAAAATATGATCCTCCTGCATCTGTTTTTGACATCCACAGACAGCATGTCATTTCGCTTGTTACATGCATTATGTCTTTTCAAAATATATTTCTGTTTTCACAGGAAATGTAAAGTTTCTGCTTGTTTTGTGTATGCATTTTAAAAATAAACTTGCTACATGGTTTAGGCAACAAAAACACCTTGATCCATGGCTGCTTTTAGCTTGAATGTGTCTGTGTCACATGTTGCTGCTGTTGCCGCTTGTGCTGCCACCACTGCCGCCTCCTCCATGTTTAGCTTAAAGTGCTAAGAATAAGAGAGCCTGGTGTTTTTACTACATATTTTAACGACGTAAACGTTTTTAGTCAGCGAACACTTGGATTTTAGGTTATCAGCTGGATGAAGCTTACCGGACTGCCTTGACTTCTGCTAGCTTAGCTAGGTTTGTTTTTAGCCTGGTGGCTAGGCTAGCCGGTCGCTCTACTCCCTTCTATATAGGATACTTACCTCCTTGCTGGTGTGGTTTCTGGTGAAACCAACAATCTACCGTACTTTCAAGCATTGTCACCTCCTCATTTATCTCCAAGATCAAGGGTGAACTGGCCTCCATCGAGCAGCTCATCTCTGTCCTTCTCCAGTGGCAGACCAACCTCGGCTCCCGGCTAGCCTCGCTTGAGCTTTTGGAGTCCACTGGTTTACTGGTGAAGGTAAATCGCCCTGACACAGTTGACCCATCTCCTGGCTGTTCCACCTGGGCCTCAGTAGTTAAGAACGAGAAAAGACTGCCCCTTCCTCTCTGTGACTCCCAGGATGATTCCACAGATTTGGAGCTGTGTAACTTCTTTACACCTTTGGCTGCTCTTCCACAGTCTCCGTCGCTGCTGCTGAATGTGGACTGTGCTGATAGAAAACGCAAAACTACACCTTGCGTTATTTCCAAAAGACGCAGATCTCCGTGCAGCAACTCCAGCTCTAGAGCCGACTCTCCTTCTGACAAACGCCCTCGACTGTGTACTTCATTACCAGAGAATGGTGGTAGAGCTCCTGCTGCATCACCCAGGGCCACAGTCGCTCCGGCGGTCCTCCAGCCTCCGCCCAGCTTTGGTCCCTTCGGCCAGAGTGCTGCTCCGCTGGACCCACAGAGCTCGACCAACGCTAATGCTAACCCAGCTAGCCTGTTTAGCGCCCTGCACCACCTTTGACCGAAACTTGCCACCTACAACAACTGTATGGTAAGCAGCAATCTGGAAATTTTGATAATAGGTGACTCTATCGTCAGACACTTAACTCTTCCTGGTGCCATCACCTACTGTCTCTCTGGTGGCAAGGTAGCTGATCTAATTGAACTCATTCCAACCCTGATTGACCTGCATCCCACTGTTAATTTGTTGTAACGCATGTGGGTGCCAGGAACTCCAGCAAATTACATGCAGACCTGGAGTCCCAGTGCTACACAATTGACAATCTGGGAAAACGTATCATGTCTGGCCGTATTCCAAATCTCTCCAAAAACTCTGAATGATTTAGTCAACCCTTCAGTCTTCACCACTGGCTAAATAGCTTGTGTTCTACTGCAGGATATGACTTCATCTCCAACTTCGATTACCCAACTTCGATTACCCAAATAGAAAGGGAACAAAGCAGTTGACTGCTAATTTCATCCAGTTTATAGCCTTTAATTCATTCTGATATGCACCACGGCAAGACCCGACACAGAACTATGTGTCTCCCATCACTACATCCAGTTCTAACACTGTAGGTCCTGCCACTGTGTGCTCCAACTCTCAAACCCAGTCTCTGGAAAACTCTAGCCACGGCAGGCCTGACTCTGCCACAGCTGACAACTCCAACTATTCTGCAAGCACCTTAAAGTTTGCACTTCTCAATATCAGATCCCTTACTAATAAAACCTTCATTATTAATGATCTGATAACATTACATAGGCTTGATTGTATTCTCCTTACTGAAACTTGGCTTGATGAAACTGGTAGCAAGGAACTGATTGAAGCTTCTCCATCTGATTTCTCATTTTCACATTCTACCAGGTCAAACAAAAACGGTGGTGGTGTTGCTGCCATTTCTTCAGATATTTTATCATGTAAAAGTGTCTTACGTGGTTCTTATTCTAGTTTTGAGTATTTAGCCCTGGTAATGAAATTTGCAAATCCCTGTTTAGTACTCACAGTTTACTGCCCTCCAAGACTTAAAAAAGGCTTTATATCTGAATTTGGTGAGCTTCTATCTAAAATAACTATTGAATTTGACTCAATCCTTATCGCCGGAGATTTCAACCTTCATACTGATAACACCACAGACCATTTTGCCAACCAGTTTACTGACATGTTCTCAATGTTTGATTTCCAGTGTTGGGTAAGGGTTACTTTAAAAGTAATCAAAGTACATTACTTTTTACGCAGTTACTTTACTGCGTTACTCCTTGAGTAAAGTAACTCAGTTACTTTAAAAGTACTTCCAACGCTACTCCCTGAGAAAAGTAACTCAGGCACTTCACTTCAAGTACTTTTGAGTATTCTACATTTCCTATTGGGCAATGGACCACAGGGCGCTAAGCCTACATTTTTTTGTCGCCAAAATTAAAGTTATGGACCACTTGCCCTTCACTGAGATCCAATTCTCCCATCACAGCTGTCACTTTGACCAGTAGAAACACAGAACGATCTGCTGTTGTAGACAGCTGTATGACAACAACCCAGCATTTTAAATATTTCCTCTAGGGGTGTTACCATACAGAGAAAAAGGGGGAAATGATGGTGTGAAACAGCAGAGGCACTTTGTCAACCCACTGAGTTAACGTTACTGTCATTAGCATCAAGCTAGCAAACAATTGTACAGTCGGACATAAAGTAATAACATTAACAAATAGTGGCGGGGCTTTTACTCACCACAACTGCAGAGGCTCCCAGACGGTCCGTTATTTATTAATCCCTCTGTGTGTTTATATATTTACTTTTTATCCGCTCCGTTGTCTTTGTAAAGTTAACATATCTCACCGTCATTTCAAACTCAACACTTGTTTCAAATTGAAAGCCCCTAATAACCTTGGCCGAGAGAATCCCTCCATTTTCTGGCTTTTATTCTGAAACATTTGTCAGAAGATACAGTAGCTTGATAGTTTACGTATGGCGCTTCAAATGTAGCTCCTGCCATGTGCTGACGCTTTTAGACAATGTAGTGTATTATCATTTGCTCTGAAGGTTTGGCATTGATGACCAGTAAGGGGCCCAGGATCAAAAACATATATGGTTAGGGTCAGAGAAGATATTTATGTTCCAGGTTAAAGATGGGTGATGTCCAACTAGGGTGACCCTCTGATGTCTGTTTGACCTTGTCTCACATGTCACAAACATCACCAAGTCTATATAAGCAGGGAATTTGGGACTGTTTTTCAGAGTGTTTCATATTGGCTGAAGAACCTCTCTAAGCATTCTAGATGCTTGATAGATGCTATACTTCTTGTAATAAACCTTTTCTTATGCAAGCAAGACGGTGTCATCGGAGACTTCTTCATCACCTTAACATCATCGCTATATAATAAACAACAACAACTACAACAACATGTCAGTTGGCACATGAAAAGACACAGTGACTCAAATAGTGAAAGTAATAAAAGTAGGACAAGAGTAACCCGATGACATCACACAGTAACTGATGTCTTGTTTGAAAATGTACTTAAGTATTTGATTACTCAAACAGCAAACTAACGCATTAGGTTACTTGTTACTGCAAAAAGTAATCAAAGTACTCTAACACGTTACAGCCCGCAAGCTCACCAGGCTGCCCAGGCTAAACATCGTTCTCAGACGAGGCTCAGTGACTAGAAGAGCTGGTAGAAGCGCTCCATAGCTGTGAGTTAAGTTACTCCAGTAAGTTAGCCGTTGGCAGCCCACTAGTGCTAACTCTGGGAGCTAATGCTAAAGTTTTTATTCTTCTCTGTGAGCCTGGCAGGCTCGGGTCTACGTCATTGGTCCAACAGCCGATTGGTCCGACATAACATCAGTCCGACGGTCCGCGGTGCTGAACGGCTCCCGGCGGGCGTATTTCTACCTTGATGGTGCGCCGCGACTGGCTCTGGGTCAGCTGGGAAAGGCTTCAGACGAAGCAGGCTCACAGCTCATGTGTTTGTCACTTTCTTTTTCATTTTAACCCACACCATGATCTTTTCCTGACCCTAACCAAGTGTTTTTTGTGCCTAAACCTAACCAGACCTTAACCACAGGACATCATGATGATTTCGGAACAACGGGACTTTGGAACAATGGGTTTAATATGGTCGGAACAATGGGATGTCGGACCAATGGGCTGTCGGACCAATGGGCAGTTCCCGCTGGCTTGCGGAGAAGAGTACGAACGTTAGCGTTAGCTCCTGGAGTTAGCACTAGTGGGCTGCCAACGGCTACCTTACTGGAGTAACTCGCAGCTATGGAGTGCTTTTACCAGCTCTTCTAATAACTGAGCCTTGCCTCCATCTCAGCAAATGGAGAACAAATTAGGCGACGGCGTCATTTAGCGACTTCTAGCAACTTTTAGGACAGCCAATGGCTACTTTTCTTACTGAGGAGTTGGCAACAGTGCTGGGGCTGCTGCGTAAGGCTAGTGTGACCGCCTGTGAGTGCTTTGGGACGGTGGAGCGGCTCACAGCAGCACCCACTGCTTGTTGGGGACAGTAACTGCAGAGCGACAGAAAACCAAGTCTCCAAACATGAGTACAGTCTCCAGTAACACCAGAAAAAGATTCTAGATTTGTTGCTAGTTGTTTTTAACAAAGAAAAGGTCACTAAGAGGATTGGAAAAGTCTCCAGATCAACTTGGAACAACGGAATGAAACTTGAAAAATGCTCTGGTGGTGGTTTATATTTCAAGATCGCTGATTAGCTCATTTCGCTGTCAATCAAAAAGGGATTCAGCCTCACGCATATTTAGTCAATGAAATGTAAACACAACAGTACATATTTGACCACTTATTTTTGACATTTTAGGGGAAGCTGAGCTTCCCTTGCAGTCTTAGAGCAATCACCACTGCGCAGGTGTCATCCCCAGGCTCCCTTGCAATGCCAAGCGCGGTGATGTCCTCTCTGTAGTTCCTTTGTATGCGCAGAATTCCAGCATCAAGGCAGTACAGGGAGAAAGATGGCAGTCTGCTGATACAATGGACTGGCTCCTGACCACAGCACTTCCTCTCTAAGTCTGTGGGCATCTCCCTGCAATTTCCACAGACACACCATGGCACTCCTCAGAGCATCAAAAACCAGTCCAGGCTGTCGTTCAAAGAGCCCCCTGCCAAGCTCCCTCCATTCGTCCAGGGTCAACTGCTGAAGCTGCCTCTGTAAAAGATGAACAAAAACACTGATATAAATCATGGTTTAGCCACAACATGCTGATATTTGTAGAATTTATTTCAAATAATTCAAAAAGAGGACATCGTGGATAGAGGTAGGGCTGGACAATTAATCGAATTTTAATCATGATTTCGATTTTGGCTTCTCACGATCATAAAAACATTATAATCGAAGAAAAACGATTTATGCGCTGCACGGTGCGGCGTGTATGTAAGCACCGTGAATGCACCTGTGTTATGTGCAGCAGCAGCAAGCGTGTGACGTGTGTGGATTAATATGTGGAGCGAGCGATTGAGAACATGGCAGAAAGACAGCCTTTGGTTGAGAAGAAAGGTACACTGTAGGACAACTTCAGTCATCTGGAAACATTTTGGCTTCAAGTTGACGGACGTTGAGCTAAGGAAATTGTTTGTAAAGTTTGTCACGCTGTGGTGTCTGCCCCCCAAGGCAACACGGGCGAAAAAAAAGTCCATAAAAGTTAATACCTTACAAATTATGGTGAAAAGGTAGTTTCTTGCAACCCTAGAATTAAGATAAAAATATTCACAAATGAAAAAACACTTCTGGTTGCTGATAAGTAGTGTTTAACTTTTGATTTAACATTAAAAATGAAAACCCTCGGCGCACACTGCAGCACAAGCAGACGGATGCGCGACTCGGAGCAGCATGTGTCACTGACACCACCTCAGTGCACAGCCGACCAGTGGAAAATGTCACCATCATCATATTATTTTACATCAATAAAATCTATTTTATCATTATTTTGAGTGACATTGTTGAAAGAATTTAGCTGTCTGTGTTCAAGCAAGATAATAGGTCTCCAGTCATTGCACGTCAGGCTTTCTATTTCCTTGTCAGAGATGGTGTTGCGTTCAAGGCCCCCCCCAAAAAACGGGAGAAAAAATAGGCCGAATATTAGAATTTTGTTTCATAATCGAATCCCGTGCCATCAAACAAAGCTTCGAAGCTTCGAATTTTTTAGGTCAGCCCTAATATTTAGTTTTATTTATTGTTTTTATTACTATTATTATTTCAATTTACTATTATTGTTTTTATTTTTTTACTTGTTTACTTCATTCATTCATTCATCTTCTAACCGCTTCATCCTCTTGAGGGTCGTGGGGGGGCTGGAGCCTATCCCAGCTGACATCGGGCGAAATGCAGGGTACACCCTGGACAGATCGTCAGACTATCGCAGACACATAGAGACAAACAACCATTCACGCTCACATTCACACCTACAGACAATTTAGAGTTATCAATTAACCTGGGAGGAAGCTGGAGTGCCCAGAGAGAACCCACGCTGACAACATGCAAAATCCCACGCCCGGGATCGAACCGGCAACCCTCTTGCTGTGAGGCGAGAGTGCTAACCACCACACCACCGTGCCGCCCTATTTGTTTATTTGTTACTAATTTATTTATGGCTGTTCTTTTAAGTTATATTTGAAGTTGAGTTTTGGTGGAGTTTTGAAATCAATGAATAATCATGTTTATTAATCGTGATTTGAAAATGAATCAAAATAATCATGATTATTATTTTTGCCATAATCATCCAGCCCTAGATAGAGGCACAGATACATACCTCTGTTTCCTCTGTCCTGCCAGCACGCAGGGCATCTAGTCTTTGCTGCTCCTTTTCCGTTGTTTCCACAGAGCTCCTCGCACTAGCTCCCCTGCGGGGACAGGACTGACCCCTGGCGTGGGCTCCTCGACCTTGACCTCGTCCACTTTTTTCCTTTTCCCCGAGATGGTAGCCACTTGCTACAGCCAGCCTCAGCAGACGGGTCGCTGCTGCTCTTAGTAGTTAGAACAAAATCAAAATGTAACTTACACTAAAATGTAGGCGGTTTTGATAATAATACATTTATAAGTAAAACAAACTTTGCAGTACTTAGCTGAGTTCACATTATCACATTATACTAGCAGAACACACACGTTATGTCTTGGTGTGGTCATATGTTCAGTGTAGTTTTAGCAAATGTTGGAAGGTGAATTATTATATTAAGATATTAAGATATTAAGATATACATATATGGATGAAAGCGGAGAAGAATTTCAAATCGGATGTCGAAGGGTGTGTCTCTTCCTGTTTCTGGTGTGTGTGGTGCTCGCTCGCTTGTGTGTTTGGTGCTTGGCTTTGGACTTTGTTCTGTTACTTGACCACTGATTCTGCATTACGGCCATCGGACTAACTGTTGATACCCTCGGTTCTTGACACTGCCTGGTTTACGACACTGATTTTGGATCACGGACTGAAGTGCAACGCTAGATTGCAAACTAGCTAGCCGGTGGCTAGGCTAACAGCTGACAATGCTGGGCAGCGTTACCTAGCAGCAGCATGCCGCCGAAGTCGAGGGCGATGACAGCCGAGGAGGGGCATGAACTCAAGAGTGCTCTGGAGTTTTTGGCTGAGGAGGTTTCTGCGGTCAAACAGCAGCAGAAAGGCATCCTGGCACTCATGGAGGAGGTGAAGGCTTTCCGGATGTGTCAGAGCTGGAGCAGTACTCCAGGATCAATGACGTGATTGTCACCGGGCTCCGCATCAAACCCCGGTCATACGCCCGGGTGGTGACCACTGACAGCGGGGGGGAGCCCGGTGAGCATGATGACAGGTCGGCAGAGCAACAGGTGGCTGCCTTCCTCCACTCGAAGGGGACTGAAGTGGATTTGAACAACGTAGAGGCATGCCACCCTCTGCCCTGGAGAAATGACAACACTAAACCAGCCATAAAAATGAGATTTGCAAACAGAAAACACAAGACTGCACTACTGAAACAGGGAAGAAAATTGAAAGGATCAAACGTCTTCATAAACAAGTATTTAACGAAGCATAACGCCGACATTGCCAGAAAAGCGCGCTACATGAAAAAAACAGAGAAAAATCCAAAATACCTGGACAGCAAACTGCAAGATTTTCATAAAGCTAAACGGAACACCAGAGCAGGCCAAAGTTTTGGTCATCAGGAAGATGGAGGACCTGGAGGCTTATCAATGACATCATGAACTGTTCGACAAAGAGGTAATAGCAACCATACACAATCATGGCACACACTGAAAGCAACCATCCAACAATAACTGGAGACAAGAACTGCATGCTAACTCAGAGTATCAAGGAATATGACCAACTGGATCTCAAAACTTTTGAATACACTGACTATAACACACAAGATTTGGGCATGAAATAGACCCAGACAATAACTTTTTCTCCTTTATCAACAATAACTGCAACTACTACACTGATGAACAGTACAACCAGAGTATTAAGGCAAACGACAAACTATCCATCATCCATTTCAATAGCAGAAGTCTGTATGCAAATTTCAACCACATCAAGGAATACTTAAATCAGTTTTCACAGCCGTTCAACATCATTGCTATAACTGAAACCTGGATAACAGCAGATAAAGACAATAACTTTGAGTTGGATGGTTATGAAATGAGGTACATGAATAGAAAAAATACGTGTGGCCATGTATGTGGACAAAAATTTGAAATACAAAGTGTTGGACAGCATGACGACTGTGGTTGATAACATACTTGAATGCATTACAGTTGAAATCTGGAAGGAAAAAAAATAATAATGTGATAATAAGTTGCATATATAGATCACCAGGTTCCAGCATTGATGTGTTTAATGAATGGATGAGTGAGACATTTTCTAAAAAGACCCATAAAACGATTTTCATTTGCAGAGATCTTAATATTGACCAGTTAAATTCAAATGGGCACAGAATGACAGATGAATTTATTAACACAATGTATAGCTTGTGCCTATATCCAAAAATTACAAGACCCAGCAGGATCACATCACATTGTGCCACTCTTATTGATAATATATTCACCAATGTCCTAGACAAGAATACAGTAAGTGGACTACTAATAAATGATATAAGTGACCACCTACCGGTCTTTACAGTATACGACAAGAACTATAAGAACAACACAAAGACAAACAAGAAACAACAGTACAGTAGGATGAGATCAGGAGAAACACTATATGCTTTTAAAAATGACTTACTGGCACAGAACTGGGACTCAGTATGTCAAAATAATTACACCGACAGTGCATATGAGGAATTCCTCCAAATATTCACATCTTTATACAACAAAAACTGTCCAACAAAACAATACAGCAGAAAACGGAAATATACAGAATGCCCATGGATAACAAAGGATCTCCAAAATGCTTACAAAAATAAGTTGACTAATATCGTAAGGACTAATAAAAAAGAGTATTATAAGACATAATTAGAAAATAACAAAACCAGTATTAAAGAAAATGGAAAATACTGAACAGCGTTATAAAACATGGGTCTCAACAAAATAACTGTCCAATGTCCTTTGTGGACAATGGAAAAGAAGAATATAATATGGAGGCTGTGGCTAACAGTTTTAATAATTTCTTTGTAAATGTCGGACCTGAACTTGCAAAGACAATCCCTGATCAAACCATTCACACATATCTGTAACTTATCATTTCAAACCGGTACATTTCCAAACAAAATGAAAATAGCCAAAGTCATACCGCTGTACAAATCTGGCAGCAGTCACCACTTCACAAACTACAGACCTGTTTCACTACTCCCTCAACTTTCCAAAATACTCGAAAAACTCTTCAATAATCGTCTGGAAAAATTCATAGACAAGCATAACTTACTCAGTGACAGTATGGATTCAGGGCAAATAGATCACTAGCATTAACTGATTCAGTAGAGGACATCACAAACTCCATCGCCAATAAACAGTATGCAGTTGGGTTATTCATAGATTTAAAAAAAGCATTTGACACCATAAACCATGGTATATTAATCAAAAAGTTGGAAAGGTACGGCATCAGGGGGGTTGTGCTAAACTGGCTGAAAAGTTATTTGTCTAGCAGGCAGCAGTTTGTGAAGGTGGGTGATTGTTGCTCCTCATGTTTGGACATTACCTGTGGTGTCCCCCAGGGGTCAGTTTTGGGTCCTAAATTGTTTATTCTATATTTTAATGATTTATGCAGTGTGTCTGAAACACTTAAACTCGTTTTATTTGCTGATGACAAACATTTTTTTGTCCCGGAGATGATGTTTGTTAGTTACAAAAACATATTACTTCAGAAATGTGCAAATTAAAAATATGGTTTGATAAAAACAAGCTATTATTAAACTTAACCAAAACAAAATGCATGTTATTTGGGAACTTGGGAAAAGGTACCCAGATAAATATTGTAGTATAGGGGATTAAGATTGAGCAAGTTTCTGTATATAAGTTTCTTGGTGTCACAATAGATGAAAAACTCATCTGGAAATCACACATCAAACATATCCACTCCGAAATATCAAGAAGCATTGCAGTATTAAACAAAGCAAAACAGGTTTTAGATCACAAATCACTCCACATTCTGTGCTGTTCACTGGTTTTACGATATCTAAGTTACTGTGCAGAGGTCTGGGGCAGCACTTACAAAACTACACAACAGTTATTAATCATTCTTCAAAAAAGCAATACGCTGCATTCACAAAGCTGGATATCAGGATCATACAAACCCATTATTCTTACAGGGACATATATTAAAACTGGAAGACCTGATCAATTATCAAATAGCACAAATAATGTTTAGGGCAAAAAATCATTTACTAGCAGCAAATATTCAAAACATGTTTACGCAGAAAGAGGGAATTTTTCGTACTACCAGGAAAAGTTTTTGTATTTCTGTTTGGGGAGTAAAGTTATGGAACAGTCTTGATGGGGAGCTCAAGAAATGTCCAAACATGAAGCAATTTAAAAAAAGACATAAAGAAATGATTTTCAAAGGGTACAATCACGACAATACGGAGCAGTATATTTGTATATTGTTTGCCTTATTTATTTATGGTGCTAGTTTATCACATTTCTTTTGTAAAATTGTATTTTGGTATATGTTGACTGTGAATTTTGTGGAGAGCAGAGGTAGATGGAGATGTGGCTCATGACACACTTTGTTTTGCTCTACAGGCAGTGCACAACAGCAAACCTAGCGGTGAAACGATTTCTAGTCTTAAATGTGGAGACGGTGTCTGCCTCCCAGACCATAACAGGAAGATGATTCCACAGGAGAGGAGCCTGATAGCTGAAGGCTCTGGCTCCTGATCTACTTTTGGAGACTTTAGGGACCACGAGTAACCCTGTGTTCTCAGAGCGCAGTGTTCTGGTGGGATAATATGGCACTATGAGCTCTTTAAGATATGATGGAGCTTGACCATTTAGAGCTTTATAAATAACAGTAGGATTTTAAATTCAGTTCTGGATTTTACAGGGAGCCAGTGCAGAGAAGCTAAAACAGGAGAGGGTAACCAAACATGTACCTGGTCTAAAATTAGTTAAAAGGTGCTCCATCTGTGCAGACTAGGGTTGGGATCCGGATCCGGTTATTTTTTGGAACCGGGTCCAAAGTTCCGGTTCTGGAACCAGTTCCATCACATTTGGAGTAACGGTTCCTGCAAACGGTTCCTAGATTGTAAAAAAAAAATGTCACGTGCATTTCCATTAGAGTGCGACACGGACCACATATTTCTGTCTGAACCCAACCGAGCCCTACATCATTTAATTACTAAAGCACTGAGTTTGTGTCACACAGTTGTTATGGTCAGAGTTGGGTATAACGCGTTTCAAAGTAACGCGTTACAGTACTTTCATTACTTTTTGCAGTGACGAGTAACCTAACGCGTTAGTTTGCTGTTTGAGTAATCAAATACTTAAGTACATTTTCAAACAAGACATCAGTTACTTCCGTTACATTTAGAATGCTGGTCCTTCAGCTCCAAAACAGGAACGGCTGTCGTTTGGTTCTAATAACGGAGAAAACGTTAAACCTATCAGTCTGAAAGCCGGAGGAGAAATGCTGCCATTGTCTACGGTGGAGTCTAAATAGGTGGAGTAGGACTCGCTGACAGACATATTTCAGACTCAGGACTTCCATTATGCCTGGTACATGCTACACGCTTGTACTCATCAATTATCCCTGGTCGTCTTTCACGGCGTGTGTGATGTCATCGGGTTATTCTTGTCCCGTTTTTATTACTTTGACTATTATTTGAGTCACTGTCTGTTCATGTGCCAGCCGACATGTTGTGGTAGTCACTTGAAAACGTCAGCAGATGGTAGGAGCTACATTTGAAGTGCCATATGTAAAATGTCAAGCTCCTGTATCTTCCACAGGAAGTTCTGACAGATGTTTCAGAAAATAAGCCTATTTAGAAAATGGATTCTCTCAGCTGAGGTTATAAGGGGCTTTTATTTTGAAACAAGTGTTGAGTTTGAAATGACAGTACGATATGTTAACTTTAATTTTGATTACTTTTAAAGTAACCCTTACCCAACACTGGTTGTGGTTACAGGCTATTTAACAGGCCGGGCATGGGTGCGCCACAGAGAGGGAGACCTCCGTGTTTGAGACGGGAGCAGGTGGCGGGAGGTCTGAGGCTTCCAACGAGGGAAGAGGGAGAAATATAACAAAATAAGATAAAATAGGAAAACTCGTCTCCCTCTTTTATTTTATTTTCAGCATTTAATCAAGGTGGAGGCGGGCGGCAGAAGGTCCGAGGCTTCCAGCGAGGGGAGAGGTATAAACAAACAGCCAATGCGTGTGTGTGTTCTGTTCAGGTGTTGTCACGTAAATAACAGTGCCCAAGCATGAATGCATATAAGTATTTTTTATTACATTGCTGTGGTTAATTTGAGGTAATAGTGTTACTGTACAAATCAGAGAATCCCTTTTTGTTGTTATATATTCTCAGAGAAATGATACAAGCTCCAAATCTGAAATACACACCACACACAAATGTGTATTTTCATCTAATTGTACTGTGCAACAGTTAGAATAAAGTTTTTGTATGTGTACGATTGCATTTGTGTTTATTATATACTTATTTAAGTATAGCAAGTATAATGAATATAATGTAGGAATCGGTAAGAGGAATCGGTAAGGAATCGGAATCGTTAAAATCCTAACGAGTCCCAAGACCACATGCAGACATATCTAAAAAGTTTATCTCTAGATATACTAACTCTGCTAGGAGTACCTGGTCACTTTCTGACCACCTGATTTTACTTCTGTTTTTAACTTGTCCTCATTGTCATTGTGTGACAACTTAGTTAATAATTTCAATCTTTCAGTGACACACATTTTTGATGATATTGCACCTGTAAAAACCAAGAGCATTTCTGGTAAATCAAAAGCACCTTGGAGGAATGTGGAAGGAGTGAAGGCACTAAAAGATTTGAGTGCAAATGGAGTAAAACCAAATTGCAGGCTGATTACATTCTCTATAAAGACCTGCTCAGTAAATATAACAAAGAAATAAAAACATCTAGACATCATTCATTCATTCATCTTCTAACAGCTTCATCCTCTTGAGGGTCGCGGGGGGGCTGGAGCCTATCCCAGCTGACATCGGGCGAGAGGTAGGGTACACCCTGGACAGGTCGCCAGACTATCGCAGGGCTGACACAGAGACAAACAACCATTCAACATACCTATGGACAGTTTAGAGTTACCAATTAACCTAGTCCCCAATCATGTCTTTGGACTGCGGGAGGAAGCTGGAGTGCCCGGAGAGAACCCACGCTGACATGGGGAGAACATGCAAACTCTGCACAGAAGGGCTCCCACGCCGGGGATCGACCGGCAACCCCCTTGCTGTGAGGCGAGAGTGCTAACCACCACACCACCATGCCGCCCCTAGACACCATTACTTCTTTCAAATTATTAGTGAAAATCTCAATAACTCTAAGTTTCTGTTCAGCACAATTTATAAACTGGTCTATCTCTTCAGACCAATACCTGCTGAACTCCACTCTTCACAAAAATCCAAGATAATTAACATTCGGAACAAAATAATGCAGTCTGCTGGTGCGAATGACTTTTCTTCTGCTCAGTGCCATACTGCATCACCCTCTCCAACTTTGCTCCCATTCAAAGTTATGAGCTGCACGAAATAGTACAACAGTTAAGCTCTGCTACATGTGCTCTTGACCCAGTGCCCACCAAATTGTTTCGACTGTTTAGTAAATGATGTCATTGAAATTGTTAATACCTCTCTACTCTCTGGAATCTTGCCCACAGTTCTCAAACATGCTATTGTCACACCAATGTTAAAGAAAAGCAACCTCAATCCATTTGTCCTAGAGAACTACAGACCAATCTCAAACCTACCATTCCTGGGGAAAATTCTTGAAAAGGCTGTATATCAACAATTACACATCTATAACAATCTCTTTGATGTTTACCAGTCTGTTTTTAGAGTTAACCGCAGTACAGAAACTGCCCTGGTCAGAGTTGTGAATGACCTTAAAATTAGCTCTGACAACCACAAAGTTACTGTTCTAGTACTTCTTGACCTCAGAGCAGCCTTTGATACAGTTGACCATGTAATATTTCTTAAGCGCCTTGAACACTGTTTAGGCCTTAGAGGCACTGTTCAACCCTATGGGGTCTAAGGGGTAATTGGCCATTTTTGACTAGTTTTCATTTTACCTTTAAATTTCACCTTAAACTGTTCACCTTGCCTTGTTTGGTATCATTCTTTTCAGCACAACCTCACCTGTGTGACTTAACAGATGTTTTTCATTTTGACGTACTGTATTAACACACTGGACCTAAAATCACATTGTTACGTCTCCCTTGATGGCAAGATAGAAAGGAGACGTCAACACATCAAAAAATAAGATGGAGTCAGAGCGGGTGTATACGCAAAGAAAATGGTTTAGATAATTAAATCTACTAACAAAAGATCACAATTGTGGAGGAGGGTGGGACAAGGTGGTTGTGCCAAATAAACAAAGTTACAATAAAACTGGACCTAAACTGAGTCTGAACTTTAAATAAAACTCAAACAAAAACCTGACTCTCTTATCTAAAAAAGCTTAACTAAAAATAAATACAGAGGTGGCACCAACCCTAAAACCTAGTGTTTTACAACAATGGATACCTACATGAAAGAAGAAATGTAAAGGGTACCCCGTCTTACCTATGTCCACAAACCTCACTCCACAAGACCTTATTTTGTGCAATTAAAGTTCACCCAACATGTACAGCAGCTCTAGCAGGCAGAGGAGAAGAGAGTGATCACTGCAGGCATGGTCCTTTTATGCAAGAGCTCTGGATGTGATTGGCCAGTCTGCAAGCACCCACACTCCACAGGTGTAGGCCAATCAGGTTCATAGCACCTGGAGAGCAGAAGGGAGGAGAGAGAGAGAGAAGACCAGGAGGGAAAAAACAGACACAAACACAACTGCACTTTGCCCCTGCCTGGCATGTAACACACATAAAAAACATAAAATCTGAGTAGGAAAAAGTTATATTTTTTACTGTGAAAACCACAAACATGTCTAATGAACCATTTGTGTAACTTGTAAACTTCAAAAACATATGTCATAATTTAGCAAACAACAACGTTAACGGTAAATGCAAGCAATGCCTCAGGTGTTTTTTGAACAACTATTTACAAAACAATCAGATGTCACACAAATTATTTGTCAAAGGGAAAAATGCCAGCACTCACAAATGTCCTTTTGGTAAATTTAATAAACCAACTTGGGTGGCAGTACCAGAAACAGACATTTTGACAGAAAGCAAACTTTCTGTCAAAATGTCTGTGTTTGTCACTGTTTTTGGCCATGCACCTTTCTAGGGGATTTATTTTGAGAGTGCTTGCTTTTCTCCTACGTGATTTTACACAAATTATTTGTGCCACTCTGAAAAACAGTTCCTGTCCACCACAACACACTACAGGAGGGGGACACAACAGTAGGACAACAGGAGGAGTGACACACACTGTGTGGCTCTGCTGCCTGAGCAAATGGAGATCCGGACCTGGTGGGCATGCCCTGCCACACCGTCCGCTCCTCTGTGCGGACCTCCGAGTACCGCTCAATGCGGTCGTCGGAGGCTCATTTTCCTCTCTCCTCTTCCAAAACACACTACACCACACACTAACTATACACTCCAAACACGCTAAACGTCACAAATCTCAACTCTATCTGTGATCATGATCGCTGTCTCTCTGGCTGCTGTCACTGCCACCACTTCCCCCTCTTCCCCAGGAACAAATGATGTGCGTTGCCATACAATTTTGTGATTGGTTGACGTGGTGCATTTTTGAACCAATAGGAAAGGGGGTGTCGAGGTTTTTTTTGTTTTGTTTTTTTGCTGTTGCCTTCAGCACTTTCGTCGAGCCGAACGGCCCGTTTTTACCGTTTCTTCCTGCATCAAACGCAGATCAAACGTGACAACAATATTCAGGAAAATCATGGCGTTTATTATTTATCATAAGTCCAGTTTTATATGGCCTATCAAGACGATTTAAAAAGTGGTACAAAGTTTGAAGTTTGCACTTTCCACACAAAATGAAACGGAGACTCAGCAAGGCTGCGTGTTGCTGCTATGTCGTCTCAGATCGGTTACGTGATTTTGACGTGCCGGTGTGGTTCTGGACCGCAGAGGGTTAACTGGCTTTCCTCTTACCTCACTGGTAGATCCTTTTCTGTTGCTGTTGGTAACTGTGAATCAGATGTAATAAGCATTCCATATGGGGTCCCTCAAGGGTCAGTTCTTGGCCCTCTACTGTTTAATTTGTATATGCTCCCACTTGGGTCCATCATTCAACAATACAGCATATCATATCAGTCCTATGCTGATGACACACAGTTATACGTATCTGCTTCTGCCAACCACCTTAACCCTGTGAATGACCTCATCCAGTGCATTACTGAAGTTAAATATTGGATGGACAAAATTTTCCTGCAGCTAAATGAAGACAAAACTCAAATTCTTTCAGCAGGTCCGAAGGCTTTGAGGCACCAGATTAACTCTTTGTTAAAACCCTGTGAGCATGTCAAAACCTTGGGTGTGATCTTGGATGCTGATCTTAACTTTCAGAAGCACATTTCCAGTATCTCTAAGACTGCTTTTTATCATCTTAGAAATATATCCAACGTTAGATCTTTCCTGTCACAGTCTGATTCTGAAAAGTTGGTTCACGCATTCATTTCTAGTCGACTAGACTATTGTAATGGACTCTTTGCTGGACTGGCAAAGCAATCGCTTAAAAAACTCCAGCTTATTCAGAATGCTGCAGCCAGAGTTTTAACCAAAACCAGAAGGTGTGAACACATCACCCCTGTTTTAATTTCTCTTCACTGGCTCCCAGTAAAGCAAAGAATTGATTTTAAAATACTTCTTATTGTTTTTAAAGCTATGAACGGCCTAGCTCCCCACTACGTTGTTGACATGCTCTCTGAATACACACCAGACAGACCCTTGAGATCATCAAATAAAGGTCTCCTCATCATACCAAGAATAAATACTAAATCAGCTCATGGTGCCTTCAGCCATTATGGTCCTACTCTTTGGAATTCTCTATCACATGAACTCAGGTCAATTACAACAGTGTCTTCCTTTTAAAAGCCGACTAAAATCATATTTTTTTCGCAAGCTTTTAGTTAGGTTAATGGGTAAAACCGGCTTATAGAAACAGTATTATTATTGTTATTTATTTTAACAATGATAATGACAATACGTTCTTACCCTACTCTCTTATTGTAATACCTCCTCACCATCTTATTTTTTATGCTGTCTTATATGTCTTTATGTTTTTATATATGTAACATCTTATTTTATGTTTTATATTTGTTTTACGTTTGTAATGTTAATGTAATGTTATATATTTTGTCTTATATCATTTTTACTTGCTTTTAAGCACATTGAGTTTACGCTTGTCGTATGAAATGTGCTCTATAATTAAATTTGACTTATTTATGACTTATTTATTTACATTTACTAATGTTGATTTTAAATGGATGACATACCAAATGACATACCCAAATTAAAATGACTGTAGCCTCTGAACCGCTCTGACTACATGCATGCATGAGGTCTTGCCAGAAAGAAAACTCCCTTAAGTTTCCTGTGAATGAGAAACACAAACACTCTAGGTAATACAAAGACAGAGTAATGGGCCTCTAAAGTCAGTAAAAAGTTGAAGATTTTACCTAAAATAAAATAAAAAATGTTTTTCAGGATGAATAACGTAAGGTTACGTGTGTATCCATGGCTCTCTGAGTAGGAGGCTTCCCCTCCACCTCAGAGATATTATATATATCTCTACGGGAACCCTGATCGATCAGGGTCAGGTGTGTGGATAATTACTTTAAGACAAACCACCTGTGGAGTGGATGTGGCTATCAATCAGACCAGTTATTTAAACCCCTGTCAACCACGCCCACGTTGATATACATCTTTGGAACAAGTCCCTGAGTGGCCTCACACTGGAGGGGAAGCCTCCTACTCACAGAACCATGGTTACACACGTAACCTTACGTTCTCTGTCGTAAGGAGGCTTCCCCTCCACCTCAGAGATCTTACATATATCTCTACAGGAGAGCTTTAAGACACCGCGAAGGGACAGAGCAGCACCACCCCACACGTATGGCACGTAAACACGAACACGTAAAGTGCTCTACAAAAAAAACCAAAACCTGTGTGTCAAACCAACTATATACAAATGCATACTATATATACATCCCCCAAGCTAGCCAGCTCCACAAGATGCAGGACGCTGGCACCCCAGCCCTGGTGCAAGACGCAACCAAGGGCCAGACGGCCCCGCAAGACGCAAAGGCTCCATCAGAGGGGTGGAGAATCCACTCAGACCAGCCCCCACGAAGCTGACTGACAGGAAAAATGAAAAAGTCATTACCGCCGGGCTACCCCAAGCACCCGATCACTGAATGAAGTACCTGCAGCCACATTGAACTGGTAGAAGTGAGCAAATGTGGACGGGGCCGACCAGGTAGCCGCCACACAGATCTCATCGACAGATGCATGCGCCATGACGCCCAAGACGTAGCTATGCCCCGAGTTGAGTGCACCCGCACTCCTGATGGGAAGGGCACCCCGGTCTCCACATAGGCCTGCTGGATAGTCTCCGCAATCCAGTGGGAAAGACGGGCCTTACACAGTGCCTGACCCAGAAGGTCCTGCCTAAAGCACACAAACAACTGGTCAGTCCGTCTATGGACCTGCGTCCGGTGCAGATACACCCTAAGGGCCCTGACAGGGCACACAAGTGAGTGCCCGCACTCCCCCTCTTGCATTGGCGAAGAGTAAAGAGACCGGAGCACGACCTCCTGACCTGGCTGCGATGCAGAGAGGACCTTGGGAAGAAATGCAGGGGGCAGAAATGTAGGGTTGACAGACAGCCATTTCAGGTCCACCGACTCTAAGGGCTCAAAAGGAAGACGCTCCAGAGCCTGCAAGACCAGCTCCAAATCCCAGGGCGGCAGAGGTGGTCTACCACGTAAACCAGTACGCCTCCTAGCACCCTTGAGGAACCGGGATATCAATTTGTCCACACCCTCAGGCAATTGGTACCTCCCAACCCGTGCTGCCTTGATCGCGACCACCATACCCCTCAGGGTAGAGGGCACCCTTCCAGCATCCAAGAGTCCTTGTAAGAACCGCAGGACAGCTGGGGCTGAGCACGCAAGTGGGTCCGTCTGGTGTCCCCTGTACCAGGACACAAAAGCTCTCCATCTGTGTGCATAAAGTGCTCTTGTCGACTGTGTGCGTGCCTCTTGCAGCGTACTGACCACTGAAGGTGAAAACCCCATGGCTAGCAGCTCGGGCCCTTCAGGGGCCACACCCAGAGCCTGAGCACTTGGGGAAAAGAATGAACCTGAGTCCCCTGTGCTTGAGACAGCAAGTCCAGTCGAACTGGAAGCTCCCACGGAGTCCTGCCCAGTACTGGGGGGATGTCCGAGAACCAGGTCATGTGCAGCCAATGTGGAGCCACCAGGATCAGCCTCACTTCCTCCATGTGCACCCTCCTCAGGAGAGGCAGGAGGAGGACAAATGGGGGAAAGATGTACATCGGGACCTGTGGCCAAGGGTGAGCAAAGGCGTCCGCTCCAAGGGGAGGATCATCCCTCCCCAGGGAGAAGAAAAGTGGGCAGTTGGTGTTCTCCCATGATGCAAACAGGTCTACCTCGGCCCGTCCGTAGTGGAGCCAAATCCCTGCTACCACCTGAGGGTGGAGTCTCCATCCGCCTGGGTCCGGTTCCCCCCTGGACAACCAATCCGCTGCACGATTCTGCCCCCCCAGCACATGGACTACCCTCAGTGAGAGAAACCTTGGGTGCGCCCAAAGCCAACCAGCTCGCAGAGGCATGGAGAAACCAACCCCCTTTGCCTGTTTACATATGCAGCTGCCATCACACTGTCTGTCATAACCAGCACGTTCTAGCCCCGAAGGTGTGACAGAAAATGGCGAAGACCAAGATGGACCGCTGTCAGTTCCAACATGTTGATGTACTGGGTGGCTTGAGGACCACTCCAACGACCGCTGGCACCGTTTCCTCTGAACGCTGCGCTCCAGCCTGTCAATGAAGCATGAGAAAAAAAACGATGCGTTACTGGCCCCAGCACACTCCCTTTGGTGACATTCCAGCCGTCTTCCCACCAACGGAGGGCCATCTGCAATCGTCTGGTGACAGGTACCCCGGGATCCAGGCGACTCCTGGGGCCCAACCCCAGCCCCAGTAGGCACCTTTGTACCGGTTGCATGTGCAGGAGGGCCAGTGGAACAGAATCTTAAACTAGGCATCCATCAGATCGATGGTGACAAAACAGTCCCCTCTGTTGATGGACTGCTGCACCCTTGTGATGGTCAGAATCTTGCATGGCAGACACCTGAGATGTCTGTTGAGACCCCTGAGATCTAAAATGGGGCGTAGACTCCCATCTTTCTTGGGGACAAGAAAATAGCGGGAGTAAAAACCAGCCTGCATGTTGCCCTGAGGCACTTCCCTGATCACTCCCTTCTCCAACAGGGTAGAAACCTCGGCCTGGAGCACTGCCTTGTGTTCTGGGTCTACCACTGTGAAAACCGTAGGGGTCTTTGAGGTTGGCGGACGACAAACAAACTGAATATGAAACCCCTGGGTCATGGTAGAAAACACCCAGGGGCTCGCCTGCAGTGCCCTCCAAGCCGCAACCCGTGGTTGGGCTGGCTGGAGGCAGGCTGGATGTGACCCAGCGTCAGGAAGAAGACGAGGGCTGCGGAGTACCCCTGCCTCGACGTTGCTTGCCCTTGCCCGTGGGCACTCCTCTGCGCCCACGATGCGCATTCAAGGTGACCCTCAGATCATTAGAGGCCCAGCCCGACCTCTGTGGCCCTACAACCCTGGGGGCTTCCTTCTTCTTACCCCTGAGCTGACCAGACCACTTGGGGGTCAGTGCACTGGAAACCTCCTTAGCACAACTACGGGCCTCCTGAGCCTGCCGTAACATCGCAGTGGCACCAGCACCAAACATGGCACCTGGCACGACTGGCAATTGACCAAATCTCGCAATAGGTCCTGCCCTCGCGAGATCAACCCAGAAAAACAATACACTCTCTACACACCACGAGAGTGTTGCCAGGCGATATATGTGTAATGAGACGTGTGTGCTTGGTGTAGTGTTGCAACCGCAACATGGTGTCAAGAGCGACAGAATGACAGACAGATAGATAGTTTCGTTAACAGCTCAGAAAGTCCGCGGCCCTGCTCTCACCATCCACACGGAACCGAGAAACAGGACCTGTGCTGATACGTGATAACCTCCGCACGGAGACAACACGCACAACACTGGACGTTAGCGCTAAGTACAGGAAACTTAGCTCAGCACCAACCACTCGGAACCTGCTCTCATCGTCCAAACGGACACCGAGGAAGATGCCAACAAATGTTTATAAAGGATCAATGTTAACAGCCACCGCGAGAGCCGAACATCTCATTCTCTCATACCATCAGGTAAGACTTGATAATGTTGTTTAGTTAAGAAGATAGAAAGATACAGAATTGATTTGTCTCAAAGCAGAGAGACACGCACACTGCTCCAGTGGAAAAGAAAAATCAACGTGGGCATGGGTGACAGGGGTTTAAATAACCGGTCTGATTGATAGCCACGTTAGAGCTCAGATTCTCTGCCCGAGCCCGAGCCCGAGCCCGGCCCCACCCGGCCCGCGGGCCCAGGCCAGTCAGATATGAGAGAGAGAGAGAGAGAGAGTCAGATATGAGAGAGAGAAAAATGGCTACAGGTTGGGGGTTGCAATTCATACATACAGAAAGAGAGAGAGAGGGGGGTGGTAGAGATAAGTGGGATGGATAGCGGCTTTCTGTGCCTCCAAAAAATATGCCCTATTCATTCAGTGTTTACCCAACACGCTCAATACACGGACATGCAATGACAAATTGTCATTGTTAAAAAATGATGAAAATATGGACTTACCCATGTTTAAAATGACCTGTTGAAGTGAAAAAACGAGTACTGACGGGAACAGACGAGCGGAGTCAATGTAAAAATGTGTGGACAGTCAAGCGCCTGCGAGTACACTCGCAGGACTTCCGCGGCACTAACGCGCTCGGTGTGTCCTTAGCGTTAATTATAACAGCCAACTTATTGAAAAATGTTGGGTTTAAATCCTCATTATTACAGTTAATTGGATGGGCCAGGCCAGTCCCGGACATAATGTGCACAGGCACGGGCCGGGTCGGGCTGAATTTTTTGGGCCCGATCTAAGCTCTAAGCCACGTCCACTCCACAGGTGGTTTGTCTTAAAGTAATTATCCACGCACCTGACCCTGATGGGTCAGGGTTCCCATCGAGATATATGTAATATCTCTGAGGTGGAGGGGAAGCCTCCTTACGATAGAGAACTGTCTGTGGCTTCATCTGAGCAGGTAAAGTGGGGCTGTAGGCACACTATCAATGAACATTTGTTTAAAATTTGAAGAAGATTGCTCAAAGTATGACCATTCTACAGTGTTTTTTCCATGAAAAGATCCAGGCGGAGCTCCAAATGACAAGAACAGTCACTCCACTTCAAAACAGTACTATCATTGATCAAACAACACTTAGCCAGCGTCTAACATTGCACCTTATTGAAATCAAGTGTGATTATGATAGCTGATTTTGTTTATGACACAGAAACACCATAAAATATCACCAAATAAAGCCATATGAAACGTGAAAGTTATGATCCCACTTTCTAGATGGTATATCTCAGCCAAAAATAATGGTAGGAGTGAGACTGTTACCTTTTATAAAAGATTTAATTCTCCACTAGCGGCTCCGCATAAGATTGCGAGTAATCCTTTAACTTTTCCCGTCGAAAAACGGCATGACATGACTTGTCACGATTTGATTTTGGACTGTGTTTAGGCTGCTCTGGTGCGAAATCCATAAGAAATAAAAGAAAAACAATGTTATTTTTGAAAATTCGAGATGTTTGAGCCAAACATCACATGGTTTGATGACGTAGTGTGCCTGTGAGATCCCATTTAACAGAGGAGGGGGGAGCGAGGACGTCGGTGTCCTAGCAGAGTTTGAGTGTCATGAACACTGGGGGAACCCACACTCAGGACACAAACAGTTGGTGGAAAAAATAAGGATTTATTACCGCAAAAGGAAAAAACGGTGAATGGCAGAGAGTGAGGTCCAAGGGTTAAGTGAGAAAGGTGAGGGGAGTGACGAGCAGGGCTGGCTGGGGAGCAGATGGGTGGATGGCTGGCGGGTTGGTTGGAGAATGGAGAGGCAGATGAATACTGGTCCTGGAACACACAAAGAATCAGGATTAACAGAAGGCGGAAACAACTCGGGGAATCACAAGCAATAAATTGTCTTTCAAAGCCTGGCCTGCGAGAACTACCACGGAGGATTGAACAACATTCTGGCGATGAGTGGTGTTGGGATTCACAGGACCACAGATGATTTATCATTTGGTAAATTCATCACAGGTCATTTAAAGGCTTTTTCCTCTGCATGCTCTTTGTCTTCAAACAAAGAGAGCTAGGTGACATCCATCTCCACAGGAGGTCTCACCTCACACCTCAGTGAGACACAGGTCTCACAACTTGTTTGGACAGGACCTTTACAGTGACATGTGACTCAGTGATGTCACAGGCATGTAGAAGTTCTGCTCCCTCCAAGCCATTTCTTCTCTCTTGTTCAGCTGTTGAACAGCTGATGCCTTTTTCCGGCTGGGTCTGGAACAGCAGAGGCCCAGACCCTTGCCCTATAGCCCCAAACCACTAAAGGGAGGGCAATTAATTACAGACTCTCTTGCAAACACAAGGTTTGCAACTAGCTTTCCAGCAACAAGGAACTAAGTGAGTTAGCACCCAGTGTCTAACTCTGCAAGGACCCCGAGCGACTGGCTTCTTCGGATCAGAACCTTTGGAACAAAGGACACAACAAAGACTGCAGCTGGAATCATCTTCCCATCCTTCTTCTGCCGGCTAACAAAGCACCACCACCAAGTGACTCTTTCTTCCATCCACTCAAGGATCGGTAATGTAACAACTGGGCATAGCTTATCACAGCTTTACAGGCTAAGCAAGACTGTTTAACTTGTTGTATGTGATTTAATGCTGTCATTGAGATATTGCTGTGTTAGTTTGCAGTTAGGTCATTGATTAGTTGGCTTCGCCAAAGCTAAGGGCTCTAGTTTTGCAGACCGAGCGAGGTGGGGGCACAGCGCACCTGCGCTTCACCAACTGGGTGTGGCCAGGCGGATTTTGTAAGTTTGGCACACCGTGCACGCTGGCGCAGCTACTTGTCTGTCCCACCTCCGTCCCTCCTACCTGTGCAAGTCGGAAAGAGGGAGGAGAGAAGGCGTGGAGTTGGTTTTACACACATCACACCAATCAAATGAGCCCCTCTTTTCGCCCTTAAATGCGCCGCACGAAGGCGTAATGAGAGTTTACTCAATTCGCTATGGCAGAAGAGAACAGCAGCATCAGACGGCCAAACTTCTCCCAGGAGGAAACTGATGTTTTGGTCCGGGAGGTCAGAGCTCGCAGTGTCCGAATATACGGAACTGCGAACAGACCTCCACGGGCTGATGATGCAAAGGTAGCCTGGGAGGAGGTCACCACAATTATAAATGAATGTTGCGTTTCTCTCGTGCGTGCGCACTCTCTCTTTCTCTCTTGCAGTCTCACTCTGTTTCTTTTATTTTGGCTTTTCTAAGATGACAGATGCTGAATATATACTCCCTATCTGATGCTGTGGCTGTTGTGGATGTGAACTCATCAATTTGCAGCTGTGTTAATCAAATCAGGTTGGGTTTCCATTACGCGTGCCGAACATGCCAAACGGTGCCAATCCCCTTTGATCTGACATCAGGTGTGACGGGACAGTTGATATAAAGATACATTTATGTGCTGATCGCAGATAGTTGCATTGAATGGTGTTTGCTTGGGTATTTATTGCATTATTAATTTGCCTGATATTCTGGAAACCTGTCTGTAAGGTTTTGGTGACGTGTGCGCACTGTCCGCCAGTCAGCCAAACTTAGGCTTACACCAGCTGCGCTCCCCCTGCGCTCCCCCTGCGTTGACAGTAGACCTGGTTTCAGCTGGTGAGCTTTTAGCACACCTTCGGCGAAGCCTTTTGGCACGAAACTGTCACTGCACCAAGCTGGATCTTTTGACACCTCCCCTGCTGCGCCACCACACCCATCTCAGTGCACCTCGGTCTGCCAAACTACCAAACTGAGCGCGCCTCAGGTTACGCTGTTCTAAACTAGCTCTGCACGTGGTTCCCCACCCTGTGCCACCCTTTGCCGTGTTTAGTTTGCTAATACTGTTCACAAACAGATCCTTGCACCCAACTAAACAATCTCTGCACTAATCCAGACCGTTTGCAACACAAGTCACATTGACATAGACTCATTAACAAATAGGCTTTCAGCAGAGCTACACCCAAACAGGCATCTCAGAGTTCCCACTTCTTTTCCTTTGTCTTTGTCCTGACCACACGGTCAGACAAACACCTCCCCCGACCTGAAGCCAGCTTTGATTCGGCCATTTTGGTAGTTCTCTGTTTTCAGCCATTTTGTTTTGTAGGCCAAACGGCTCTTTGATCACCACACCTGCCTTTATCTTTCTTTCTCTTCTTTCTCTCTCTCACACACACACACACACATACACACACACAACACACATATACACACCAAACTTGTATATAGTTAGTTAGAATTTGTGTGTTTGCTTTGCTAGTTTGTGAATATATATAATTCTTTGGAGTCATACCTGCTGTCTGTTTAATGTTGCACAAGAGTGAATGAAAAGTCAACCTCTGCTGCGTCAAGAACTCCGAAATCCTTCAGGCGTTACTGTTAATTTTGGTTGTTGTCATTAATTTAATTATTAACCCTCTACTGCACACAATTTGATGGTACATGATAAAAATGATCCCACATTATTTCTTGGTTCATTTTGGGACACTTTATTGATAAAACTCATTTTTTATTTTTTGTGACCCCCTCATTCCAAAATATTTTTTTGTTGCCTGAGGGCAACATCATGCAACAATGGTACAAAATCAAAGAGAAAACTATGAACTCATTTGTTATAAAACAATGCTTAGAGAACAATACAACACCAAAAAATCTTTTAGAAATGTCAACAAATAACTAAACAAAAAGCAAAATACCCAACTGAAACATATTCACATATTTCATTTGATACAGCCATAGGTTTCATGTATCATCATTTCATGTATGCATTGTGCCACGTCAGATTCTCCATGTGATCAGATATTATTCAGTGTGGAACTTTAAAAAACAGTTCTTGTCTGCTGTGAAGCAGAGGTGTGTGCTGCACTTTCTGCACATGACTTTGGGTGTTCCTGGGCAACCAGGAACCCTGCATCTCCCCTTTTTGTCACACATGACTGGCCAGTGTGCGGTACTGTCCAAGCGGACATCCTGGTTTGGGATGGGAGCTGTGTGGCCCTGCTTCTTTCTCTTCTCCTCATACTGTTGGGAAATCCCACCACTGATTCGCCCTCTCTTCCTGACATCTTTCTTGAATTTGCACAGACTGTGTGCAATTTGGGCCTTGAAAGCATAGAGGCGCATGTGGTCACTTCTTGTCATTCCATTGTCAGTGCAATCCCGTCTGTAGAGGATCGAAGAGGTCACCACTGCCATATCTATGAAGTGAAAGACAAGACGGTGGTACCACTTCTTTGACCTGATGTTGGTGCGATACAAAGCAATCAGTGAATCCAACAAGTCAACACCTCCCATGTGCTGATTGTATGTGGACACTGCTGCAGGGCATGGGACCTTGATTTTCTTCTTTTGGGATCTGTCCCATCTGTCAACATGGGAAACAGGATGAGCACCGATGTAGCTGCTGAGGAGGGTGACTGGTCTGTTGTCGTACCACTTGACTGCATGCAGCTGGGTACTGTTTTTTCTTGGAAGGACCCGCGGCCACGTTTTTTGAGATCAGTGTCTGGAGTCATGGAACTGCCTGGCAAGCGATTAGAGCGCACCGTACCCAGACAGTGGATGCCTTGCTGAGACAACACAAGCATCAGTGGGACTGAGCTAAACCAGTTGTCAAAGAATAGTTTGAAATTCCTATTCTTTGGTATTGGCTCTGCCAGGCGCAGTACCACATTGCCACTTGCCCCTACATCTGGAAGCTCAGGTGGATGGACAGCTTTCCCAGTATAAACTTCAAAGTTGTGAGGAAGGCCATCTGATCCAGCAAGGACCAGTATTTTGTAACCCCACTTTCTTGGTTTACTGGGTAGGTATTGCTTGATTCTGCTCTTGCCCTTAAATGGCACCATTTGTTCATCCACACTCAATGTCTCACGCATCGGAAGTTGTTTCAGCTTGGTGAGGATGTGATTCAGAAAAGGCCGGACCTTGTACAGCTCATCATAGTCAGCCATGTCTCTCATGGGCTGACGATTGTTGTCGCTGAAGTGGAGAAATTTTTTGATAGCTTCCCAGCGTGCAAGAGGCATCACATCGGCAACATGTGAAATGCGGCTACTGTTGCTCCAAAACATGCGGGTGGCTGGAAGACCAAATAATGACATATGGAGCACAGTGCCAAAGAACTGTTCAAGTTCTTGAACAGTAAGGTTGAGTGGCTTGGCAGGACTGCATTGGATGCTGTACAGGTTTGACTCGTCAACAGTAAGTTCCAAGAGGTCATCAGAAAGAAGACCTTTGAAATATTGGTATGGAGACAGAATTTCATTGGCAGAAGGAAGGATGTGTGACCATTCAGGCTGTGCTGTAGAAGCACTGGTGTGACATGTTTTCCATCGAGGTGTCTTGGAAGAACTGCTCTCATCCTCAGAGGGATTTTCACCATCGTCTTCATCTTCATCCTCACTGGTATCTTGATTGTCTATAAACATAAAAAAAAAAAAATAAGAAAACGCAGCAAAAAACAGGAATAACTAAAGTTGGAGATCAATAACAACCAAAGGAACAATGTTTAGAACTCTACTTTTTCTATTCAGAACTCTATTTTTTCACTTCTGCTCAAACCTTGCATTCCACTCCACTCCTCACTGTCATTGCTGTCTACATCACTGTCCTCACTGTCAGATGGGATTTGCCTAACATGCCGATCCTGTGCTTTTCTTCCATAGAAATATACTGTGTCCATTTTCTGTCAAAATGTGTTAAAAGAAGTAAAATTTAATAAGACATACAAATATATTTAGATCTCATACTGTGAATTATGCATGGGGTATGTAATTACATTCAAACACATAGTTAGCAAAGACATCCACTGAAAGGTACCCCTTATCGCACAACATTGCCCTGAGGCAACGTTAATAAAAACTGATATTCTGAACCAGCTAAATTAAAAAAACTTCATAAAACCTGACAAAAGGCTTCTCTACACCTTCATGCACACACAAGTATTTTTTATTTACAGTTTTTGTCATTTTAAATAAGATTACAAAAGCAAATAATCTTACCTTCTTCTTACACCATGTGCGCCCGTGGCCGTGTGTCAGAAAAGGAAGTCCCGCCTTCAAATGATGCTTGATAGAGAATCACAAACTTTACTGGACTATTATTTGATACTTTTTATGTCATTCTAGCTGGCTGCAATTATTTAAAGAGACATACATTGCTCATGGGGCTTAAAAAAACTTTACGTTGCATGAAGGCAACGCTGTACAGTACAGTACAGGGTTAATAAAACTCCAAATTAATAGTTTAGCCTATTTTATGAGACTGATATCTTTAACTGGCTATCATTTTTCCCTTTATGGAAATGGTGCCCCACGAGGTGATTTAATGTTAATTAAGTCACATTATTTAACATGATTATTAATTATTAATAATAATTATTAATTATTTCTGATAGCCAATTAAATCCCTACATATTTGGTGCCTCTTGGTGAGACCTAATATATTGATCCCAACATAGTTGGTGCCACCGTGTGAAGCCTGAATTTATGTTCCCAACATTTTGGTGCCTCCTTGTGAAGCCTAATGTGTTGACCCCAACAGTGGGTGAGAACCAGGGATAGATATGGACTGGAGATTGATGAGCTTGATTGAAGGCAGGTGTGTGTAATCAGCCAGGTGTGTGTACTCTGATTGGTTTAGATGTCAACTCAGCAAGATGACATTTTAGATACAGAGTCTACTCTATATTAACACTGGACTTTTTAATTATTTAAGTATTTAGCAACACAGAGACTTGTGGTCAGTGGGATGTGAGGATTTTTAAACGAACATCTGTACAGATGTGAAGCACTGACTGTATCTGACTGGGCCTTAATGAAAGCTGTTGTCTTGTATTTTTTTGAATACAATATATAATGAAAAGGGTTTAAATAAATGAATATCCTTGGAAACATGGAGGGTCAAATCAAAGTCTGATCATTATGAGATATGGAGAAATATATGTGGGCCTATGGTGTGAAACACAACAAACAAATATTAAGGTGAGCACAACAAACAGAATGGCACGTGATGAAGTCACTGTCACTAGCATAAATTAATACACCAGAACTAAAGGACCCACCTGCCAGTTCCCGGTATGCTGGTCAGCTACAGCAGCACTGGAGCGAGAGTCAAGAACAAGATTGTGTGCTGGCGATGCTCTGCAGTTCTGCAGTAAGGTTCAAGGGTCACGGTTCCTTCATTGTCTTTGTTCAGTAAGGCATACAATACAACAAAATTTTTAGTGCACTCAGTTAAAGGGCCTGAGACTAATAATAAAAACAGACAAAGGCAGTAGATAAAATGTAAGGCAATAAACAAAACAGCAAGATAAAAAAAAAGGCATTCGCACACACATCCACACATTCTCCCATCATGAGTAAATAAACACATCCACACATTCTCCCATCATGAGTAAATAAACACATCCACACATTCTCCCATCATGAGTAAATAAACACATCCACACATTCTCCCATCATGAATAAATAAGGAAGTAAATAGATAATAATGTCCTGAGTGTCCTGAGTATGTGTGTTTAGTGTAAGGTTATTGTACATGCCCAGATTTTAGTACAGAGTTTAGTGTGGTGATGGCTCTGGGATAAAAACTGTTTAACAGTCTGGTGGTGCGTGTTTTAATGGACCGGTGGCGTTTTCCTGAGGGAAGAAGTTCAAACAGAGAGTGAGCAGGGTGGAATGAGTCTTTAAGTATGCTTGATGTTTTCTGCAAACAGCGAGAGGTGAAGATGTCCTCCAGAGCTGGTAGATGTGAATTTGTTATTTTTGGTGCTGTGTTTATGATTCTCTGTAAAGCCTTCTTGTCAGCTGTGGAACAGTTACTTTTACCATACCAAAATGCCATATGTCAGGATGCTGTCAATGGGACAGTGATACAAGGACTCCAGCACCTGCTTGGATAGATTGTAAGGGGAAGTGAATCAAAACACATCCAACATATACTAACATCACAGGTGTGCCGATAACCAGCACAAGGAAAAAACAAACCAGAGGCCAGCTCCTTGTCCCCTCTACTTTCAGGCAGCCTTAGGACAAAAAAGCCGAACAGGACACATTGTAGGTATGTAAATGGAAACACACTGGACATGATAACGCATACAATCACTGGCACCCTTCTATAAGGTAGCGTATAATGAATGACAAGACCACACACAACAACCTGTGGCGCACTGGTGGAAATGGAGTGGGGTGGATCAGTGTGGATTAAGGAGTTTCAGACCTGTATCAGAAAAGTCAGCACAGGTTAAAGGCTAAAGTGAAAAGATACGTTTTTAGCTTTCTTTTGAAAATATTTAGTGAGCTAGCTTCCCTGATATCTATGGGTAGTGTGTTCTACAGCTTTGGGGCGTTATTGACAAAGGCTGCATCTCCGATCCTCTCCCGGCTGTTTCTGGGGACTTTCAATAAACCAGCAGCAGATGATCGCTGTGTTCTTGGAGGCAAATAGTTAACAAGGGAGTTAGCAGGGTCATGTGACGCAAATGGCAGAGTAGCAGCTCATAGCCTATGCTCCCGCAGCTCGGTATCGTTTTTGGACTTTATTTCAGACAAAACATGGCTAACTTGGCCATTCTGAATGTCACTAACTTGGCTTCTTCTCCGGAGCCTTTGTGCTCCACTGTCTCTCAGATTAACTCATATCGCAGCAGTGCCTGGATAGCGTGACGTGTGGTTGTGCTGCTGCCGTGGTCCTGCCAGATGCCTCCTGCTGCTGCTGCCATCATTAGTCATTAGTCATACTTCTACTGTTATGATACATGATTATTGTCACACATGTATACTGCCAGATATTAATATATACTTTCAATATATTGCACCACAGTAGCCAGAACTATAACTATAATATCATTACTTTAATTAATGTTGTTGTAAGCTACTGTCATTACGTCTGTCCTGCATCTCTCTCTCTCTCTCTCTCTCTCTCTCTCTCTCTCTCTTTCTGTCTCATTGTATCATATGAATTACTGTTAATTTATTATGCTGATCTGTTCTGTACGACATCTATTGCACGTCTGTCCGTCCTGGAAGAGGGATCCCTCCTCAGTTGCTCTTCCTGAGGTTTCTGTCGTTTTTTCCCCCCCCGTTAAAGGTTTTTTTGGGGGAGTTTTTCCTTATCCGCTGTGAGGGTCCAAAGGACAGAGGGATGTCGTATGCTGTAAAGCCCTGTGAGGCAAATTGTGATTTGTGATATTGGGCTTTATAAATATAATTGATTGATTGATTAATAAAGTAAGTAGAGTTTTACCGATACCAGTATCGGAAATGCCTCCGATACTGCCTAAAATGCGAGTACATCCTATGACCAATCCGATACCAGGTAATGCCTCACATCATTACACATATGCATGCTGCAGGCAAACGAAACGGAAACACAGTGGAGTTTAAAAAGCATTCTACTGTAGCCTTTAAAATGTCATTTTTACCAATTTGTGTGGCTTGAATATATTTTACATAGAGTTTTAGGAGTTGAGACATACGACAATTTATATCCCATCCATTTTTATTTTACACGCTGGTATCAGATTGGTTCTGAAAAAACTCGAAGCCTGCTCATCTAAAATCGCCGCAGTGGATACATGGATTATAAAAGCTCAAAGCCGCATTTCAAACCGAGGATGCCATGACGACTTACATAGCGAAACTCACCAAAGTTAAGTGCAAGCTAGTGGCAGCCCTGGATAAGATCAACGACCTGGAGAAAATGCCAGCATGCATTTTCAATGCATGCTGGCAACGAAGGGCATCAGGGGTATCTGCTGCAGTGAGCGGTGCGATGCCAGCGACCAGAGCGTCAAATAGAAGTTGAGAGAAGCTGAACTTTATGCAAATGAGCAGCGCTGCCGCCAAAGCAGTCGCCACTTCCAGAACGAGTTTGCAGGACTCTGTGGACCCAGACAGACCCAGGCGGACCGATGGCTCTGGGCCCTGTGTTTCCTCAGCAAATACGCCGATGCAATACCAAGGCTTCGAAAAAGTGTGATCCATGGTGAAAGAGGAAACCGAAGATGTGCATGCTATATATGGTCCTATGTGCCAACAGGAGGGTAAAATGATAATAATAATAGACTCATAACGGCTATATGACTGTGTTAATTAACGTTATTTAAATTGTGTAATGAAAGTCATGAATAATACATAGTGAAGACATAAATGATAGTATATTTGTTCATCCTTGTAAAGTGCACAGCCGGTCAGCCTAGATGGACACATCTGCAGCGCCCGGCCCCGCCCCTTTGGCCGCTGCAAGTGCCTGCTGGAGCTGGCAGTGTGAGCGATGTCAGAGCGACCAGAAGCTTTTCCTGGGAATCCCCAGTTACACGGCGCCCCCTCCCTGGCCAGCGGCCTCGTGCTGTGATTATAAACTTCCATAACTTCCAGGATAAAGTCCGATCCATGCAGGTGTCAAGGAAAGCGCAATCTCTTTTCTATGAGGGTGCTCCAATTATGATATTGAAGGATTTTTCTGCAGCTGTGGTCAAGGAATGGCTGAAATTCCATCCGGTGAAACAACAGCTTAAGGAGAGAGTGGTCGTCTTAGCCATGCTGTATCCTGCCGTCCTCAGGATCAAACACAACGGTCAGGAGAAATTCTTTAAGCATCCTAAAGATGTTTCTACTTTCTTGGATAAAGTGTCACAGCGTGGAGGATCTCCTCCTCTGACTTCTGATGATTGAGAGACTCTTCATATCATGTTTTACACACAGCCGTGGCCATTTACTAAACCTCTCTTATAACAGAAGGTGTTGTGGTTATGTGAGTTGGTTTCTCTTATGCTCACTGCTGACTTAATTTTATAGTTGTTTTGAATAGAGCTGCGGGCTGGCAATTGAGGTGCGTTATTGATCTAACGTTGGGAAGGAGTTAAAAAGTTTGTCCAGCATCTTCCACTATTATACTACGGAAGGTAGCTCACACCCATTATGGGTGTAATAGACCAAAGTCTGACCCTTCTGTTCACCTGTTATTTTTGCCTGATGTTCGTTGTACATAGTTCTCTCTTAAATGTTAGCAAAGCAGTAATTGTATTCTGATTTTCTGTTTACATTATTGGTCTCAGTTTAGTTTCAGGGAGATCTGATTGCTATTTCTACTCTCATCCACAGATGGTTAAGGATGCCCTAATGCAAAATGGCTTGTGACAGGTCTGCCCTAAAAATTTGCAGCTGGAATGTTGGAGGTGTACACAACCCTATTAAGAGGAAAGAAATGTTAAGCTTTTCAAAAAAGAACAGGTTCATGTAGCCCTGCTGCAAGAAAGAAAAAGAAAAAAGAAAAAAAGAGAAAAGAAAAAATTTTTTAAAGTAATAATATTATAGTTGTAGTTCTGGCTACTGTGATACAATATGCTGAAAGTATGTATTAATATCTGGTAGTATACATGTGTGACAATAGTCATATGTGTATAATAACAGTAGAAGTATGACTAATGACAAATGATGGCAGCAGCAGCAGCAGCAGGAGGCATCTGGCAGGACCACGGCAGCAGCACAACCACACACGTCACGCTGTCCAGGCACCGCTGCGATATGAGTTAATCTGAGAGACAGTGGAGCACAAAGGCTCCGGAGAAGAAGCCGAGTTAGTGACATCCAGAATGGCCAAGTTAGCAAGATGCAGTAATAGAATACGAGAGAGAGAGAGAGAGAGAGAGAGAGAGAGAGAGAGAGAGAGAGAGAGAGAGAGAGAGAGAGAGAGGAGGAGAGAGGGTGCCCGGTGTATTATGGGGGGCCCTCCGGCAGACTAGGCCTAAGTCAGCCTAACTAGGGGCTGTTACAGGGCAAGCCTGAGCCAGCCCTAACTATAAGCTTTATCAAAGAGGAAAGTCTTAAGTCTAGTCTTAAATGTGGAGATGGTGTCTGCCTCCCGGACCGTAACAGGAAGATGATTCCACAGGAGAGGAGCCTGATAGCTGAAGGCTCTGGCTCCTGATCTACTTTTGGAGACTTTAGGGACCATGAGTAACAGTGCGTTCTCAGAGCGCAGTGTTCTGGTGGGATAATATGGCACTATGAGCTCACTAAGATATGACGGAGCTTGACCATTTAGAGCTTTATAAGTTAACAGTAGGATTTTACATTCAATTCTGGATTTTACAGGGAGCCAGTGCAGAGAAGCTAAAACAGGAGAAATATGATCTCGTTTCTTAGTTCCTGTTAGTACACGTGCTGCTGCATTCTGAATTAGCTGGAGAGTTTTTAAGGACTTACTAGAGCTACCTGATAATAGAGAGTTACAGTAATCCAGCCTTGAGGTAACAAAAGCGTGGACCAATTTTTCTGCATCTTTTCGGGTCAGGATAGGCCTAATTTTCGCAATATTACGCAGATGAAAAAATGCAGTCCGTGAGGTTTGTTTTAAATGAGAATTAAAAGACAAATCTTGATCAAATATTACTCCAAGGTTTCTTACGGTAGTGCTAGAGGCCAGAGCAATGCCATCTAGAGAAACTATGTCATCAGATAAAGAGTCTCTGAGTTGTTTGGGGCAAAGAACAATAACTTCAGTTTTGTCTGAATTTAACATCAGGAAATTGGTGCTCATCCAAGTTTTTATGTCTTAAAGGCAGTTATGGAGTTTAGTTCATTGATTACTTTCTTCTGGCTTCATCGATAAATACAACTGAGTATCATCTGCATAACAATGAAAATTTATAGAGTGATTTCTAATGATGTTACCTAAAGGAAACATATATAGAGTAAATAGGATTGGTCCGAGCACAGAACCTTGCGGAACTCCAAAACAAACTTTGGTACGTAAGGATGATTCATTATGAACGTGAACAAACTGAAAACGATCAGATAAATAAGATTTAAACCAGCTCAGTGCAGAACCTTTTAGGCCAATTAAGTGATCCAGTCTCTGCAGTAGAATTTGATGGTCAATTGTGTCAAACGCTGCACTAAGATCTAATAAAACAAGTACAGAGACAAGTCCTTTGTCTGAAGCAATCAGAAGGTCATTTGTAATTTTAACTAGTGCTGTCTCAGTGCTATGATGCACTCTAAATCCTGACTGAAATTCCTCAAATAAATTATTATCATGGAGAAAATCACACAGCTGGTCTGCGACTACTTTCTCAAGGATCTTTGACATAAAGGGAAGATTAGATATTGGTCTATAGTTGGCTAACACCTCTGGATCCAGGGTGGGCTTTTTTAGGAGAGGTTTAATTACAGCTACCTTAAAAGACTGTGGTACATAGCCTGTAATGAGGATATATTGATCTTATCTAATATATGAGTGTTAACTAAAGGTAAGACCTCCTTAAGTAGCCTAGTTGGGATGGGGTCTAAGAGACACGTTGATGATTTAGATGAAGAAATCACTGCTGTCAATTCTTGAAGAGAAATTGGGGAGAAGCAATCTAAATATATAATAGGTTTTACAGCTGTGTTTGAGGTTAGATATGTACTATCTGGGGACAGGAGGTCATGAATTTTGCCTCTAATAGTTAGAATTTTGTCATTAAAAAAGCTCATAAAATCATTACTGCTAAGGGCTGAAGGAATACAAGGCTCGACAGAGCTTTGACTCTCCGTCAGCCTGGCTACAGTGCTGAAAAGAAACCTGGGGTTGTTCTTATTGTCTTCTATTAATGCTGAGTAATAGTTTGCTCTGGCATTGCGGAGGACTGTCTGTCCAGATTAAACGAGATTCTTCCAGTTTGATTAATCGCCAATTCCTTTCAAATTTTCGCGATGTTTGTTTTAACTTATGGATTTGAGAGTTATACCAAGGAGCGAACTTTCTTTGCTTTTTTAACTTATTTTTAAGAGGAGCTACAGAGTCAAGTGTTGTTCGCAGCGAGCCTACGGCGCTATCGACAAAATGATCAAAGTCGGTACAGGAAACCTCTGTTACTGAGGGACTTGGTATTGAATTTAATGACGGAGTAATCTTTTCCTTAAATTTTGCGACAGCACTATCTGATAAACATCTAGTACAGTAACTGTTGCTGAGTAGCGTGCAATCAAGTAAAAAGAAATCAAAAGTAATCAGATAATGATCCGATAGCAAGGGATTTGGTGGAAAGACTGTTAGGTTATCAGTTTCAATTCCATACGTCAGAACTAGATCGAGGGTATGGTTAAAACAGTGAGTGGGTTCATGTACACCTTGACTGAAGCCAATGGAGTCTAATAGTGAGATAAACGCGGTAGCCAGGGTGTCATTATCAACGTCGACATGAATGTTAAAATCGCCTACAACAATAACTTTGTCTGATTTAAGAACTAAACTGGATAAAAACTCTGAGAATTTAGACACAAATTCAGAATACGGGCCAGGAGCACGGTATACTATAACAAATAAAAGTGGCTGCGAGGTTTTCCAGGTTGGATGTAAAAGACTAAGAATGAGGCTTTCAAATGAATTATAAGCTCGTTTAAGTTTTGGGCTGATTAATAGACTAGAGTTAAAAATGGCTGCAACTCCCCCTCCTCGGCTGCTGCCTCGAGGAATGTGGGTATTATTATGACTGGGAGGAGTGGTCTCATTTAGACTAACATATTCATCTTGACACAGCCAGGTTTCAGTGAGAGTGAGTAAATCAATATGATTATCTGATATTAATTCGTTCACTAACACTGCTTTAGACGATAGAGACCTGATATTTAACAGTCCGCATTTAATTCTCCTGTTTTGTCTTCCTGTCAAAGAGGAGGTTTTAATTTTTATGAGGTTGTTATGCACAACTCCTCTTTGTTTAATTTTAGATTTAAATAATTTAGGTGGTCGGGGGACAGACACCGTTTGTATAAAACTATGAAAACTATGGCTGGGTAACTGAACTAGAAGCTCAGAGAGGCGTATAGGACTGCGACTCTCTGTCCTGGTCTCAACTCTGGGTTGTCAGGGATTTAAATTACTAATAAAGTTTGCCAGGTTCCTAGAAATGAGAGCAGCTCCATCCAAAGTGGGATGAATGCTGTCTCTCCTAATAAGACCAGGTTTTCCCCAGAAAGTTTGCCAATTATTAACGAAACCCACATCGTTTGCTGTACACCACCTGGACAGCCAGCGATTAAATGATGACATGCGGCGAAACATGTCATCAGTGGTCAGATTTGGGAGAGGTCCAGAGAATACTACGGAGTCCGACATTGTTTTTGCGTATTCACACACCGAGGCAATATTAATTTTAGTGACCTCCAATTGGCGTAACCGGGTGTCATTGCCGTCGACGTGAATAACAATCTTACTGAATCTACGTTTAGCTTTAGCCAGCAGTTTTAAATTTGACTCAGTGTCGCCCACTCTGGCCCCAGGGATACATTTGACTATGGCAGCAACTGGTATGGCTCAGCCTACCGTGGCTGCCTCCAGTGTTTTCTCCTTAAGTCCTTGATCACCACCCAGTCTCCCGGCTGAAAGTTGTCTAGTTGTTCCACAACAGGTTCAGGAAGGCAGCTTTGACCTTAGGGAAGATGAACTTCAAAACATGGTTAATTGCACAACAGTGTCAAACAATGCATCAGGTGGATTTGATGTCTTGTCAACCAGTTTCAGACAGGGATGTGGTTCTCCATCTTCAGCTGTGGGGAGTAATGTTGATTAGTTAATGAAATGACACATCTTTAAACTAACATTTGGACACTGTCAGTGATATAATTGTCAATGTAGTAGTCCTGCAGTAGTCAGGTGAGCAGTTTTTGTCAGTAGAAGTCAAAGTTAATATGTCAATCACAGCCAAATGTCTTCCCTCTGAGTGATGTCATACAGGGCTTGGGAGATCTCCACAAAACCACAAATCCATGGATGGCAATAGCCTTTTAAGCCCAAAAGGTCATTGTTTCTTCTCTCTTTTTTTTTTTTTTGAAACATTGAAGATCTCCTGGATGCGGTCCGGACCCAATTTACGACCCTTCAGAGTGATATTATTGCCAAGATAACGCGCTGAATGGTACACTAGCTGCAGCTTATTTTTTCAAACTTTGTGACCAGTTTCAGCCAGAAAACAGAGTAGAGACATTGTGTCAGCTTTACAATTCTCTTTTGTGGTGGAACACACCCAGAGATCACCACTATACTGCACAAGTGTGCTGCCATGTATTGGCTGGCAATGCGAGAGGTTTTCTGCTACAGCCACGGAAAACAAATGTAGGCTAGAGGCGAAACCCTGTGGAATTCTGATCCAGGTGTAACGTTTACCATTGAAAGTGAAAGCAAACCAAAACTGTGAGTCAGGATGAACAGGAATGCTAAAATATGCATTTGCCAAATCAATTACAGTAAACCAACAGGAGTCTGCCGGCACCTGTGAAAGCAGTGCTGCTATATTTGGGACAGTGGGGGCTGGGTATTGCAAAGCCTCATTTATTGCCCTGAGGTCTTTGACTGGTCTCCAATCACCATTTGGTTTCTTTACAGGTAGGATGAGGGTGTCACATGATGAATTAGGACATTCCAAAATGGCACCTTGTGACTGAATGACAGGAGCAATGCCTTGACTAGCCTCTGGGCCGAGTGCATATTGCCTTTTACATGGTCTAACAGTTGACTTTGGCTTAACAATAACAGGAGTTGCCCCCTGTATATTCCCAAAATCAAACTTGCTTCCAGCACACAAGTTATCAGGCACTGTTGATATTGTAATAAACCTTGTAAACAGGGCAGATGAATGCTGCCACCACCTAGAATTTACCAGTATGTCAGAGGATTCAAACAAACCACACAGGAAACAGGAAGCAATAATGATTTAAAAATATATGCTTTATTTATTTCTTTTGAAATGGACAATTTAGGGTGCAGGAACACAGCAGCTATAGGACACAGAAGGAGAGTTAGATAAACGGCCAGAAGGGGGAGAACCAAACATCCAGAGCTTCATCAAATACCATAGAGGGCTAGATAGGAAATAGACTAGCTTACACACACTGCACTCTATATAAATCACAGCACGCCACTGCACGCTTTAGTTAAATAGCACACCACTGCACACTTGGATTAAAACAGCACACCCCTGCACGCTTGGATTTAAAAGCACACCACTGCACGCTTGGATTTAACAACACACCACTGCAAACTTTAATTTATGTTTCCCACGCTGCACTCCCAGCCTGTGAGCTACTGCATATTGGACCCCCAGCAAGGCTACTATCCACCCCTCCCTGCTACTAAGCAATTTAAAATGAATCAAGAAGACAGATAAACTAACATAACCTAACACATAAGACAACAATACAGACTAAAATACAGACTACATAAGACTACAGTAATAAGACAGATGCGAATAGAGTAAATTGGCTCTGGAGCCAACAACAGCAGCACCGACATTAAAGAGCTACTGGGCAGACGGCTGTGAAAAGTGGCGACCGGCAACCACACTAATGCCCCGGCCCTGGCTACCTAAAGGAGGCAACTAGCCTCCTCTCCTCACTCAGGAGAGGCTCGCTTACCTTACTTTCTTCACGCCGGCAGCCCAAACCAGCTGCGAGCGCCCCTCCCCAGCCCAAAGGGGTACCAACCGCCAAATAGGAGAACGGTTTCAGCCAAGAGAGTGATCACAGAATGAATGTCCTTTTTTAACACCTCTCCTCCCTACCTGGCGTCCCACAGGTGTATGTCATTGTCTTTAATTAGTCTCTGTCTTGCAGGAGACAGCTCCGCCTGCTGTCTCACTACAATATCATTGCCTCCCCTTCATCAGTCAATAACATAAATGTAATTGTCTTAGTATGTATGCATGTGTGTGTGTGTGTGTGTGTGTGTGTGTGTGTGTGTGTCTGTGTGCTGCTCAATGCTCTGACCTGCCTCCATTGTCTCCTATGACTGCGTCAATGGTAATCCTGGAGAATGACCAGAGAGCCCCTGAGGTGATGCATATGGCCAGGAGTCCCCCTAATCTTGTCCTTCATGTTTCTCAGTCCAAGAAGTGACAAAATGCCCGAAGCTTTCACATCTGTAGCACCTCAACTTGGCGTTGTCAGTGCTGCTGTACGTTTCTTGGTGCGCACTGCATCATACAACCTGTCCATCATCGTGGTGAAATCCTTTGATCTGACTGCTGGGCTGGTGGACCGGTTGGCAGGTCGAATGTTGGCCTGCCAGAGTTTAAAACATCTGCGACGGACAGCCTCCACCTCCTGCAGGGTTGGATTATACATGGCCAATAATTGTTGCATGGCTGTGACCCATTTCTCACCTCCAGTCTTTTGTGGATCAGGCAACTCCTCTGCAACCTCCTTCAGTTCATCTGGGCTGCCATGGCCTGTACACAAGCACTCTGGATCCCAGTGGCTGTGCGCTTGGTCCCCTGTCATGGCTGGGGATTGGGAAAGACCATCATGGGCATTTGGTGAACACCCCCTTTGTCCCCTCAGCTCCGCAACTAATAGTAGAAAGATGGTGCTAGCTGAGAAACACACTTTCTGGAATTTTTTTTCAAAGGTGAATTTACCAAAAATTGCAGATGAGCAGAGAGAAAATTTATGTAAACCATTAACTCAGAGCGAAATCAAGAATTGTATTCAATTACTCCCAAACAATAAAGCCCCAGGCCCCGAAGGATTTAATGCTGAATTTTATTAGAAGTTTAACACCACTCTGGTTGACCTATTATTTGAAATGCTGCAATCCTCATTTGAGGCTGGAGTTCTCCCCTCATCTTTAATGGAGGCTAATATTTCCTCAGCATTAAAAAAGGGTAAACCAACTGAGGAGTGCTCTTCATACAGGCCTTATCTGTTTTCCCCTTAATTATTGCTAATGATCAAACTGGTTTTATACGTGGGAGGTATTCTTCACATAATATGAGACGGCTACTTAACATTATTCAACATTCCTCTATGTACAGCTCAGAAGCTTTGGTAGGCTGGAATGGCCCTATCTATCTTTTACACTGCACAAATTAGGTCTGGCAAAGTATTTAATAAATGCAATCAGGTCTTATATACATCACCTCTTTCAGCGTTAGTTACTATTGGGATCAGATCCAGTAATTTGGTATTGAACATGGCACTAGGCAGGGCTGCCCCTAAGTCCATTGTTATTTGCACTAGCTATGGAGCCCCTAAATTCAGCCATTAGGCAAGACACTGGTATTAAGGGACTCCTTCTAAATAATCCTCAGCATAAAATTTCACTGTATGCTGATGACGTTTTGATTTTCTAAGACTCATCAGGACATACTGTTTCTACATTGATGGAGTTAATTTGTGGCTATGGTTCTTTTTCTGGCTACAAGATAAGCCATGCCTCTCTGTAAATCACAAACATTGGATCCAAACATCTCACAACCTTTTTGCTGGTTCCCAGCAGGATTCTTGTATTTAGGTATAAAAATCCCTCCATATTTAAAAGATTTATATAAACTAAACTTTGCTCCCCTTTTACAAACCATAAAACATGACCTTGACAGGTGGTGTGGCCTACCTCTGTCCTTCTTGGGTCATATCCATCTAATCAAAATGAATATCCTCCCACGTCTCTTGTATATTTTTCAGATGTTATCAATTGTATTGTCAAAGAAAATTCTTTCACAACTAATCAGCTCTATTATATAATTTATTTGGTGTAAAAAAAAAAAAAAGACAGAGGCTAAGATACAACTTTCTCTGTCTTCCTGTTAAACATGGTGGTTTAGTGGCACCATCGTTTTTATTTTACTTATTGGCTGCACAGCTTAAATTTCTTTTGGAATGGTTCATAGATTACCCCAATTATGTCTGTCTCTCTGTGTCTGTTCTTTGCATGGAATTCCCTTGTGGAATTTATTATATGTCTCTTCTGGGACAGAGGCAACACTCAAAACAGTGGTTTTAAAGAATATGCTGAGCATTTGGCAAAAAGTCAGAAAATTAGAAGGATACAGTGATTGCTTTTCTTTGTTAACTCCTATTCATGAAAACCCAGACTCTGGTTTTGTAGATTGGAGACACAGGGGTATTAAAGTAGTTGGAGACATGATTCAGGAGGGCTCAGTCCTCACTTTCCAGCAAACGAAAGGCAAGTACGGTGTCCCCAGTGAAGATTTCTTTAAATTTCTGCAAGTTTTAAGTTATTATGTTATTTTTGTTAAGTGCCAGTTACATCTAGGTGCAAAGACCTGCCTGTTGGGACTAAATGACTGCTTTTCGCAACAGAAACCTTGTACACATTCTGCTCCACTGTGCTCGGAAGTGTATTATGGTTACGTGGATCACTGATAAAGCTCCTACTCTTAATCAGTGGCTGCAAACAGTGACAAGTATCATTCCATTCAAAGCTTTCTCTACAGACTTAATGGACAAACCCTTTTGTTCTACCGGACTTGGGACCCATTTCTTGATAGCCTCAGTGCGTCTGCATCTCGTAGAGTGAGATCTTGGCTGATAGAACTGGCCTGGAAAAAGTTTATGGAGCCATACCCTGTCATGCCATCAAAATACAATATCCCATGAACTTTCTGGTCTCCCTGAATTTAATTAAATTAAATTAAATTAATTCATTTATTTATCTTTTTTTTTATTTTAGCTCTTTAGAAACTACCGTTATATTATTTGGCACTATGGACGCTTCATATCCAGGTCTATAGAACAGGTCTATACCTTGTCCTTTTATTAAACAACATTTTATGGTATTTATCTTATTTATATGATTGCATGTCATTTCTGTCTCTACATGGTCGTGCGTTAATTCTCCTCTGCTCTCTGTATCGCGAACGGCAGAGTTTCGCCCCAATGCCTACACACATCCACACACTCACACACACACACACACACACACACACACACACACACACAGGTGAGCACACTAGAACGCGGCTCGGGCTGCATTTTCCTGACCCAACCTGCAGCACAGCACTAATAGAGTGGAGCCTGTGTTGTGTTCAGGCATTTCTGTTGTCAGGTAAATAACAAAGCCAAAGAATTCTCAGTAGGCGCTCCAGCCGGTGTGTTATAGAGTGACGTTCATTTACCTGAAGCATTTTATATTTGGATGATTTTTGGAGACTATGGTGGGGCAAATTAGACTATGGTGCGCCGCCATAGCCTTGTCAGTGTATGGGAAACACTGTTCACTCACGTCGCCTGTCAGCTAGCAGTATCGTCGTCTTCCTGTCAACTGAATTCAAGTTTTCCGTGTTTTGCCAATACATCACATAACTTCCTGTGTGTCGTTTCAAAATAAAAGCTGTCTGGTGTATTAATATGTCAACCATGCTGTTTGGGGCTTCTTCTATTTTTTCTCGTTGAAATCGGTGACCTCATAGCTGGCTACAGCATGGTTACGCAGGAACCAAGTTTAAGAGTGTAACGGGTTAAGGCATAAAGAGTATAACTAGCAGGAGGGATGTCAAAAGAAAGAAGAAGAAAAAGTAAAAGTAAAAAGGAAAGAAAAGAAAAAGTAAAAGTAAAAAGAAAAAGTGTGGAGATTTGCTGAGCTCAATGGTTTCATCTGACCAGGTTGAGTGGGCGTGTTTGAGGCAAGGCGGGTCTCTTAGTTTTGACATTACTTTATTTCGGAGGAAATTTAATGAACTTTAATTTATGAGATTATATACTTTAACACGCGATAGACACATACTCTTCCCATTATGGTCAAAATAGGCTCTTAACATCAAATTAAATTTAATATGATTATTATACCACATATATCAGCAGAACACAAGTATAAATGTTTCATGCACAAACACAACAAACTAGTCTGCAATTGCATCAACATACTAAATGAGTAAGCACATATTAATAAAGACAAGTTGATTAATCAATCCAACTATATTTTAACTTGAAATATTCCCTTACGGGAACCCTTTTTAATTATCGTCACAAGATGGCAGTATGACTCCATGTTAAATGAGGGATTGAACACATAAAATTATAACTCACTCATACTGTGACTGACAAGAGTGGGAAAAAAAATCATTCAACTAACAAACAAGGTTTATGCATAAAATGTATAGTTTTACTTTCAAGAGACATTTCAAGTTGGTTACAAGAGAAACTTAGTCTCTGCTCAGGAATGCATACTGAATATACGACCCCCATCTGGATTTCTAATCTCATCTACACCAGGGTGCGAACAACATATAGCTGGGGTGGTGCTCCCATAGATGTGACAGAAGGAAGAGAGGATGTGGTGAACTTAAAAGCATAGTTAATGAACCTGGTCTGGCAGTTAATCCGGCTGAGCTGTCAAAAAAACGCTGGATTTTCCCAGGATTGTAATCCGCAATTTGGGATCTGGAGGGTTTCCAAATGACACCTTTACCACTCTTGACACCAGGATGACGGTGAAAGAGTTCATCAACTTTGGGGTGAAAAGGCCAAAGCAATAAACATTTGACCCTCAGAGTGGCCCATCTCATTCTGTCCATTTACTTACAATCTACATAATGAAGGAGTTTAGAAGGCTGTTGTCCCTACACCTACTTGACTTTTGATTTCACACTGAAAAGGAACAGCAACCTCCAGGTGAAAGTCCAGTGTGAGTTTGACCAGTCCGTTCTCATTCCAAAGTTGTCAAATACATTCACTTTGTCAGTGATTTCAGAAGTATGATATGCTGCTGAGTTGCTGAGAGTTGGTTTGTACCACAGCCTGATGGCACCTGTTGCTGTGGTATGATACACCACTGGACAGCGTCAGGTTGAAACGCTGCCAGTAACCATGTAATATAAGGAGCTTAAAATGTTTTTATAGAGCAAGTGGGAGGAGTGTTGAATGGGTCCAAAACACTCTGGACATTCACTGAGGAGCTCTGTTCACTTCCCATATGAATGTAGAGCCAAACCATGACTTTTTGTAAAACCTAACCACATGCTTTTGTTGACATCCTGGCATTGATTGTGACGTCCCAGAACACCATCAGCAGATGCAGGAGGATACCTAATTTGTAGATGTGAAAGTCCACTAACAAAGCAGTGATACGTAATATAAGAATGTGTTGGGACAGCCAACCTCCCAATACCTCTGAAGCTGACTGACATGTTTTATCTTGTTTGTTGAATCATTCACAAACAGAAATGTTAAAACAACAGTTTGTGTTTAAATGGGGAGTCACAATGCATGAATAATATACTTGTAAATGCAGAGTTAGAAAATAAACTTTTTACAATTTACATTTACAATAAAAATGTAACATATAGATTTGATGTTGGTAAAGGGAAGAGAATTATTGCTACCAAAAAAAAAAAAGATGTAGGGAATGCACCATGACCAATTTACTTATAATGTAAATTACATGTAGAAATACACACAGCATTTATTTTCTTTTTAATTTTCCATCTGTTACTAAAACTGTAAAGTTTTACTTGAGATTTCCTTTAACATTTACACGAGATGAGATAATGAAACATTTGAATGTGTAACACCAGTACTTTTGTTTCTACTGCTGATTTCTGAAACATGAACAATAAAAACGCTGTGAGCCTTCTGTCCTCGATCCACATTCCTGCACATTCATCAGAGCAGCAGATTAAAGATTCAAGGCTCCTCTCCACACACCTGAGCCTCATTCTCCACATTTGGAGAGCAGCAGCTAATCAGATGTCCTTTATGAGAGCCGGGATGGAAATGTGTGTGGTGTGCTCATAAATTTGTATGGTGCTGATGAGTTTTACCCCGAAGGAAATTACTGAAAGAGTCGTGTTGCTACAACTTCATCATTGTCACGTGTCACACGATGAGGTTAAATTTTTCTGGAAAGATTCACATAGGAAAGAAACTTAATTTTATCAGATAACACACACATGCTGCTGTATTCAATCAGAAAGCAAATAGTCTGATGTATCTTTTGAACGGTATTTAACTGCTTCCAGGAGAGCACATCATCCACCTGCAGTCATGGTCACAGAAATCAATAGTCAAGTTCATCATAAGGAAACTTATTAAAGTACCTGATAGTACCATACAGACACAGTAACTGTGTATCAGTGAGCAGCCAATAGCGTTTTTTGCCTCCATGCTGGTGATAGCCGTGGCCAGAGGCATTATGTTTTTGGGTTGTCCGTCCCATCCTTGTGAAGGCAATATCTCAAAAACGCCATGAGGGAATTTCCTTAAATTTGGCAGAAACATTCACGCAATGATCAAGAGTCAAGGTCTCTTTGACCTTGTGTCCATCTCATTCTCGTGAATGTTATATCTAAAGCAGGCCTTGAAGGAATTTCTTTAAATTTGGCACAAATATCACATGGACTCAACAATAAACTAATTTAGAAGACTTCCGGTTGACGCTCGACTGCAATGCATGCGTAGCGCAACAGCTCGCTCTCAACAACCCCTAAAACCACCTCTATCATCTATTTCACTGACTAAACTGATAAGTCATCAGTGCACAATGTCTCCAAGAAAACCTG